>WOXC01012006.1:0-621726 GCA_011680675.1 Gymnobelideus leadbeateri
CATACTAACTATGTGACTTTAGGAAAGGCACTTCATGTCTTAGAAGCTCCACGTAACATTATATCACAGCAGTGATGAAATACAGGTCGAGACCAAAGCCTTATCCTTCCTCACTCCCACCAGTCTTTTGTTCCAACAACAACAACAGCAGCAGTAGCAGCAGTAACAGCTACAAGACACTTTAGAAGTAAATGGAAAGCTGCATCAGCAAGCCCTCACTACATCCATATGTAGAACCATAGGTTGCAGCAAATGGAGAGATTCTGAATATTGTGGATAAGTTCCTTTACCTTTGCAGTGTGTGTTCCAGGGATGTACACATTGATAATGAGGCTGATGCACCTATTGCCAGAGTTAGCTCAGTGTTTGGGAGGCTCCGAAGGAAAGTGTGGGAGAGAAGAGGTATTAGACTGACTACTAAACTGGTCTACAGAGCTATTGTGCTGACCTCAATGTTGTATGTCTATGAAACATGTACCAGCGCCATGCCAGGAAACTGAATCACTTCCATTTGAATTGTCTTGGGAGGATTCTGAAGATCACCTGACAGGATAAGGTACCAGACATCAAGTCCTTTCTTGAACTAAATCATCAAGCATTCAAACTCTACTGTAGAGAGTGCACTGGTCACATTGTTCAAATATCAAATGTATAGTTGCCAAAAAGACTATTTTATGGAGAACTCACACAGGGCAAGCACTCACATGGTGGTCAGAAGAAGTGATACAAGGACACTCTCAAGGTCTCTCTTAAGAACTTTGGAATTGATTGTGGACAGGAGAGACACTGGCACAGAACCATTCAGCATGGCGTGTCCTCATCAGAGAAGGTGCTGTGATCTATGAGCAAATCAGAATTGAAGTAGTTCCAAAGAAATCCTAGATGTACAAATTTAGAGACACCTCCACTCCAAATGTTCATATGAACTATTGGTGGCCAACCTGTGGTAGAGCCTTGGGAGCTCCCATTGGTCTGATTATTCATAGCTAGACACACTTTAACTTGATTCTAACATAATGATGCCATTTTGGTCCTCTTTGAGAATGAAGGAAAACAATTATGTTATATAGATTCTAAATGAAGAATTTTTTTGGAGAGAGAGGAGACCAGTGAGAACTGTAAAGGTTGAAGAAAAACCTTATCAAGGAAGTAAGACTCAAACTGGTTTCATAGAATCGGGGGAAGCAAGAGAGTCTGGGATTAGAACAGAAAACAAAGTATGAAGGTGGGAATAGGCCTGACCTATCAATACTAAAGGGAGGAAGAGCCACACTTTGGCTATGGGTAGAATGACAACTCAAACCCTGATCTTTGGGCCATGAGTCCATTCAATTCATTCATCTATTTAAAATTTTTATTTTATTTTTAACTTATAAAATAAAACAAGCATTTCTATAACATAGTAGAACAAAAAAAAAGATGATTGCACATGAAATTACAAATCTTTTATGTACAACTTGCTATTCCTTTTAAATAGATAATACAGTTATCATGTAAATTTCTTTTTTTCTCCCCACCCCACCCTAGAGATGGTTATCATTAGACACAAATGTGTACATACACACACACACAAAATAATTCTATACATTTATTTATCAGTTCTTTGGATGCAGATGGCGTCTTCTTTCATAGGTCCTTTGTAGCTAATTTGGATGTTTATAAAAAGTCTAAATGAGTTCATTCAATTTATCAGAAATCCCAGCTCCTCCTTGGGTCAGTCACAAGGAACTGGACCCTAAACCTGAGTGCCAAGCCTTTCATTTCCTCCCTTCTTTCTGAATCTCATTTCTTGATCCAATCAAAAGTTTTGAGAAATATCTTGGTCCCTAATAAAGCTTGTCTCTCAATCTCATAAATTTGTTTTACTGAATTGTTTTTTCTCCCACTTAATATAGGTTTAGATTTACATCTCAAAGTTTGATAACTCTTAGTATGTTACCTCATTTGATTCTTGTGATATCTTTGTGGGGTAAGTTGTACAATAATGAATGTCCCCAATTTGCAAATTAAGAAAATGAAGTGATTTACTCAAGGTTGTTTGGCTAGTGTCAGAGGCAGGATTCTAATCCAGGTCTTCTGACTTAATTTCTGATGGTCTTTTCATTCCTCTGTGCTGGCTGCTGCTACTTTTTACAGCTTTTTTTTTATCTAATTGCTGAGATTGCCATGATACTCCATCATGTCTGGCCTTGAAGTCAGCAGACTGAAGTTTGGGTTCTGGCTCTCATCCATCCTGATTGTGTTATTCTTGAAAGTGTCTTAATGTTTCCATACTTTGATATATAACATGAGATAAAAACTGGTCTCTCCCTCTCCCTTGCCACTACTGTGAATGCTTCACTCTGAGAGGACCTCCCATTTGCACTGTGTATATATTGTATGTAATGTCAGCTCCTCAAGGGCAGAGGCCTTTCTATGTTTCTCCAGTGCTTAGCACAGTGATTGGCATAGAGTTAGTGTTTAATAAATGCTTATTGACCAACTTCCTATTCTCATATGATTGTTGTGAGCAAAGTACAATGTAAACCCCAAAGATCAATAGATTGTGTAATCACGGAATCAGAACTTTTGAGCTGGAAGGGATCTTAGAGATCATTTTATAGATAAAAAAAACCGAGGCTCCAAAAGCTGGAATAATTTTCCCAACATCACATGCACAAAGTAAGTGGCAGAGCTGAGATTCAAACTTAGGTCCTCTGACTCTAAATCAGTGCTCCTTCTACTATTCCATGCTGTAAGCTATTAGTTTTTCTTTGCCCCCTTCACATCCAATCCACTAAATATTTATCAAATGCTTACTGTTTGCCAGGAACTATGCTAAGTGCTGGGGATATAATTAAGAAAGGCATCCCCTGTCCTCAAGGAACTTACAATATAAAGGAAGCAGGAAAGGGAAGGAGGAGGGAGAGAAGACACAAGGGATACTCAGAAGCAGAGTCATTTTATTCTGTGGAGTTGGAAACAAGTAGGGCAGCGGATGCAAAGAGAAGCAAGTTGAGTCCGGGTTTGTCTCCATAAAGGAAGGCAGCTAGACGGTAAAGTCAATGGTCAGCCCGGCCTGGAGCCAGGAAGACCTGGGTTCAAACTCATATTGAGACACTTACTAGCTGTGTGACCCTGAGTAAGTCACTTATCCCCTATTTGCCTCAGTTTCTTCATCTGTAAAATGAATTAGAGGAGGAAGCGGCAAATCACGTTGGTGTCTTTGCCAAGAAAACCCCAAATGGGGTCAGGAAGAGTCAGATACTATTGAACAACACCACCAGTAAAGGAAGCACTGGGAGGAGTTTGGTACTCTGCCCTACAGTCCTCCAATCAGGGGGAAGAGGGGGCTGAGAAAAGTGGTTTCACCAATTTGAGTCAGTAGCAGGGTGGCAAGATAAGAAGTGCTGGCTTATCAGGGGAGGGACCTCTTGTTCCTTGGAGCTGAAATCAAGTAGGACAGTAGATGGAAAGTGCAAATATTCGTGAGTATATTATATCTTTCCTTACTTGATTTTGAGCTCTTTGAGGGAAAGAACTTTGTCCTTTATTTTTTAAATCTCTATTTCCTTTGTACTTTGTGTTCCATAGTGTGTCATATACATGCATATGTACTTATTTAATTTACTATATAAATACTTGACATATACAACAAATCCTTAATTAATTTAATATGAATTAAATTGGATTATAACATTTATGTCCTCTTTCCCTTCTTCCCTCTGCTACCATGCACTGTAGAACACCGTATTATATATGAGTTTTATTCACAAGGGTATGTATATTCAAAAAGTGTATCTAAGAACAAGACTGTTAGAAGAGTGTTTAAAAATGACAGTAACCCTGAGCCAGAACCTGAGATCTGTGTTTATGGGGTGGGTTCAACTGGGGGTGGGGTGACTGGTCACCAAAAGCCCTGCTGTTGGGTCTTTCCTTTAACTAGAATTTTCCCTAGGAAATGGGAACAAATAAAAAAAAATATTTACTTTTAGTTTAGAACATTCAGTTCCACAAGCTTTTGAGTTCCAGATTTTCTCCCCTTCCCTCATGGCAGTATGCAATCTGATATAGGCTCTACATATACCTTCACACCAAACATTAGTTAAATTGTAAAGAAAAACTACAACCAATGGAATGAACAATGGGAAAGAAGAAACAAAACAGAGAGAAAGTTAGTAGTTTGCTTAAATCTGCATTCAGATTCTATAATTCTTTCTCTGGATGTGTATAGTCTTCTCCATCATGAGTCTTTTGGAGTTGTCTTATAGTCTTGCATTGCTGAGGAGAGCTCAGTCTATTAAGGAAGTTAGTCATCACAGATAAAATGTGTCTGTAATTGTGTACAATATTTTCCTGGTTCTGCTCCCCTCACTCAGCATCAGTTTATTTAAATCTCTCCAGGTTATTATGAAGTCTGTCTGCTCTTTATTTCTTATAGCACAATAGTATTCTATTACATTCATATACCGTAACTTGTTTAGCCATTCCCCAATTGATGGGCATCCCCGTGATTTCCAATTCTTTGACACCACAAAAAGAACTGCTATAAATAATTTTGTACATGCAGGTCCTCTTCCCATTTGTATGATCTCTTTGGGATACAGCCCTAGAAGTGGTATTGCTGGGTCAAAAGATATGCATATTTTTATAACCCTTTGGGCATAGTTCAAAATTGCTCTCCAGAATGGTTGAATCTGTTCACAACTCTACCAACAACACATTAGTGTTCCAATTTTCCCACATCTTCTCCAGTATTTATCATTTAATGGGAACAAATTTTGATGTTCCTTAGGACAGTCCTGGGTGAGGGCACGATCCAAAGATAGGACCTTTTGAGACTATTTCCCCTCACCTCCCTAATAAGATTAAAATTAGTCCTTGCACAGTGGGGAAATCACTTAGGGTTATTATGGTGTCAAGCATCTCATTGCTATCATGATCTCCACCTTCCTCTTAGACCTACACAGTCCTAAGACTCACATCATTACTCTGGGGCGGAGGACATTCCTCTGGAATTCTTATAAAAAAGGACTAGAACTCCTTAGAGATTTGTTCCCCTCCAAATTCTAATTGAGGGCAAAATCTGGGTCTGTTCCTCCACATCATTGCTCTGTTGCCTTGCTGCTTACCATTTCTAGTTCCTGTTTTATCTTGGATTTCCTCCTATAGAGCCTGGAACTTGACTTTGTACAGATAGCCTTTCTCATTTTTCACAATAATCTTAGCCTGGGAGCCCAGTGATATCTAGAGATTCTCCTTCTGTAGGGGGATAAGCATTTATATCATGCCTGCTATATGCCAGGAATTTTGCTAAGTGCTTTTTAAAAGCATTATTTCATTTGCATGCAGGAAGCTTAGTCTTAGGATTCCTCCACTGATCTGGAAATCCCTCTGCTACCTTACTACTTCCATTCCACTGTAATCTGCTTGTGTTACATTGCTGCCATCACTGGGATCATTTGGCTTTGCCCTTTCCCAGGGTCACATGATTCCCTGAAGGTGGAGGATTTCCTTCCAAGGAATTGAATCCTAGGTTCTGTGTCACCTCTTCTATTCTTTCCCAACTCTCAGATTCATGTTTATTTTCACCTTGGAAGATCAAGTTTAGGGATGGTACTCAGAAGTGGGCTGTCCATGACTTAATCTATCATATCTAGTGTGCAAATGGATACATGGGCAAAGGATACTTCTTTACACCACACTAGGGAAAAATTAGCAATGCCAGAACAAAATCTTCAATGCAGGGTCAATGGGGATGCTTATACCTTCTACAAGAAGAAATCTTTAATGCCAGAATAAAATCTTCTTCTTTTAACCTTGATTAGCTTCTTTTTGGCAACTTATATAAACTTTATGAACTAATCTTTAAGAACAGTTTCTCAGGCCTAGCTCAGCCTTCATGATTCTTTTGAGACAGAAAGCTTTCTTCATGATATCTATCTCCCTTCTGGTTCTCAGTGTGGATGATGTATTCTCTACCAAAGCATTCTCATGGTGATCTGGGCTTATGCCAATTTGATGTCCTGCTTCTATTTCTTTGGTTCAGGCTACAGTTCCAAGATTCCCCTCAGTCAGACAGAAATCAGTTAAGCAAAACCCATGTATTAAGATCTTACTATGTGCTAGCCACTGTGCTAAGAGATGGCAGTACAAACGCAAAGGTGAAAACAGTCCCTGACCTCAAGGAGGTTACATCTGAGTGGGTGAGACAACATATATCCATCTCCATCTCCATCTCTATATACCTATATATCTATATATGAATATCTATATTCACATCCACATCTGTATCCAAGATATATATATATATATATATATATATATATATATATAGCAGGTACAAGGTAATCTTAGAAGGGAGGGCACTCACAGTTCAAGGGACTAGGAAAGGGCTTCTCTAAAAGGTGGAGAGGTACTATGAAAAGACTCCTATAAAAGGTGAGCTTAGGGACAGCTAGGTGGTGCAGTGAATAAAGCACTGGCCCTGAAGTCAGGAGGACCTGAGTTCAAATCCAGCCTCAGACACTTAACACAAAAGCTAGCCGTGTGACCTCAGGCAAGTCACTTAGCCCCAATTGCCCTCCAAAAAGCAAAAAAAAAAAATATATATATATATATATATATGGTGAGCTTAATGCAGAAGGAAATCATGGATTCTAAGAGATGGTGGCAAGTAGGGAGAATGTTTCAGATAGGGGAAGAGCTGGTATACAGAAGTACAGGCAGTAGATGGAACTTTGTGTGTAAAAAAGAGCAGTGTAGGGGGAGGAGTAATATGTCAGAATATTGGGAAAATAAGAAAGAGTCGGATTATAAAGAGCTCTCAGGTTATAAGAGAAGCCTGCTGGTTGCTGGCTGGCTTTTTCTCTAATCCAGCTTCCAACAAAATCATTTAGTTAACTCTCCTTAGATGGCTCTTCTTCCTCCACTCAAAGCGGGTATAAAAAGAACTAACACAATTAACGTTTCTCCCATCACCTTAAAAATAGAATATACTACCATTCTGGCAGCTTGGAAAGACAAATCTGTTCATCACAGGGAGTCCTGGGAAATAAAATCATTTTGTGTCTGATTCCTATTTGGGAAGTTGTAAAAGTAACGCCCATCAGCACAAGGTAGGATGTCGAACATCAGGGAAATGGCATGTCACACTACAAGTGACTATGCTTGGTGTCTGCTCCTTCCTCCTTAATTACCAGGCCTCCATTGTCTTTCATAAAAAAGCATGCCTTTCCTCCTGCTGATAAGTGCAATCTGAGTTCCCATTTTATTTGTGGCCCGATTTCAACAGTGTCCTCTCCTGAAGCCATGTCATCAATCATGCCTGACAAGCCTGGAGAGGAAGGAGGGGGAAGAGAAGTTTGCTTTCTCATTTGGGGAGGCAGAGAGGTCACCGGCAACTTCACGTTCTTTCCAGCAGTACTTTGCAGACTTGAAATTGCTGTCTAGAACTCTCTTTGCTCGTTAGAGTGGAAAGAGTGCTGGAATTGGAATCCTAGGAACTGGCCTTGAGTTCTGCCTCTCTCACTAGCTATATGATCCTGTATAAATAATTTTTTTCTCCAGTCTCTGGCCTCATTTTCTTTATGTGTAAAATGGGGACCAATCTCACAAAGGCATCTTCAGAAACACGCTTAGAAAAACAGTGTGGTACAATTGGGAATGGGACAGATGACCTGGGCTTTGCTATATGATAGTTAGCTAGCACTTTATAGTGTTTTAAGGTTTGCAAAACACTGTGCATGTGTTATATCTTTTGATCCTCAGAGCAATTCTGGGTGGTAAATACTATTTTAGTTCTGTTTTACAGATGGGGAAACTGTGGCTAAGAGAGGGCTAAGTGACTTGCCTAGGGTCATGCAGCTAGCAAATGTCTGAGACAAGATTCAACTCAGATCTTCCTGGATCCAAGTCCAACACTTTTACCCATTGTGCCACTAGCTGCCTTTTAACATCTCTGGGCTTCAGTTTCCTCCTTTGTAAAACAAGGGAGCTGAGCCATATGACTTCTAAGGCCCCTTCCAGTTCTATATCTGTGTTCCTTAAGGACAGGGACTAAATCTTAAGGTACTATAGGAATGTGAGTTAAGATTTTCTTTCTTAACTTCTCTCTTAAATGAACAAAGGATAATGTATAATTTTCTGTGCACTTCAAGTGCACAGCATACAGGAGACAATATTTTGGGGGTCTCATAATAGTAATAGCACTCCTAAAAATAGCTGAAATTTAGATAATGCTTTAAGGTTTAAAAAGTGCTTTGCATTCATCATTTCATTTGATCATCTGCCCTGGGAAGCTGGTATATTTCAGAGGAGTTAACTGAGTCTCAGCGAAATTAAGTGATTTGCCCTTAATACCATTCAGTCAACACACCTTTTAAAAACAATGAAAACCAAAACAAGTAGCCAAAACCCTCCTTTCCTATTCTGAGGACAGTGACAGGGGACTGAAATGAAGATAAGAATCGTGGGATTTAAGACTAGAAGGGACCCTAGTGGTGAGCTAGTTAGATCCTTTCAAGCATTGCCAAACTTGAGATGAAAATGATTAAAGTCAAGTTATTGCTCAGAATGTCATGACTCATTTGTGTAATGTAGAGAATTTTTAGAAAAACTGGGATCCAGGTTCTTAGATTCATACAAATCTGTCTCAAGTGGGCTTAGATATAATTTGTTTCTAATTTTCTTGGCTATGATAATAGCTAAAAGGTACATTGCTAAGGATTGATTTTACAAGGCATGGAAACACAGAATGAAACAGTGATTAGCACATATGAGAAATAGAAGACCTGGTCATTAGATTGTGAGCTTCCTGAGGTTGTGGACTGTCTTTTGCCTTTCTATGTAGCCTCAGTGCTAGCATATAGTAGGCATTTAAATGCTTGTTGATTGACAGACTGATATCAAACCTTAAGGTTTGACTAGACAGTCAACCCATTAATGAACTCAAACTATTACCACTGGAGATACCTATTCATGTTGGAGGAGGTTTCTTGGCCTTTCTTCCTCTGCCATCTTCTCTGCCTCTACCACAATTTGATATGTAACATTCAGTAATTCTAATCAGAGGGTCTGGGACTCAAAGAGCTGGGAGTGTGCCAATGATAAAAGTGGAACATGGGCTCAAGTGTTTTTATTGGATGGCACACCTGGTGAGGAAGCCAGAGAAAGACCCTGAAATCTGAATCATATCCAAGGCTTTAGCTACTGTATTCACAAGGCTAGAAAACAGATATACTCATAGAATCATGGAATTTTGGAGTGGGAAGGGATCTTTGTAATCATCTTGGTCAATTCTCTCATTTTATGTATTTAGAAACTGAGGCCCAGAGCAGTTGTTGTGGGACTGAGAGAAGCTAATCCATGGATTCTTGGTACCTAAGATTCTCTAGTTGAGCTGGGGTTTACACTGGGGCAGGGTTGAGGTAGAAGCCAGTCTGTTACCATGGTGATTTGTCTGGGGAAGCAAAGGAATTGAGATGATATTACTGATGAGGGGGATCCAGGAACCAACACCATATAATACAGGCAGAGGTTCGAATTACAGAGAGATGAACAGTCTTCCGGATCAGGATGCTGAGCTAATAGCAACTGTGAGCCCTTTTTACCCCACAGAATGAAGACTCAGGGCCTGTTCCCTTCGTAGACACCATTTATCTTTCCTTGCACTTCTATCAAGGCCTCATAACTATGGCGGCAGCAGGCTTACACACAATCTCTCCCTCCACTCCACCCCCACCATGGTGGGCATTTGTACAGATTCTGAAGGTGGATAACACATACTGGATCAGGTTCTAATCAGTTCTCTAATCAGAGAGTTCTAATCAGTTCATTCATCTAGTCTGCAGCCCTTCTAAATGCTTTTGCTGATGCCAAGACCACTATGAATTCCTTTTGTCCATTATTATTAAAGAAGGTTTTGACAAGTCAATAAGTATTGTTTAAACACCTACCTTGTTCCAGGCACTATACTAAACACTGGAGATGAAAAGACAAAAAATAGTCTCTGTTCTCAAGGAATTCACAGTCCATTGGAGAAGACAACATGAAAATAGCTATATAAAAGCAAGATCTATACAGGATAGATTAGAGATAGTCTCACAAGGAAAGCAGTATGATTAAGGTGGACTTGGAAAGGCTTCTTGCAGAAGGTGGGACTTTAACTGAGATTTGACGGAAGCCAAGGAAGTCAGGAAGATGAGATGAGGATAGAGAGCAATCTAGGCTCAGGGGACAACTAGTGAAAATTCACTGAATTGAGAGATCTTGCACGAGGAATGGCAAGACAGTCAAAGTCACTAGATCAGAGTATGTGGAGGGGAGTAAGGCCTTAGGAAGTCAGTAGAGTTTATTAAATGGGAATAGGAAAAGGGTGATATGGTCATACCTAGGCTTTTGAAAGATGCCTAAATGAAAAATAGAGTTGATGGGAGATGAGGCAGGGATACCTATCAGAAGGTTATTGTAATAGTATAGGCATAAGGTGGCAATGTGCAGGCAGTGTTAAGGGGACTTATTTGAGAGATGTTACAAAGGTAGAATTTATAGGACTTGGCAACCGATTGGCTATTGGGAGGGGGTGAGAGAGAGTGAAGAGTTAAGGATTATACCTCAGTTGGGAACTTTAGTGACTGGGAAGTTAGTGGTACACTTAACAATAATAGGGAAATTCAGAAGAGGGGAGAGTTTCATAGTGGGAAGTAGGGGAGGGGAAAATAATGAATTCAGTCTTTGGACGTGTTGAGTTTAAGATTAGATAAGTTGAGTGGACTTGCTGGATGGAAAATAGTATGTGAGAGGAAATACAAAAGCAATTGGGTTCAGATAGCAATGGACAAATTGAGTCTGTGTGGCATCCTATTTGAGATGTCCAATAGGCAGTTGGAAATAGAAGACTGGATGTCAGGAGAGAGATCCTAAGACTAGCCTAGTGTGCCTGTTATCCAGCTTCCAAGAGAATCAGCTGCTGTGATCATTCTTATTGAACAATCATGTCTTGTTGATGAATTTAAGTGGCTAGTGTTAGTATAAGGGGTATCTAGTGGTAAGTCAGGATGCTTATAATTTTTACAGCTAGTAGCTGAACATAGGGATACGGAAATGAGGTATGAAGGATTTTGAGGGATGGAAAGAATTGAGGGAAGACTCTACCATCTGAGAAAAATGGTTTGGTTTGGGTGTAAGTTATTTTAAAAACAGAATTCAACCCTGTCCTCACCACCCAATTTCAATTTCTATCAAGGGCATCACCTTCTAGTCACACAAGGTCATGACTTAAGAGTGATCCAAACCTCTTTTATCTCCCTTACCTCCCAAATCCAATCAGTTGCCTAGTTTTGTCAATCTAGCTTTATTAACATTGCATGCATTCACCTCTTCTATCCACTCACCCCAAACCAACCTTGTCTAGGTCCTCATCACCTCTTACATGGATTATATCTATGACCTTCTACCAGTCTTTCTCTGTCCACTCTCTCTTTTCACTCTATCATTCACACAGCTGCAACACTGCTATTACTAAAACACAAATTTGGTCATATCACTCGCCTGCCCAGGAAGCTTCAATGTTTTTCTGTAGCTTTAAGATAAAATACGAACTCCTCTGTTGGAAATCTAAAACCCATTGCTATCTGAATCCAGCTTGTTTTTACAGCCTGATTATCCATCATTTCCCCTCATACACCGTTTTCCAGGCAAACCAGTCCAATTGCTATTCTTCATAGATGGACGATATTCCATATCCCTCCCCTGTGTCTTTGTATAGGCTATACCTGGAATTTTCTACCTCTTCTTTAATTCCTTTACTCCAAGGCCCACCTCAAGTCGCTTCCTTCAAAAGTCATTTCCTGATTCACTTACTTAGTGCTTCCCACTTCCCAACAAAATCACTGGCAATTTATTTTGTGTATAGCTGTGAATATCTTGTCTCCTTGTGGTAGAATGTAAGTTCCTTGAGGTCAGGGACTATCTCACCTTTGCATCCCCAGTACTTAGCACAATGTCTGACATGTGTAGATGATTGTTAAATGAGAGATCTTGTATGAGGAAGGGCAAGAAAGAATAGAATAGAGTCCTGGACTTAGAGTGAGGAATTTTTGACTTTTTAAAAAATTTTTAATTTTTGTTTTTTAGCTTTTCGGAGGGGGGAATGTCAGGGCAATTGGGGTTAAGTGATTTGCCCAAGGTTGCACAGCCAGCAAGTGTTCACTGCTCCACCTAACTGCCCTGGAATGACTGATTTTAAATACTATTTCATATACTTACTGGCTGTTTAACCTAGTAAGTTACTTAACCTCCCTCAGCCTAGGCTTCCTCATCTGTAAAATTAGAGGGAGTGGACTTGATGGCTTGTGGAGTCCCTTTCAGGCTTATGTCTATGATTCTTAACTTTTTGATTGATTGCATAATGGTTAGCAAGGCAGGTCAGTTATCCTGATGAGAAATAGAACAGAGAGGAAGATACGATTTTAACACATGATGATCACTCTATTTAGTTCACGAATGATAAAGAGGGGAAAACTATCCCTTTTGGACCCTAAGGTTGAGGCTTAGAAGAGGTTGAGCAGAACTATTAAATAAACTTGGTCTGCTGTTGAAGGAAAGTTAAGCCGATAGGCTGTTGAGTTTAACTGTTATTCTGAAGGATTTGCTGTTCTTCTATAATAATGAGAGAAGTTGGGGTGGGAAGGACCAGTACAAGGTACAAAAAGGGTCATCTTTGCTAGGGTTTTTTTTTTCTTTTTCATATTCATCATTTATTTTTAACATTCTTTTTTTTTATTAATAATAGTATTTATATATATATTTGAAACATTTAATGTTACGACCTCGAATTTCAGATCCATTTCCTTCTTCCCTTGTCACCCATTCCTTCTTGGGAGATAAGTAATTCAGTATATGTTGTACATGTCTAGCTATGCAAAACATTATCATAGTAGATATATTGTACAAGGCTGCTTATAATTCCCTCCCCACTCCCCACATGATCCTGTCCCTCTTCTATAGTGGGTACTTCCAACCTCCCCTCACCCCAAGGATGCCCTCCCTTCCATCATCCCTCCTCTCATCCCCCTTCCCCCTATCCTGCTGCAGGTTGAGATATCCCATTTAGTATGTATGTCATTTTCTCCCTGAACCAAATTCAGTGTGAATGTGGTTTTGCCTTTTTAGCCTTCCTTATTCTCCCCCTCCTTTGCAACCACTTCCCCTACATGAGATAGTTTACCCTACCATGTCTCTCCCCATCTCCTCTTGCCACTTTGCTCTCTCACTTCATAATTTCAACCCTTGAGTATTCTTCCTTCCCAACAAATTCAACCTATGCCCTCTATCCATATATAACTGTAACCATATACACACACATTCACATATGTATTCATATGACCACACCCCCTTCTTCCATTATTTTCATAGTGAGAAAGATATCATCAGTCACAGTTATTGCTTTTCCATATAGGAATGTAAATAGTTCAACTTTGATAAGTTCCTTTTGATTTCTTTTCCCTGATTACCTTCTCAGGCATCTCTTCCTTCTTGTGTCTGGATGTCAAATTTTCTATTCAATTCTGGTTTTTTCCTCAAGAATGCTTGAAAGTCCTCTATTCCACTGAATGACCATATTTTCCCCTGAAACAAAATACTCAGTTTTGCTGGGTAGGTGACCCTTGGGTTCATTCCCAGTTCCTTTGCCCTCTGGAATATCATATTCCATGCCCTTCAATCCCTCAGTGTAGAAGCTGCCAGGTCCTGGGCTATTCTGATTGTGTTTCCACAATATTGAAATTGTTTCTTCCTGGCTGCTTGTAGTATTTTCTCCTTGATGTGGGGATTCTGGAACCTGGCTATAATATTCCTGGGAGTTTTCTTTTTGGGATCTTTTTCAGGAGGTGATCGGTGGATTCTTTCAACCTCTATTTTGCCCTCTGGATCTAAAACATCAGGGCAGTTTTCCTTGAGAATTTCTTGAAGGGTGATTTCTAGGTTCTTTCTTTGATCATGGCTTTCAGGTAGTCCAATAATTTTTAAATTGTCTCTCCTGGATCTATTTTCCAGGTCAGTGGTTTTTCCCATGAGATATTTCACATTGTCTTCTAATCTTTCGTTTGTTTGGATCTGCTTAACAGCATCTTGATTTCTCATAAAGTCATTAGCTTCCATTTGCTCCAGTCTAACTCTGAAGGAATGAATCTCCTCAGTGAACTTTTGAGATTCTTTTTCCATCTGGCAAATTCGACTTTTTAAGGCATTCTTCTCCTCATTGCCCTTGTGGGCCTCCTTTGCCATTTGAGTTAGTCTATTTTTTAAGGTGTTGTTTTCCTCAGTCAGGCTGTTGACCCTCATTTCATACTTTTCCTGCATCCTTCTCATTTCTCTTTCCAATTTTTCCTCCACTTCTCTTATTTGATTTTTAAAGTCCTTCTTAAGGTCCTCTATGGCCTGCAACCCGCTCATGTTTCCCCTGGGGCTTTTGGAGCAGGACTTCTGACCTCACAGTCCTTTTCCCGCTCTATGCCCCCAAAATAGGAGTCTAGGGTTGCATTTTTCTGTTTCCTTTGCCTTGGCATGTTGCCACTTAATTGCTTGACTTTGGGGCTTGTTGCCACACTATGGCTTTAAGGCCTGCTAGAGGAATTTTCATCCCGAACGTGTGGGGGGGCAACTTCCGTTTCTGGCAAGCTGTAAACCCACCCACAGCTTCCACCCTAGATCACAATCCAGATCCAGGGAGGTTAAAGCAAGAGCGATTACCCCCCAAGACTGATCGCTGGATCTCCCCACGATTTGTAGGCTGGGAGCCGGAAATGCCTCTGAAAACTACAAAATGGTGTGTCTCCTCAGTGGCTTCTAGCCCTCAGGTGAGGGAGCTGACGCATTCCCCAAATACAGGTCCCAAAGTCCATAGGACACTAACCTCTTACTTTGTCCTAGGCATGTCTATGTTGATAATTCTGGAGTTGCAACAGCTCCTGGTGTTCTGGGGTTCCTCCAGCTGGCTGCTGGCCCTGCCGCCCAGGGGCTAAAACCTCACACGGACCTGGGCTCGGCTCGGCTGGGCTCCTGCGCTCTGGACGTTGCCGGCTCCCAGACCGCTATGCTGGTCCTTCCTGCAGGGCTGCTGGGCTGTCCTCCGCGGGAGGTTAGCTTCTCTGTGTCGTTCTGTGGATGCTGGAGCTCCAGAAGTTGTTCAGAGTCCTTTTTTACATAGTTTGTGGGGAATCTGGGGGCAGAGAGGCTTGGATGAGCTGTTTCTACTCCACCATCTTGGCTCTGCCCCCTCTTTGCTAGGGTTTTTACCACCCCTATGCTTGTGCCCTGAGCTTAGGCCAGAGCCAGGTTTATAATAGATTCCAGTAACATTAAAGATCAAAGGTATGGAATGAGGAGCGGCCATGGAAGGTACTTAGAGGGTCCTTATCCTAGGAAGAAACTATAGTTGCCTGTACATAATAGCTGATGTCATACCAGACCTGGGAGTCTCAGAAAATCCCAGGTAATCAGATCACCTCCATTATAATGTATGTTTCTTGATAAAAGGGATGTTTTTTGCCCTTGTTTGTATTCCCACCACATAACAGAGTGCCTGGCATGTAGGAAGTGCTTAATAAATGTTTGTTGACTGATTGACTAATCTGGGAGAATATCTTCTGGTTTATCTCATGATTAGCTACTTGCCCAAAATAAGGATAGAGATGGAGACTGAATCTATGGTCTCATTGGTGTAGGGAACTTCTGGTTAGGAATTCCCTCTTTCAATGTAGGTTGGCATCTACTCTCAAAATTATAGAGAATTATAGAATTGCCCAGAGCATTGGAAGGTTAAGTGAATTGCTGAGGGTAACATTGCCAGTATGTGTCAGAGGCAAGACTTAATCCCATATTTCTCTTGTTCCAAGGCTATTACACCATGTTGTGTCTGGTTATGGCCAATCTAAACACGTTCCACCCCTCCTTATTTGGGATTCACATGCAAGAGGAGATAGATAGATAGAAAGAGGGAGAGAGAGAGAGAGAGAGAGAGAGAGAGAGAGAGAGAGAGAGAACAAACACATGGTTTAGTGGAGATGGATTCTCTTTCTTGAAAGAATTAAGATCTCACTCAGGGAGATCAAGCAAATCTGATCTGCTGTTTTTATTGGTGCTACCACATTCATCTCATCGTTGTTGTTGTTTTTTTTTTTTCTTGTGGATGGCAAACTTTTCAGGCCTTTTGAGTATCTGGGGAGAGAACTCCAGCACTCAGGTTTATGTAGCAGACTACCAGTTCATGAGTTCTGCTGTCCATGGATATGAAATCCAGAAATGGAATCAATTAAAAAGGGTCCAATAGAATGATTGATTTTTTAGGCTATGATGTCCAAGAATCCAATGGTCTGTTGGGACAATTCAGTGCTGAGGTCCTTTGAAATTTTGGCACCAGGACTGGAAGGTGGTCTTATTCATAACCAAATCTTCCTCCTAGACTGTCTAATTGTCCTCTACTGATGATAATTTTAGTGAAAAGAAGATTTATGGGTAATTGTGATGGATTGATTGATAAAGTAAGGCACAATTCCTAGGGCAGCAATAGAGTTTTTTTTTCCTTATGTAGTAATGCAGATAGATTGCTGAACTGGGAGCCAGAAGACTTGGGTTTGAAGCTTACCATGGATATTTACTAACTGTATGATGATGGGCAAGTTACAGTACATTTTTAAACCTCAGTTTTCTTATCTCTAATATGAGTTTGTTTCAAGGATCAAATGAATTAATGTATAGAAAGTGTTTCACAACATATTAAAGCTCTGAATAAACCTCAATTATTATTCTGAGCATTAGTTTAAGGTCAGAGGGAGACAGTATTGAAATATCCTATGGAATTTTTTTGGGCAATCTTCAACTTCTGGAGTTTTTCTAGATTACAAGCACTATGAGGGTCATTAGAGAGACTATATCTTAGGCCAGAGTCAGGTGTATAATAGAGTCCAGTGACATTGAAGATCAAGGTCACTGTGGTATGGGGAGAGACCATGGAAGGTACTTAGAGGGTCCTTGGCTTAGTAAGAAACTACAGTTGCCTGGACATAATAGCTTATGTCATACCACACCTGGACTGGTCTCCACTAACTATGGCATGGTGCTTTGCACACAACTAGATGTATGATAAATGTTTGATGAATTAAGTTGGAAGTTTCTAGAAAGTCAGTAGAGGGGCAGTTAATGAAGATAAATTCATGATGAAAAGACAATAGTATCTGGGGAGCCCAAGGGACTGCTGTGGGTATTTCATGGCCATGAGACTGTTCACATTAGGATGTTATATGTCCCTTCTAGGGTTCAATATTTACCCCCTTGAGCTCTATGTGTCCATCTTTTCCATTTCTTTCTGTCAAAACTGGTATTTTTCCAGCTTTTCATACAAGCAGTGCTCATGGAGCCATGCCAACATCGTTCACATCAACTGGATGTGTTATGCTGCAGTCTGTGGGGTAGATCAAAATATCATCTAGATTTACAGTTACCCCTACACTGAGGAAGACCTGGAATATTGCATTTATGAATTTCTGAAAGTTGAAGATGTGTTACAGAGCTCAAAGGGCATCTATAGGTACTTGGATTGTCCTTATTGTATTTGAAACAATTTTCCATTTATCCCATTTGTAAATATATATTAAATTGCATACCCCTTTAGATTGAGTTTGGAGAAAGCTGAGACATACTTCCCTTTATCCTGGAAGACTAGGGATGTTGGTTTCAGGTAGTGGTTATGTTAAGAGCTCACATTGAAGGTTAAACTTTCACCAGCACCCCTACTGGTGTTGTAGGTTGCTGAATGAACCCATTGGGGATGGTTGTGGGTAGGAATTCTTAATGGGTCTTAGACATTAGAATGCAGATTTTAACCTGAAATCCATAAGAATCTCAAGAGGCTGTGATTAGAGTTCAGAAGATCCACGAACTTGGATAGGAAAATTTGCACTTTTATTTTAATATAATTTTTAAAAATCCAAGGTTTTATATTTCATACATTTAAAAACATTATTCTGAAAAAGCTCATAGCCTTCATCAGACTGACAAAGGGGACCAATACCCCTTCTCTCCCAAAACACTCTACTCTGTAGTATAGGTGAGTCACTAGTCAATATCCTTGGTGACCAAGTTATTGATGCAGCTATGCTTTTGATGGGTAGGGTAATGACTTCCTTAGTGTTAGAGACATCAGAGTAGGAACAAACACTGGTTGAGATGTTGATGGAGAAGGTGGCTGGCTGCTCTGTGGTAGCATCCTTATAATGTCTCACATAATAGCCTAAGATTATCTTCTAGGCACCCAGGTCATCTGTAGTTCATATAGGGCCAACCATCACTTTTCTCTCTCTTCCCCTATAGAATATCACTAGCAACCTATTAGGAGCTATTTTTTCCAAGTTATTGTCTGGTTACATTAACTAAGTGACAAGGACTAGATGCAGAGAATTTCTGTTGATTATTTTTATTATTGCAGGGAATGGTAGGCAAGCAGTTGGCATGGTACAGTAGAAAGAACACTGGATTTGGAATCAGAAGACTTGGGCTCAAATCACACCTCTGATATTATCTCAGGGAAGTCACTTAACCTCATGGATCTTCAGTTTCTTCGTCTGTAAAATGAGTAAACTGGATTAGATGACCTTTGATGTTCCTTCCAATTCTAGAAAATTGAAGAAAAGAAACAAGCATTTATTAAGTGCTTACTATATTAAGCACTGAAAAAAACCTCATTTAATTACCATAATAGTCCTGGGAAGTAGGTATTATCCCCATTTTATAAACGAGGAGAATAAGGCAGACAGACGTTAAGCAACTTTCCCAGGGTCACACATCTAGGAAGTTTTTGAAACTGAATTTGAACTCAGGTCCTTCTGAATCCAAACCCATCATCCTATCCATTGTGACACTTAGCTGCCTGAAATTCTGATTCTATGACTCTCCTCATATTGGACCAATAAGAGGACCATGAAATTTCCAGATATCTTGGAATTACCCAGAACCTGCTTCTAGAAGGTGTAAAAGTTGAGGTTTTGGGGCTCCAGTTAAGGCAGGCTGTCCCAACAGTTGTGAGTGGGTCTGGTACTTGAGGAATTTATTTATTTTCTCTTTTCTCTAGCCTTCTGTGCCCCTGAATATAGCATCCTGTCTGGAAACAGCTTTCCTTCCCATAGTAAAGAACAGTCCCTCCCCTAGATGCTTTGCCTTTTCCAAAGGGATCAAATGGGAGCAGACCTTGTTGAGTTCCTTTGAGTTGACTATAAAAGATTATTTTGAATGTGGTTGGGGATGAGGGTGGGGTGTTGGGCCCCATTATAGAGCTACTAGTCTGGTTCTTGGCAGAATGGGAATTGGATCTGCCTTTAGTTATAGAAACTCTGTAGTTTAGAGCAGGTAGGTATGTAGCTGCTACTATTTTTTCAAGATCTTCTATAATTGGGTTCACAACTCACTAGTAGGAGTTTTTAACATAAGGTCCTGAACTTGTTTTTTAATTGGTTTCCAAAGGAATTATTGATTAGTTACTTTATGGATTTAAAAACATTATTCTGAAAAGGGATCCATCAGTTTCACCAGAAAGTTCATCAGGTCCATCACACACAAAAAGGCCTAGAGAAATTAGTCCATCACAGAATTTAAATGAAAAGAGAACCTAGAGATTATCCAGTACAACATCCCTATTTTACAAAAAAGAAAACTGAGACCCCTCAATGTAGCCTCATTTCAAACTAGGCTGCCACTCAAAGGAAGCCCAAGGATGTTTGACTACTATTCTTTCTCTAGTCCAAGCTCCTGGATCTGTCTTTTAGCTTTAGGTTCAATCTTCAAGTTTAAGTTCCAAGATAAACTTCTTGAAGTGTTCCAGTAGGGGGCTCTCTTCAGTCATAAATCAAGTTGCCTACTGAATTTGGGTGAGAAAGCCCTAAACACACCATCATCTGCTCAGTACTGGGATCCTGGGGCTAGAGCTTGGAGACCTGGCTGATGTGGGCTCCAAATTTGGGCCATTCTTCCATTTGGCTGGGAAGCTTCTCTGGCAGACTTAGGAAGTTGGCCAAAGCCTGGGAAGCACATTCCCATTGCTGGTGGAGCGAGGGTTTTTTGCCTTTTACTAAGACCACCTGGGTTTACAGACCGGCATTTTCAATTAGAAAATCATCCAGCCGGGCTTGGAAGAACAACACCTCTCCGCTGTTGCACTCTTGTTTCTATTGACAGAAACTCGTGCGGAGGTTGTGAGCTCTTTATCCTGCACTGTTAAGTAAGTGGGTTTGTGGGTCTTGTAGTTTTGAGAGGAACATGTTGTAGTGGGTTGGAAGAGTACTGCCGTGACTGTGATATTTCTAGGAATCTCTGGAGGAGTTGCTGGTTCCTTCGAATGTAGGTTTAATTTGAAGTCAAGTGCATTATTATGGAGATCTATATGGAGAAACACGAGCTCTGAGATGAGGTTACCAAAGGGGGATATAGGAACACATTGGAGGATGGAGTATATTAAAAGGTTCAAGGAACAGAAAAGAAAATGCTGTTGCTTTTTAGGTGATTCACTAAGTCTAGTAAAAAGATATCTGATGGAGAGTCAGATTTAGGCTCTATGTAATGAACAAGCAAACAAAAAACAAAACATGCAAAAAAAAATCAAACCGTCCTTCCTAATAATTAGAACCAACCAAAAGTGGAAAGGTTTGCTTCAGAAAATATTGGGTACTGGAGGATCACTGATTGAGGAGATAATAGAAAGGATTCTTGTTCACACAGAGGTTGGGCTAATTAAGCCCTGTGGTCTCTTTCAATTTTGAGATCCTATAATAATATATATATATATATATAATATAATAATAATAATAATATATAATAATAATCCTATAACAATTCTCAAAAAAATCCACCAGAGCAGGATGTAGAGCCTGCTGTGGCTGGTATGCCTAAATTGTTGATGCAATGGCTTCCTGGGCTTTTTTCTTATCCATGGGTGCTCCCTTGATTTACCTATACAGTAAATGCACTCTGTAGCTTCAGCAGTGAGAAGAGGGAATTATAACTTATCTGGGAGTTGAGCAAGAATCAAATGAAAAAGAGGAGAGTCATGTAGGAACTAGAAAATTCAGGCAACCATAAAATGAAGAAATGTGAAGGAACTGAAGGATCAGGATAAAACAATCAGAATTACTCAAGATATTAGGTGAAATGGACTTGAATAATGACGGCAACTGAGACTCTGGGCTTAGTTACTAAATGGTGTTACCATTTATTGTGGTGATGAGACCCAAACCCAGCATAGCCTACTGAGTCTGATCAGGCAGTTGGGACAGCCCAAGTTGGGTTTAGGGTTTCCTTTGGGTAAATCTAATGGCAGCATTTTCTAGATCACAGAGGAAGAAAAAAAAAAGATGACATAGTTTATAAGGGAAATAAAATTTTGACAAAATGTCACATATACCTTGTACCATGAACAGGTGATCAGAGCAGAGAGTAGGTATTGTGTTAATTCAGTTCTGAGTGCTACATTTTAGACCTCCAAACATAACCCTAAGCCGAGGCCTAACCCTAACCCTAACTCTAACCTTAACCTTAAACCTAAACCTAACTCTAATCCTAACCTTAATTGCAACATTAACCCTAACCCTAAACTTAACCCTAACCCTAACTCAACTCTAACCTTGACCCTAACCCTAACCTCAAATGCCTCCAATTCTAACCCTTTGACTCTGTCTCCGAAGTTAACTCAAAACCTAAATTCCTCCAACTACAACCCTAAACCTAAAACACTCTCTAACATTAAACCTAAATGACCATAATCCAAAAATATGGGCATACCCTCTAACTTTAACCATAATTTAACCTGAAATGTGCCTCTGACTCTAACCTTAAACCAAAAGGGGTGCTTGCCTCTGACTTTAACACTAACCCTAAATGCCTCCAACTCTAAACCAACTCTAAGCCTAGGCCTAAGAATATCCTTAAGACTAACTTTAACCCTCCAAGTCTAAACTTAATATTAACTCTCCTACTCTAATGCTAACACTATCCCTAACCCTAAAACTAACCCTAACATTAACCCATACCATTAAACTAAACATCCTACTCTAATCGTAACCCTAACCCACCTAATTTAACCCTAACCCTCCTATTCTCACAATAACCCTAACGCTCCTACTCCAACCCTAACCCTAACCCTAACCCTAGCCCTCCTAGTCTAATCCTAACCCTAACCCTGACCCTAAATACCTCTGACTATAGGGTTAAGTGTTAGAGTCAGAGGCAGTGTGCATTCAGGGTTAGAGTCTGAGGTGTATTTAGGGTTAAAGTTAGAGTCCAGGGCATTTAGGGTTAGAGTTAGGGTTAGAGCATTTAGGTTTAGGGTTAGGGTTAAAGTGTACTTTTAGGGTTAGGGTTAGGTTTGGAGGCATATATGATTAGGGTTAGGTTTCAGGTAGAAGGTACAGTAGCAGGGTTAGAGTTAGGGTTGGGAATCCCACATTTAGGATTAGGTCTAGTTTCTGGGTTAGAGTTGTGAGTTGGGAGGTGGGAGTTGCACATTTAGTGTTTGAGTTAGGATTAGAGTTATAGCTATTGTTAGGTTTCAGCTTACAGAGTCGAGAGGCTGGAGACAGGCATTTACAGTTAGCTTCAGGATTAGGGTTAGAGTCAGGATGGTTAGGGTTAGGGTTGAATTACAGTTAGGGTTAGGGTTAGCTTTAAGATTAGACTCAGGAGGTGAATTTAGGTTTAGGTTTAGGGTTAGAGTCAGGAGGCATTTAGGGTTAGGGTTGGGTTAACATTGGGACTTTGGGTTAGGTTTAGAGTCAGAGAGTTATGGTTATGTTCAGGGTTAGGGTTAGAGTCTTAGGTTTAAGGTTAGGGTTAGAGTTACAGTTGGAGGGTTATATTTAAGGTTATGGTTAGAGTCATTAATGTTAGAGTCAGATGGTTAAGATTAAGGTTAGGTTTAGTGTAGGGATGGTTAGGGTTAGGGTTAGGGAAATGGGAGATGGGAAGCACCATTTAGGGTTAGGGTGAGATTTGGGCTGATTAGGGTTAGCTCATTTAGGGTTAGGGTTACATTTAGGTTTAGAATTAGGGTTGGAGTCAGTAGGCATTTTGGTAGTGTTTTGTTAGATTCTGAGGCTCACCTTCAGGGTTCACGTCTTGAGACAGGAGGCATTTTAGGGTTAGAGTTGATTGGTCCTAGGGAGGTTTAGGTTTAGGGAGGCCGGAGGCAGGCATTTCGGCTTAGAGTTTCAGTTAAGGTTTGAGTTGGGAGGGTTACAGTTAGTGTTGGAAGGCACATTTAGGATTAGGCGTAGGGTTAGAGTTGGATGTTGGTATGGTTATGGTTAGGGTTATGTTTAGGTTTAGGGTTAGTGTTAGGGTTAAGGTTAGAGTTAGGGTAAGGTTTAGGGTTAGGGTTATAGTAGGAGGGTTAGGATTAGGTTTAGGTTTAAGATTAGTGTTAGCATTAGGGTTAGGTTATGTTTAATGTTAAGATTAGGGTTAGAGCTTTTAGGGTGAAGATTGGGCTCAGGGTTCCAGTTTAGTTAGGGTTGGGCTAAGGGTTAAGTTTGGAATTGGGAGGCAAGAGACCGGTAGTATTTAGAGTTAGAGTTGGGTTCTTTTGTCTTTCATTATGCTTAGGGTTAGATTCAGAGATATATTTAGGTTTATGGTTAGGGTAGGAGTAGGGTTTGGATAGATTTAGAATTGGGAGTTGGTAGGTTTAGGATTAGGGCTAGGGTTATGGTTAGTGTTCTGGTTGGTTTAGCTTTAGTGTTTGTGTTAGGGTTAGGTTTAGGTTAGGTTTAGTGCATTTAGGGTTAGGGTTTAGGTTAGGTTTAGGATTAGGGCATTTAGGGTTAGTGCTGGGGATATAGGGTACATATTATTATTAGGATTAGACTTAGATTTGTAGGTTTAGGGTTCTAGTTAGGTTTAGAGTAGGTTGGGGTTAGATTTGGAGGCATAAGGTTAATATTAGGGTTTGTTTTAGCATACATATGTAGTGTTAGCATTAGAATTAGTGTTAGGGTTGTGTCAGGTTTAGGGTTGGGTTATTGTTAGGGTTAGAGTGCATGTGTATTTAGGATGAGGGTTAGTGTTAGGTTTGAGAGTCATGCATTAAGATTAGGATTTGCTTTTACGTTAGAGATGGCATTTGGGAGGCAGGAGGTATGCATTTAGTGTTACATTTTGGTTTAGGGTTAAAGTTAGGGTTATGGTCATGTTTAGGGTTAAGGAGTCGAGATGCTGTAGCCAGGCATTTAGGATTAGCTTTAGGGTTAGTGTTAGATTCAAGATCTTTATGATTAGGGTTTCATTACCTTTAGGGTTCGGGCTAACTTTATGGCTAGATTCAGGAGGTGCATTTAGGTTTAGGGTTAGGGTTAGAATCTGGAGCATTTAGGGTTAGGGTTGGTTTAGTGTAGGGATTGATTTAGTGTTAGGGTTAGAGTTGGAAGGGAGTTAGGGTTAGGGTTGGTTTAGTGTAGGGATTTAGTGTTAGAGTTAGAGTTGGAAGGGAGTGTTATGGTTAGGGTTAGAGTAAGTTGTGGTCAGGGTTAGCTTTAGAGTCAAAGGGTTATGGCTATGTTTAGGAATAGAGCTAGAGTTGAAGGTTTAGGTTTAAGGTTATGTTTAAAGTCATTAATGTTAAAGTCAGAGGGTTAGGTTTAGGATTAATTTTAAGTTTATAATCAGGATGGTTAGGGTTAGGGTTTGGGTTAGATTAACCATGGTTAGGGTTAGCACATTTAGGGTTATTGTTAGTGTTAGGGGTGGTATTAGGTTAGTAGTCGGGAGGCATTCAGGGTTAGGGTTATGTTAGAGTTGGGAGGCATGCCTTTCGGGTTCATGTCAGGAAGTGGATGACATTTTAATGTTAGAGTTGAGAGGTGGGAAAGAGTTTTAAGGTTAGGGAGTCTGGAGGATTGAGGCAGGTATTTCAGGTTAGTGTTTGAGTTAGGTTTAGAATTGGGATGGTTAGTGTTAAGGAGTAGGGAGGCAGGAGGTGGGTATTTAGTTTTAGAGTTAGGGTTCTAATCGGGATGGTTAGGGTTAGCTTGGAATTAGGGTTAGGGTTAGGGTTAGTGCTGGAATTAGGGTTAAGGTTAGGGTTAGAATTAGGTTTAGTGGAATTAGGGTTAGGGCTAGTGCAGGAATTATAGTTAGGGTTAGGGTTAGGGTTAATGACAGAATTAGTTTTAGGGTTAGGGTTAAAGTTAGGTTTAGGGAATCAGGAAGCAGGATATTGGTATTTAGTGTTAGTGTTAAGGTTAGGGTTCTAATCGGGATGGTTAGGGTTAGTGTTGCCTTAGGGTAAGGTTTAGAATTGAGAGTTGTAGTTAGGATTAGGATTAGCATTCAAGTCAGTTTTCAGGGAGATCCGTTTTAGAGTTAGGATTAGGTTTAACTTTATGGTTAAAGTCTGTATTTGGGAGGGCTATGTTCTGGGTTAGGGTTAGCATTAGGTTTAGGTTATGATTAAGGTTAAGATTAGGTTTAGAGCATTTAGTGTTAGGGTTGGGGTCAGGCTTTAGTTTTTTTTTTTAATTTATTAATTTATTAGTTTAGTTTCAGTTAACAAGATTCAATTCCATAGTTCCTTGATTTTCAAATTTCCTTTACTTCCCTCCCCCCCCCCCCCAAGACAGCATTTAATCCAGTATAGGGTCTGCAAATGCATTCATATTAGACATTATTCCAATTACAAAGGCATATTGTACTAGGTGGGATGAAAGATGGTAAGGAAGAAATAAAACCAAACAATGAGAACAAGATCATTTAGTTTGCTTCCATCAGGATTCAGGCTCAGTTCTTTCTAGTTATATCTCTGGATGGCGCATTTCTCACTTTCTTGAGTCATTCGGGATTAACTTATATCACTGCATTGCTGAAAAGAGTCCAGTCTGTCATAGTTGGTCATCACAGATATGGTATGTCTGTGATTGTATACAAATTTCTTCTGATTCTACTCTTCTCGCTCAGCATCAGTTTGTATAAATCTCTCCAGGTAATTATGAAATCCGTCACCTCCTCGTTTCTTATAGCACAATAAAATTCCATTACATTCATATACCACAACTTGTTTAGCCATTCCCCAATTGATGGGCACCCCTTTAGTTTCCAATTCTTTGCAACCACAAAAAGGGCTGCTAAAAATATTTTTGTACATATGGGTCTTCCTCCCACTTCTATGATCTCTTTGGGATATAACCCTAGAAGTGGTATTGTTGGGTCAAAGGGTATGAAATTATTTATAATCCTTTGGGCATAATTCCAGATTGCTCTCCAGAATGGTTGGATAAGTTCACAACTCCACCAGCAATGTATTAGTGTTCCAATTTGTCCACATCCTCTCCAGCATTTGTCACTTTCTTGTTTTGTCATCTTAGCCAATCTGACTGGAGAGATGTGGTATCTCAGAGTTGTTTTGATTTGCATTTCTCTAATTAATAGTGATTTAGAGCATTTCTTCATATGCTTATAGATATCTTTAATTTCTTTCTCTGAAAACTTCCTATTCATATCCTTTGACCATTTCTCAATTGGGGAATGACTTGTATTCATATAGATTTGGCTCAATTCTCTATAAATTTTAGAAATGAGTCCTTTATCAGAGACACAAGTTGTAAAAATTCTTTCCCAATTTCCCACCTCCCTATTGATCTTGGTTACATTGGCTTTGTTTGTGCAGAAGCTTTTCAATTTAATGTAATCAAAATTATCCATTTTGCATTTTGTAATGCTCTCTAATTCTTGTTTGGTCCTAAAATCTTCCCCTCTCCACAGATCCGTCAGGTAAACTATTCCTTGCTTTCCCAAATTGCTTACAGTATCATCCTTTACACCTAGATCATGCACCCATTTAGACTTGATTTTGGTATATGGTGTTAGATAGTGATCTATGCCCACTTTCTGCCATACTGTATTCCAGTTTTCCCAGCAGTTTTTGTCAAATAGTGCATTCTTATCCCAAAAACTGGGGTCTTTGGGTTTATCGAACAATAGATTACTATATTCATTAACTGCTGGGTCTCCTGTGCCTAATCTATTCCATTGATCCACTACTCTACACCTCTGCCAGTACCAAGCAGTTTTGATGACTGCTGCTGTATAATACAGATTAAGATCTGGCATAGCTAGTCCACCTTCCCTAGCGTTTCTTTTCATTAATTCCCTTGATATTCTAGACAGTTTGTTTTTCCAAATAAATTTTGTTATTATTTTGTCTAACTCTACAAAGTAGTTTTTTGGTAAATTGATTGGTATGGTACTAAATATATAGTTTAGTTTGGGTAAAATTGTCATTTTTATTATATTAGCTCAACCCAGCCACGAGCAATTGATATTTTTCCAACTATTTAGATCTGTTTTTATTTGTGAGAGAAGTGTTTTGTAGTTCTGATCATATAGATTCTGGGTTTGTTTTGGCAAGTAGATTCCCAAATATTTTATAATGTCTACAGTGACTTTAAATGGGATTTCTCTTTCTATCTCTTTCTGTTGAGTTTTATTAGAGATGTACAGGAATGCTGAGGATTTATGTGGGTTTATTTTATATCCTGCAACTTTGCCAAATTTATTTATTGTCTCAAGTAGTTTTTTACTTGATTCTCTAGGATTCTCTAAGTATATCATCATATCATCTGCAAAGAGTGACAGCTTGGTCACTTCTTTGCCTAATTTGATTCCTTTGATTTCTTTTTCTTCTCTAATTGCTACTGCTAACGTTTCTAGTACCAGATTGAATAAGAGGGGTGATAGTGGACACCCTTGTTTCACTCCTGATCTTATTGGAAAGGCTTCTAGTTTATCCCCATTGCATATAATACTTGCTGATGGTTTTAAATAGATGCTAGCAACTATTTTAAGGAAGGCTCCATTTATTCCTATACTTTCTAGTGTTTTTAATAGGAATGGATGTTGTACTTTGTCAAAAGCCTTTTCTGCATCTATTGAGATGATCATGTGGTTTCTGCTAGTTTTATTGTTGATATGCTCAATTATACTGATGGTTTTCCTAATATTAAACCATCCTTGCATTCCTGGAATGAATCCTACCTGATCAGGGTGTATTATTTTTGTGATAAGTTGTTGGAGTCTTTTGGCTAATATTTTATTTAGAATTTTTGCGTCTAAATTCATGAGGGAAATTGGTCTATAATTTTCTTTCTCTGTTTTATCTCTTCCTGATTTAGGAATCAGTACCATATTTGTGTCATAGAAAGAGTTTGGTAGGACTCCTTCTTCACTAATTTTCCCAAATAGTTTGTAGAGTATTGGAATCAATTGTTCTTTAAATGTTTGATAGAATTCACTAGTGAACCCATCTGGCCCTGGAGATTTTTTCCTAGGGAGGTCATTGATGGCTTGTTTGATTTCTTTTTCTGAGATGGGGTTATTTAGGTAATTCACTTCCTCTTCAGTTAATCTGGGCAATTTGTGATTTTGTAAATATTCATCCATTTCACTAAGATTGTCATATTTATGTGCATACAGTTGGGAAAAATAATTCCTCATTATTATTTTGATTTCCTCTTCATTAGGGGTAGATTCCCCCTTTTTATTTTTGATACTCATAATTTGGTTTTCTTCTTTCTTTTTTTTATCATATTGACTAAGGGTCTATCAATTTTGTTGATTTTTTCATAGAACCAGCTCTTAGTTTTATTTATTAATTCAATAGTTTTCTTAATTTCAATTTTATTAATCTCTCCCTTGGTTTTCAATATTTCTAATTTAGTACTAAATTGGGGATTTTCAATTTGTTCTTTTTCTAACTTTTTCAATTGCATGTCCAATTCATTGACCTCCCTTCTCTCTGCTTTAATTAAGTATGCACTCAGGGATATAAAACTTCCCCTTAGAACTGCCTTTAGTGCATCCCACAAATTTTGGTATGTTGTCTCATTATTATCATTCTCTTGAATGAAATTATTGATTGTTTCTATAATTTCTTGTTTGACCCACCAATTTTTTAGGATCAAATTGTTTAATTTCCAATTAGTTTTTAGTCTATCTTTCCCTGGCCCTTTATTGCATATAATTTTTATTGCATCATGATCTGAGAATGATGCACTTAATATTTCTGCCTTTCTGCACTGGATTGTGAGGTTTTTATGCCCTAGTACATGGTCTATTTTTGAGTATGCACCATGTACTGCTGAAAAGAAAGTAAATTCCTTTTTATCCCCATTCAGTTTTCTCCAGAGATCCATCATATCTAGTCTCTCTAAGATTCTATTCACCTCCTTAATCTCTCTCTTGTTTATTTTGAGGTTAGATTTATCGAGTTCAGAGAGGGGGAGATTAAGGTCCCCTACTAGTATAGTTTTGCTATCTATTTCTTCCTCTAGTTCCTTTAACTTCTCTAGGAATTTGGATGCTATACCACTTGGTGCATAAATATTAAGTAGTGATATTGCTTCATTCTCAATGGTGCCTTTTAGTAGGATATAGTTTCCTTCCTTATCTCTTTTAATTAGATCTATTTTTGCTTTTGCTTTATCTAAGTATTGCTACCTCTGCTTTTTTTACTTTAGGTGAGGCATAATAAATTTTACTCCAACCTTTTACCTTTACCCTGTGGGTATCCCTTTGTTTCAAATGTGTTTCTTGAAGACAGCATATTGTAGGATTATGGTTTTCAATCCATTCTGCTATCTGCCTCTGTTTTATGGGAGAGTTCATCCCATTCACATTCACAGTAATGATGACTATCTGTCTTTCCCCCCTCCGTCCTATTCCCTCCCCTGTTTATGTTTTTGTTTCTTCCTTCTCCCTTCCCCTCCTTGAAGTTTTCCCTTTTGACCGCGCCCTCCCTCAGTGTTCCCACCCAGTGACCCCCCTTCTTAACCTACCCTCTCCCCTTACTACTATTTCCCTCCCTTCTAATCCCTCCCTTTAGTCTCCTCCTTTTCACCTGCCCCTTACCCTCCCACTATCTATAGGACACAATAAATTTTTATACTTATCTGAGTAAATTACTCCCTGTTTGATTCCAAACCAATGAGAGTAAATTTCAAACAGTGCTCCTCTCCCTCCCTCCTTTTCCTCTATTTAATGAATTTATGTGTCTATTCATGTTAGAATCTTAAACTTCACTGATTAATTTGATCCTTCTTTGAACCAGAACCAGTGAGAATAGTGTTTAAATGATGTTCCTCTCCCTCTTTCTTTCCCCTCCTCTATAGTGTGTTTTGATGCCTCTTCAGATGGCATATTTTACCTTTTCCTAGCTCATCCTTTCCTTTTTCCCATTACAGTACCTTTGATCCCCTTAATAGTTTTTTTTTTTTAGACTCCATGTTAGTGCATTCATACCCACACCCTCTAAGTATAACCCTTTTGCAGGTCATGATAATCATAAAGATTTCGAATATTGACAGTTATCAGCTCCACATATAGGGATGTGAACATTTTGCTCTTGTTGCATCCCAAGTAATGAACATGTGTTTGTGGGTGTGGGTGTGTGCACTTCTGCATGTGTGAGTCTATGTTACCCTTGTTTACCTTTTTATGTCCTTCTGGAGTCTTGTAATTGGAGATCAAATTTTCCATTGAGCTCTGGCTTTTTCATTAGGAAAGTCTGGAAGTCCCTTACTTCATTAAACGTCCATCTCCTTGCCTGAAAGATTATGCTCAGTTTTGCCAGGTAGTTAATCCTTGGTTGTAGTCCTAGCTCTCTTGCCCTACGAAATATCAAATTCCAGTCCCTCTGCTCTTTTAATGTAGAAGCTGCTAGGTCCTGTGTGATCCTAACTGTAGTTCCTCGATATTTGAATTGTTTCTTTTTGGCTGCTTGTAGAATTTTTTCTTTAATCTTATAATTCTGGAATTTGGCTACTATATTTCTTGGAGTTTTCAGTTTGGGATCTCTTTCAAGAGGAGTCCGGTGAATTCTATCGATAGCTATTTTATCTTCTGATTCCAGGACCTCAGGACAGTTTTCTTTGACAATCTCTTGGAGGATGTTGTCTAGACTGTTTTTTTTCATCATGACTTTCTGGTAGACCAATAATTATTAAGTTGTCTCTCCTGGATCTGTTCTCTAGGTCAGTTATTTTTCCAGTGAGATATTTTACATTTTCTTCCAATTTTTTGATCGTTTTTTTTTTTTTTTGATTGACTCTTGCTGCATCATAGAGTTCTGAGTTTCAGTTTGATTGTATCTAATTTTTAGTGAATTATGGTCTTCAATTAGTTTTTGAAGTTCCTTTTTTAGAGAGGTATTTTCTTTTTCCAAGTTGGTCACTGCCTCCCTGATTTGGTCTTTAAAATTTTTCTTAAACTCCTCCAGGAATGCTATTTGGGCTTGAGACCAGATCATGTTTCCTTCTGTGGTCTCTGGTGTGGGCAGAGAGTCTATATTGTCCTGTGTGTTTTGTTGTTATTGCCCTGCATAGTATGCTTGAATAGACTTTCTTGCCTTCCCCTTTTCCTTTTCAGCTTCCTTCCTTCCCATTGTGACTTCCTGTTTCTTAGTGTCTCAGGCTATGAGTTTGGGGCCTGATCCTTGACTTTGAATACCTCTGGGTGGCTAGTTTATGGCTAAGTCAGGGAAGTCAGTGAGGAATGAGATGTGTAGGTGGGGATGAGTCTGACCTCTTCAGATTTCTGCCTCTATACCCCTGGGCTATAAGTAGGCTTTTGTTGGTGAGGTGAGGTGGGGCTTGTTGGGACCCCACCCTCTCTTCTCTTCAGATTCCTGGCTGTCTCAGTTACACCCCTTCTTGGAGATTTTCAAGCCTGAGGCTATTTCCATTAACTTGGGATTTCAATCTGGGTGGGAGACTTATCTTTGGGTTTTCTGCTTCATGAAGGAGGGATGGGAGGATCCGAGCAGCTAGAATTTACTTTGCCATTCCAGCCCCTGTATTATACAGGCAGGCAGTTTCTAAACTTCCAGGCTGGGGGCTGAATGCAGCCTGAGAAGCCACTCTCTCCACTGGGGGCCAGACTCTCCTACCTGGATCCAATGATCTGTTCCCTCTGCGAGATGACTGCGATTCTTCTTTGGTAAGTCTGCAGGCTGGGGCTTTTTCTCTCTCTGGTGTAGTCTGCTTGTCTGCTCTTAGGTCTGAGCTGTGCAGACCCCACGAACTCTGCACTTGACCAGTCCCGGACACACTGGGCAACCTCCTGGGCTGGATTCTGCCACACTCTGTCTTCCAGTGGGCTCTGTCACTCAGGAATCCGCTCAGATTCACCCTTTGAGCCTTAGTGACCGAGGAGCTCATCGAGGTTACTGCTTCCTTTCAGCCATCTTCCAGGCTTTAGTTTTAATGTTAGCTTTAGACTTTGGTTTAAAATTAGGAGATGTGAAGTAGGTCAGATTTAGAGTTTGAGTTTGGGTTCAGAGTACATTAGGGTTATTCTTAGAATTGGAGGTGCATTTAACTTTAGGGTGAAGGTTCAAGTGAGAGTTGGGAGTGAGGCATGTTAGCATTAGGTTGAGGGTTATGTTAGGGTCAGGATTAGGTTCAGGGTGAGGGCTAATGTTAGTATTATGGTTATGGTTATGGTTAGCGTTAGGGTTACATTCAGAATCAGGAAGTAAGAGGCAGGTTATATTTAGAGTTAGAGTTAGTTAATTTTAGTGCATATTATGATTATAGTTTGATTCAGAGACACATTTAGGTGTGGAGTTGGAGACATTTAGGGTTTGGTTTTGAGTAGGAATATTAGAATCGGACATAGCACTGTCAGATTTAAGTTTAGAGTTAGGGTTAAGTTCAGAGGCATTTAGGGTTAGTTTGGAGGCATTTAGGATTAGGGTTAAGGCTAAAGTTGGAGGCATATAAGGTTGAAGTCAGCTTAAGAACGATTGCACCTCTTGAGGAGAAAATGATGAATGGTTTTAGGGATATAATGACCTGTTTGAATCAGCTTGTTACATTTTTTAATGTAAATATGCATACCTCAAAAACTGGAAAAGTCAACAGTTTCGGGTTTCACCTATTGTTTTGTTGATTGTTTAAATTTTAGCAAGTGATGGAGAAAATGTCAATAATGCAGATTAAACTTAAAAGTTGTGTTGGTAAGTATACTTTTTTTCCCAGAGAGCCTGCTGTTACCAGTCCAACCCTGGGTAGTTTTTTCTCCTCAATTGACTCATTTCTATACTTCCTCTATGATCTCTTTGCCCTGTTCTATTAACCAATATAATGTATTTGCCACAAAGACAAACCCTAGGAAAGGTTTGAGTTGTAGGAGATGTTTCTGATTTAAAATTTGTTTTCCCTTATGTCCTCTGAGTCTGATACTACTCTTTGGTCTGAAGAAAAAACAATTATATATATTTTTAGTCATGAAGAGTGTAGAAAATTGTTTCACTTAACTCTGCATGTTTTTTACAAAGGTTATTTTTGCTCCTTCTTTCTCCCTCTCCCCTGAAAATCTACCTCACCTCCACCCCCATGGAGAGGGTGTGAGGTGAAAAAAACTATATTTTTTTAACTAGAAAAAAAATAAAAGAAATTAATGACAGTAGGCTATCCCCTGGAAAAATTTATTTTAGAAAGAATATGTTGGTTTGCTTTTTGTCCCCCTCTACTTTCATTTATAGTATGCACATGCTTCTATTTGTGCAGCCCTCCTCACCTAGGTATCCTATGCATTCCTGCCATTGTCTGGATTCTACTGTCTCATGTGGTTTCCCTGTCTGCCCTCCTTGTTAGCCTGACAATGCTTTTTCTTCTTTTGGTTCCCATAAAAATATGTTTGATTTTTCAAAAGATCCATGATTTAATTGGTGTGGGTACTCTCTTCACTGGAGCAGATCATAGATCTTCCACATCTTCATTGGTGGTTTTATGAGTTGCTACTGGATTTGGAGACAGAACATCTGGATCTGAATTCTTGTTCTTCAAATTAATACTGATGCCCTTGGGCCTAATCACTTAACTTTCTGAGTAACAATTTCTTCATCTATAAAATAAAGACTGGATGACTATTGATATTTCACATTTCACTGGAATCTAGGATCTATTATTAATTTTGGTCTCTAGAACATGCCCTGTTCTTTCCCTTCCTTATACCTTTCAAGTTCTTTTGTATGTCTAGCTTCCCTTTGGCTATGGAATACCTATACATTCATCTGAAACACCACCTCCTTGAAGAACTCATTCATCACACTTCCCTCCTCTAAATAAATAACAGCCTTTATATTCTAGACTTCACGTAGCAAAATGCTTGGTTTTGCATCTTTCTTCAGTCAATCACTCAGTTGCTTAGTTACTCACTCAAAAAGCATTCATTAAGTGCTGACTATGCGATAGACACTATGGTAAATTTATGTTGGAGTTATAAATAGAAAAACAAAATAGTCTTTCCCTGTGAAGATGCTACATTCGAATTGAAGGTTCTCTCTCTCTCTTTCTCTCTCTCTCTTCCCTTTTCTCCACCCCTTTTCACGCTCTCTCTCCTTCTCTCTGCCCCTCTTTCTCTCTCTCCCACAGATTATTTATAAAAGAAATTAAATATATGATAGTTTAGTGAAGAAAGGCACTAGTAACTGGAAAAATTAGAAAAGGTTTCATGAAGAATGTAGCACTGGAGATAAGTTTTGAAGGGAACTAGGAAACTAAGGTTAAGAAGGAGTGCATTCCAGGCATGGGAAACAACTAGGGTAAATGCACAAAAATAAGAGATATAGTCTCATTTAGCAGGTAGGGCAGTATAATTGGATAATAGAACATATGGAGGGAGAAATGTGTGAGCAGACTGCAAAGGTAGGTAGAAGTCAGATATTGAATAGTTTCAAATAAGAGAAAGAGGAGTTTGTGTTTTATCTTCAGGATAATAAGGAATTTGGGGAGTGTATTTAATAAGAGAGTGACATGGTGACACTTGCATTTTTGGAAAATCAGTTTGGTTGCTGTTTGGAGAACAGATTGTAGTGGGGAGAGACTTAAAGTAGTGCCAATCAATGTGGAGATAAAATTTAAATCATGAGAGTTGATGAAATTTTCAAGTGAAAAAGTAGAGAGAGAAGAGATTGGAAGACTCAGATGGATGCTTCAGGCATCCCTGTCAGAGGTGGGTGAGACATGGATGATGATCCCACAAAGAAGACAGACTTATTCTTCAATGCCCATGAGCAATGCCTACTTTCTGCCCAACTACTTTTCAGTTTTCCCAGGGATATAGAGAAATTTCTGTTATGGGGACAATGTTCCTTTCTTCAATAACCTCTATAGGAATTGACTCAGAACTGCATATAAGCAATAAAATTGCCCAACAATGCCAGGTCTTGTGCCCACTGTCAGAAAGATGTTATCTGTAATCTCTTTCTGCCCAGTTATCTGACTCCCTTAATGTCTCTGGGCTGAGAGCCCCAGATGCTGCTGCCACCACTGTCACTGACTCTTAAGACCTATTGCTGGTGTTGCTGGTGCTTTCACTCTGGGGCATCTCTCACCTTGGTGAAACAGACCTCCTCTGCAAACCTCTGAAATTGTCTTTAGTTGGAAAAATGTATTACCTCCATTCTTTTGTTGGTTTTGTCACTGTCAAATTTGATTTGATGCATTATTTTAAAGTTATTTAGAGGAGAATATTGGCAGAGTTTGGCTGTGTTGCCATCTCTCCTCTGCCATTTTGGCTCCACTGAAGACTAAGAATCTTGAAAGAAGTTAAAAGGGAACAAATGGCAGATGAAAGGAGTAATAGTTGCTACTGAAGGGTAAACTTGTATCTAGGAGATGGAGAAAGGTGTGGACCTAGGGAGGAGATTCCATGCCAGATGGGAAAGACAATGACCATGAGAAGGGCAGAAGTTTGAATTGAATCATATTGTTAGGGATATAGAGAAGTTCTATTATGAGTACCATGCTCCTATACACAATAAACTCTGTGGGAATTGAAACTTTTATGAGTGAGACACAACAGAAAAAGGGTGGAGGAAAATTGGTAAGGCAATAATATAGAAATTGTTTAGAAAAAGGGAGCTCAAATTTGGTACTTTGGAAGCTTTCATTTTATGAGGAACACAAAAGAGACTAGAAAAGGAAAGAATAAGTAAAAAGATCATGAATCAAAGAATAAAAGCTTAGAATAGACAGAAAGTGAAGAGAATGAAGAGAACAAGGTAAAGAAATATTTTTTTAAAAAAGTTGCAGAAAAAATGGGAGGAGAAGGGGAATAGTTGATTAACTCTTTAAATGAGAGGAAAGATAGGAGGGAAAGAGGGAAAAGATTAGATATCTAAGGAAAAGGAAAAATAATAAACTAAAACACTAGGAGAATGTTGAAAGTTAGGGGAAGAAATCCTATTGGAATAGGGTTGCCTTAAGACTTAGTAAGCTAAAGTTGCCTTGTTGTTGTTGTTTGTCCTTTGTTTTCAAAGAGGACCATGGCATCAGAGAAATGATGACATGATTTGCTGTTGACTTTGATTTGAGTGAGGGAGGGCTGTGCAAAGACATCAGTCTCACTTTCTTCTCCACAGCCATCTGGATCCAGTGACCAGATAATTCACCAGAATGACTGGAGATAGTCCAGGATACAATGGGAGAGCCTGGCCCTTTTAAGACTAAGGCCTTTTCAGGTGTTCACTTAGAATGAGGAAACACCCATTCAGTGAATAGGCCTCTTTAGGAAGTGAGTCAAGGGATGGCCCCTTTAATTAGGAAAAAGAAAAGGAAAAAAAGTCAAACTGGGAGAGGAAGACCCTTGGGGTTGATATTCCAAAGAGAAACAGTAACCATTGACATTTAATCTAAGCCAGGAGGGCCCAAAATACAACCATTAAGTGGAGCTTGGGCAGGGATGTATTGTGGTCCAATCTATAGGCTTCAGAGTGAACTGGTTTTAAGGTTTGTGAGGAAAGAAAGATAGAAAGGAAGAAAGAAAGAAAGGAAGATAGAAAGAAAGGAAGGAAGAAAGAAAGAAAGGAAGGAAGGAAGGAAGAAAAGAGAAATGAAAAGACATCTAGCCAATAAAACCCAAGTTAGGTAGGCAGCTTCTGGCCATCAAAATTTGCCTTCCTTTGGAGAGGAGAAGGAGAATATAAATGGAGGAAAATATAAACCCAACTCTCATAATTTTATTTTGTTTTATTTTAAAAAGCAATTGGGGTTAAGTAACTTGCTCAAGGTTACATGGCCAGTCATTATTTATGTGTAGGTGCTCATTTTCTGAGGCCGGATTCGATCTCGGGTCATCCCAACTCTGAGGCTGGCGCTCTTATTCACTGCACCACCTAGCCGCCCCATCATAATTTTAAATATTAATCAAATGAAAGAGTTGAAGATTGGTTAAGAAAACAAAACCCCACAATCTGTTGCTTACAAAAAATATACCTAAAAAGCAAAGGCCTAAACAGAATAAAAATGAGAGGCTTGAACATAATTTATTCTGCATAAGGTGAATCCTTTGCAGAGGGGTGGGGGACATGTTAATTAAACAATCCATTTATTTTTATTTTTCTTAAAATATGTTTTTAGTCTTGTTCTTTGATCTTTCTTTTCTATTTGTATTATGAAATGACTGTGAAGAAGGATGGTGAGGGATACAAGGGAAAGTTTAGGCAATGTAAAAACAAAAGATATTAATAAATTTATATTTTCAATAGAAGAGTGGAGAAGTATATAGCATATACATATATATATGTATATATATATATATATATACATATATTCATATGTGTATTTCTATACACCTAGTAATAGTTTTTTTTCAAAGAACTTGACTAAGGGAAGAACAATATAATGACACCTACCATTCATATAATGCCTTAAGGTTTGTTTTCATGACTTTCTTGCATCACTCTCATTTCTCTTTTCGGTTTTTCCTATACTTCTCTTGATTTTTTATTGCCTTTTTTGGAGGGGGGAGTGTAGGGCAATTGGGGTTAAGTGAGTGGCTTGCCCAAGGTCACACAGCTAGTAAGTGTTAAGTGTCTGAGACCATATTTGAACACAGGTCCTCCTGACTCTAGGGCCTGTGCTCTATTCATTATGTCACTTAGCTTCCCCAACTTCTCTTGATTTTCAAAATCCTTTTTGAACTCTTCCATGGCCTGTGACCAATTTATTTTTTTCTTGGAGGCTTTTGATGTAGGAGCTTTGACTTTGTTGTCTTCTGGTTGTATGTTTTGATCTTTGTCAACAAAGTAAGATTTTATAGTCTGAGTTTTTTTATACTATTTGCTTATCTTCCCAGTCAATTTCTTTTTTCTTTTTCTTTTTTTTTTTTTTTTTTGGAGGGCAATTGGGGTTAAGTAACTTGCCCAAGGTCACACGGCTAGGTTTTTGTTTGTGTGTGCGTTAAGTGTCTGAGGCCAGATCCGAACTCAGGTCCTTCTGACTCCAGGGCCAACACTCTACTCACTGCACCATCTAGCCGCCCCCGAAGTCAATTTCTTAATTTTTTATCTCTTTGTAAGGTAGGACTATGCTTCCAGTATGGAGGGGTCTGTACTGTCCCAATCTTTTTTTTTTTTTTTTTGCCTTTTGGAGGGGGGAAGGCAGGGTAATTGGGGTTAAGTGACTTGCCCAAGGTCTCATGGCTAGTAAGTGTTAAGTGTCTGAGGCCAGATTTGAACTCAGTTCCCCCTGACTCCAGGGCTGGTTATCTGTTCACTGTGCCACCTAGCTGCCCCTGTACTGTTCCAATCTTTATAGAACAGATAACCAGATGTTTTCAGAGATTCTTCTAGGGGCTTGTAAATTTTCAGTTCTTCCAAGGTGGTGTGTTCATAGAAGAGGTGTTTACTCCTTTCCTGGCCTGTGAATGACCACAAGCACTCTTTTCTGTCTTGGAACTGTGAACAGGATTATCTCTCCACCCCTGCCACAAGCTCTGCCAAGCCAGTGGTTCTCCTTGCCCCAGGACCACCACCCAGAGTTACAACCAAGATCCAAGAAGGGGAAAAGCAAGAGAATTCTGTCTCAGTGTCAGCAAAGAGATCCTTGCAATCCCCCTCTGATCAGTCACTCATCCCTCCACCATTTGTAGGCCAAGATATCTGGAAGAAGCGCTTTCTCTAATGCTCTGGGGCTGGGACCTGAACATGTTCCTTTCTCACACAGAGCTGACAGACCTTTCCTAGTGCCCTTCTAAATTATCTTTGGCATTTGTGGGTTGAGAAGTCTGGAAAGCACTACAGCTGATTCAGCATCTTGAAGTCTGCTCTTAGTTCGCCAGTGCCCATTCTGTGCCAGCATGGCCCATGCTGGACTGCGCGCCTCTCCCAGACTGGCACAGCAGACCCTTGCTGTCCACCTTTCAGGTTGTCTTGCACTAGCAATTTGTTTTACTCTGTCATTTTGTGGGTTCTGCTGCTCTAGAATTTGTTTATAGTCACTATTCACAGGTATTTGGAGGGATTTTGGGGAAAAATCCCTGCTTTTACTCCACCATCTTGTGCCTTCAGGTTTTTAAAGAGCTTTACAAATGTCTACTTTTAGCCTCATAACAACTTGAGAGTTAGGTACTTTTATTATCTCCATTTTACAGATGAAGAAACTGGGATTCAGAGAGATTAAGTGACTTGCCCAAAGTAATGCAGCTATTTAGTGTCTGAGGGTAGATTTGAACTAAGGTCTTCCTGACTTCAGGCCCATGCTCTATCCACCATACCTCCCAGATGGTAGGATCTAGTAAGGGTTTATGGATAGAAGGGGAAGAATAAATAGATGGAAGAAAGTTAAAGATTACAAATATAATGAAAGGAAATGGTAGTGGGAAAAAATCTGTTGGATAAGATTGGAGAAAACTGGACCAAAGATAGCCAAAGAGGGGTTGGCCTAGTTGAGAAGAGTACCTCTTCATCAGAACTAGAGTGAAGGAGGAAATATTGGGGGATGGTATCTTGGAGTTGTGGGATGACAATTATTAGAGGAGATCCATAGCAAATAACCTCTATTTTCTTAGCAAAGTATAAAATAAGAATGTCAACTGAGAGGATGGAAGGAAGGGGGGCCATGGGAGTGGGAAGAGAGAAGAAAATGCTTAGAATAGCTGTTGTAGAAATAGGGAGAAATAGAATGATTATCTCATTGCTTTGTGAAAGTGCAGTTGAGATTAGATACATTTTTTGGTGGACTTGGTTATCCTCCTTGAGTGATTTACCCTATTTCTATTTAGCAGCACACAAATAGGAGCAGAGAGAGTAATTATTGGTTGGAGTAATTCAGAATTGGAGTTTAACAAGAAATAAATAGTGACAGGACAAGGGAGCAAGGAATTTGAAAGTAGAAGATAGCATAAAGTTAAACTGTTCACAAGGAAGTTGAGACTGGAAAGGGAGGAGAGTGAAGTCAGAGCAAGAGTGATAGACTAGTAAAGGACTGAGAGGTAAAAGGATTGGAGATTATAGTTAAGAAAAAGAAAAGCTTAGGAGAAGTAAGGTTTGGGGAGAGATGGAATGATAGGAGAGGAATTGCGTAAGGAATTTTATCTATCTTGAACATGGAAGTACAATATTTCTGAATGATGACAGGATCAAAGGTGTGACTACCTTTGTGTATAGCTGAGATGGAGTAGAGAAATAGTTCATGTTGACTGAATAGACTGATAAATTGGAAAGCTAGGATCTTTCAACATACCAACATGTATGTTGAAATCTCCTTCTAAGAGGACAGATGTTGAGTGGAGAAGAAACAGGTAATCAGAAATCAGATCCAGCCACTGGACTCAATGAGAAAGGAGGACATTGATAGATGACAATCACCAGGATGTAAATTGGCTGATAAATTTGGAGAGAGTGAACCTGAGTTATGGCAGGAGATGGATAGTTTAGAAGTAGCTATAGAGAACAAAAGGTTTTCCAACTCCTCCCAGATGAATGACTCAGAGGGTTTGAAATTGCAACCAGTAAGGGAAGGATGGTTGAAGTTACAGCGCTATTTATAATAGTTAATTTTGTATCACCTGTATGTGGCTATCGCATATTTTCCTACTAGACTGTGAGCTGCATCAGAGATGAACTGTCTTATGTAAACTTTGCCTCTCCTCTAGCACTCAGCTTAGTGCCCTGTACATAGTAGGTCCTTAATAGATATTTATTGGAATTGAATTAGAGGCTAATTTTTGGAAAGGGTAGTGATTCAGAACAATTCTCCCAGGTCACCCTGTGCTACCTGCCATAGTGCATGGCCAGACTTGGTGCTTTGCTTTTTCATCTAAGGCCTTCCAAGATGTGAAATACAAATGATGACTAAGTTATAGTCACAAAGCCCTCCCTATATTTCACATTCCATATTTTGTTAATTAAGAGTGCTGAGTTTGTTGTTAAGGGAAAGTCCTCTGGAGGACACCATGTTTTACTTGATTGGCTAGGAAGATTTAGAGAATAATTTGGCTTGTGATGGCAACACTCTTCTCTAGAACAAAGGTTCTTACCTTTTGTTGTTTGTTATGGACCCCTTTGGTGGTTTGGTAAAGCTCATGGTCCCCATTTTAGAAAAGTAGTTTTTAATGAGCAAATAAAAAATAATATTATAAAGGAAGCCAATTATAGTGAAATACAGATATTAATCTATATGGACATTAACATATTTCAAAAGCTCACAGACTTTAGCTTAAGAGCCTCTATTCTGTATTATGTATATAGGCATAATGAAAAATCAGGCAATGTGAATAATCTAGCAAAAATATTTATTTCAAGAGATTTGCTCTTTCCTTGCTATTGGCATTCTCTCCACTAATGTTACCATCTTCTGACTTACCAGTTATGCTTTTTGTGAATTGCTGAAGCTAAAAAAAATAAACAAGCAACATATCACCTAGTAGTTAGCCTTCTGGTGATAAGCCTTGCAGTTGAATTTAACCAGACTTGTTATTGGAAGACAGAGACACCTTCCATTGTGGGACCTTTGTGTTGTTTTCCAGTCTTGTCTAGCTCTTCATGACCCCCTTTGGGATTTTCTTGACAAAGATACTGGAGTGGTTTGACATTTCCTTCTCCAGTTCATTTTATAGATAAGAAAAATGACGTAAACAGGGTTAAATCAGTTGCCCAAAGTCCCTCAGCTAGTAAGTGTCTGAGGCTGGATTTGAACCCATGAAGATGATTCTTCATGACTTTAGGCCTGGCACTGACTGATACCTGGTGCTTTTATAGCTTGGTAGGACTTGGTAAAGCTTATCCTCAGCTGACATAGTTTTTGAGAAGTCAAAGTCCCCTCCTTTCCAGATATAGGTTTACAGAAGAACATAAAGAATAACTGTAAAATGTAACCATATTGATTTGACATAATTGTGAATTACAGCTTAGCAAAAGACAACAATAGCCTGAGAACAGGAAGAATCTGACTTGGTTGAAGGGTAATGGGTCTGGGAGATCAATAACAGTAATCAATAATCAATATGGTAATTAAATATTTATAGATACTCTACAATATGCAAGACACTTTCCTAGGTTCTGAGAGATACACAAAGAAATTAAACCCAGGATGCTAGGGCTTGGAGCTGGTAGGAATCTCAGAGATCATCTCATGCAAGCGCCTCATTTTATAGACAGAAAAACTGAGATTCTTGCCTGCCACAGGATCATAGGTCTAGAGCTGGAAGGGTCCTTACAGGTCATTAAATTTGACCCCCTCATTTTGCAAATGATTAAACTAAGGCTCTGGGAAATTAAAGGACCTACCCAAGGTCATACAGGTAGTATTAGAATCGAGATTTGACTTCAAAGGCAGTACTATACACTATACAATGCTGCAATGTAATTGAGGGGGTGAATCATAGATAAATAGATTAAATAAAAACAGAAGGCAATGTTACTTGAGCTATTACAAGGCAGTAGATGATTAATTGTCAAATCATTATCAACACATCATCTTCGTAATTTTCACTGTTATCATAAATCAACATTTATTGAGTGCCTGTTTTATATATAAGGCATTGTGGTACAAGATGGAAGGGCTAGGAGATGAGTAGAGGAAGTGAATAAGCATGTCTGGTGAAAAGAGTCCTAGATTTCGAGTTAGAGGACCAGGCTGTGAATCCTGGCTATGTCTGTGTCACTTTAGGCAAGCCATTTCTCTCTGAGCCTCAGTTTTGTTATTCAAAGGTTTGGATTTAATGAACTCTAAAATTCCTGGTAGCACCTAATCTATGGTCTGATGACCTCTCAGAGCTCTAGGGAACTTGAATCATTTCCATGGAAAAAGAAGGCCTTGAACTAGAACTTGAAGGGCAAGATTAACATAAAAAGGCAGAGAAAGGAAATTTCTATTAAGGTTATGACCCAAGGAATGACACAGAGACTGGAGGGTAAAATGTCAATTTTGAAAACAGTGGATATACTTGGATATTCTTTAACTAGTTAAATATCGAGTGCAGGTAAAAAGCACTGACTTAAAAGTCCTGTAATTCTCTGTTATGTTGTGCTGGAATTGTAAGCCTTAGACGACAACTGTGTCTCCTCTTTGTCCTCCTGGCCTTGTCTCTGGCTTTCTGGACTTAAGAACCATGCCTTCTCTACTGCTAAGTCATCCTAGAACTTCCCTCAAGGATTGGGATCTCCTTGCTCTGTAACAGCCTTCACCTCCTTCCTACTCACTCTGAACTATCCCTGTATAAGGCCGGCCCTTTTCTCCAATTGCTGAGTTCCTCCTGGAGTTTCCATTTTGTAGAAGTGCCCAGTACAGGTTTCCTTTTTTTCTGCCTCCCCCCTCCCCCATTCTAGCTTTTCATTATGATAAACTATCAACTATGTCACACTACATCTCTAAACAAAATATACACAAAGTAATTTGGTGGCCAAATTCGTGGAGTTCACCTGTGCTCTGCCAGTTATTCAAGTCTAATGTTTCATTTAAGAGGATGCCCCTAAATATTGAATTTCACCTCAGGTTCAATTTTGAGGGTGGAGGATGAGGTTGTATTTAATTATGTTGTCTGTCTCTCTTACACCTCCCCCCATTAGAATTTAAACCCCTTCAAGGCAGGTACTATCTTTTTGCTCCATCCCAGCCCTATTACTCCACCCACCATAAAACATACTCAGCAATCCAGTAATATTGGCCTTCTCACTTTTCCTTGCACAAGATGCTTGGTCTCTTCTGTCTCTGAACCATTTTCACTGGATGCCCTCCATGCCTGGCATTCTCTCTTTGTTTCTGCCTCCTGGCTTCCCTGGAAAACTTCTAATTAAAATCTTAACTTTCATGGAAAACCTTTTCCATTCTCCCTTAATTCTAGAGCCTCCTCTCTCTTGATTATCTCCAATCTTCTATATAATTCTTTGTACAAAATTATTTGCATGTTGTCTCCATAATAAAACAACTCCACTGTTAGTACCTTCCCTCTGTCTTTTGCCTTTCTTTGCATCCCCAGCATTTATCAGAGTGCTTGGCACAAAGTAGGTGCTCAAAAAATATTTATTGATGGACCTATTGACACAACTCAGGTTAGTTCTAAAATGAATGAAAAATCTAGAAACCTGATGAAAAGCAATTAGTCAACCAACATATATCCAACATTTATTAAGTACCTTTTCTGTTCCAGGCACTGTGCTAAGTGCCTGGTAGAAGTGAAATAGTCTTTGCATTTTATTGAGAGAAACAACAGATATAGATATAGGAACTAATCTAGTATTTCATTGATTTTAGGGACCTCTGGATAAAGAGATTCCTTTTTCCAATGCACGTTAGCAGCTTCTTTGCAACTTGTAGTCATAGAGTGTTATATAGAGCACCAAAAGGTTAAGTGACTTGCTCAAGATCACATAGCCAGTTTATATGAGAAGTGATATTTGAATCCATTTCTTGGCTCTGAGATAAACTATCAACTATGTCACACTACATCTCTAAACAAAATATACACAAAGTAATTTGGTGGCCAAATTCGTGGAGTTCACCTGTGCTCTGCCAGTTATTCAAGTCTAATGTTTCATTTAAGAGGATGCCCCTAAATATTGAATTTCACCTCAGGTTCAATTTTGAGGGTGGAGGATGAGGTTGTATTTAATTGTTTTGTTGTTGTTTGTTTGAAAGAAGTCTCTGGATTATGCCTTGGGTTTTATAGATGAAGAAACTGCATCCCTTCCAGATGAAGAGATGTCTAAATCTATCTTTCTAACTTTCAAGCCCTTCTACATCCTAATGTCACTTTATTTCCCACAACTCCGCATTGTACAACCTTGCTGTTCCATGGACAGTCTTATTCTCGTGTCAGCTTTTGAGCCATTGACATGTTATTAGCTCAACCTAGAATGCCTTACCTAATTCTTTATCATAAATTAATGACAGAATATTCAGGGACTTCCTATTAAGCATGGCTTCTGGAACACATTACCTTTCTCAGGAGAATATTCACCCTGACCTTAAGCATTCTTTCCATCCCCCATCATGCTAATAATTTTGAGCACATTTTAATAACTTAATCCATCATTAACTAAAGCCTCCTTGGTAGCTTTTTGGAGGGCCATGCCTGTTTGATGTATTGTGCCATACTCAGCCATGGCAGTCCTATGATGCATTATGTCACTCAATATTTTCACCCTAGAACGATAAATTAGAAAATCGAGACTCTAGACATTCTTTCTCCTCCTTGTTTCTCGTTTTCCCTGACAAAGAAGTAGAAGTATTTCAGACTAAGAAGGTCAGGTTGATACTTTTAAAAGAGAAACTGACTGCATGTCCTTGAACAAGTTACAATGTCTATGACTCTATTTTCTCCACCTGTCAAAATGAAATAATGCATGTTTATTTGTATAGGGCACATTTATTTGTTATATGGACTGGAGGGCAAGAGATAGCCTTGGTCAATGAGGGGAATGGAAATGCTTCCTCCAGAAAGTTAATGCAGAATTTTGAGAAATTAAATTGAGGAAAGGGAAGAAAGAAAATGAGGTCCATGTGGAATGAGCATATATTAAAAGTAGGCACTCTGTGGCCAAAGGGAGCTGCAGGAAGGAGAGGTGGATTAAGAAATACTGCCAAGAGCAGAACTCATTTAGAATAAGCCAGGAACATGGTGAGGTCCAAATTATGGAGGTATGAAGTAGTCAAGGAAGAAGACAGTGAGAGGATCTTTTTGTGATAGAACTAAGAGAAGAAAAGAAGAAGGAACTCTTCCTGATGCTCACTCACAAGACCCTAGAAAGGAAAAAAAGAAAAAAAAAAGATCAGGGAAGGAAAAAGAAATTCATGCCAAACCACTGAAGGGTAAGAAAAAAGAGAAGAAAGTTGTAAGTGGGGTGGCTAGGTGGCTCAGTGAGTAAGAGCGCCGGCCTGGGAGTTGGGACGACCCAGGATCAGATCTGGCCTCCGAAAATGAGCACCCACACACAAATAATGACTGGCTGTATAACCTTGAGCAAGTTACTTAACCCCAACTGCTTAAAAAAAAGTTGTAAGCATGGTGCAGTGGCTAGAGATAAGAGCATTTATTAAGTATTTTCTATGTGCCATGCACCACACTAAGCTCTTGAGACACAAAAACCAGAAAACAAGACAATCTCTACTCTCAAGGAGGTCCAAACAGGGGAAGACAAAACATAAAGGGAAGCTGGAAAAGGGTGGTGAAGGTTAAGGGGTGAGGCAGGAATAGATGATGTGGAGTGGAATAGATGATGGAAGGAGCTAGAAATGAAAAGTGTAGGTAGGACTACTCATGCTATGGCAGTACTGGGGAAGGAATTCATTGATCAGGAGCAAACATCAGAGCAAAGTTGTCCTTAAATGGTTAAGGTAACTGGTATGGAGGTAGAATTGGTAATAAAAGTAATTAAAAATTTTCTTTCCTTTTTTAAAAAAATTAAAACAATAAAAAAATCAGCTTTAAATTTTTTCCTTCCTACCTTCTCCTTTCCCCATTGAAAAAAAACTAAACTATTGTGAGCATTTTACACACACACACACTGGCCCAATTTCCTTCCCAGGTTATTGGGTAGGTTGGATTCAGTCATCACTTGTGACTATGTGAGGTCATGTCCCACGTCTGTCTTCTCACCATCACTTCCTTTCAAACTGAGCAATCTTGGAAATGGGGATCTGTGTAAATCATCAAGAGAATGTGAAACTGAACACGTAATTTCAGTCTCTCCCAGTGGCAACCTTGCCCAAGTCCTTGAATCGTGTGCGCACACACACACTCACACACAGACAAACACACAGGGTCAAGCAAAATAAATTCCTGCCCCAGCCAAGTCCAAAAAGAGTCCCAATATGCACTCTGAGTCCATTACCCTCTGTTGGAATATACATACAAACATGAGTCCTTTGGAAGTGTGGTTGGTCATTTTGTTGATTGGGGTTCCTTAGTCTTTCAAAGTTGTTTGTTTTTACAATAGTGTTATTGTTATATAAATTGTTCTCCTGGTTCTGCTCTCTTCACATTGTATCATTTCATACAAATCTTCCCAGGTTTCTCTGAATCCATCCCCTGCATCAGTTCTTAGAGTATGGTAGTGTTCTATCACACTCATATAACATAATATGTTTTTTAAAAGCAGTTTTTATCCAATTACATGTAAAAACATTTCTAAATATTCATTTAAAAACTGAGTTCCAAATTCTCTCTTTCCCTCCCACTTCTCCCTCTTCTCTAAAATGGCAAGAAATTTGATATAGGTTATATATGTGTAGTCATGCAAGACCTATATAACATTAGTCATGTTGTGAAAGAGAAAAAAAGGCCAAAAAAATCCCCATTAAAAAAGTAAAAATTGTATGCTGTACTCTGCATTCAGATTCCATCAGTTATTTCTCATTAGTGGATAGCATTTTTCATCACAAGTTCTTTGGAAGTGTCTTGCATCTTTGTGTTGCTGAGAATAGAGAATCATTCACAGTTGATCATTGTATAACATTGCTGTTAGTACAACATTCTTCTGGTTCTGTTCGCTTCACTTTGTATCACTTCATATAAATCTTCCCAGGTTTCTCTGAAGCCATCTCATGCACAATTTCTTATACCATAGTAGTATTCTATCACATTCATATACTATAACTTTTTCAGCCATTCCCCCATTATGAAGCAGAAGTACTGGATCCCTGGGCTTGGAAGCACATCTGCATTTGATTCTTAGTTATAACGTTTATGTGATATCTGACCTTGGGTAATTCCCTTAATCTCTTGGAGTCTATTTGTCTTGACTCACCAAATCCTTCCATGTTCAAATGAGACAATATATGCAAAATGTTTTGGTAGACAAAGTACCAAATAATTGAAAACAATGATTAAGGACCATGCTTCATGTTTATTTTTTCATTGTACAGGTTTAAGCAATCTATTTTCCAATTTCATTACTCAACTGAAATTTATCTCTGAAATTATCAATGACCTTTTAATGATAAAATCCAGGGACATTTTCTCAGATCTCACCCTTGACCTTTCTATAACTTTGATGTTGATGACTTGCCTATCCTCTTTCTTTTTCAGATTACTGTGATCCAGTCAGTCAGTTTGTAAACATTCATTATGTGCTATAAAAATACAGAGAAGAAAGATTGTCCTTGCCTTCAAGGAGCTTGCAGTCTGCTGGAGGAAGACAATAAACAAAAGGAAGTTGGAAAGTCAGGTGGGGATGGGTGGGAGAAGATAGTTGGTGGCTCAGGGGACAATGGAGAAGTCCAAAAGAAATGGTTATTTTGGGCCCCCTCCTTAAATGTGGGTTTTAGTGCTCACTGTTTTAAAGCAATCTTTTGGCTCCCTTGCTACCTCTCTGGCCATTCCTCAGGTTCTTTCATTGGATCATCATCCTTGTCTCAACAGCTAACTGTGCGTATATATCAAGGCTCTGGCCTGGGCACTCTCTTCTTTCTTTGCAACCTCCTTTAAAATGATCTCATCCCTTCTTAAGTCTTCAGTTACCTCTATGCAATGATTCCAAGATTTTTATATCCAACTCAAATTCCTTTCCTGAGTTCTGGTCCGGAACCATCAATTGTCTGTTGGACATTTTCACCTGGATCTCACATTCAATATGTCCAAAATGGATCTCATTGTCTTTCCTCCAAAATTAAGTAAAACTAATAATACAATGTTCTCACCCAAAAGAGTATGCAACATTTCACATCTGTTAGCACCTCTATCTTTTTGTTTTCTTTAAAAAAGACAATGAACAGAATTCTATTTTCTCTCCCTCACTGTATTGCCCTCTTTCTGCTGGAAAAAGAAAAAGAAAGCTCCAAATTTCTTGCAACAAATATGCACAATCAAGCAAAACAAATTCCTGTGATAAAGTTTTATATGTGTAGACACATATATGTATATATATCTGTATCTTGATACATATTTTTATACAACTATACTTTATAATATATAGGTGACAAACACACATATGATATGGCTAGATATGACTATAGATCTAAATTGATATAGATATATAATTGATCTATATATGAATGATATATAGATTAGATATTTATATACAGTTATAGAGATACATGGTTTATATATGGATATATATTTAGTTCATATGTATGAATCAATTATATATCTATAACTATATATTCATATGAAATCTCTCATTGATCTCATTCTATTTAGATCAACTCTACCTCTATCTCTATATATCTCTATCTCTGTCTCTATATCTGTATCCTAAATCTGTCACTGCCCTATAATAGATAGCATGTTTCATCCCCAGACCTCTGAAATCTTGAATGTTTTAGTTACTTTTAAAACTGTATTCCTAGCTGTTTTCCAGAATGGTTTCCAATTCATAATTCTTCTAACAGAATATTAGTTATCTCTTTTTTCACAGCCACATCCGATACCAATTATTTTTATCTTTTGTTATCTTTGCCAATTTGTTAGGCATGAGGTAAATTCTTGGAGTTTGATTTTTGTTACTGTTCAGTTGTTTCAGTCAAGTCTGACTCTTTTTGAGTGGGGTTTTCTTGGCAAAGACACGGGAGTGGTTTACTGTTTCCTTTTCCAGCTCATTTTACAGATGAGGAAGCAGAGTTTGATTTACATTATTTAATTATTAGGATTTTGGAACAGTCTTTTATTTGGATATTGATTTATAAATCTTTTTTTCCCCTGGGAACTATTTGTTCACATCCCTTGACTATCATTGGTCAATCATATTTTGTCTTATGCATTTGCATCAATTTTCTATATTTTTACATATTATTCCCTTATAAAGGATATCTGATGTAAATATTTTCTCCAATTGATGCTTTCTCTTCTTAGCTTAGTTACATTTTTTTTCCAAAATAAAAGCTTTTCCATTTCATCTGCTTAAGACTTTCATTTATCTATTTTGTGATCACCTTTGTCCCCTTTTTAGTTAGTAATGTCCTCCCAGTCATAGCTTTAAAAGGTACTTGACCTCCTTCCCTCCTAATTAACTCCTTACATTTAAAAGAGACAAATCACATTAACGTTGCCTATAACAATTTTAACTACAAGTTTAACCAATGTAAAATAATCACCACAACAAGGAGACCAAAAGAGCTCAGAAAGTGCCCTAGTTAGAGAACGTCTAACTTATTTGCTAAATATCACTTACAAATGGGCTAATATTCTAAATTTTATGAAAAAGAATAATGAATGATTGTGAGAAATGCCATTTTATAAAATGGAAACAATAGTGATCAGTTAAACGATGTTTGACTAGATACCAAATGAGCAAAGTCATCTAAAGGACAATTAAGAATGCAAATAGGAGAATTATAAACCAAATAAAAATGGAAAAAAATTTCAAAATCATTATAGTACCCAGTTTTCTCCATGAAGAATAATAGGGTAAATGAGCTATAACCTCATTTTAACCCTAACATCACAGTCTCAGTTGTGCTTGTAGAGAAGACAAAAAGGGCACTAAAGAGAACAAAGATGGAAAACCATCCAGACTGGACCAGCTGTACATAGAAATCCGTGCTAAAGATAACATAACTATAAAGGCTTTGAGAGGCTAATATACATGGTAACTGAAAATGGAGAAGATAATGTCATGGGAAAAAACAATCACATAACTTATTAATATGGAAAAAAAAGTGAAGATAGCATTAGTAACTACCAACCTATAGGCTTACTCTCCCATCTGTATAATTAAAAAAATGAAATCTATACAGGAAATGATGACATCCTCAATGAGGATATTTGTAGGGAACAAGTAGACTTTTGCATTCACTATTCAACAGTAGCTTACATCTTTACTGTTGGGGCCCCTTTAAGACTCTACCCGAACTCTGAAAACCCACGGAAAACTCAGGCAAAGGACAGAGTAACTCAAGCAGGGTGGAGGCACCTGGGCATTTATTCTCCCCCGTGATTTTGGGGTATTGATTGAGTATGCGCTGCTAACAGGGGAGCACTCCCCTGCTATGAGAAGCTTGTTACTGCTGAGGCACATGGGAGAAGAGAGTGGGGAGAGGGGAAAGGAGATAAAAGGAGGGAGGCAAGGTGAAAGCAGGAGGAAAGAGAGATGAGGTGATTGTAAACGAGAAAGAGATTAAACGGCAAGACATTACATCTTGGTGTCAGGACTCCTTTGTCTGTTCTCGGAGGAGCAGGCTCCCCCAGGGGTTCGTGGGGGCGAACCCGGGTCATAGGGATGACCAGAGTGACTGGAGCTGTGGCGGCAGCTGGAGAGAGGGTTGTACAGGCAGCCCGGGTCGTAGGGGTGGCCAGAGTGACCAGACTGCAGGAGCAGCTGGAGAAGGGCTTGTGGAGGCAAGCTGGGTTGTAGGGGGGACAGGAATCATGGAAGGCAATTGGAGTGCTGTAGAGGCGGCAGGAGAGGTGAGTTTGAGGTCAGCCCTGTAAGGCGGGCCCTAACACTTTACCAAATCACAACTGCAATATGAAGAGAATTGTGCTTTTTCATTGAGTAAAACCCTCTACCCCCACAAACATTTGATCTAGTAGATAATACAGCAACCTACAAGCTTTTTACATGTGCCTTTTATCCACCTGTTAAAATCTTTCATGATTTCTTGAAAGATAGAACAGAAATAACATCACTTAATTACTCTCTGATAAATACCAGGTGAGGTATAAAAATGAGGATATAGAAATATACTCACTGAAATTTTTCTCAACTGTGATGGAGGAAATCCAACAAGTGTTCATATTGAAGAGAGATTCTCTGTGAACTACTCCAGATCCTCCTGTGACCAGACAACATTATACTCCTGGCATCAAGCTCCAAAGCTTCACTGAGGTTTCTGGAAAAGATCTGTACATACTCAAAAAATTGGCCTGACCATTCACGTAGGACAAACCAAGTGAAGGAAGTACATCTATTGGCCAGACGTGCATGCATTTGGATGGGAAACTACAAAATCTGTTCATTTGTGTATCTTGGATAGACAGTACAGACACACAATGAATTGGACCCAGAGCTGAATAGAAGAGGAGAGTGGGCTGGATTAACTTTAAGAAATCGAAAAGCTCCTTCAAACTGCTCATGAAAGCAAAAATCCTCACATCCTGGCGTTGCTAGATGTCAGAAAGAATACAGTGAGGAATGTTCAATGTTTAACAACAGATTCTCCAGAAAAAAGCACGCATGACCCCTTTTCAGTTTCATCTGCATTCTTAATATTTTATCCATTAACTTTAAGTCTAAGACCATCAATAAAACAGTCAATCAAGCCCAAATTTGTGGTGTTTGCTGATTTCTGAGGTATTAATGCTCATGCTGAAAATTTAACACTTGGTTCCTGTGAATTGTTTCAAGCTGACTCCAGCACAACCCTCACAATTATCTGCGAAGTTTAAAAATTGATATCACATGGAGGAAAGTGGAGAGGCACAGAGTAGGTGTGAACATACTGCAACATATAATTGTATGATAGGAGAGGAGGGGAGCTGGTTATATGGAAAGTTAGGAATAACAGATAGACGGCCAGCATGTTCTACTCTCATGATGTAAAGAGAAAGCGGAAAAGGATCTCCAGCATGTGGGTGGACTCCCTATGGCAAACTTATGGAAGGACATGGATAAGAGTCACAAAGGGTTGGGGCGGCTAAGTGGTGCAGTGAGTGAGGAGGATCTGAGTTCAAATCCGGCCTTAGATAGTTAATAAAAAAAACAACTAGCCATGTGACCTTGGGCAAGTCACTTAATCCCAACTGCCCTTCAAAAAGGTGAAAAAAAAGAGTCACAAAGGATGAGCAGTTATAGATACATTGCAGGTTTGCATCATTTGAAGAAACTTCCAAATCAAGATATCACAGACTGATTTGAGTTTTTGAGTACATTTAAAAGAGAGGTTCTTGTGTGTTTTTAAATCACATTATTGGAGTCCCAGAACCAGTTTAAAAAATTCCCCAGGAAAAAAATGGATGTCATGAGTTTAGGAGCAATAATTTATCAACTGTGCATCACAGGATTATAGGATTTTGAGATTATAGAGACCTTAGAGATTAACTAGCCTATCCTCCTAATTTTAAAAATGAGGAAACCGAGGTCCATAAAAATCTCTTGTTCAAAGTCCCATTATAACAGAGCTAGTTTTATTTATCCAAATCTAATTCTTCTACATCTAAATCTTGTACTCTTTCCACAATACCATATTGCCTCTGGTAATTCATGAAAATTCTTTAGCAGACTTGTGGGTCAAGTTTTTATATTGTTGCTATTTAAAATATCATAGAATTGGGAGCAATTTATTGGGTCATCTAGTCCAGTTCCTCCCTGAAGTATAACTCCATTCAGTAACATTACTGACAAGTAGTTGTCCAACCCTTTCTTAAACACTTCCAGTAACAAGGAAATTAGAATCCCATGAAGCAATCCATTCCTTTATGGGACAACTCTATTTATTAGGAGGTTCTTCCTTATTTTGAACTCACATTTTATTCCTTGTAATTTCTACCCATTGTCTTCTTCAGGGAAACAGGATGTTGACTCCTTCTTCCACATACTAGCTCTCACATATTTGAATCCAATGATCCTGCCTTCCCTAAGTGTTTTCCTCTCTAGGCTAAACATTCCCAATTCATTCAAGCATTATATGATATGATTTCCATCCATTACCATAACCAGCTTTTTCATTCTCCTCTGGACATGCCATAATTTTTCAGTATATCTTGTAAAATGCAGTGCCCCCATATGGAACATAATAATAAAGTTAGTGTCTGAGTAGCAGAAACTAAAGAGAGGCTGGCCTGTCCCTTGTTCTAGATGGGACCTAGTCTTTGGTTTGTGTTTATAAGCTTATCTATTTAAATCATTCTATTTAATACAATCCAATACTGTTTAATTAAAAATTGTCATTTCAAATCTATTTATCACTAATTTTGGTGTGTTTTTAAAAAGTACTATTAGAGACTGGACTTATGCTTTTATTGCTATAGGGACCTCTTAGATGAGGAAACTACTTTTACCATTGCAGGTCAGTGCCTTATCTTCAACTTTTAGTCTTATTTACACATGTAGCTAAGTGGCACAGTGGATTGACTGCTGGACCTAAAGTCAGGAAGACTTGAGTTCAAATATAGCCTCAGACACTTGCTAACTATGTGACCCTGGACAAGTCACTTAACCCTATTTGTCTCAGTTTCCTCATCTGTGAGCTATGAGGAAATGGCAAGCCACTTGAGTATCTTTGCCTAGAAAACCCCAAGCGGGGTCACAAAGAGTTGGACATGAGTGAAATGACTGAACAACAATTCATGTAGGACACTGAGAAATTAAGTCCAACTGTCACACAGTCAATGGGTCAGAGTCAGGACTTGAATCCAGGTTTCCCTGGCCCTGCTATTTCTCACTTGCTATTATTATTATATTCACAAAATATTGGTAGGACCCTAGGAATACATCTAGTGCATTAAATATATGGGAAATGTAGGGAAGGACGAAAATTGTACAGGATGAGATGTAGGGGGTAGATTTCCCCTGGAAAATGCATGCAAGTCATAGTCATGCACATTTTCAAACATTGTTCTTACTGTTGTCATCAATTAGGAGAATATGGATAGGGAGTCTTTAATATCCTTTTGCATCTCTGCTCTGTGGTGGGATGCCTTCTGTGGTGGTTTGACAACTGCACTATGACGTATGCTATTGTTTGCTTCCAAATCTGCCAGTTATAGTTATGGACAGAAATGCACAATGCCAATCTTAAAACCAAAGTGGCAGTGAATCAGGAAAACAAACAAAAAACCCCAATGCCAACAACTGTGTTCATCAATAGCCAGGGGCCTGTGGTTAGCTGCTGTGTTCTCTCATCCAGGAAACAATTTGTCTTCACAGCCCAAGGGACAAGGATCAATCTTCATTTTTTTCCAATATCAGATGCACGATTTCTTAAGCCAGTTGAGATAGAAAATGTCACATATTCAGTAAAGTTATCTAGAAGAACAATTGTTCAACTTAAGAATTCCAGGCTCTCTCTCTCTTTCCTCCCTTTTGTATTTTTCCCCCACAAATGAGAGTTTGGGACAAATTTGCTTTCATGGCCCCACATGACAAACTCCTCATTACCTGAAGCACAAGCTCAATGGCTAATCAATAGGTCTATAGGAGAATTTACACACTGTGATGTTGTATATACAGGAGGGGAAGGAATGCAATCAAAGACAGAAAAGTCATTTGGCATTTTGGGGGTATTTCTTGCAATAGGGACTTAATACACAGGGAGTTAAGAGTCAGAATATTCAATGCTTAGGGCTGGAGTTGTTAGTCTCCTTCCATCCTAAATAGGGGAAGCCTGGTTATCAGAGAAGATCATTAAAAAAAAAGAAAGGAAGGGGGAAAAAAGAAGCAAAATAGAAAACCGCACATTATAAATCTGCTCCTTATTGCTTACAGCTTCAGGCTGCCTTAAAAATCAACTTTTATTAGCTTCCTATTAGAGGATCATTTTCCTTATAATTTGATTATTAGAATGGGTACATTTGAAATCTACATTTCCATATAGATAGAACCACTCTATTTTTATGAACCTGGTGCATTCTTAAAGAGACAGAGAGGAATTTTCAAAGCTTATTTTAAAATTTTCTTTATTTTTTTCAAATAAGGAGGCAGCAATGGTATCTGAAGAAACAATTTCAGTTCAATTCAATTCTACTCAGCCCAATTCAATAAACATTTATTAAGACCAAGCAGTCTGCTTTGATGATGTTACTGGTCTACAAGTCTCAATATTAGGTAAATGCTATATTTCATTCAGGGATTTTGATAAAAAATCATTGTAATTTCTTTGATAACAAGAAGAAGAGATATAGCCTGTATAATCAGATGGGTTTAGAATGACCTGACCAGATGAGTGGTGAATAAATTCAGTTAAATAAGCATTTATTAAGAACTTACTTCATACAAGTCACCGGGGATACAAAAACCAAACAACTTTCTTCCCTCAAGAAGCTTACATTCTTCTGAGTAATGTACAAATATTACCATAAAGATCAGTCTTTTGTCTAATGATCTAATACTCTGACTCTTTCTCTGTTCTGTTGTAATTTCTTTTTATAAATAACTTGATTGAAGGCATGAATAGCATTTTTATCAACTTTGCAGAAAATATGATGCTGAGGTGGGCAGATAATGTGTTAGATGGCAGAATTGGGACCCAAACAAACTGACAAGCTGAAAAGATAAGCTGAATCTTATACAGTGAATTGAAACAGGAATAGAATCATGAATTTGGGTTTCAAAAGTCAATTCTACAAATTCAGAATAAGGGAGATGTTACTAAAATAGGGAATCCTGTGAGAAGGACCTATTTTTAAATCAATTAATCAATATTTATTAATGGCTGACAATGTTCCAAGCATTCTAAGTGCTGGGGATACATACACAAAGGAGAAAGACAATACCCACCTTCAAGGTTGTTGTTGTTCAGTTCAGTCATGTCTCACTCTTTGTGACTCTTTGTGGGGTTTCCTCGGCAAAGATATTGGAACAGCCTGCCACTTCTTTTTCCTGCTCATTTTACAGATGAGAAAACTGAGGCAAGCAGGGTTAAATGACTTGCCCAGCTAGTGAGTATCTGAGGCTGAATTTAAACCCAGGAAGATGACCTGGCACTCTATACACTGTACCACCTACTGCCCACAAGGTATTTACAGTCTAATATGGGAAAACAACACACAAAAAGCAGCTGAAAATATGTGTTAAACTGAAATATGTGACATCTTAAATTCTAGACAGCATGGTGTAGTAGAAGAAGTTAGAACTATGCATTCTAGTCTTGGAGCTAACCCTTACTAGTTGTGTGATCATGGCCAAAACACTTCCTTCTTTTGAATCTCATTTTTCTCATCTATGAAATGGGAATAATAATACTTGTACTACTTATGGACCTAAGAGCATTGTTGTGAGTGGTATTTTTATAAAGTGTAAAGTATAATAAATATGTGAACAAGAGTGATGATGATGGGGATGATGAGATGATAAAGATGATGTCTTTGTAAGAATTCATTTGCCAAATATTCAGAATATACTCAAAGATTAAAATAATATCCTGTTGATTTTCTGAATTTCTCTGGCACCTCATGAATCTCTATACTCTCCACCATTTCCCATCCCCAATCTGATTTCTCCTAGTATGTGGTTGGAAAATGCCACCTCTCTTGAGATTCTCAGAGTGACAAGTGGAAAATTGCTCCATTACCAGAACAAGGGGAAATTAATCCCTTCCAGCACATACTCTTTTTCTTTGGGCCCTGAAAACTTTGAATTGAATTGCAATAACGAGTAGAAAAAATTGATTAAATACAATCACATAAGAGCAGAATTGCTCCAAATTGATTTTGTTCCCTCCTCTCTCACTAATTTTGTAACCATTTGATGTTGCTGCCGAGTATTCATTCAGAAGTTAATCCCAGAAAGTATAACAACAAGGTTTGGTTTCTAAATTCGTCTGCAAAAGAAAAGGTGATTTTGATGTTCTTGTGGGCCAGGAATTAGAGTCAACTCTGCATAATTGGGGCCATTTGGGATCAAATGAATATCTCTAATATAGATAGCACAGTGCTTGGCTTTACAACAGCACATTCCCAAATATATGAATATGACCATACAGTCATGTGAACAACAATTTCTGTCCTCTTTCCTATATCACAGAGCAAGATATGTCATTTATTCCAGATAGAGAAGAGCTTTGACAATTGTAATCATCTCTGTTATGCTAAGCATGTATTGCTAATTTCTTACACACAGTAGGTGCTTTACAGGTTCTTATTCCCTTCTCTTCCCATATGTTTTTCAAAGGTAGTGTGGTAGAAGGAGGTGAGCACTGGACTTGGAAGCAGAAGAAATGAATTTGAATCTTGGCCCCCATTATGTAACCTTGTATAGAACAATTTACATTTCTGAGTCTTAGTTTCCCCCTTCTATAAAATGACAATACCTATGCTGAGAAGTAGGAAGGCATAGTGAATAGAGATATATCCTGAGTCAGGAAACCATGGGTTTGAGTCCAGCATTAGACACACATGGACTGGGTAATGCTTGATTAGTCATAAAATCTCAATGCCCTAGTCAGCTCTTTAAATTGCATATGAGATGTCCATCTGCTACTGAGAGAAGCCTAGATGTGGTAACAATAAGACCCCCACCAACACCACTACCACTAATACAACAGTACTAGTATTACCTAATTCATTGGATTGTTATGGGGAAATGCTTCTTAAATCTTAAAACATTTCAGAACTAAGTGGTTATATTTGTTTCATTACAGTTCAATTCAACAAACCTTTAATAAACATTAACTCTGGCATTATGCTAGACTGAGGGGATGCAAAAGGACAAAGTAGAACAATTCTTGCCTCCAAGTTGGTTATATTCTACTTGAATGAAATTGCCAGGCTCCAGGCAAGTAAATACAAACATATAGAATCAATGCAAAGCATTTATAGCAGGGAGTAGTTTCATTCTCCTCCTTTATAAATACTTTGCATTGATTCTCTCTCTCTCTCTCTCTCTCTCTCTCTCTCTCTCTCTCTCTCTCTATTTGCTTTTTGGGGGTCAATTGGGGTTGTGACTTACCAAAGGTCACATGGCTAGTTTTGTGTGTGTGTGTGTGTGTGTGTGTGTGTGTGTGTGTGTGTGTGTGTGTGTGTGTTAGTTAAATGATTAAGTGATTCTTGGACTTAAAGATCATTGCAGATGGCGACTGCAGCCAGGAAATTAAAAGACACTTGCTTCTTGGAAAAGGAAAACTATGGTAAATCTGGACAGCAAACTAAAAACAGAGACATCACCTTGCCAACAAAGGTCCATAGAGTCAAAGCTATACTTTTTCCAGTAGCAATGTATAGCTGTGAGAGTTGTGAAATAGACACTTTCAAATTATGGTGCTAGAGAACACTTTTGAGAATACTTTGGCCAGCAATGGGATCAAATCAATTAATGCTTAAAGAAATTAATTCAGGCAATTTACTGGAAGGTCAAATACTGAAGCTGAAGCTTAAATATTTTGGCCACATAATGAGAAGATGGGACTCACTGGAAAAGAACCTGATGTTGGGAAAGATTGAAGGCAAAAGGAAAAGGGGATGGATAGATAGTATCATGGAAACAACAAACAAGAGCTAGGACAAACTTTGGGAGGTAGTAAAGGATAGGAGTGTTCCATGGGCTCACAGAGTCAGACGTGACTGAACGCCTGAACAACAAAACTTCACTTGGTTTTAGGTTGTCACCACTTTCAAACACATTGGAGATTCTAGAGGGAGTTTTAAACCTTTTTTGTGTGTCATGGGTCCCCTTTGGCAGTCTGGTGAAGCCTATGGAGTCCTCAAAATAATATTTTTAAATTCATTAAATAAAATACTCAGAATGATAAAGGAAATCAATTCTATTGAAATACTGTTATGTAGGGGGCTCTGTCGAAGGTTAGCTCTGAGGGATCTGCCATGGGCATGAATCCAGGCCAAGGACCCCCTTGAGCCTGTTTCTACCCACCTGGGCCCAGTAACTCAGGATGTTGACTCACCACCGCCGTTATTCACTGCCCCCCCCCTCCCCCCCATGCAAGGGAGGCTTGGAACATTCTGACCATCCCTGAAACCCTGGCTGCGCTAGTGACATAGATAAAGGAGTGACGCATGAGAAAAGAAAGCCGGGAAGTGTCCCAACGGAATGGCCTCCTAAATGTTTAAGCTAGGGGCCTCATGTAGCAAACAACGTGAAGTTTCCCATGAGAAAGTATGATGTAAGTGCTTTAGCTAGAGTATTTAAACCTGAACCCTCAGATACTTATTTGAGGTTTGCTTGGCATGCAATAAACATATGAACACAATCTTTGCTTGGCTTATGGACTTATTATTCAAGCTCCCACATTTTAGATTGGTGCTGTGAACGCAGGTTACACTGTTATCAAAGTATTTTTAAAACAATTTCGAGAATAAGGTTAAAAATCCTTAGTTTATAGGATCCTAGGCAGGGGGGTTGGGAAGTTCAAATAAGATGAATAGATAAAAACATTTTGAAAATTTTAAAGGTTATTATAAATTTGTCATTATAATTATAATAATTATTATTTCTAACCTCCACCCACCAGGCTTCCAATTCAGTGATGACATAATTTCCTGAGACTTCTACTGCACCTAGATTGAGCTCAAGCATTATTTATAGAACAATATTGGGGTATGCTGGGAAATGTTTAACAATCAGGCTCTTTGGGGGAAAATATATCTGCATACAACTTTAAGTGTAATTTGTTTGAAAAGCACTTTCTTGAGTCTAGACAATCAACAAATAATCAACGATCAACAAAATAATACATGAAGCTTTCATTGTCAGCAGGCGACATTTTTCTGAGGTGTAAATGCTTGTGCTGAAAATTTAACAATTGGCTCTCACAAGCATCTTAGAGCTGGTTCCAGCACAGTCTTGATTTTAGAATAACAGATTGAGAACTGTGTAGAATCTTAGAGGTCAGTCAGGTCAACCCCCTCATTTTCTAGATTAGAACAATGAGGCCCAAGTGGAAGTGACAGGTTTAGGGCATATAAATAGTAAATGGTAGAGCTGAGATCTGAACCCAGGCTCACTGATTGCCCTCAAGGCATGGAGGACTTTATCATTGTGCCTATTAGAACTTTTCCCCCCCAGATTATTAAAGAATTAGGGAGCTCCTTAGGGATCATTGAGTTCAATTTCTTAATTTCATATAAACAGTGCTTTGAGTTCTTTTCTCTAGTAATGGTGTAACCCTTCTCTCATTCCTCCCCTTCCTTGTCCTTCCATTTCCCCTTCATCGTTCTCCATCTTTCTGTCCTTCTCCTTCCTCAAGAAGGGCAGACATTTATGAGAAGGCTGGCAGGGGTTAGTGGTGCCATCTGTGGCTGTGGAACCAGGGTTCCCTGTGTGAAACTAACTGGTTCCTACAGGGACTGAACCTTGGCCTCATTAACACGATGTTCGAAGCAGCTGAGCATAGTGGCCCAGATAAAAGTCACGCTGCCAGTTGGAGTCATAGGTTGGACTTCTGAAAGTGAGAAATTGTGATTTCTCTCCCTGTTCCTTGCCCAGGACATTATTAGGGCTAGAGGAAGGGCAAAGTTAGTGATGGAGAAAACAAATCTGGCAAGCATGTTTGCATAACTAATGTCCAATGTCCTTCTCTCTCCTTTTCTCAGTTCATGAATATAAGATGAATATATACTGTATAGTCAGGAGACAATCACAGAAGGAATAGGCATTGTATTATCCAGGTTTAGAAATAGAGCAAGTGATAATGCTACTAAAATTTTCACTAACAGCAATTTGCATTTGGACATTATACATTTAGACTGGATCATTTCAAGAAATTGACCTGATCTAATCTGGTTCTCATTTGATATCATGAGAAAACCTTGGATTCTGAGTGAGAAGATCTGGGTTCCCATTCTGACTGTCATTATTTTATTATTTATCGTTAGAAATGTGTTCTCTTGATCCTCTTTTTCTCTGTCTCTAAGAAAGAGGGTGTTTAATTGTGCGATCATTCTATGACAGGGAAGGCAAACATGCTAGGTTCTCAAGTTCAGCCCTTTGACTGAGTCCAAGTTCTACAGAACAAATCCTTTCATTAAGATGATTTGTTCTGTGAAGTTTGGACTCAAAAGGCTGCATTTGAGGACCGAGAGGGCCGCATGTGGCCAGGAGGCTGCAGCTTCCCCATCCTTGTTTATTCACTTCCATGTCTAGAATTTTATGGTTTCTCCAGCAGCTCTTAGTGGCAAGGCACCTGTATAAGGTTATTAGGTGGCATGGAAGCAGGCCTTCATGCTACCTAATCACTCACCATCTCTACTGGTTAGTAGCCTAGATTTTTAGAATTCTGAAAGCCCCATTGCCTATATTTCATTTCATTTACCTTTCACTACAGCTCCATGAGATGCTGGCAGGGTCAGTATTATTCAGGTGCCCTTAGTCTCTTTGGGATGAGTTTTTCTCTTCTGTAGAAGGACATAAGTTACTTGATCCAAGTCCCACAGAAAGTTAGGGACAAACTTGGGTTTGACATCTAGTTGATTCCCTGAGACTCAAGTACTTTCCCCCATATCATATTAGCTCTTGTCCCCTTCTCACCCATCTTCCAGGTTTGATTGAGCGAGTTAATAGAAGAGAACAGAAGTTCCTCTTCCCTATGTCTCCCAAATGAAAAATGCTTGTGGGAAAGGAAGCAAGGAGGAAACAAAAGAGGCATTTGGAGCTCCCAGTAGCAAAAGAGTCACTGGCAATTTACTTCTATTTTATTGCTGCCCTCTTTCCCATCAGATCAGCACCCAGGCTGGTGGATCCTCTCACTTCCCCTAAAAAGTCATGCTATACAGTGTGTTTTTCTTTCCAAGAAGGCTACCATGATGTACAGAAAAATATATGCATTGGGATTTAGAGCTGATATTTAAATGACCTTGACTTAAATGTACACCTGTCAATTCAGATAGGTGGCACAATGAGTGCTATGCTGGGCCTGGAGTCAGGAAGACTTGAGTTCATATTGGGTCTAACTAACTTGTAATCCTTGGCAAGTCACTTAACCTCTGCCTCAATTTCCTCATCTGTAAAATGGGGATAATAATAACACCTGCCCTCCAGGGTTGCTGGATAAAATGAAAGAAAGTGTGTGTAAAGTGCTTTGGATAGTGCCTGGAACAGAGCAAACACTATATAAATGCTTATTCCCTCCCCTGTGAAGGAATTTTTAGATGCTATGTAGTGTATTCTTTTCCTAGAGGAAGAAACAGAGACTGGGTGTGGGGTAAACAGACTTGCTAAAATTTGATCTAACTACAATTTGATCACAAGTGTCCTGACTCTTTCATCCTTCCTCTTCTTAATGTATTACATACAATTAGCTTTTAAATGATGTAATAAGTGTAAATATAACAAATGAGATATATAATTAATATACATTTATAATTATTATCTAATGAGATCATATATTTAAAGTACTTTATACTCCTTAAAACTCTATAAATGTTGGCTGTTATATCTTAATTTTAGATGAAGATAAAGATTAGAAATACTCAACAGACACATCCCATCCCTATTCAATTCAGTTCAATTCACAGAACATTGATTGAATGCCTGCCATATGAATAGCACTGTTAGGTGCCCTGGGAGATATAAAACTCAGATAAACTATAAACTCTTCTCTGATTAAGCTTATAATGTATTAGAGGGAATATATCAATATACAAGTAATTATAATTCCAAATTAAATAATATAAGTCCATAAAAAGGTACTATGTGAGGGCTGGGGAAACAGAGATAATTTCTCATTGGGCCAACTATGGGGAGAGAGTAAAGAATTGAGCAAGTCTTCTTAGAGGAGATGACAATTGGTCTGGGTCTTAGAAGGTACAGTAGATGCAAGACAACTCATTTCAGTTTAATACAGTCAAACAAATATTTATTAGGAAAACCTTTATGAGATGCAAAATACTTTTGTTATTGAGTGGGGAAGATACAAAGAGAAGTAAAAATTTACCTTCCTTCATAGAACTTGAAGGAAGCTAGATGGTACATTGGATAGAATGCCAGGCCTGGAGTCAGGACAACACCTCTTCCTGAGTTCATATCTGGCCTCAGACACTGTGTGACCCTGGGCAAGTCACTTAACCCTGTTTGCCTCAGTTTCTTCAACTGTAAAATGAGCAGGCAAATCAATACAGTATCTTTGCCAAGTAAACCCCCAGTGGGATCACAAAAAATTGGACATGGCTGAACAACAACTGGAAGATCTACATTTACATGTGGCCTCAGACACGTATTGTCTATGTAACCCTCAGAAAGTCACTTAACCTCTTTGTCTCAGTTTTCTCATCTCTGAAATGGCAATATTGATAGCAGCTTTCTCTTAAGGTATTTGGTAGGCCCAAATGAGATAGCATTTGTAAAGCACTTTGTAAATTTTGAAGTGCTATGTAAATGCTAGCTATGATGATGATGATGTATACAAATGATCATAATACAAAATGGAACAGAGAAGCATGATAAATGCTATACAAGGTTTTAGTAAGGAACATCATTTGCTAGCAGGATAAAATAAGGAAAGAAGATAGGCGGAGACCAGGGTTGTGAGGGGCTTATGGAACAACCTGAGCAAAGGAATGGAGGCAGAAAAGTGTGCAATGTATATAGGGGGTAGTAAAGAGCTTAGTAAGAATGTGGTAAGTAGTAATATCAGATAAGGCTGGAAAGAGAGGGGTCCCTTTCTGATCTATACCCAATCACTAAACCTTCTCTCTTTCCCTCTCATACCCTGCCATTTTCAAAAGGGAAATTGCTAAGATTAGGCCAAGTGGAGTTATGTAGATAGATAACAGTATATATTGTTTCCCTTATAACATATTTCAGTCAGATAAGGTGCCATTTTTTCCTTAGTATATTGTCTGAGGAAGATACTCAGATTTAGGCACTGCACTTTAGGAAGGGCACTGATAAACTGAAGGTTGAGCAGGATGGAGAAGGATTAGAAAATTATGCTATATAGGTTTAGTTGAAAGAACTGGAGATGTTTAACATGGAGAAAAGAAGATGTAGGAGGGATGTGAGAGATGCCTTCAAAGTGTTTGAAGTGTGCAAGAAGGCTTAGACTTGATCTCCTCGTTCCCAAAGGGCAGAATTAAGAATAAAAATGAAAGACAAAGCTGGGTGACCTCTTCTTTCAAAGTGTTATCCTGCTTAGGTGTTGGTTGAAATCTGGAGTCTCTCCCAAATCACTGAGATTCTGTGATTGTGTATCTGAGTGAGGACAATATTGCAAATATCAAGTGCAAATACAGACAAAATCAACTTCAGCATACTGGAACAATAAATGTGTTACCATAGCTATAGTGAGTGATCAAGATAATTCTCCTTTTCTCATTATCAAATTATGGCTGGATGCAAAAGCTTAGGACATAAATAATATTGTGCTGGAGCCAGCTCCAACATGGATTGTTATATTTGCAATGTGAGCTTTTACACCTCAGAAATCACCAAAAGCTTCAAATGGGGACTTGATTTATTGTTTTGATGATTATCTAGACTTAAGAGAATGATGGAGAAAATGTTAATAATTCAGAGTAAACTTAAAAGTGTATCTTTTGTTTTCCCCCCCAGAGAACTAATTATAAGACATTTAGACAACTGTAATGGCAAGCACAGATGTAGTTCACACCTTGTTTCATCTATTGAATTAACACCTTGTTTCAGTTCAAGTTTCTTTAGAGTCTTGTATTAAGTCAGTTAGGAAACAGAACCTGTGAACCCCACAACTTGTGAACCCTAGAACTCATGAACTCCTGCAACAGGAAGGGTAGGAGCTAATGACCATATATGAGGAGAATTTCCAGGCTTGAGACAGCATAACTGAGAAGAGAACTCTTATGGTGGCAAAGTAAAAAAAGGAGAAAATGTGTGGTATCCTGGCACTCTGTTTGTCTGCTCTGTCTGTGTTGATGTTTATTTGTGATACTCTGTACAGAATCCCTGGGACCTTACTGGAAGCCCTGAAAGGATTTTCTGGTTGTATGTTTACAGAAATCCTGGAGGAGGGTTTTGGAGGTCCTGGGACTTCACTGATGATTTGTGTTGATCTCTTGTACCTTGTTTGTGGGCCTGTGTTGATTTCTATGTTGATGATCTTTGTTGAGTTCTCAGACCTTGTTTGTAGGTCTGAGTTGATTTCACAGGCAGACAGTGAATTGATGATGGTGCCAGCTATGTGTATGAATATTATTGTGGCTCTTTCAAGCTTTGTTTTCATAGGAACAGGAACTGTGAATGACTTGAGGTAGACATGGAACAGGAACTGGACGAAGAACTGGACATGGAGCTGCACAAGGAACTGGGCGCTGCCTGCCTTTGAACCCAGGTGACAGTTGGAGCTGGGACCATGGAAGAGGAACCATGGAAGCCGAGAGCCAGAAAAGCTGAAAAAAGACTTTGTTGGATATTGTGTACTGACTGAGAAGATTATGATTTACTGTGACCTTTGATTTTTGAACTTTTGATTTTTGAACCTTTGATTTTTTGTACTTTGTAATTGAATTAAGGATTTTGTGATTGACTAAAGGAATTTACTTTGTTGAAAACAATGTGACCACTTTGGTGAAAATTATGTGGCCATTTTAGTGATAAGTTGTTGAGTTGTGACATGGTGAATGCTGTATTTTGATTTTCTGTGAATTTTTTGCTCTGATTTGTTTTTGAATAGAGTTTGCTACACTATGTAATCAGAACCTTGAAAGCTGTTCATAGCAGCAGTCCTCTGGAAACCTACTTGTGTTTGGCTTTACAACAACACACTCCCAAATATATGAATATGACTTTATAGTTTTGTGAACAATGATTTCTGTTCTCTTTCCTATATTATAGAGCAAGATATGTCATTTATTCCATAGAGAGAAGGGCTTTGACAATCATAATTATCTATGTTATGCTAAGCATTTATTGCTAATTTCTTATACTGATATTAAAGAAAGGCTTGTGGGGTAATAGAGGTCTGGTCTTGGAGTTAGGAAGATTTGGATTTATGTTCTTCCACCAACACATACTGGTTCTGGGCAAAGCACTTAAACTCTCAATGCCCCAGAAAACTTTCTAAGACATCTTATAGAGAATCTTCATCAGTGGAAAGTACTTCCATGTTGGCAGTTTGCTACAGTGATGAAATCACAGGTCTAAATAAAAGAAATGAAATAAAACAAGACAAGACAAAAATTAACAAGTCCAAAAGAAGACAATAACAAAGCGAACTGAGACACAAGGAAGGGGCAGTCTGAAGCCTAGCATAGTATCTGACATGTGGGAGGTATTTACTGACTACTTATTACTATTAAGAAACTAAACAAGAGTGAAAGACATGAAGGCATAAAAGTAATGAAGGTGTGACTTATAGAAGAAAGAAGAGAAATGAAAGGTTTGGATTAGATTCCAATTGGTGCCTGAGTTTAGAGACAATATAGCATCTTACAGCTTGCCCTTTGTTGTGGTAGTCATTTTCTGACTTGAGTGACATATATTCTAAAGCAGGTGGTTCAAAGGGTTTTTGACTTTAATATATATTCCTATATTAATAAGTTAATAATTATTAATCCTGTTCTGGTTGGGACACATCTGGAAGAAAGCATTCAATCCTAGCTGGCTCATCTTAGGCAGGATATTGACAAGCTCAAGCATGACCTGAGGATGGTAATCAGCCTAGTTATAGGATTTAAAGCTGGAACTTTAGAGACCTACTTACTTTCTAGAGGAAGAAACTAAGACCCCCCAGAATTAAGTAATTATCAGGATCATACAAATAGTAATTGTCAGAGCTGGGCTTCAAACTATCTTAACACCAAGCTCAGAACCTTATTTCTTATGGTCCAGAAAAGAAACTGTTAGTCAATATTTATTAAACACTTCTTATGTGCTGGGCATTGTATTTAGAACTAAGGATGCAAAGAAAAGTTAAAAAAAACACATATCCCTGTCCAAAAGAAGCTCACATTCTGATAGTGGAGACAACATTAGAACAAGTATATACAGAGAAGATATTTACAGGGTAAATTGGGGGTAGGCTTAGATGGAAGGCACTAAGATTAAGGAAAACCAGTAAGAGCTCCTTGAAAATGAGCCTTTAGGTGAGATTTAAGGGTAACCTGGGAAGTGAGAAGTCAGAAATGAGTAGGGAGAGAGTTCTGGGCATAGGGCGACAGCCAGGGAGAATGAATGGAGTCAGGAGATGGATTGTCTTGTGTGAAGAAGAGAAAAGAGGCTCCTGTCACTGGTATACAGAGTATGTGAAGGAGAGTAAGTACTAAAAAGATTGCCAAGACAGAGAGGGCCTCGTTATAAAGGGCTTTGAGTAACAAGCAGAGGATTTTATATTTGATCCTAAAGGTAATAGGGAGCCACTGGAGTTTATTAATAGACAGTTCTCTTCTGTCATTTCTGGAATAATTTACATTATTATTTTAAATTTTAAATTATTCTTGTTTAAATTTTAAAATATTTTATTTAATTTTTATTATATATTTATTTTATTATAAATATTAACCAGTAGTAAAAATTATGTATTTATAAAGCAATAAATTCTAAATTATAGCTTTTTAAAAGGAGAAAAAAGTATTTTATAAACTTTAATCAAATAATGGCAATCAAATCATATTTCCTTCTAGATCCTCTTCTATTTCTTTTTTCACCTGTTCATATTTTATTGCTGCTATATATATAGAAATATAGATATACACACACTCCTACTTGGAATCTATCATTGTGATTGTGATTTCTTCACTCAGCATTACATCAAATGACTCTTTGTATTCATCATATTTGTCATTATGGTATAGCAGTAGTACATTAGATGTTTAGCATGCATTTGTCAATCCACTTCTGTGTATAGAATCTGGACTAAATAGTGAGGGAGAAAGTTTAGCTATTCAAAGTACATGAGAGAGAACACCACTGCCAGGGAAGTTTTGGTCTCTGTTGGGCCTAATTCTGCTTGTGATGTAGCAGAGCAGGTAACAAAATAGGAAAGGGGGCTCAGGAATTTTAAAGTCCTTCCCTTATCTTTATCACAACTTTAACATATGAAGCCTGGAAGTCTCCCATTTCTTTATATTAACTCCCCTGTAAAAAGCATTTCAGTTTCTATAGCCATAATCTCTTCCTTTTTAGGAAAAGAGAAAAAACAAATTAGCAGGATGAAATATATGATTTCTTATCTCTGTTCAAACCTTCCAGGTAACAAAAACCCTCACCTCCAATTTCTGGGAGCTTGTCTAAGCCAGAATTAAACACAATCTACTTGGCTTTTTTTTTTTTTCCTGTGATAGCAGACATGAGAGTAAGGGCTTTCCTTCTGTTCTAAAGCAGCAGAGATGAAATAAAAGAGGTCACCATTCAGTGGACTGATATCTTGGATAAACAGCACTGTTCTCAGGGTTTTACGAATGAGAAGGTTACCTTATCCCCATGGCTACCAGAATATGAATTGTATGGCTTTGAAAATGCCTAATGGTGCTACCTGCACATTTTAACTTTAAAAGTATATCACTCTTACAACTTGTGATTTGCTTTGCAGTGTTGGGGGCTGGAAAGATGAGTAGCCTGGCTGTTCTCTGGGCATGGAGTGATGAGTGAGCTGCTGAAGGCAAAAGATCATCATTATGGATGTGGGGGTGGAAATCTCCAGCCTGATAGGCCTTTTATGGTATTGTTTAGATTGGTTTATTTTCCTCGGGCTGAGCGTTAATGTCTGGAGAAGTGTCAACCAAAGAGCCTGTCTCTCATCTCTAGCATGCTGGGACAACTCGAGTTTCAACTAGGGACCACTGTCAAGGCACAGAGACATAGAACGAGAGCAGAGTGGAAAGGGAAGTACAGAAATGTCTTTTCCTGCTACCAATAATAAAGAAAAAACCCCAACCCTCTACCTCTTACTTCCTCACTATTTTCCCCCAGGATCCCCACCCTAAGCCTTCCAATTGGTTTTAGAAATTAGCATAGAACAAGGGTTCACAGGCAAAGGAAGCCTGCTCAATTTCAGAGAATCCTATCCACAGAACACACATCTTAGGAGGGCACTTGTCAGTATTACATCTGTGGTTTTCAGTGGAAGAAATAAAGACACAGAAAATTAAAATAATTTTATTGAGGCCATCAACATGGCATATGAGGAAGAGTGTTGGATTCAGAGACAGCCCAGGTTCAAGTACCCATTTTGACGATCACTGTTTATGTGACCTTGGGTGAATCTCTTAACTGCTCTGAATCTCAGTTTCCTCATCTGTAAAAGGAGAGGGTTGTTCTGTTTTAGCTCTAAGTTTAATTTAAGCTCTAAGCAGTGTCCTATGGTCCTCTGTCACTTCCTAGCTGTGTTACATTGGGAAAGACACAATCTCTTACCATTTCCTCTCCTTTGATACCTTAACCACCCTAGTATTGCTCATCCAATCAATGGCTAAATCCTGTAGAAGAGATGACAATATTTCCGCCATCTATCCTCTTTGGATCTGTCCTTTTCTTCCCACTCTTACTGTTGCTATCTTAGACTAGATTCTCATCATTCTTGTCCTAGACTTCTGGAATAACTTCCTCCTAACCACTCTCCCAACTTCTAGTCTCTCCTCACTCTCATCCATAGCTGCTAGATATGACTATGTGATCATATCATTCAAGTGCTTAAAAATAGAGGGCAGCTAGGTGGTATAGTAGATAGAATGCCAGGCCTTGGAGTCAGGAAGACCTCAGTTCAAATCTGGCCTCAGATATTTACGAGCTGTGTGACCCTGAGCAAGTCACTTAGCCCTGTTTGCCTCAGTTTCCTCATCTGTAAAATGAACTGGAGGAGGAAATGGCAAACCACTCCGGTATCTCTGCCAAGAAAACCCCAAATGGGGTCACAAAGAGTTGGACATGATTGAAACGACAGAACAACGTGTCTGGGGCAGTTGGGTGGTACAGTGAATAGAGTGCCAGATCTGGAGTCAGGAAAACTCATCTTCCTGAGTTCAAATTTGAATTCAGACACTAACTGTGTGACCCTGAGTAAGTCACTTAACCATGGTTGCCACAGTTCTTTATCTATAAAATGAGCTGGAGAAGGAAATGGCAAATGACTCCAGTATCTTTGCCTAGAAAAGTCAAAATGTGTTCATGAAGAGTCAGAGATGACTGAAAAGACCGAACAACAATAACACCACCACCACCAACACAACACAACAACAACCTGTACAGAGCTCTACCCCCTTCATTACTCAAAGTATGAAATGTTAGCTAAGGCTCTCCAGGCAAATATCCCTTCTGTGTTAGGTTCCTTTGCTTGACAATTATTGCCTTCCTTCTCATTCAATGCTTGTTGTTGCTAAATTTCTTTCCTCTTTCCTTTTTTTCCTTCTAGTTCTCCTCCTTACTTGCCAAGAACCAGGCTTGCCCTGACTTCTAAAAGGACAATTATCTTATATGTCAATGGGAAAAGGATAATGGATTCCTCAGTGCCCTTCCTTAGGTTCCTAGCCCAAATAGGTACATTTTTACAATGGTTGTCTAGGGAAAAATTTATTTGGTATTTCTATTGTGTTGCTTTTAGTTACACAAAAATGAAAAAAAAATAGAGTTTAGAGTTGGAAGGGGCCTTAGAGCTATAGCCCAACAGAATTATTTTATATATGAGGAAACTAAGGCCCAGAGTGGGTAGAATGACTGCCTTCAGTTATACAATTAATAAATGACAAAACTGAGATTTACACCCAGATTCACAGGTTCCAGATCCCAATTATAATAAACTAATTTAGGTGAAGTTAAAAAAATCTTTCAGGTGGTTCTGTCTAAGTAACTGCAATGCAGAGTTCTTGACTTTGTTATGTAAGGGGATGGTGACAGAATTTTGTTACTGAGCAATGGGAGTACCCTATACATTTTATCTCTTTGTCCCTGTCTCAGTTTCTCTAAGCTTAACCACTTAGCTGGATGACTTTGGACAAGTCACTTAATTTCACTAGATTGTTGGTGGTGATTCTTAAACTTTTTGGTCTCAAGAACCCCTTTGTACTTTTAAAAATTATTGAGGACTCTTCAAATAATTATTGTTTATGTGGGTTATATCTATTATTATTTACCATATTAAAATTATGTCTTAGTATTATTATTAATTTTTTTTTTTGCTTTTTGGAGGGCAATTGGGGTTAAGTGACTTGCCCAAGGTCACACAGCTAGTTTTTGTGTTAAGTGTCTGAGGCCAGATCTGAACCCAGGTCCTCCTGACTCCAGGGCTGGTGCTCTATTCATTGTGCCATCTAGCCACTCCAATGTCTTAGTATTATTATGAAAATAGCTTTGACATCATGGACCTGCTGAAAGGATCTTGGGGACCTCAATGATACTGTGACCATACTTTGAGAACCAGTGGAGTAGATTGCCTATAAGTTTCCTTCTTGCTCTGTCATCCCATGAATACGTTTTTTTTTTTTAATTTTTTTTAAGCAATTGGGGTTAAGTAACTTGCTCAAGGTTACACGGCTAGGTTTTTTGTTTGTGTGGATTAAGTGTCGGAGGCCGGCTCCGAACTCAGGTCCTTCTGACTCCAGGGCCGGCTCTCTATTCACTGCGCCACCTAACTGCCCCAAATACGTTTTTTTTTAAAGTAAAAAAATAAAAAGTAAAAAAAATGTCTTTTTAAAAAAGGTAATATAATGAAGAAATTAAAAAAAACTTTATTCTGAGAACATTACAGAAAATGTTCATTGTTCCTTAAAAGATTGTTAACACAATCCTGGACTGTATTCTAATAGTTCTAAACAGAGGCTTGTTTATCACAGCTGTTTCTGAGTTCTAAAGTTATTGTTAGAAAACCACCAAGAACCTAAGTAAACCTCAGGTCCTCAAAGGGGCAGTCTCTCCTTCAAGCTTAGCTTCAAATGAAACATATCAAGTGATTCTCTGAAAAAATAACCTGATATGTTAGCTTAGGTTGAAGTATGAAAATATAAAGAGGCATCTATGCTGACAGGTTTACAAGCAGCAGAAATTCTTTTGGATGTCCCTGTAAAGAATTGAGCATTTGGCCTTCCTCAGAAGCAATTTTTTCTGGGCAACTGAAAGAATATTTATGAGGATACCAGGTAGAACTGGCGTGGGATGCATTATCCTAAGAGAGCATTGTACCTCTCTAACAGTTACCCCCAAGGGAATGGTAAAGGCTCTTAATTTCCACTGACAGTCCTACAAATGTTGTGATTCTTCTGGTTTCTGTTGTAGTCTTGCCCTTGGTTAATTTGGTAGGGTGATCTTTTCTTTGGTTGTATAGTCTGTGGTCACTTTCAGAATGATAAAGGTGCATCATCTGCAAGGTAATAAGTGGAAACAGAGCAAACTAATGCATCAGTGCTCCAGATACTGCCCTGGCCACTGATAAGCTTCCAAAAACAATTCTATGTGACTGTAGCCATGTACAACTCATAGACTAATAGTTCTGAGGAGGATACCTAGGGTTAAGGCAAAGCAACAGCAAGAACAACACAATCCAACAGAGATTTAGTCTAAGAAGAATAAAAATACATTTCTGTAGCCTCCTTCTAGATTGCAAAGTGTTTTATTTGCAACAAACCTGAAGTAGTGCAAGTGTGATTCTTCCATTTTACAGATGAAAAAACCAAGATTTCATAGAGTGAAGTGACTTATCTTTTTAACCTTCTTTCTATCTTTTCTATTTCACATGATGGAACTACAATCCTATTGGCCAACCACAGCTGATACTTCATTCACATTTTTTTCCTTCCCTCCACCTCACCTCTTCACATCCAATCATTTCCCAGCTCCTGTCAATTTGACCTCCACTATATCTCTTCCTTCTCCTGGAAACAAAGGACCACATTTTACATGTCAATATCCTATCTATATAGTTGTATGGCTATGAGATATGGAACCAAGGATCTCTGAAAAACTGAAACTGAATGAATGAATGTATGAATGAAATGTCACATGGAACAATGGCAAGGAGCCTGGTAGGTGTGATCAGGTTGAATCATAAAATTCAAGAGAATTCTAAGAAGAACAAAAGTAAAAATATGGCATTATAAATATGACTAAGAGAAGCAAAGATAGGCATGCTACATGGCACTAGTGAAGGATGGCAAGTGATCAGTCAGCCTAACTGATCCATGTAGCAGCAAGCACCCTAGCATACCCAGGATGGCTGCTAGAACAAGTTCTTTGATCTGCTTTTCTAAAGGAACTCAAAAAGGGCTAAAAATCTTACTTTAATCAAACATATATCATTTATCTAGTTCAAGGGAAAAAGTCAGCAGCCTAAACATCAGAGAAAACAAACAGAAGTTACAAACAGATAAAAAAAAAATACAGAGAAACAAACAGACAGGGCTTCTAGCTATCTGACCATTACATCCATACCTAGTTAGTTACCAGAGAGAGAAGCACCAACATCTGAGTTTTCAAATACAGGGCCTCAACTGCTGCCCAGAGAGTCATCTGGCCAAATCACACAATTATTCCCATAAGTGAGCCCCAAAGCAAAACCTCACATCAGGGTATATTATAGCCTTCTCCAGGGTCATAGAACATCACATCCCTCATGACCAACTCCCTACTCACAAAGTAACAAGGTGTGGGCATTCCTGAAAAATAAGCCCCCCAGCACAGGCTCCATGTGACCACATTCAGCTGATTAGGGGGCAGAGTATATTTTCAAATCAGGGAAGGTCCTCAAATTCACTTTAAGTCTATCAGGGGGCAGGGAAGGTCTTAAAATTCCCATTACAATTACAATCCACTGGTACATATGATCTCAGGAGAAAATAAAGGTGGATACCCTGGAGTGAACTTAAGGGAGGATGTGGCCAAAGATAAGATGGGCAGCTTAGATGGGTTATAATCTGCATTATTGTGGAGAACATTCAAATGAATGAGATTGCAGATCCATTTGAGCAATGGAATATTTACTATCAGGAACATTCAATTCCTCTTCTTTGTTCATATTGCTGTGTCTTTAGGGCATCATATTCCTGGAATAGATTATTATAGTTGTCTTCTCACTGGTCTTTTTGATTTGTCTATTCCATTTTTTTTTGGTTGCATTTTTGGAAGGCAATTGGGGTTAAGTGACTTGCCCAAAGTCACAGGACTAGTAAGTATGTCAAGTGTCTGAGGCTGGATTTGAACTCAGGTCCTCCCGACTCCAGGGCCGGTGCTTTATTCACCGTGCCACTTAGCCACCCTGTCTACCCCATTTACACATTTTTGGCATCACAGGTGCCAAAATAAATCTTAATACAAAGGTCTGGCCAAACTATGCTCCACTGAAAAAAATCTTCCATGATTCTTTATTGTCTACCAAATAAAACACAGACCTCTTATCTTGGCACTTGCAACCCTCCATTGTCTGATTCTCATATATTTTTCTAGCCTTAGTTTGTGTTACTCTGGTCCCTGTCCCCTATGGTCCATCAAAAGGGACCACTCATTGTTCTTCAAATTCTTGTAGTCTCTCAATTCCCTGCATTAGTAAAGCTATTTACACAGAAATTCAAGGTTGATTGTCAAACTCTGACTAAAGTTCATGGTTCTTTCTACCACACTGCGCTATCTTTCATTCTCCTGTGAATAGTTTCAAGGTTTATATTTCATAAGTGTAAAGATAAGATACATAAAATGTATTCTGTGGATGGACCAGTACCTTTTGATTTTCCTAAATTTGTATAGCATAATTCCGGGTAATTGACTTTACTATATTACCTGCTTATATTACCAACCTACATTCTGCCTTACTCCCCAGTGTGTTATTCATGACTAGAACTAGGAAGAAGATATGTAGTACTAGGAGGTACAGCATGCAAGGAAGAGGTAAGAAACAAAGCAACTTTAGGTTGCACTAGTAAAAAGTTAAGTCAAAACAATGGATTATAATAGTTCCACCATACTTCCCCTGGTCAGATTCCACTCAGAATACTATACTAGCTGATAGATTTTAGAAGGAACATTGGCAAGCTAGAACACATCCAAGGGCTAGTGGTTAGGATGGAAAGAGAACTTTAAACCACTCCACAGAGTGTTAGGTTGAGGGAACTAGATATATCCAGATTAGAGAAGGAAAGACTTAGGGACATCATGATTAGAATCTTCAGGTATTTGAAATTGTTGTTATTACATCAGGAGGGTGTTGACATCAGGAGGGTGTTGACACCATCAAGAAAGTGATGTCTTGACTTGAAAGTGAATTGGATGTAAGGGAAGCAGGACAGTGCAAATTATAAATCTTGTTCTCTCCTCCAGTCATTGGAGTCCAGTGGCAAGACATAGGTCAAGACAAATGGTGATGGCCCTGGATGAAATGGGAGAGCATGGCCTTTTTAAGCTAAGGTCTTTCCCAGGTCTCAGTTTGTCTGAGACAATACTTGTTAAGTAATTAAAGGCTAGATAAGAATTGAGGCAAAAGATGGCCAAATTTGCCTTCAAAAAAGAATCAGTTTGGGAGGGGAAGACCTTCAGAGTTTGTGGCCAGAAATGAAACAATTGTCTGAGCCATCAAAACCCAAACAATGAGCAAGTGAAGCTTGGCCTGGGACTTATTGTTAGTCAATATGTGAGAACCAGAATGATTTGTGTTTAAAGGAATAGTGGATCCATTTGAATCCCACCAGACTTTATCAAAGCCTGGTTTTTCAGAGCTATATTTCAAGAAATCATAAATGAAAATTACATGAAACAAAATAGTTAATTGTCCCAGTTTAAAAAAAAAACAAAACTAGTGATAGAATAAATAATTAGGGAAGGAAAAAAACCCCTAGAGCCCAACCCCCCAGATATTTGTGAAGTATAAGTACTCACAATTTATATTCCTTTGGAGGAGAGCTATCATGTGGAACAGGGCTTACATTTATTCTGCTTTATTCAAGAGAACTTCACTAGGAGCAGTGGGTGGAAAGTGAAAGTTTCTACTGGATAAAGGGGGAAAAACCTTCCTAATAATGAGAGACTTTCCCAAAAGTCCCTTCTGGTTGTTAAGTGACTTTTGAAATTAAGCTGTTCCACATGTTAGTCATTAGAGATCTCAAGCCACACCAGAGAGGGGGCAGAATTCCTTGATTTATAAGGGGTTGATCAGTATATCCCACTGTGCATTTTATAGCCCCGTGCTCTGGTCAGTGGCAGTGAAATGTCTTTAGATTATGTCAAACAGTGTCCCATTGCCTTCCACATCATGTACAGTCACCTGGACCTGCCACTTGGGTTCTCATTAGTTTTAGCATAACTGTATTAAAACCACCTTCCCCTTTTGTTGATCCCTATAATAAAGAACTGATGTGCAAAGGAAGAACAAAAACACACACCTGGGGGGCATTCCCTGTTATTGAAGGTCTTTAAGCAGAGTCTGGATCACCTGTTTTAGAAGTAAAAGCAGTTCAAGTATGAGGAGCTAGAAATGAGACAGGATTCACTAAGCAGAGAAGAAAGGATTCCCCCTTCCTTCTCTTATATTAAAACCTACTCTAGAAGATCAGATGATTTCTTCAGAAGATAAATGTAAGTAAAAAAAATACTAATTCTAAACTGAATCCATAGTAACAAAATGTGCAGAATGAGAGATCTGGTGGGCTTTCTGTATTCTTGTCCAGTAAGACCACATTTGGAATACCAGTTTTGGCATCACATTTTATGAAGACTGTTGACAAAATGTTGTATATCTTAGGAGGATTAGCTGAAGGACCTGACAATCTTTAATCTGTAGAAAAGATGAGTTATGTAATAGCTGCTTTTGAAGAATGACAAAATGGAAGAGCACTTAATCATGCAGATGGGGTAGATAGTGGTTTCCCTCTCAGATTTTTTTCATGCAAGGGTTGGATAAACACTTTTTGGGCATGTGGTGGAGGGGATCCTTGGTCAGGCATGGTTGGTTATGGTAGTATAACTTTGGTGTAAAGAAAATGCACCCCAGGAACTATTTCTCCTCTAGTTTTTTCTATGTAACCTATTTCTACTATAGAAGCTATGCATTTCTTTTATGTGTAAGGTCAGAGACTTTTGTGGTACAATGTCTGGGATGTAAGACAAGTTTCTATTTTTGCCTGCCTCCCAAGTGTTACAAAGCTCCTCCTTGAGGCTTATCAAAGCCTCAGGGAAATTTCCATACCCTAGGCATGATCTGTAGTCCTGGTGGGGTGTAATGAAAGCTGAAAGATAAAGAAAAAATCAGTGAATGTGTTTATCTTCAGCTTTAGAATGACTCAGTGGTAGTTGTAGACCATATGACTATGAGAGAGGCAAAGGGGACATAAAGCTTGGGGTGTGGAGTAGAGAAGAAGTGAAAGGAATTGATTTTTGACCTCATTAAGCTAGGAATGTTTAAAGACTCTTCAGGGAGGCAGAATGTGAGTAGTGGGAGCCTTCACAACTGCTTGGGGGGTCCTTTTGTGTGCCAGCTGGGCTCAGCATTAGGTCTGTTAGTGCTTACCATATGCTAGGTCCTGTGCTAAGTGTTTTACAATTATTATATCATTTGATCCTCACATCAACCTTGGGAGGTAGTTGCTATCATTATCCTTATTTTACAGATGAGAAAACTGAGGCAAGCAGGGGTTAAGTGATGCCCAGGGTCACACAATAAATGTTGGGATTTGAACTCAGGTCTTCCTGACTCCAGGCCCAGCATTTCATCCACTCCATCAATATGTGTACATACTGTCTCCCCTTATAAAACACAAGGTAATTGAGGGTGAAGACATTTTTTTTGTCTATTCTCCCCCAACTGTTCTCCCCTTTCCTACTTCCCTTAGAAAGTACCTTCCATTTACAATTTAAAGATCTTGAATGTATAATTTTTTTCCCCATTAACATGAACTCCTTGAGGTCAGGCACTGTTTTTGCTATTCTTTGTCTTCCCAACACTTAGCAATAAAGCAAAATGCTTATAGATTGACTGATTTAATAAGGTTTTGTTGTTTGATTGATTGATTGACAGAATCCTGCAGGTAGTGTTGGGATGGAAAAAGAAAAGAACCATTTGAAGGCTGGAAAGTAGGATTGGAGGAGAGAATGATGCTTGTACTAACAAACTCTATTATGGAGAACAAGATGAGACCACTTTTTTGTGGGGGGGAACTGTCATTGGGATATTTTATTACTCACTGCTGCTGATGGATTTAAATATTTTAACAATCTTTATATTTTACTTTTGCTTGCCCTAGGGCTTACTTTAAAAAAAATAAGAAACAAATGTAAGTTAAAGAAAAAAAAACTCTGTTAAAAATAGAATGCACTTTCAAGCCTAGCTATAGAGGTTGGGTTGACATGGCATTTGGTGGTTGGGGAAATCAAAAATTGCCTCCCTAGTAGATTTGAATTGTGCTGAAATGGCTCCTTAAGTTATTGAATCTCTGATGATAGAGCCTTTTAAACAATTCAGTGAAATAATTCTCCCTTTGAATTTAAATCCCTATACTTCCCACTAAGAAGGAGAGTGGGGGGAGGAGGGCAGGGTGTGAGATGGGCCCATCACTGCTACATTTTGCTTTATTAAGGGTTACTGTCCTTTCCTGAGGAAACTATGTAAATTATAGATCATGTCTCAGTATGAAGCCTCTCTGGCATCTGAGCTCAGATCTACTTGAGGCTTAATAAACAGGGTGGAGGGGAGATTGCTCTGGGGGTGGTGGTAGTGGTAGAGAAGGATTTATTTATAAAACCTTAGAGGAATAGAACAAAGGATGCAAGCTTGTTTAATGGCTGAGGACTGTTCAGTGAGAAAACAGTCTCGCTTTCACAGTGACTGGGTTAAGCCCCTTGCACAGAAGGGAGCATTCTCCCTCCTCCCATCAAAGCACAGAGAGCAATCTGAACAATGAGTTTCAGTGGACTGCCTCAAACACCCAGTCTCTTTTTTTATTTCCCTACTGGATGCTTAGTTGAATTTTTCCATCTTCTGCCTCTTTCCCCTGAGCTTCTACTTCCCTTCTAGCCTCATCCATGTTCCCAGGAACCACCTAGCCGCTTCAGTCATCCAAAAATGCCTCCCTGAATCTTTCCAGGTCACTGACTTTTAGGTCTTCTCTGAAAACTTGTATTTTTTCCACTATGACTGGTACCTCCTCAATTTGGTCTCCGGGGGATGTAGTCTGACTGGAAATCATTTGTGGGGACAGTCAGAATCTGTAGCTGATGTCACGTCATATAAGCATGATGTACTATTCACTCATAATCAGATATTCTCACTTGTCAGTCTTCTCTTTATGGAGTTTACACTACTAGCTAGTTTAGACTGTGAAGTATTTTAAAAATTATATAGCCCAAAATATATTTGGCTGACTCAAATGATTGTCTGTCTTTTTATTTCTCTTCTGTTCACTTTCCTCCCTCACTCATTTGGGATCCAGTGTTCTCTGTTTTAAAAATGCAGCCCACTGTTCCATTTTTTTTCCATTGGGGAAGTAAATTTGGAAGAACTGAATCAGATTCTATGGGGGAAAAGTAGGGAAAGTAGAGAGGAGAGGCCTTGGCAGGAGGAAAGACAATAAAATGGAGATAGAATCAAACATTTCCAAAGCATTATGTGTAAAATGGGGGTAATAACACACATTCTACCTGCCTCACAAGGTTGTTCCGAGTCAATTACTACATATACTGTAAAGCACTATAAAATATGGGCCAGTATTATTAATATTAATGAGGCATAAAGGATCTCAGTTGCAAAAGGAATGTAAAAGGAAACATCTTTATATAGACACACATTCTCTCAAACACAAGTACTCTTTGAGAAAACCATATATATTTGGTACCTCCACTTATTTCCCTCTTATTCATTTCTTAAATCTCTATGGTTTGGATTTCAATCTCATCATTCAACCAAGACTTTTCTCCCCAAAGTTAGCAATGATCTCTTAATTGATAAAGCTAATTACCTCTTTTCAATACTATATATTTTTTACTTCTCTGAAATCTGACACTGTTGATTGTCCTCTTCTCTTTGACAATCTCTTCTGTGATTTCTCCTGGTTCTCCTCAATTTCTTTTGTTATATGTTTATCCAGGCCATGCCTAGTAATCCTTGGTATCCACCAAGGCTCCTTCCTGGACCCTTTTCTCTCCTCTCTTTATTATTTCACTCACAAGCATCAGATCCCATTGATACCATTGTCACCTCTGCAGATGATTTTCAGATACATTTATCTAGCCCTGATCTTTCTCCTCAATTCCAGTCTCATTTTACCAAATGCGTATTGGTATCTTGGACTAGATATCTCATAGATATCTTAAACTTAACATGTCCCAAGCTGAACTCATTCTCTTTCTCCACCTTAAAATTTTCTCTTTCCTGATCTTCCCTATTATTAAGGACCCTACAATTTCCCAGTCACCCAGTCTCAAAACCTAGGTGTCATATTTGACTTCTCCCTCTTTCACCATCTCCTCCTGCATCCTCTATGTTGCTAAGTCCTGTTGATTCTAGCCTTGAAACATCTCTCTTATATGCCCCTTCTCCTCTCAGAAATTGCCACCACCCTGTTGTAGCACCTTGTCACCTTACTTCTGGACTATTATAATAGCCCTTAGTTGGTTTCCCTGACTCAAGTCTCTGCCCACTTCAATCCATCTTCAATTAAGTTGCCTAAGTGATTTTCCTAAAGCACAATACTGAGTACATCATTCCTCCTGCTCAGTTAATTCAGTTGGTCCCTTACCACATCAAGAATAAAATATAAGATCTTCTGTTTGAGTTGTAAAACCCTTTCACTTAATGCCTTCCAACTTTTCCAGACTTCTTATACTTCATTCCTCTCCATGTGTTCTAAAACCTAGTAGCATTAGTCTCCTTGCTGTTCTTTGTATATGATACTCCATCCTCCAAGCCCAGAATGCTTTCTCTCCTCACCTCTTATTCCTGGATTCTCCAGCTTCTTTTTAGACTCAGCTCAAATATTATCTCCTGTAAGAGGCATTTCCCATTCTTCCCATAGTCCCCTCACTGTTCATATCTTCCTTCTGAGATTAGCTCAAATTTACCCTGCATATATTCTGTGTGTACACAGTTGTTTGCATGTTGTCTCCCCCCATTAGAATGTAAGCTCCTTTAGGCCAGGGAACATGTTCTTGCTTTTCTTTGTATCCCTAGGACTTAACATGGTGCCTGACACATAGTAACCCTTAATAAATATTTGCTGACTTCAGTCTGTCTTTATTGCTCTCAAACAAACAACATTGCCTCCTGGAATGTAACCTCACTGATAGCAGCCTAAAGCAATTGGTTATTGCTTCAAATAATTAAACAAGATGAAAACCTTTAGAGTAGGACTCAGATCCTAGAAATAAGGGTTCTAAATATCTTACAAGGTGTGGTCTAGGGACAATGCAAACTCTGCTTCTTCTTGCTTACTCACCTTGACAGGGTGAGGTAGAAAGTGAACTGGATAGTGCCTGCCCAGAATTAAAACTTTCTTGTTTTTCCGAGTGAATAATATTATTTAGGATTTGGGAGGAATACAAGAGGATTTCATCCCTATACCTTTAGATGGAGGATCCATCAGTCAATCAAGTAACAAGCATCTATTAAGATTCTACTTTGTGCCAGGTGTTGTGCTTGGACATACAAATACAAAAGTTAAAAATCCCTGCACTCAAGAAGCTTGCACTCTAGGGAGAACAACATATATACACATAGTTATATATAAAAGAGATACACAGTGAGAGGGAGAGCTGAAAACACTAGTAGTTAGGGAGATTAGGAAAGGCTTCATTGTAAAAAAAATGGCACTTGCTTTGATTCTTGAAGGAACTAGTGACTCTGAGATGTGAACAGGATGGTGAGGGAAGCATTTCAGGGATGGAGGACAGCTAGAGCACCAGAATACAGATGGGAATTTGAGTGTATGAGAAATGGTAATAAGGCCACTTTGATTGGATTATAGAATGTGTGAAGGGGAATGATGCGTAATAAGGCTGAAAAGTAGGTTGAGGACATGTTGTGAAGAACGTCAAGCATCATAGAGTTATTTATATTTGTTCCTAGAGACACTAGGCAGTCATTGGAGTTTAGTGGGAATATTTCATGTCAAATTTGTATTTTAGGGAAGTGACACTGTCATCTGTGTGGAGGATGGATTAAAAAGATACAAGACTTGAGGAGGGGAGACCAATTAGATAATAGTCCAGGTGAGAAAAGATGAGAGTCTAAAGTGTGGGTTGGCTGTGTAGGTGAAGACACAGGGATAGAGGTGGGAGATGCTACGGAGTTGGAAACAAGATTCGTTAATTTTCTGAGTATATAAGATAAGACAGTATGGTATGTTGAGAATGACACCAAAATAACAAACCTGGATGGTTATGGTGACACCATTGATAGAAACATGGAGGTTCAAAACAAGGGTGGTCTTGGGGAGGCTAGGTGGCGCAGTGAATAGAGCGCCGGCCCTGGAGTCAGAAGGACCTGAGTTCGGAGCCAGCCTCAGACAATCCACACAAACAAAAACCTAGCCGTGTAACCTTGGGCAAGTTACTTAACCCCAATTGCTTTAAAAAAAACAAAAAAAACAAGGGTGGTCTTGGGGAAAAAGATAATGTTTTGTTTTGAACCTGTCTACTTCAAATTCAAAATGCCCAGTAGGTAGCTGTATAGTCAAAATTGTTCACATATGGAAGGTTTACCCAGATGTAGAACTGGAAACACAACTTAGTATTCTCAGGATACTAGATAAAAATTTGGTGGTTGAAATATAAGACTGGCTCATAGGTTTGAAACTCTTAAAATTGTATGGTAGTATTTAAGGATATGGTATCATGTAATGAAAAGAACTGACTGGAATGGGAGGACCTGTGTTTGAATCTTTTTTTTTTTTTTTAACAATATGTATCATTCAGTCAATTATTAAACACCTACTACTTGTTAGACACTGTGATAAACACTGAAGATACAAATAGGAAAAAAAAAGACAATTCTTGATCTTAAGGAGTTTATAGTCTAACAGGGGAATGTAGCACATATATGAGGAAGTGGGAAAGCAGTGGGGAGATAGGAGTGATGAAGTCTGAAGGAGTGCAAGTGCAGGTAGGAAAGTGCAAGTTACCAAGTCCTACCTGGGCCTTAGTTTCTTAATGTATAAATTGAAGCAGTTGGATTAAGATCACTTCTGGATTAAAGGGTGGAGCCAAGATGGCAGAATAGAAGCAAGAAATTCCATGACTTCCCCCCACCCACAACCACCTCAAATACCTATAAAATATGACTCTAAGCAAATTTTAGAGCTACAGAACCCATAAAATAACAGAGAGAAACAAATCTCCCACTGAAGGCAGCCTGGCAGGCCAACAGGAAGGGTTCATTGCAGTGTACTGGGAGCCAAGTGCAATCCTGCAAGAGCCACAAGGTTTTGGCCTCAGGGTACCCCAACCAGTGGCTACCAGAGCAGACTTCAAGAGAGCTAATCACCAGCATCTGTGGTGGTTTCCAGACTTTTCAACCCATAAATGCTGAAAAGAAAGTAAAGGTCAGTCAGGAACTCTGTTGGAAAGGAATGACATGATCTGGCCCCTGTCTCTGGGGCAAGAGGTGGTGGAGGTGGCTGTGGCTGCAGTGTCTGCTGCATGGCTGCCTCAGGAGCTCCTGGCCTACAGATTGTAGGGGGACCTGTAGGGTATATGAGTACATGAATACGTGTGTGTGTGTGTGTGTGTGTGTGTGTGTGTGTGTGTGTGTTTATATGTGTACATGTATACATAGACAGAGGGCATAGGATCAGTTGAATAGGAAGGGTTGATATTTAAAAATAAAATTAAGAGGTGAGAGAGAAATATAATGAGAGGAGATAGGAAGAGATAGAATAGGGTAAATTACCTCATATAAAAGAGGCAAGATAAAACTGTTACAATGGAGGGGAAGAACAGGAAGGCAAAAAGGAATGAGTCAATTTCACTTTCATTGAATTTGGCTTAAGGAAAGAATAACATACACACCAAATTGGGTATCTTACCCTACAGGAAAGTAGGGGGAAAGGGGATAAAGGGGGGATGATAGAGGAGGGCAGATTAGGAGGAGAGTAGTTTGAAGTACTTTTGAAAAGGGACAGTGTCAAAGTAGAAAATAGAATAAGTGGGGGGATAGGATGGAGGGAAATATAGTTATTCTTTCACAATATATTTACTATGGAAATGTTTTTGCGTAACTACACATGTGTAACCTATATTGAATTGCTTTTCCTCCCAGTAGGGGTGGGTGACAAAGGAAGAAGGGAAAGAATCTGGAAATCAGTTTTAAAATCAGATGTTAAAATATATATATATATATATATATATATATATATATATATATATATATATATATATATATATATATATATATATAATTTAAAAAAATAAAAAATAAAAAATCACTTCTGAACTCCCCTTGAAGTCTATGATCTTATGACCTAATGTAAACCCAAGCATGAACACCTTTCCAGAGGACTGCTGCTGTGAAGAACTTCAAGGTTCTGATTACACAGAATAGTGAATTCTCTATTTATTCAGTAACTAAGACAAAATATTCACAGAAAATCAAAATACTGCATTCACCATGGTATAGCATAATAACTTATCACTAAAATGGCCATGTAGTTTTAACTCACCAAAATGGTCACATAGTTTTAAACAAAGTACATTCATTTAGTAACTCAATAATTCTTAAGGAGGCAAGCATCCTTAACTGACACAAAGTACAGAGGTCAAAAGCTCTCCACCCCTAGGTTACATTGTCTTAATCTTTTCAATCAACAAGTCTTCTTTCTTCTTGATTGGATATTAATTTCCAATCTTCCTTAACTAGTAAGTCCTTAACTCAACCATCTAATTGTAAAGGTCAAAGTTCTCCATCCCCTGGTAAATCATGATCTTCTGTTTGCATTAAATACTCAAGGAGAGGTCTTTTCATCTTAACTTGAGGCTGGCTCTCTGCTTCCATGGTTCCCCTTCCATGGTGCCAGCTCCTTGTTATCCAGCTCCTTGTCCAGTTTGTTCCATATTGAAGCTCACAGTGTCTAGTTCACCTCATGTTCTTCAGTTTCTGTTCCTGGGAAGGCAAGCTTAACAAAGCCACAGTAACACTCATAGACATTGCCAGCATCCTCATCAATTCACTTTCTGCCTGTGAAATCAACATAGACCCAACAACAAGATATGAGGAATCAGCACAAATCATCAGCATAGTCCCTGGACCTCTGAAAATGTCAGCAAGACAGTTCTCCAGGATTTCTATAAACACAACAAGAAAATCCTCTTTCAGGGCTTCTGAATCAGCAGCAAGGTCCCAGAGCTTCTGTAACAACAGCACTGTCCTCTATCAGCAGATGAATCTGACAAAGTAACATCAGAATAGATAGACAAAATATTGGCATCACAGTCATGCTTCCTCCCAGTTCTGCTCTCTTCTCATCTCTCAGAAGTTTTCAATTTGTTCTCAGTTCTCCATTCTGCCACCACAAGTTCTGTTCTCCATTGTGTTCTCAATTAGTAGCAGTTCTCAGAAGTTCTCAGGATCCTGGCAATTGTTGCTCTCTCTCAGCAATTCTCGTTCCTGGCAGTTCTCTCTCTCTCTTCATCAGTAGCTACTCTGCCTCCACAATGCTTGCTCCCAGAAGTTCTGGCCTCTCTCAGCTTGGGCTTTTCCTTATATACAGTATTAGCTCCTCCCTATTCTGCCACTTCCTGTTATGTCAACAAGTCCATCCCACTATGGGATTCCCAAGTTCTGCTTCTTAGTATTTCACACAATCATTAACTTGGAACAAGGTGCTAAGTACCTGTTTGATTGCAAATACAAGGGGCAGGGAAGATCTTCAAATTCCTATTACCATTACACCTAATAGTCCAAGTTTTTGTCAACTTTTAGCAGTAGCTTCTTTATTGGTCTCCTTTATTTCTAGTATCTCTTGTCTCCAGTCCATTCTTCACATAACTGTCAAATTGCTATTCCTAAAGCATAGATTTGACCATGTCATGGGCCTGTTCAAGAAATGCTAGTGGCTCCCTCTTGCCACTAAGATAAAATGCAAACTCCTCTGCTTGGATTTTAAAGTCTGTTCTGAGCTGTGCTTGACACAATTGACTCCCCTGATGGTTGAGATCTGATATTGGAATGAAATTAGACACAACAATTAAATTAGTTATTTAACTATACCAGGGTCAGGATAATCAACAAGGCTAAACAGTGAAGATATATAGAGTTGATTCAGCTGAGTGAACCTCCCCATCTCTTCATTGCTTACTGCTGAACATCGGTCAAGTATGAGAGGCCTTGTGTCTGTATTCAAAGAAGAAGTGAAGTCAGTGGTCTGAGCCTTTAGTCCTTTGAGCCAATGAAGTCTGGAGAATGGTTTCAATACCAATTTTCTTGGGTTAGAATATTGGTTCCATCATAGAGTTATAAACAACTTGTCCCTATTCTACCTTTCCAGGCTCATTATTGTTTATTAATCCTCATGTGCTATATATATGTATATATATACTAGCCAGATTTATCTACTTTCTAGTTCCTGTATACAAAATTGTATCCCCTTTCTTCATGCCTTTGCGCAGACTGTCTTCCATTTGAGACATATATTTCAAATAATTAAGATAAGTGATTATTAAGACATAGCTTATAAGATATGACTAGTTGATAGAACAAATGAATCATTTAACTAAATTTGTTTACAAAATTTTTAATATGTAATAAACATTTATACATGCTACAAAGTATCACTTAATTTTCCATTGATTGTAGCTTATGATAATTTGACCTAAGCTGGGCTTCAGTTTATTTTTTTAGGCCATTTGGAGAAGGGTGCTCCACTGGAGCATAATGGTAAGAGTTAGGTCTTGAAGGCTGGGCTGACACAATGCAATCTCTGACAAGTTCTACCAAGATGGAATGACTTTATGGAAGGTTCTGTTCAAAGGACTGCTTTATGAGGACCATCCTAGAGTAGTGCAGAGAAGCACATTACCAGTAGCTTAGCTACTTGGTGACGACTTCACTGGCAATGGAAACTAATGAAACAAAGAAAAATAAAAAATGGCCCTCTGTGCTGTTCATTCCTATTCTGTTTCTTCAGTGATAGTGGTGGGGTGGTGTAAATGGATTCAGAGGCTGCTAAGAATCACAGTTTTATACCATTTGTAAACTTGAACTTACTGTTGATCTACATTTGAGATGCTCATCTAATATCCAACACGGGGACATGCTACTTTAAAAAAAATTGCCATCTTAAGACAAAGAGAACCAGAAGATAAAAGGAGATTATAACTAAATGAAAGGATGACTCACAGGTTATTTTGGGGGAGAAAAATAAAGGAGATGGTGAGTTAGTTTTAAAGTGCTGGACAAAATGAGTACTGATCAAATATCAAAAATGAAATTAATTATATTTAAAGGGAAGGAAATTGCTTGTTATTAATATTCCTCACTCAATTGTTTGTGCACAGTCAGACCACTGACTTGTTAGAACAAACATCAAAATTATTACAAAGCCTGAAGAGGAAAATAAGAGAAAAGATTTGCATGCAATTAGAACAACTCTGATGAAGTATTTAGAGATGTTATTGGTGAAGAAAATGGCATTTAGAGGAAAGGAATTCTATACCTCCATAACAATAATTTCATATAAAGTTCAACAGTACAATCTGACTGTCATAGTGAGAAGACCAAAAGAACTTAAAATATTTTTATAATAAATACCAATATTGGGCTAATATCCCAAGGAGATCAAAGAAAGAGGAAAGAGACCTACATGTACAAAAATAATTATAGTAGTTCCTTTTGCTGTAGCAGAGAATTGGAAACAAATGGGTTGCTTATCAATTGGACAATGGTTAAACAAGTTATGGCATATGAATTCAGTGGAATATATCATGATCTAAGGATGAAAAATGGATTCAGGGAAACCTAGGAAGACTTATATGAACTGATGGAACCAGACCAAATAAAATAGTAGCAACAACAGTGTAAAGGAAAAAACAATTTTTAATGATTTGAGAATTGTAATCAGTAAAAAATGACTAATTCCAATTCCACAGATCTGATGAGGAAGCATACTACCTACCTTCTTACAGAGCGGTGATAGATTTCAAGTTGCAGAATTAGGCACACATTTTTGGACATGGTAAATGTGTGGATTTGTTTTGCTTGCTATGATTCTTTGATAAAAAGATTACATTTTTTTTTTTATTTAGAGGGTCCTTGGAAGGGGGAAGGAGAGCTAGAGATAGGGTTGCCAAAAGAAGAAAGAAAAGAGGGCCACTGAAACATTTTTAAAAATGCACATGATACAACTGAAGGAATTCCTGAAGGCAATATAGATGAGTGTGACAGCTTTTCAAAATAACGTGTTGAATTTCTTAGTACCTAAAAACACTATATCTAATAGATTCCCCCATAGCATATTTTTTCTGTTCTACAGATGAAATGTTCTATTTTCTTTGCTATGTTACATTCAAATTAAAATGAATATTTATTTTTCAAAAAACACCTTAGTCAGAAAACACTTGACTTTCTTGCCAAGTGAAGAGATATGGCAGCCAAGGACAATACTGGCTTAAAAAAACTCATTTGTAAAATCCTAAAGAGAAGGATGAAAGAATATTATGAATAGTATTGTCTCTTAAAAAGTAGAAAAGCAATATAGGTTAAAACCACTTTAGAGAAAGGGGATTGGGTAAGCAAAATCATCCTGAGGATACTTAATGATGAAGAAGGTAGAAGAAAAAAGAATGAAAGGTGGAAATGATCCTCAAAAGTTTTATAGCAAACTCCACTGTCATGAAGTGCAGCCGCTACAATTAGACTTTATCATCATACTCCTGGGTATACATATAGAGGTAGTAGAAATAGTACTAAAGAGAGCAAAGAAAGCAGCAGAAGATCTATTAGATCAACTATACATAGAGGAAATCCATGCTAAAGAAGGTACATTTATGAGGGGATTGAGGAACTGATCCAAAGGGTACCTAAAAGAGGAAAATATACTAAAGATGTGAGAAAGAAATTCATCCTCATTATAACCAAAAAGGGTCATCAGGAGAAAATCAATAACTACTGGCTGTCCCATGCATACTTTCTCATCTATATAAGTGTTTTATGAAAAAAAATAATATTCATATGTGTTAAGGCATCACTGATAATGAAGAGGCAATGAATTTCCAGATCATTAATTATTAGAGAAATATACCTCTGTACTTTTACCTTTTAGCAGACTATGAAAGGTGGAAGTAACAAACATTGCTGGGTCAATTCAAAGACAGATACACTAATGTACTATTGGTGGAGCTCCCAAATGGTCTAGTGATCATGAAAAATGATTTAGAATTATGCTAAGTGACCAATACATCTATACTGTTTGTCTCAGAGATCCTACTGTGAGATATATACTCAAAGGAGATCAGTGAAAGAAATAAAAGTACCATAAATACCCAAATTTTTTTTAGCAGTACTTGATAAGAAATATGAATTGAAAATACAGCAGGTATCTATTGGTTAGTCGATGTCTAAGCAAACAGTTGTACAAATGTATAGGCTATTCTAAAAGTCATAGTGCCATTTTAAGCTTGGTACCTCATGTATAACAGAATATTGCCATATTGTAAGAAATAATGTGAAGAATTCAGAAAAATGGGAAGATCTATATGAGCTCTTACAGAATACAATAAGCAGAACTAGGAAAACAAAACACTTATGCCAAGAATGTAAATAGAACAAGAAAATTAAAAATTACAGTTTAATTATAATTACCAACTTTATCCTTAAAGAAGAATTGAGAAAACATAGTTCTCTTTTTCCATTGCTGAAGTGGAAGCCTATAGGTGTGGTATATTGTATATTCTCACTAGCTGTGTGACTTTGGGCAAGTCACTTAACCTCCATTTGCCTCAGATTTCTCATCTGTAAAATGGGGATAATTTTATCATCTACCTCCTAGGGTTATTGTGAGGATTTAATAGGATAATATTTGCAAAGTTCTTTGCACAGTACTTGGCCCAGAGCAGGCACTATGTAAATGGCACTTATTATTATTAGTCAATATGTTCGTTGATTTTTCTGAGCTGTCCTTTAAAGTTGTTGTTTTGAGAGATGGTTCTCTGAGTGGGGGAAAGAGATATATTTGAGAATGGATGTGATACAAAAAGAAAAGGCATCAATACACTGTTTAAGCTTTAACAAATAAAAAAGATAGCAAGAGATGTTTGGTGGTCTTCCTATAATTAATATTAAAAAAAAGTCACAAAGAGGAAGTTAGGTGATGCAGTATATAAAATATTGAATATTGGGTCTGGAGTCAGGAATATCTGAGTTCAAATCCAGTCTCAGGTTTACTCATTACCAGAGTAACTTTGGGTAAGTGACTTAACCTCCACTTGCCTCAGGTTTCTCATTTGTAAAGTGGGTATGTCCCACAGCTACAGTGAGAATCAAATGAAATAATATTTGCAAAATATTTAGCACAATACCTGGCCCAGAGTAGGCACTGTATAAATTGTTATTGTTATTATTATTGTTACCATTATTGTGATTGACAACTCGCCAGTGTAATGAGGCAGTCCAACAGAATTCAAGTTGAAGGAATGTTCATGACAGATGGTGAGGCCTTTCAGGTGCTTCTGTTCATGGGTGAAACCGAGTTAGTGTCATCAAGTCCCAGAATATTACATAGCTCCCTGAGTTAATACTCATAACCACTTAACCTTTCACACAGGCAAAATAAAGAACAAAAAGACATTTTCCAGACCAATAACAAGCTCTGCAGCCTACTGGGTGGGTTCTCTGTGGTCAACTTATAGGAGGATCTGGACAAGAGTAACCCAGAACAGGGAGGCATGAATGAATGGTTATCTGCATTGTTCAAGAAAACATCCATATGTATGAGATCGAAGGATTATTTGAGTTGAAACTGAAGAAAATGTAAATAAATACATGTAATTTGCATAGTTGATTTATGAGATGTATTTTTCTAAGCTGCTTTAGAATAAATTTTGCCTATTTATTAAGGGCAGATCCCAAAGAACTCCTAATTGGCATTTTGTAAACCCTGTCTATGCTGCTTTTTATATTTAAGAGAAAGAAAATTTTATATTTCCATAAATATTCCATAGCTCAGATTTGTTATTTGAAGTTGGTATTCAGACATCATCCTCTCTTATTTGGGCAAGCCCACTTCTCCCATCTTCCCCAGCTTCTTTTATGTGTTGTCCTATCACCCCTGGAATGTAAAATTTTTGGGAGAAGGAACTGTTTATTTTTTAGTTTGTTTTGTTTTGTTTCTGTTTGCATTCCCTGTGTTTCACACAGCATCTGATATATAATAAGTGCTTAATAAATGCTTCTTAACTTTATTTCATTTAACTGTACCTCCTTCCCAGGGACTACTGAGGGTATGTGCAAGAAGGGATCTTCCAGATGTAAGAGAGAAAATGTGGATTACATGAAGAAGAGGCTAAGATCCAAATCTGCATGAGACCCTGGAAAGAAGCCTATTTCTGCAAGGTCTGAGCAGAGAGCTTCATGCTCTAAGGACTGGGGATGCCAAAACAGTAGTAGAACTTTGCCAGTGAGTAATGAAGCACAGGACTTTCCCTTGATAATACTAGAGAAAGTGGTGTAAGAATGTAATAGTAACAAAATTTGAAGATCCCTTTGTATTGCCAAGCTAAAAGGTACTTAGCAGGGGTGGCTAGGTGGCGCATTGAGTAAGAGCACCCGGCCTTGGAGTTGGGATGACCCGGAATCGAAACTGGCCTCAGAAAATGAGCACCCACACATAAATCATGACTAGCCGTGTAACCTTGAGCAAGTTACTTAACCCCAATTGCTTAAAAAATATAAATAAGTGAATAAAAGGTACTTAGCACTTAGTTTCAAATTAATTATATCAAGCCTCTGTTAAGAAACAAAAGGTATGAACCCCTGTTGCTGACATAACAGGAAGGGGCTGAACAGGGAGGAGCTAATACTGTGTATAAAGAAAAGCCTTAGCTGGGAGAGTCAGAACTTCTTGGGGCAAGCATCATGGAGACAGAATAGCTATTGTTGGAAAGAGAGAGAATTTCTCTCAGCAACCATCTGGAGGCTGGTCTGCTACTGCTGGATTGAAGACTAAACTGAGAATTGAGAAGAACTGAGAAGAGAAATGAGAATTGAGAACTGAGACAGAATTTCTTGGAGCAAACAGCATGGAGGGTGGAGAAAGTGATTTTTATTTTGAGAACAGAACTTGTTCTAGCAAAGCTTCTTCTGAGAGCCATCCAAACTCCTGCTGAGAGCTTCCAAGGGCCAGCCTGAGCTGCCAGAGGAAGCATGACTGTGGTGTCAGTTCTTTGTCTGTTTTGGTTCTATATTGATTTCACAGGCAGAGAGTGAAGTGAGATGATAGTGCCAACCATGTGTTTGAATATTGTTATAATTCTGCTAAGCTTGAAGTGCATAGATATGTGGCTCTGTTAAATTTTCTCTTCAAGCAACAGAAACTGTGAAGGACTTGAGGTGGACTAGACACTGTGAGCTTCAATGTGGAGCAGGTACTGAACAGAGAGCTGTACAAGGAACTGGAAAATGTCTGCCTTTGAATTCAGATGGCAGTTGGTTAGATTTGGGCAATAGCTGGGACTATGAAAGAAGAACCATGGAAGCTGAGAACCTGCCTTGAGTCAATATAAAAAGACCTCTCCTTGGGTATTTAATGCTGACTGATGAAATTATAACTTACTTGTGACCTAGGAGTGGATGGCCTTTGTACTTTCCCCCACCCTTTAAGAGGGTACTGAGTAGTGACTGATGATATCGTAACTTAATTTCACCCCATGGGTGGAAGACTTTGAATTTTATAGTTTGTGATTGAATTAAGGACTTTGTGATTGACTAAATGAATGTACTTTGCTTAAAACTATGTAACCACTTTGGTGAAAACTATGTGGCTATTTTAGTAAATAAGTTTTAACATTGTAAATGCCGTACCTTGATTTTCTGTGAATGTTTTGTTTTAATAAATAGAGAGTTTACTATACTGTGTAATTAGAATCTTGAAAGCTGTTCACAGCAGCATTCCTCTGGAAAGCTGCTTGTGCTTGGCTTTACAAGAAAGGAACCACATACTTTAGCAGAGACTAAGATCTATCCCTTCAAGACTCAACTCAAATCCCTTCTTTAGTAGGAAGCCTTGCTTGGCTCCCATATCCTTGCCTTTCCCTCCCTTCTTCTTGCTGCATAGCCTTCCCACTTAGAATATTTCCCATTTACCCTGGATATTGTTCATAAATACACACGTGCTTGTATTTTAACCCTCCCTTTAGAGAATGGACTCCTTGGAGGCAAGAACTGTTTTGTTCATGGTATCTCCAGTGTTTAGTATAGGTCCTGGTATATAATAAGAATTAATTACAAAAGCAAAAATAGATCTAATTAAAAGAGATAAAGAAGGAAACTATATCCTGCTAAAAGGCACCATTGAGAATGAAGCAATATCATTACTTAATATATATGCACCAAGTGGTATAGCATCCAAATTCCTAGAGGAGAAGTTAAAGGAATTAGAGGAAGAAATAGATAGCAAAACTATACTAGTGGGGGACCTTAATCTCCCCCTTTCTGAACTTGATATATCTAACCTCAAAATAAACAAGAAAGAAGTTAAGGAGGTGAATAGAATTTTAGAGAGACTAGATATGATGGATCTCTGGAGAAAACTGAATGGGGATAGAAAGGAATTTACTTTCTTCTCAGCAGTGCATGGTACATACTCAAAAATAGACCATGTAGGGGAGGCGGAGCCAAGATGGTGGAAAGAAAGCAGTAACCTCGCTAAACTCCTCGGTCACTAAGGCTCAAAGGGTGAATCTGAGCGGATTCCGGAGTGACGGAGCCCACTGCAAGACGGAGTGTGGCAAGAGTCCAGCCCAGGAGGTTGCCCAGTGTGTCCAGACAGGATGAGCGCAGAGCGTGTGGGTTCTGCACAGCTCAGACCGAAGAGCAGACAAGCAGACTACACCAGAGAGAGAAAAAGCCCCAGCCTGCAGACTTACCAAGGACAAATCGCAGTTATCTCGCCTTCATCTCACTAAGGGACAGGGATGGGAAGGGTCATTGGAGCTAAATAGGAGAGTCAGGCCCCCAGGGGAGAGAGTGGTTTCTCTGGCTGCATTCGGCCCCTAGCCTGGAAGGTTGGAAACTGCCTGCCTGTATAATGCAGGGGCTGGAATGGCAAAGTAAATTCTAGGTGCTCCAATCCTCCCATCCCTCCTTCATGAAGCAGAAAACCCAAAGATGAGTCTCCCACCCAGATTGAAATCCCAAGTTAATGGAAATAGCCCCAGGCTTGAGAGTCTTCAAGAAGGGGTGTGAGACAGCCAGGAGTCAGAAGAGAGGGAGGGGTCCCAACAAGCCCCACCTCACCTCACCAACAAAAGCCAACTTATAGCCCAGGGGTATAGAGGCAGAAATCTGAGGTGATCAGACTCACCCCCACCTACTCATCCACATTCCTCACTGACTTCCCTGACTTAGCCTTAAACTAGCCACCCAGAGGTATTCAAAGTCAAGGATCAGGCCCTAAACTCATAGCTTGAGAAACTAAGAAACAGGAAGTCACAATGGGAAAGAAGGAAGCTGAGAAGGAGAAGGGGAAGGCAAGAAAGTGTATTTGAGCATACTATGCAGGGCAAGAGCAACCAAATAAACAGGACCATATAGACTCTCTACCCACACCTGGGACCACAGAAGGAAACATGATCTGGTCTTAAGCCCAAATAGCATTCCTGGAGGAACTTAAGAAAATTTTTAAAGACCAAATCAGGGAGGCAGTGACAAACTTGGAAAAAAAATACCTCCCTAAAAAAGGAACTTCAAAAACTAACTGAAGACCATAATTCGCTAAAAATTAGATACAATCAAAGTGAAACTCAGAACTCTATGATGCAGCAAGAGTCAATCAAACAAAACAAGATAATCAAAAAATTGGAAGAAAATGTAAAATATCTCACTGGAAAAATAACTGACCTATAGAACAGATCCAGGAGAGAGAACCTAAGAATTATTGGTCTACCAGAAAGCCATGATGAAAAAAGCAGCCTAGAAAACATCCTTCAAGAGATTGTCAAAGAAAACTGTCCTGAGGTCCTGGAATCAGAAGATAAAATAGCTATCAATAGAATTCACCGGACTCCTCCTGAGAGAGATCCCAAACTGAAAACTCCAAGAAATACAGTAGCCAAATTTCAGAATTACAAGATTAAAGAAAAAATTCTACAAGCAGCCAGAAAGAAACAATTCAAATACCAAGAAACTACAGTTAGGATCACACAGGACCTAGCAGCTTCTACATTAAAAGAGCAGAGGGACTGGAATTTGATATTTCGTAAGGCAAGAGAGCTAGGACCAAGGATTAACTACCTGGCAAAACTGAGCATAATCTTTCAGGCAAGGAGATGGACGTTTAATAAAATAAGGGACTTCCAGACTTTCCTGATGAAAAAGCCAGAGCTCAATGGAAAATTTGATCTCCAATTACAAGACTCCAGAAAGACATAAAAAGGTAAACAAGGGAAACACAGACTCACACATGCATAAGTGCACACACCCACACCCACAAACATACGCTCATTACTTGGGATGCAACAAGAGCAAAATGTTCACATCCCTATATGTGGGGCTGATAACTGTCAATATTTGAAATCTTTATGATTATCATGACCTTCAAAAGGGTTATACTTAGATAGAGGGTGTGGGTATGAATGCACTAATCTGAAGACTAAAAAAAACTGTTAAGGGGATCAAAGGGACTCTAATGGGAAAAAGGAAAGGATGAGAGAGGAAAAGGTAAAATATGCCATCTGAAGAGGCATGAAAACACACTATAGAAGAGGGGAAAGAAAGAGGGAGAGGAACATCATTTAAACACTATTCTCACTGGTTCTGGTTCAAAGAGGGATCAACTTAGTGAAGTTTAAGATTCTAATGTGAATAGACACATAAATTTTCTGTGTGATAATTTTGTCATCTATAAAAGGAGAGGGTGGGGTTGAAGGCTCCAGGATTTTTTAAGTACAAGATCATTTACATTAGAGTTTTATTTTACAGACAGGAAATTGAAGTCTGTCTGTAAATGGTAAATCACTTGCTCAAGGTCATTTGGTCTGTCAGTATCAGATAGGGGATTCAAGTCCCTGTGTTGTGACTCCTCATCCCATGTCTTTGTTGCAACATCCTAGTCATCTGGATTATCATTTGGAAATGAGCTAAAGACAAAGGCCTTTTGGATCTAGCCTCTTCTCCCTTATGATATAAACCTAGAAATACCTAGCTATTGGTGGCCGTTAGCCTACAAAGGGTAAAAGTTGCTTGGTAAGCTTTCAACTATTCAACTTCAGGTGTATTCTAAAGCAACGGAAGTGAAATTGTAGGGTTATTTACTTGGGATTAATGACCACTTAGGAAAAGTTATAGTTTTACACCATTAACCCCATCTTGTCACTAATTCCCAGAACGTCCCCTACAAGGAAAGGTCATTATTGCTATTTGAGACTTTAAACACTACTGTGGAGGATGAATGTTTTGTTTAAGAGGATGCCATTTCACTTGCTCTATATGGGGCATTTCTGGAGGATTCATGCCCTGTACATAAGCAGCCTTGATTGCTTAGAAACATCTCTCAGGGCTCATGCCTTTCAGCTGCTAATCCACTCCTAGAAACTGTGCAGTCGGCTGGAAACTGAAGCAGGTTCTATTTTCAGCACCTAAAATCAATGCCCTACTCTGACAGCCTGGGCTGCTGCCTCATTATCTCCCCCTGGCCCATGTGCTGAGTGCAGCTTCCCTTTGTGGGAGATTAGGGATTGGGAAGTGTGAGAAATGCTTTCAGTCATATCTGCTGTCATTTGAATAATACTAGGTGTCAGGAAGACATATAACTTTCCCGATTTTAACCAACCCAACTCTCGACCCCTCCCAATGAGCAGCAGCAGTAGCAATTCCATATGTCTGTCTCGAATTTGAGTCATGGGTTTGGAAGTGGACTCCATCTGATAGATTCTTTTCTGGCCACAGAGGGAGCCAGAAAGAGCCCAGTAGCCCTGAGATGTGCATATAGTGAATTCCTCATTGTTCTGTCTGACTCTGTGCTGAGTCACACAGATAGACAAAGGATTATAGACCACAGGATTTAGAGCTGAAAGTGACCTTGGATCCAACCCCCTCATTTGATAAGTGAAGCAGATTAAGCCCATATTAGTGGAGGAAATTTCCCAAGGTCACACAGGTAAGTAGTCATGAGTTCTGATGACAAATTCAATACTCATCATTATCCCATATTTCCTGTATTATAAGATTTAGAAATGGAAGGGATCATTGTGGTCTTAGACCCCACTACCCTCATTTTACAGATGAGGAAAGAAAGGTCTAGAAAAGTTAAATATCTTACTCAAAGTCATAGAAGGGGTACAGAGACAAGAACAGTGATTTTGGAATAATTATCCTTCAGTTAGAATCTCAAATCTGCTACTACTACATGGTCATGTATAAAACACTCAAAATCTCTAGGCCTCATTTATAAAATGATGGGATTGGAAAAGAAGATTCCTAAGGTCTTTTCCATCTCTAAATCTATGGTTCTATAAGTTGAAGAGTCCAGAACCTAGCCCATATCTGATGAATTCAGTGTCAGTACCCTTTCCATGATATCTCTATAAGAACAGTCATAGAAGTTAATCTGATCCAAAGGTTTCAAGGACCAAAAACTTAAAGGAAATGTACCAAGCAATTTTCTATCCCTTTTGTGTTAGACATTCTTGCAAATTGGTACATGTTCATATTTATTCCATATCCCCCATACCAACCATATTCAGCTGCTCATAGTCCTATATCTCACATTCATCAGGACCTTGTGTCTTTTGAAATCAAATTATAGGATTTAGATTTGGAAGGATGTTAGAACTCTAATTGCAAACCCTCATTTTGCAGAAGAAGACACTCAGGTCTAAAGAGGTAAGATGTGACTTGCTCAAGGCTACCCAGATAGCAAGTAGGGGAGGAATTGTGGGGCAGTGGAAAGACCAGTGGTGTTGGGAGTAGAAACCTAGAGTTTCAGTTCTTTCTCTATTTGTGAGATCTTAAAGTAGTCTTTAAGTCTTTTGGGCTCATTGATAAAATGGAGTTGGACCAGATGACCTTAAAGGTATCTTTTCCTTTGCAATCCTGTGTTCTATGAGCTTATGTTTCACCTATGTTATTCTTGGCATGTCTATAAGTAGCAAAGGGGAAATTTGAACCTACTCTCTTTGACTCCAGATCCATCCTCTTACTATAAACTGGAGGAATGGTGAAATCTAGGTGATTCATGGATTGAAAAGAACCTTTATTTGTTTAGGCATAAGAATATATAGACAGCAGTATCATTATTGGTAATATATTCTAAAAACAAATCAGTATTTAGTAATAGTCCCTGCTTGGGGAAAAACATTCAAATAAATGAATTCATATTAAGTGAGATTTCAAAGCTCTGTAGCATGACATCACCACTTAAATTTTTTTTTTTCAAATCCTCTAAAGGCGTATTGTTAAAACTCAATTAGTTGTGTGTTTTTTTTTTTAACTACCCAGTATTAAATTGAAATGAAATAGCAGTTAAGTATATTTAGGGCACTTTATTTAAACTGTTTTCCAATCAGGAAACAATAATGTTAAGAAAAAAAAGAGATAGAATCTCGTAGTGAATCAGCCGCTGCCTCTCCCACTCACAATGAGGGAGGGAGAGGGAGACAGAGAAAGTGAGAGGAAGAGAGAGAATTATATAGAGTTTAGCTCTTTAGTCCAGACAAAACTGGAATGAATAGGAGAAGTAACTGCAAATAAAGAATAAAATAGTAGAAAGAGGGCTTTTTATAGTGGGGAAAGATGGAGACCTGGGGATTAAGTTCATGAATTTAACAAAAACCAAAGCCCTACAAGTCTGGTTGGATGTGAATAATAAAGCCAACATTAAGGAAAGGCCTTGGGATCCTGTATAGAACACTTGATCTGGAGTGAGTGGTTTTGGGTTCTAATCCTGGCTGGTATTATTTGCTATTCATGTGATCTTGGACAAGTCTCTTTATTTCTACAGGCTTATACCTTTTCTTCTCTGATCAGTGATCATAGGGAATGGTTGTGTATAGCCACTCCCTCTTTTTCATCCCCCAACCCCTCTTTGACATCACAAATGTTGAAACTGCAATGGTTGAGCCCTTCTGGGGAGGACCATGGTAGGTAATAGGTAGGTCATGAAAGAGGCAGCTGTGGGGTAGCAGGAAGAGTGTGTATTCAAAGTCAGAAGACATCGATTCAAGTTTCAGCTATGTCTCATTTCAATAATACTTTAAGGTTTGATAAAACACTTCCCTCGCAACAACCACATATGGCAGATGGTTCAAGGGTTATTTTTCCTTTTTTATAGCCGAGGAAACTCAGACTTCAGGAAAAGTGCTGACTAGCCTAGGGTTATACAAGGAGGAAGTAGCAAAGCCAGAACTCATACCTAGATCTTTAGATACTAAAGTCGGCGCTTTCTCCAATGTGCCAAACTGTCTCCTTTGTTCCCTACCCGTTATCTGTGTCACCTTGGGCAAGTCACCTAGCCTCTCTGGACCTTAATATCTTTCCTCTTCTGTAACAAAAAAGAGTATTGGACTCTGGATGATTTATAAAATACTATGAGTTCACATCACATGGTTTTCAGTATCTCTATGTAGCTGAATTAGAAATCTATATACAGCCTTAATATACCTCTTGCACAACAGGCCCACATCATAATCTTCCTTTTAGACTCACCCACAGGGATGTCTTTTAAGAATCTCGAGCTCTGCACATACAGTATGGGGCTAATTTTATTCTTTCCTTAAATCTACTCCTCATCCAAATTTATTTTTATAGATTGTCCAACAATTCTTCCAGTCACTCAAGTTTGCAACCTTGAAGTCATCTTTGAATTTTCCTTTTCCTTCTGTAGGAACTTAATAAAAACTGGCTGATTGATCCAATCAGTTGCTAAGTCTTGTCAATCCCACTGCCAAATCTGTTTCATTCTCTTCATTCATAAGACTACTACCCTATTTTAGGCCATCATTTACTCTTGCCTAGATTATTGCAATGGCTCCTAACTGGTTTCCCTGCTTCCAATTTATTTTATCCCTCTAATTCATCTTCTATATAATCTTCCTAAATCACATATCTTAAGATGCTCCCCTGCTCCAGAATCTTTAGTAGCTCCCTATTTTGCCCAAGATAAAATATATTTACTCATAGGCCTGTCTTTAAATTATTTCAGCCTATCTTTCCAGACATTTCTCATTTTTTCCTTTCATGTACTCTATCTTTCAGCCATACTGACCCTCCTACCACTTCCTGCATTTGGCTTTACATCTCCCACTCTCTATGTTTTTGCTCATGCTTTCCCACTACATGCTTGGAATGTTATTCTTTCTTACTTCTGCCTCGCAAAACCCTAAGTTTCCTTCAGTCTCCCAGCAGCAGGGAATGCAGGTATGTCCTACCATCCATTTAGTACTTATATACATGTTGAATGTGATCTTGAAAGCAAGGGCAGCTTTATTTTTTTCCTTTGTTTCACCAATGCCTGATATCACTGAGTCTTGCACAGAGTATCATATAAAAATATTTGTTGAATTAAATTGAATTGGAGGTTTCAGTTTCTTTTTCTGAAATATGGATCTAATCATCCATACCCTATTTGCCTCACATATTGTTTTGAGGAACATGCTATATAAATATAAGCTGTTATTTTTATTCTCTGATAAGCTCACTGTGGCAGAAGGAAGATGAGCAAATCCAGAAAGAAGTTGAAAAAATTGCAATTTAAAAATAGATTAAATGGAGGAACAACAAAGGAAGCACCAAGGAAAAATGAAAGTATTATAAATTGATATGTACTTTACAACAGGAAAAACAATCACCAACTAAAGTCAAGTATACGGAGAATGTCTTCAAGCAAGACTTTTTTAAAATGCAGATATTTAAGGTCCATGTTGATTACCTCTTTCTAAAATTTTATTCTGAACTTAAGAAATAAAACTAACATTTCCCTAACATAATAGAATAGGAAAAAACTGATTATACATGAAAATGGAACTCTATTATATATTGATTGCTATTCCTTTTAAATATAAAATAAAGTTATCATGTAACTTTCTTTTTTCTTTTTTCCTTTCCCTTCCCCAACCCTAGAGATGGATAACATTAGAAACAAATATATGTATACACACACACACACATATGCCTGGGTTTGTAAAACCATTCTATACATACTTCTATTTATCATTTCCCTACTTCTTACCCCAAATTAATAAAAGCACAGAAAAAAGACAGCCTCTTAGATGAGGGCATATGAGCAAAAGGGCAGGTAAAAGATCTCAGAAGGAAAAAAATTGTATGGAATATAAGAAGTCACTTATTGTCTCAGATATGCAATTTACAACAAATAGAGATATCTGGTATGACTTCTTGTGCCTTCCTTTGGCCAACTTGTTCCTTTTAGAATGATGATTCTGATGATGTCAGGATGGTAGGTATTTTCATGTTTTATACACACACACACACACGACTGTCTCTGGCTCTATCTGGCTCTCTTTGGCTCTCTGTCTCTGTCTCTCATCTACCTATCTCTAATCTACCTACCTATCTACCTATCTATTTATCTCCATTCCTTTGTTCTCAGCATACCTTTGTGTGATGGGGTATCCAGTCCTAAAGGCTTTCCAATTAGGAATTCAATTTATTTAAGCAAATATTTGTTGGGGACCTCTAAACTCCTTGAGGGTTGTGTCATTTTTCAGCTCCATATTCCCAGGAACAGCATTTTGTTTTGCATGTAGTAGATCTTTAATAAGCATTTATTGAATCAGTTTGATTTTAAGATGTAGTTCTGCCACTAATTAGCTGTGTGACCTTTGGCAAGTCACTGAAACTTTTCTATGGTTCTCATCATCTAGATTTCGAACTAGAAAGACTTTAGAAATCCTTTAATCCAAACACCTCATTTTATAGATGAAAGAATTGAGGCACAGAATTGAACTGACTAGTTCAAGGCAGTAAGTTCTTTGGCCCCAAATCCCATGCTCTGAATCCTGTGCTCTTAAGCTCTTTGGGGGCAGAAAACCTGTCAGCTGTCCAATTCAGCAAACATTTTTTAAGTTCCTACTCTGTATAAGAAACTTTACACAATGTGGAAACAAATAAGGAAGGAAGCTAGCATTTATGAAGTACCTACTGTGTGCCATTTAGTGTGCTAAGTGCTTTAGGATATTAGTTCACTTGATCTCACAATCCTGGGAAGCAGATACTATTATCATACCCATTTCATAGATGAGGGAACTGAGGCAGAAGGTGGTTGTGACTTGCCCTTGGTTATACAACTAGTTAGTATCTGGGACTGGATTTAAACTCCGAGCTTCTTGACTCCAGGCCTCAGTGCCCTACCTACTATGCCAAGAAAATTTAGACAATCCCTGTCCTTAAGAAACTTTATATATAATATTTATATATGTAAATTAAACAAATGCTTTATTAACTTCTGGTTTACATCATTCATTTCCACCAGATTATGAGTTACATTTCCACCCCCATTTTTTCCCTACCCACCACCCTAGAATAGCAGTCCCACTAGATATCCCTTCCTCCAATCTGCTCTCTCCCATATCTTCTCCCATATCCCCTTTGACTTTGCCATTAGGGCAAGGTGAAACTCTGAGCCCCAATGCCTGGACATCTTATGAAACATTTAATTTTAAGACCTCGAATTTCAGATCCATTCCCTTCCTCCCTTGTCACCCATTCCCTCTAAGAAGATAAGTAATTCAGTATGTGTTGTACATGTATAGCTATGCAAAACACTACCATAGTAGATATATTGTAAAAGGCTGCTTATATTTCCCTCCCACCCATCTCACCTCCCACCTGGTCCATTCCCTACTTTGATCCTGTCCCTCTTTGATAGTGGGTACTTCCAACCTCCCCTCCCCCCAGAATGCCCTCCCCTCCATCATCCCCCCTCTCATCTCCCTTTCCCCTACTCAGGAGAGTGAGTGAGGGTAAGATATTCCATTTAGTATGTATGTGATTCTCTCCTTGAGCCAACTTCATTGAGAATATGCTTTTGCCTTTTTGCCTTCCTGTTCTTCCCCTCCCCTGCAACTACTTCCCCTTGCCTCTTCTATATGAGATAGTTTACCCTACCCTGTCTCTCTCCTTCTCCTCTCCCCACTTTCCTCTCTCACCTCTTGACTTCACCCCTTAAGAATCATCCCTTCCTTGGGGCGGCTAGGTGGCGCAGCGAGCAGAGCGCTGGGCCTCGAGTCAGAAGGACCCGAGCTCAGATCTGGCCCCAGACACCCAACACACAAACAAAAACCCAGCCATGAGACCCAGGGCAAGTCACCCAACCACAATTGCCCTCCAAAAAAAAAAGAATCATCCCTTCCCATCAAATTCAACCTGTGCCCTCTATCCATGTATACCTGTGAACATATGCCATGTACCCTTCTTCAATTATTTTCATAATGAGAAAGGTTTCATCAAACACAGTTATTGTTTTTCCATGTAGGACTGTAAATAGTCCAACTTTGATAAGTTCCTTTTGATTTCTTTCCTTGATTACCTTCTCAAGCATCTCTTGCTTCTTGTGTCTGAATGTCAAATTTTCTATTCAACTCTTGTTTTTTCATCAAGAATGCTTGAAAGTCCTCTATTCCACTGAATGACCATATTTTCCCCTGAAACAAAATACTCAGTTTTGCTGGGTAGGTGACCCTTGGGTTCATTCCCAGCTCTTTTGCTCTCTGGAATATCATATTCCAAGACCTTCTATCCCTCAGTGTAGAAGCTTGCCAGGTCCTGGGCTATTCTGATTGTGTATCCACAATATTGAAATTGTTTCTTCCTGGCTGCTTGTAGTATTTTCTCCTTGATCTGGGAGTTTTGGAGCCTGGCTATAATATTCCTAGGAATTTTCTTTTTGGGATCTTTTCCAGGAGGTGATTGGTGGATTCTTTCAACCTCTATTTCTCCCACTGAGTCTAAAACATCAGGGCAATTTTCCTTGAGAATTTCTAGGTTCTTTCTTTGATCATGGCTTTCAGGTAGTCCAATAATTTTTAAATTATCTCTCCTGGATCTATTTTCCAGGTCAGTGGTTTTTCCCATGAGATATTTCACATTGCCTTCTAATCTTTCATTTGTTTGGATCTGCTTAACAGCATCTTGATTTCTCATAAAGTCACTAGCTTCCATTGCTCCAGTCTAACTCTGAAGGAATGAATCTCCTCAGTGAACTTTTGAGATTCTTTTTCCATCTGGCAAATTCGACTTTTTAAGGCATTCTTCTCCTCATTACCTTTCTGAGCCTCTTTTGCCATTTGAGTTAGTCTATTTTTTAAGGTGTTATTTTCCTCAGTCAGGCTGTTGACTGTCATTTCATACTTTTCTTGCATCTTTTTCATTTCTCTTCCCAAATTTCCCCCACTTCTCTTATCTACTTCTTAAGGTCCTCTATGGCCTGTAGCCAGCTTGTACTTTCATTTGGGGCTTTTGGTGCAGGAGTTCTGATCTCACAGTCCTCCTCCATGCTTTGAGCCTCTTTGCCCCTAAAATAGGAGTCCAATGTTGAACTTTTCTGTTTATTTTGTTTCATTTGCCTAGGCATGTTGCCACTTAATTACTTGATTTTTGGGCTTGTTGCCACAGCAGGACTCTGCCACCAGACAGGGGAGCTTCTGCCCAAATGTGGGGTCTTCACAACTTCTGCCAGTTGGGTGGCCTCTGTAAAGCCTCCACACACTCTGGCAAGTTGGATACCCACCCCAAACTTCCCCCCCAGACCACAATCCAGAGCCAGGCAGTTTAAAGCAAGAGTGATTCACCCCCAGACTGATTGCTGGATCTCCCTACAGTTCGCAGACCAGGAGCTAGAGCCACTACTGAGGCTGTAAAATGGCTTCTGTGCAGCTGTTTCTTCAGCAGCTTTTCGCCCCCAGGGGAGGAAGCCACGTGTTCCCCAAATACTGGTCCCAAAGTCCATAGGGCACTAACCTCTCACTTTGTCCTAGGCATATCTGTGCTGATAATTCTGGAATCGCCACAATTGCTGGTGTTCTGGGGTCCCTCCAACCGGCTGCTGGCCCAGCAGCTCTGGAGCTAAAACCTCTGACCTGGGCTTGGCTCTGTGCACTGCGCTGTTGGTTCCCAGAGCGCTGTGCTGCCTGCTCTCAGAGCGCTGTGCTGGCCTCTCCCTGCAGGGCTACTGGGCTGTCCTCAGCAGGAGGTTAGCTTCTCTGTGCCGTTCTGTGGGTGCTGTGGCTCCAGAAGTTGTTCGGAGTCCCCTTTCACATTGTTTTTAATTTGTGTGGGGCAGAGCACATTGGAAATGCTGTTTCTACTCTGCCATCTTGGCTCCGCCCCCAGAAACTTATATTTTATTGGAAACCTGTACTGTTCACTTTTGAATTTAGCAACCCAGATTCTAGCACAATGCTTTGAACATAGGAGACACTGAACACAAACTTATTTAATCAATGAATTAATGGATTGATAGTCAAATGGGACCAATAATATCTTCCCTGCTTCTTCCCAAGGTTTTTGTGAAGATAAAATGAGCTACTACTTGTGAAACATTTGAAAAACCAGGAAGTGCTAATCAAAAATGTTTTTATCTTTATGATGAAGGCAGGGGGTGTTGAGAGTCTGATTTTAGTATATTTCTGGTGGTGATGAGCTGGACAAAACAGGAGAGGGATGTGCTTCCCAGTTTTTTTTTCCTCTTGAGAATGAGGAATTTAAGCATATCATTGATCCCCTCCCCACAAAAAAATAACCAGGGTGTAATGATAATAGTTCACATTTTTATACAATTTTAAGTTTTGCAAAGCACTTTCTTCATATCCTCTCTGGGAACTAGTTAGTATTAATGAATTAATAAGAACCCCTAAATATGAGAACAATTAGAAAAGTCTATGTAAACTTTATTACCCCATTTTAATAATAAGGAATCTGAAGTTCAGAGAGATATGGCAATAATAATAAGTAATATTTATGTATTTATAATATTTATATAGCCAGGCACTGTGCTAAGTTCTTTAAAATTATTATCATCTCAAACCTGGGAAGAGGTACTATTATTATCCTCATTTTATAGATGAGAAAATTGAGTCAGAGATCACATGCTTGCCCAGGTTCACATAGCTAGTAAGTGTCTGAGGTCAGATTTGAACTCAGGCTTCCTGACTCTGGGGTCAGCTGTACCATCTAGCTTGTCTAAGTGCCGTATCCAGGATTTCACAGCAACTGGTTCTCATCAGATCTGGGATGTGGACACATGTTTGCCTGATACAAGTTCATTGCTCTTTCCCTAGAACCACAGCAGGCTCCTTCTTCAGCTTATTCACCTGCCATATTTTTTGTCATGATAAAGATATTATAGATAGGCAGGTCATGTTAAGCAAGGCACCCCGGGAAATGAACCTGATCCTCCGCAGTTGCTCTTGCTTTCTCTTCTCCCCCACCCCCTTTTCCACAGCAAGGAAGGCTAATTGAAATTCTTGCTGTGGTCTTGTGAACTATGAGTCAGAAGGAAAGAAACACTTAAACACTTAATGAAATGATTGTCTTTCCAAGCTTGGAAAGGAAACAGCTGAGGGGTGAAGGGGGTGAAGAAAAAGAAAGTGTACAGGGTGCTTTAGGGGAAACTCTTTGAAAATATAGCTTCATGATCTTCTTGGCTCTTGGAGGCACTCAGAACTTAACATACTTTCTTTTTTATTCTCTGGCTCATAAAGAGGGTGATTGCTTGCCATGCTATATGCTCAGCTTGCTTCTTGGATTCAGGAGGCACTGCTAGGAGGGCAGTGGGACAGTCATTTATTCTAGAGGGAAGGTCACCTCAAGACCTGGGTTTGAGTCTGATCCATTCAGTTAGCTACATGTGTGACCCTGGGCAAGGCGTCTGAACTTTGGAAACTTCAGCAAATGAGGGGAGGTGGGTGCCCCAGATACTTGTACTATTCCTTCCAGGTCTAAATCCTATGAATGAAAGGGAAGTCACTTTGGTGTGCATCATGGGATTCATAACGTGAATTGAAATTGACTGGGAGTCATTAGTGGCATTACCTATCTGCTTCAAATTGGTACAGTGTCCTCAGGGCACTGGGCTGTGGATGGCTTCTTTGCACTCTCTCTCTCTCTCTCTCTCTCTCTCTCTCTCTCTCTTTTTTTTTTTTTTGCTTTTTTTGAGGGGGGAGGTCAGGGCAATTGGGGTTAATTGACTTGTCCAAGGTCACAGGGCTAGTATGTGTTAAATGTCTGAGGTCAAACTCAGTTCTTTCTGACTCCAGAGCCCTGTTCACTGTGCCACCTAGCTGCCCCCGCACTCACTTTCAACAAGATTCTAATTTCGTTGAAGGCAGACATGGTCTTCTGTTTAACTTGTGAACTCCCACATACCTTCAAAGTATCCATTACCAGAACAGTTTATATTTTCTATAACATTTTACATTTTAGGAAGGAAAAAAGGAAACATTTATTAAGGGCCTACTTTGTGCCAGGAACTTTACAAATCACTTTACAAATATCTCATTTGTTCTTCACAAAAATCCAGGGGCCTAGTTACTATTATTATCCCCACTTTATAATTGAAGAAACTGAGACAGACAGTGGTTAAGTCACTTGCTCAGGGTTACATAGTAAATATCTGAGGTTGAATTTGAATTCTGGTTTTTCAGACCCCAACTTTGGCATTCTACAGTGTACCAGTGTAATGCTTAGTGTGCGCTCTCTCTCTCTCTCTCTCTCGCTCTCTCTCTCTCTCTCTCTCTCTCTCTCTCTCTCTCTCTCTCTCTGTCTCTCCTCTCTCCTCTCTTTCTCTCTTTCCTTCCTTCTCCCTTCCCTCCTCTTCCCTCCCCTCCATCCCTTCCTACTCCTCTTGTGAAACAGGTAACATAACTATTATGATTACATTATTTTATGGTTGGGGAAACTGAAGTTCCAACAGGTGAATTGAATTGCCCCAGGGTACACAGCTAGAAAGTGGGAAAACTGGGACTAGAACTTGAGTCTTTTGATTCAAAGTCTGGAGTATTTTCCTCCCTCATGATCCCCCCAGTAATGAGTGCTTTGTTCACTTAATGAAACCAGTAAATGCTTACATACTTAGAGAATTCTATAGTTATCTAGGATATTAGAGATCATCTATTAATTCTGTGATAAAGGCAGGAGAACAGGCAGGGGTCAATTTACAAATGGGATTCACTATTGAGATCCCAGCTACATCTAATCACTGTCCAGTGGGAGAGAGACAGCTCCATCAGTCTACAAGAATTTTTCACAATTTGAGTAGTCACTACATGGAGATTCCTTGAACTCTGTCATATATTGGATTAAATTTGATTTATCATCTTCTATCATTAAATGTGCTGGGTTCCTGTTGCCATTAATAAATGCTTCAGTTCACTCAGAGGTGATTGCCCTTTTTTTATGAATGAATTTGTCTATGTATACAAAGAATTTTAGAGAGGAATGTAGTAGAAAAGAGTGCTGGATTCAAAGCCAAGGGACCTGACTTTGAATATAGGCTTTGCTGCATACTTGGTAAAGCTCTGGGACCATGAGTAATTCAGCTAAAGTCTGTGAGTCTTAGTTCCCCTCTTCTAAAAGTTACTTTTTTCCCTTTAAACTAGGAACTCTAGTTTATGAACTCTAAGTTCATATCCAGCTCTAGATTCTATGAACTCATAATTATGTGATGAAATTTCAGGAGAATTAAAATTACAGGTGACCAACCCAAACTACAGGTGACCAACCCAACTACAGGTGACCAACTACAGGTGACCAACCCAAAAGGGATTGGAAAAAAAAGCATCTTGGGTGTGGCAAACTGACTACTGCTTGTATGTCAGAAAAGGCCTAAAATATATCATTATATATATTTGATTGGAAAATGGGGTTAGGGAGTCACCTTGGGAGAATGAAGGCTAACAGATGGAAAACTGAAGAACTTCACTAGTACCCAGGAAGTAATAATAATAAATATAAAAACAGAAAAAAGCTTCTAGTATGTTGGCTGGACCCTCTCAGGAGGAGGAGTAGAAAGATATATATGTATAAAACTGACATAAGGTGAGGAGTAGAGGGGCTAAGGTTCCATTAGCAGAAGGAATATCCATGTGAATTAAGTCCAAAGTTACCTATGATATTTTGAATAAAGAAGAATTTATTAACTTAAACATTATAAAATAAGGAATTTAGGCTGAAGAGAAAGGTTAGAGGATAAAGATTTTCCTAAGGTTATTCAAGGAAGTAGGAAAGCCCAGCTTCAGATCCAGTTTTCACTCTTCTCCTGCCATTGGAATATACAGTCCTTGAGCGTAGGGTCCCTTTTTGCCTTTCTTTGTATCCCCAGCACTCTGCACCGTGAGTAACCCATAGTAAATACTTAATAACTCTGTGTTGATTTGAGTTGTTGATCCAGTTCCTCCAATTTTTTTAAACCTTTCTTCTTTACTTTTCGGCATCTCCTCTTAATCTTTTTTCAATAGGGTTAAAGTATCAGTTCAAAATAATATTTTAAGCTTCACTTTTCCTGCAGTCTCTTTAGTTATGAAAAGATGTATCCCTATTAATGAACACAAATTATTACATTTTAAGAGGGAGAATTTAAAGGGAAAAAACCCCAACTAAATGGATTAGATTGGTTTAAATTAGTTAAGCTCTGCAGACACAAAGGAGGAGAAAAATCAATATGGAAAAAGACATTAAAATAATTTTTAAAGGCTAGAATGGCAAAATCTGAAAGTGCTTGTGCTTAAATAAAGCTTATAAAATCCAGGGGGATTCAGACACTGGAATTCAAATGCTGGTGGTGTGTGGTACATGGGCATGTAATTATTGATATGACTACATGTGCCTCCACACTACATATCTTTGTACAGCCTTACTGGTTTGGGGTAGCCAGAAAGACTTTGACTATCTGTGAATGTGTCATCATAGAAGCAAAATTGTTCCTGCTTATGGGCCTTTTATCTCCTTAGATGGTGTATTCTTTTTGAGTAATACATCATCAGAACCAAGAATGCTGATGATGTATTACTCATGCCTGCTATCAGATGAGCTCACCCTGATACCATATTACCCCTGTGCATCATCAGGAGTATTGCAACAATTTATCAATGGAGTGAAGTGTTGCTCCAACAACATGCTACCTATACAGATCTCACGAGAGGAAGAGAGATGGGGCTGTCTATTCAGCCTTAGGATGAGGTGATTTGCCAACAAGTTTCTAGAATTGTTGAGTTTTAGAGCTGGAAGAGACCTTAGAAATCATCTAGTCAGACTCTTTTATTTTATAGATAAGGAAATTGATCCTAGAGGAGGAGGTGACACTTGTATCAATTTGCATATCAAAGTTATGACAGAACTGGGGTAAGAACCCGCTTTCCCAATCCAATACTTTCTCATTATACTGAATTTCACAAGTCTTTTGTCCCCTTAAATTTAGCATTATATACTACATACATATATAATACATATACATATGCATATATACATGTATAGGTATATGCATTCTTATATATGTATCTATACATATGTATAGGTGCCCATTGGACACATTGACTGTTTGATGTTGAAGGGATATCCAGCTGAAAATGTCCAAAACACAGCTAATGATACGGGTCTGGAATTCAGGAGAGACTAGGGTCAAACAGATAGATTAGGAGTCATAGCATTTTTGCTCTAGAGATCACCTCAACTACTATTTGGATGAACTGCTCTAGAGATCACCTCATTTTGCTCTAGAGATCACCTCACTTTACAGAGGCCCAGGGAGGTAAAGTGTATGCTTAAGGTGTTGCAAGTAGTAAATGGTTTTCAAACCCAGGTTCTTTGACTTTTGGTGTATAATATGTAAATATGTTCTTATATTTGCATACGTGTTTATATGTATATTGTATTCACACAAGTGCTTATATGTGACTATACATGCATATTTAAGTGTATAAATATATACACATAAGTATAAAAATTCATACACACATATGGAGAGAGAAGAGAGGAGAGAGAGAGAATGAGAATCACAAGGGAATTAAGGACCTGTATCCCCCATTTAGCTGACTATACTGGTCCAATTAACTAGGGGATGGATATATTTCTATTTTGCCATGTGCTATAAGAAGAGCTAGCCAAAGAGTATGTGAATATTTGCATCCATTTTTTACTCTTTAATTTATTGATTAATTCAAGAAGTTTTTATTTAATACCTTCTCCAACATGTATTAAATGCTACAGATATAAAAATATCGCAATCCATATAAAAAGATAATTATGCACACACACAGAGTAAATGCAAAGTAATTTCAGGGGGGAGGAGGACACTAGCAAGTAGGAGGAGGTAGATTAGACCTCCTTTTGCTATAGCAGGTAACAGGAGCTGGGCCTTGATGGGAGATAGAGATTCTAAGAGGAAAAAATGAGGAGGGAGTATAATCCAGACACAGGTGGGGCAACCCATACAAAGGTAGAGATAGGATAGGGAACATCACATATGTGGGAACCGGAAGTTGGCCAGTTTGAATGAAACATAGTGTATACGAAGGTGAGTAATGTGCAAGAAACCTGAAAGGCAAGAGAGGGCAAAATTGTGAAGTGCTTTACATGACAGAAGGATTTGTATTGTATCCAGTAGGCATTAGGAAGCCACTGGAACTTTTTGGGCAAGAGAATGATGTAGGGAAAAGTGAACTTTAGGAGCATCATTTTGGTAGATGTGTGAAGGACATTTTGGAAAAGGGAGAGACAAGAGCTGGAGAGGGGAAGACTAATCAAGAGGCTGTTGTAATAGGTAGGAGGTGATGAAGACCTGAACTGGGGTGGTGGCTCCATGAGGGGAGACTGTTGGGATGGGTTTGAGAGATATTCTGAAGGTAGACAAGACCTTGCTATTGATTGGCTGTGGAGATTTGAACAAAGGAGAATTGATAAAAATCTGGATGACTGGAAGATTAGTGGTACCCACAATAGAAAAAAGGAAGAGGGCAGGATTTGGGGAGAAATTATGATGATGATGATTATGATGATGGTAAAACAGCTAACATATAGTCCCTATTATGTCATGCACGGTGCTAAGAACTTTACAAATATCTCATTTGATCCTCACAACAATCTTTTGAGGTAGGTGCTATTATCCCCATTTTATAGTTGAGGGAGTTGAGGCAAACAAAGATAAAGTGACTTGCCTGGGGTTACATAGCTTGTAAGGGTCTGAGGCTGGATTTGAACTTATGGCTCCAGACCTAGTACCCTATCTACTGAGATACCTAGGGCACATTGAATATTTGATGTTGAAAGGAACATCCAGCTGAAAATGTCCAAAAGACAGCTAATGATACAGGTTTGGAGTTCATGAGAGACTAGGGTCAAATAGATAGATTAGGGAGTCATAGGATTATTGCTTTAGAGATTGCCTCAACTACTATTTGGATGAACTGCCTCACTTTACAGATGAGGAAACTAAGGTCCAAGGAGGTAAAGTGTATGCTTAAGATGATGCAAGTAGTAAATGGGATTCGAACCTAGGTTCTTTGACTTCAGAGTCAGTGCTCTTTCCACTTTAATATCTTGATAGAGTGATCAATGAATTTGTATGAGTGAGTTCTCTATGAATTAAAGAATATTCATCAATATTCTGTCATGTTAAAACAAGAAGACCCTCTGGCTTCAGAAAAATAAGTGTGGGTCTGCCTTGAGAAAATATTAGAAAAAATGCAGAAGAGTTGTTTTAGGGAGTCAGATATAATGTATGTAACCAAAAGACTTTGAATCAAGTTTTTGTCATTATATACTGAGAAAAAAATGGACAAGATTCTTCTCCTATTAGTTCCTCAATTTCTTCATCTATGAAATGGGGATAATAATATTTGCACTGTCTATCTCATGGGGCTGTTGCAAGGGTTAAATGAGATGATGAATAGAAAATGCTATGTAATTTGTGCCTACTATGGGCAAGAGATAGCATGGTAGAATGGACAGATTTAGTCCTAGGACACAGAGACCTGAGTTCAAATTTTGCTTCTGACACTTAACAAATTCAGTGATCCTGGGCCTATCTCCCATCCTAGCCTGTTCCTGAGGAAATTCCCTATGCCTTGTTTACTAAGTAATAGATGGAAAAGTAATATAAGGTGCTCCCATAGATTCCAGCAACAGTTTTCTATGTTCAGGAAATCAAAGATCCTCCCAATACTTGTATGTGCAAGTGTACAAATGACTGTGCAGGAGCTGGTGATATGAAGATTAAAACTGATATCATCCATGTCCTAAAGGAGCTTGTGATTCAGTGGGGGAGGGGTTGATGTGAAACATACCCAAATAAATATGATAGATGATGAGGGAGGGATCAGGTACAATGAAAGTGCTTTAGGGAAAGGGAAGGGTGGAGAGATTGTTTTACCTTCTGGGATTAGGGAAGGCTTCATGGAGAATGTGGTATCTGAGCTGATCTGTCTCTGTCTGTCTGTATCTTTCTCTCTTCCCCTCTCTCCTCTCTCTTCCCTTCCCTCCCTTTCTCTCTGTCTCTCTCTTGAATAGTGTCCAGGTGACACAGAGGAATGAATAATGGAGTTGGAATCAGAAGGCCTGGTTAAAATTCCAGCCTGATACTTATTAACTCTGTGACCTTGGACAATTCACTCACCTTTATTATCCTGGGACAGAGGTGGGACTAGGTAGGGGTAGTCAAGGTGTGTAGTTGTTTCTAGATTAACATTTAGAGAGGTGAGCTGAAAGACATTATTTGCCTCTTTATAAATATACATGTATAGTCTAATTTCCATGGTCTGTAGCTAATTATCCTGTGATAGGTCAAATCCCAGGTTTAAAGGAGAAAGAGCATATCTTTCAGTAGAGAAGGTTATGGGAGAAAGAGTAGTAGGAGGGAGAAAGACTTGATTTGAATAAGAAGGAAACTAGTTATTTGGAGGGATTTGGACTGCAAAGAAGGCCTGAATCACATGGAGAAAGGAGAAATGTAGTGATATTTGGAAGAAATTGAGGAAAAGTTGAAAACGGGTTCAGAAACTGAGATGCAGAGGTTAAACAACCTGCCAAAGGTCACACTGGTATTTAGGAGAGAACAGTGGGCCTTCTCTGATGGACTGAGCAGAGAAAGCAAATGGAAAGTCTATTAGATCAAAAGCCTTGAGCATGGGTGATCTTGCTTCATGAGAAGCTATGAGGATATCAGCCAGGCCCTTCTAATATGTTATAAATTAAAACTGTTATATATTTGGTCAGAGTGTTTTTGAAGAGAGATGAGTGAGAGGAAGACAAATTGAGGAGGCACAGAAGACAGAGAATGAGAAAAGCTATTGCTGTTCCAGCATAATGATAAACATGAACTATAAACACGCCCCCGTCCAAGTATACACATCTTTTCAAATGAAACCTTCTCCAAATTGCATAAATAACATGCCCATCATCAAGGAGGAGAACATAGCAGAGGGAAATCATTAGGGAAATTGACACTTTGAAGGAGGCAAGCAGTCATTCTTACTTCTCTAGACCTTTAAGATTTACAAAGAACTAACCTTGAAACAACCCTGCAAGGAGAGGAGGGGAGAAAGTAGGCAGTCAATGAGTCAATAAGCATTTAAGTCCCTGCTATATGATAGGGACTGTGCTAAGTGCCAGGGATATGAACAAAGGCAAAAATTGATCCCTGCCCTCAAGGTGTTTACAGTCTAATGGGGGGAGACATCATGTGAGAAACTATTACAAGTGAGATATATACAGGATAAATCAGAGATAATCTCAGAAGGAAGGTATCAAAATTAAGGAAAATCAACGACTTCTTTCAGAAGGTGGATTTTAGACGAAAACTGAAAGATAACAAGGAAGCTAGGAGGCAGAGATGAGGAGGGAGGCAAGTGGGGCAGACAGAAACTAACCCTGGAATCATGAGGTAGAGTGTTTTGTGCAAGGGACAGCAAGAAGGCTAATGTCACTAGATCATAGACTATGTGGAGGGGAGTAAGGTGTCAGAAGACTAGAAAGGTAGGAGGGTCCATGTCACAAAGGATTTGAAAAGTCAAATGGAAGATTTTTATTTGATCTGCTAATAGGGAGCCAATGGAGATTACTGAATTGAGGGGAATACACATATTATGATCCCCACTTTTTAGATAAGGAAACTTATACCCCGAGAGAAATGACTTTCCCATACTTACGCAGTGATAAGTGTCAGAGCTGCTACTTGAAACCAAATCCAGTAAATCCTAGTGTTCTTTCCATGAAGATGGAAACTAAAGAAAGAAAATGGGATGGCTATTTTTTAGGCTTAAGCAAAGTCCTTAAACGAATACAGAGGGTCAAGAGGACTAACCAGGGCAAGAAGGAAAGAGGATCCTCAAAAGTCCATTGATGAGAGTTGGCATAGAATTAACAATTTACTCTTCCCATTATTCAGAAATATATTGGCACTTTGAGCATATACAGGTTATGGATACTTTGTCACCTCAGACTTAGAGAGTCAGTCACATAATATTCAAGTTGGAAGGAATCTTTGAGTTATGAGGCTAGAGGTTGGGGTAGGAAGGAATAACTTGCTCAGTGTCATACAGAGAGTCAGTCAGTGACAGCTGGGACTAGAACACAAAACTCCTGGTTCCCAGGCCAATACTTTTTTCACTCTGCTATGATCTCTTAAGGCAGTTAGGTGGTGTAGGGGGTAGAGGCCTGAACTTGACGTCAGGGAGATATGACTTTGAATCCTATCCCAGAGGCTTGCTATCTGTGCAACCCCGGGCAAATCAACTGACATCTCTTTGCTTCAAAATTTTCATCTATGAAATGGGGATTATATTATCACATACTTCATAGAGTTGTTGTGAGGATCAAATAAAGACATATACAAAGTGCCTTGGAAACCTTTAAAGCACCATAGTTGCTAGCTAGTATTATTATTTTTTGGGGGGGGTTTCTTAGTTTGGAATTAATTTTTTTAACCTAGGAACCTGATTTTTTAAGAGATAGTGAAGCAAAACAAAAACGTGATTTATAATTTAAAAGACTTGGATATTGTTTTAGCATTGCCAATGACTAGTTGGGTAAGTTGTTTTATTTTCTAGGGCCTCTCTTTTCTATTCTATTAAATGCAAGGTTTAAACAAGATAATCCCAAAATTCTTTTCCAATTCTCTCATTTTATATCCATGTTATCTTCTCGTTCTAATATGCCGTATTCTATGCTCAGCATTCTTAGGTCCTTTCCATTTCCGATACTCTATATAACACATAACACGGTTCAAGTTCATTCTTAGCTCTTTGGTTCCCATGGGTCCTGTAGTTTGTAGTAGATTTTGTCAAATGTACTAAGATAAACTATGTTTTTTCTGAGCTTTTTAAAAAAATCCTCATGTTGACACTTATCAGATTGGCTAAAATGACAGAAAAATAAAATGAGAAATGCTGGAAGAGATGTTGAAAAATAGATATATTAATGCATTGTTAGTGGAGTTGTGAATTGGTCCAACCATTCTGGGGAGCAATTTGGAATCCCAACGGGCTATAAAACTGTGCATACTCTTTGACCCAGCAATAGCAATAGTAGTTCTGCACTTCAAAGAGATTTTTAAAAAAGGAAAAGGACTCAAATGTACAAAAATATTTACATCAATTCTTTTTGTAGTGGAAAAGAATTGCAAACTGAGGGGATACCTGTTGTTGACCTTTAGAAAACTTTGATTAAAGGAGACAAACAAATAGTAATATAAAATTACATTATTTATTCATTATTCCCTTAAGGCTAGTAGTACTTACTACTTACAAGTACTTACAAGAAGTGCAGGACTAAAGTCCTGACTTATGAACAGAGTAATCATAAGACTTTTTATACATTTTTAGAGCCATCCCAATTCAGCATGACCATGTCACAAAACTTTAGGACTTCTATTTGTTACTGTCTATATGTGAAACAGAATTCCTTGGTTGTAAATGCAAATTGACAACAACCAGAGCAAGGCCTATTTACATTTTATGGTCTTAGGATGTCTGTTTTGCTCCCATGTGGAGTAAGTCCCAAGATAAGGGGAATCTCACCTCTGGTCTTTGAAGTTGCTAACACAGGGGGAGGTATTTTAAAATCAACCAAAGCAGTTTGTTTGATTAATTCAGACTTTGGCTAAAATATGATATTAATGATTATCACTGTCAATTGAGGAATGGCTGTGGTATATGATTGTGATGGAATACTATTTTGCTATAAGAAATGATGGAGATAGTTTCAGAAAAATGTGAGAAGACATATATGAACTGATCCTAAGTAAAGTGAGTAGAAGCAAGAGACCATGTGAAAAACTTAGCAACTATGATCTGTAGACCTATGACATTTCCAAAGGACTGATGATGAAAACTGCTATCCAAACCAATCTAATAAATATTAAGCACTTACTATGTGCCAGGCACCACGCTAATCACTTGAAGCTACAACTAAGAAAAAGATAGTCCCTGCCCTGAAAGAGCTTACAATTTAATGGGAGGAGGGAGAGACAACACATAAAAGAGGCAGGAAAGAGGGGGAGGGGATCAAAGGGACACCAGGAGATACCTGGCATGGGGGCACTTGTTCAATGGAGCTGAGACCAGGCAAAGCAACAGATTCAGTGTAGAAAGAGCTATTATCTACCTCCAGTTAGAAAACTGATGGACTCTGAGTATAGCTTAAAGCATATTCTTTCTTTCTTTCTTTTGCTTTTTCCCCATTACCTAAAGCTAATATGGAAATATGTTTTACCTGAGTACATATATATCATATCATATCATATCATATCATATCATATCATATCATATCATATCATATTTCTTGCCTTCTCAATGGGTGGAGAATAAGGTAAAGGGAGAGAATTTGGAACTGAAAATAATAATTGAAAAGAAAAGAAAAAGAAATCCTTCCGTTATATTTTCCTACACCATAACTGGCAAATGATCCATATTTCTGCAATGTTTAAAAGGAAGGATTTTAGGGCAATTATGCCTAAAATCCATAGACTCCTCACCTCTGTCTCTTGGGATTCCTACTTTCTCTCAAGCTCAGCTCAAATATCATCTCCTTCATAAAACATTTCCTGATTTCCTTAGGTACTAGAGCTAGTGTTCCATATAATTATTTTAAATTTTTATTATGTTTTACATTTATTTATATATGTGCATATTGTCTCCCCTGATGAATGTAAAGGGGAGGACCCCATGGTCTCCTTCCCTCCTTGACCCCAACCAAAGGCCATATGGTCCCAAGAAATAGACCCAGAATTTTGGCCTTTTTCTTTATTCTTTTCCATTTTAGGTACAGGGAGTGGAGTCTCTAATCTGCCTGGGAGCATCAGCCACAGGGATCCTGAGGTCTAGAAATTCAGGCTGGATATTTCAACAAGCTCAGCAGTCAAACTCAAAGGAGTAATGATCCAGGGATGTCAGCCAACCTAGGCTTGAGGCTCGAACCTGCTGGGATTAATAATATGTAGAAACTGAGCTAATCTGTAGAACTAATCTCCTTCCCATCCCAAGAGACTGAGATGGTATAGGGGAATCCTGAAGTGTTGGAAGAAACATTTATATATTTAGCTTTTGTTCCTGCTATATCTTTGAAATAAATATTGCTTTGTAAAAATGAACCCAATGTTAAATGGAAATGGGATGCTAATCACTAATCCCCTAAAATGGGGGTACAAAATCTATTTGGGCTGGAGGCAGTGGCAAGAAGAGAGATTTCCTATCCCCAGGATAACAAAGAATCATGAAAGAAGTAAAAATAACAGTTCTGGTCCTGAGAAAATAGGGCCAGAGTTGACCATGTTACACTTGTAAGGTGGATAGATTTTTCTATTACTGTGATCATAAGGTGGATATTTAGAGGTGGAGGTTTTTCATTGTTGTTATTATTTTTATTATGCACATGATGCACATCAGAATTTTGGAGCTTCAGTTCTCATGCATCAACCTCAATGAAAATGAATCACCATGAACTCTTAGGGCAGTTAATACATTCAACTTTGGAATTCCTACCCTGGAGCTGTTGTCTTATATCTCTTCTTGATTTTCTGGCTAAACTCCTTGAGAAAGCTGTTTATAATCAATGCTTCCACTCCCTTTCCTTTCATTCTTCTTAACTCTCTGAAGTCTGGTTTCTGACCTCATCACTCAATTCAAACTGTTCTCTCCAAAGTTACCTATGATGTCTTAATCGCTGAATCTACTGATCTTTTCTTGTGCTTCATCCTTCTTGACTTCTCTAAAGTCTTTGATATTGCTGATCACCCTCTTCTCCTTAATATACACTTTTTTTCTGAACAGGTTGTTCTGAAAGTTTTAAATAGAATGGATGAATACATAATAGAATTTAAGGAAATGGGGGCATTGGGAAATTAAGGAGTTTGAAGGATTGTCAATATGTTACTGAAGTGTACTAGTATAGTGGTAGTATTTTTGGAGGAGAGGAGGATAGGCAGGTAGGCACTGAATTCCTTTAAAAAGGAGGGAGAATAGTATGAAGGTTGTACATAACAGCCACCATAGCCAGGATTGGGTGAATAATTTTGATTTTGTGAACTTCATAGGAGGAGGGGCTGTTGAGTTATAGTAGGCAAGGAAAAGTCTGGAAGTGACAGTGGGAAGCAATGAATTTTATGACTCTTTCCCTCCATCAATGCATTTGTGTATTTGAGAGTGTGTGTATGTATGTGTGTTTGAAGGTATGGCTAGGGGTTCAGTAATGTAGTGTCCTCAGGGAGAGTCAAGTCTCAGGGCTAGTAGATGGAAGAAACGCAAGCAAAAGAAGTTTAGGATCAAGGTAATTTTTTTAGTACAGAGCAGGAATTCCAAAGGGAATAGTAGGCATGTTTGGGGAAGGATATAGGTGAGGTAGAATTGAAGATGATGAAAGTGGAAGGATAGAAGAGAGTTTTATTCCTTTGGGTTAGTGATTGATTAACACAGGAATAGAAATAGAAACAGGATGTTGGAAATTTTTAGCCATAGAGGATAGTAGATGGGTGATATATGAGAAATAAAACTTATAGTTTCCAAGGGGTGTTGATGTTATACAAGGACCAAGGTATAGAGTCTTGGTTATTCTCTATGCTAATTTTGTGAAGGAGGTAGGCAGTGTTGTCATCCGGTCCTACTCAACTGGCATAGAACAATAGTTCTGTTTCAGTTCCAACCTGCTGTTGCTCTGAGCCAAGCTGGGCCATATATTTGGTTTCTGAGGGCCATCTCAGGTGAGTTCAGAGGGGTTCATCACAAGAAGGATGGCCATAGCTGATGATGATTTAAGAAAAAAGATTTGTCCTTTGATGTGGGTTCTTCTCATTAACAAACTCTCAAGCAGAGGTTTTTTAGGATCACTTGCTGGCAATATATAGAAGGATATATGGTTCAGGTACAAGTTGGACTATAATGCACCTAAAGAATCTTCTTAATGTGATAATTCTCAATGTATGATATTCTTAAAATGTAAATTGTTAAAGAAAAGTAGGAGATGCCATACTGGTGACAAGTGGGAGATTATTCCAGATGTGTGATAGGAATTGGAGACATAGAGAAGGTATGTAGAAAGAACACACGAGAGACCATGAATTCTCTGTGTGCTTAAATGCTTTTCTCTCTGTCTTTTCTGATAACTCATATACTATAAAACAAGGCCAAGCTAACTCAAATCCAATCAAGTCATTTTATTTTCTCCATGTGATGATACCCTCTTCTTTTCCTTCCCTCTCCCCAGAAGGCAGAGATGTTTCAGGAAGTATTTAATTTAAATAGAAAAGCTGAAACTGACAATGTGGAACCTTGATTCTCTTGCAAATGCAACTCTGATTATTGCTAAATCTGCCTATGACAGGTTTAATATGTCTCTCTTTACTGGTAAATTATCATTCATCCTGAAAGGTGCTAGAGCTTAATCCATTGCATTAAGGAAGGCTGTGAGCCTGAGCTCTGAAATTGTCAGATCATTTTTTTTTCTTTTTATGAAGGCTCAAAAAGTGCTTGAAATGTGTGTTTCCTTTTAGCTAGATTCTTGACTTGGTGTTCTTTATTAACATTTAACCCACTTCCACTATGCTTCTTGTCTACTCAATTTTGAGATTCCTAAGATTGTTCATAAAACTTATTCCAGAAACCCAAGAAGGGTTCTCTAATTAGAGGGAAAATCCTTAACAGTAGTAAAATAATATACACCTGCATAAGAAAAGTCAAAATAGGAATGAGATAATGTTCATCGAGTGTTTTATGGTTTGTAACATAATTCACTTATATTATTTCAGCATCTTCTCAGTGACCCTGTAAGGTGAATCCCATAGGTATTTGTAGAGGTTTGAAATCTAGGCATCTTCTTTAACTGTTCTTTTTTCCTTATTCTCCTCCTTCAATAATTTGCCAATCTCTTTCAGTTCAACTTCCCACCATTTCTGTTGCTGCTGTGTTCAATAATATCCTAAATGGTGTCTCTGCTTCCAATCTCTTTGCAATTCTTCCTCCCAAGAGTGGTCAAAATCATACTGCTAATTCACCAGTCTCACCATGCTACTTTCCTGTTAAAAAAATCTTCAATGATTCCCTATTATGTATTAGATAAAAGCAAATTCCTTAGCCTTTCATTACCTATCTCTAAGCATTTCCCACCCCCCCCCCACTTTATGTGGTCAAATTATATCATAATTCATTCACTGGAACTGTCCTGCTATTTTCCATATCCAGTCCTCACCCACCATATCTGGAACGTCTTCACTCATTATCTCTATGCATTAAAAATCTTATTTTCCTTGTCTCATGCCTTCTTGAAACTTTACCTTTATTCATTTTGCCATTTGTGAAATAATGGTGTTAGATTTGATCACCTTTTTAAATGTGTATTTGTTTTCTATAGTTATTTCTAGCTCTGATAGTCTTTGTTTAACTGATTCCTAAAATCTTCCTCCAGTGCTTCAGTGGTATTTATGGGGCTCTGGGTTATCAAAATCCATTCCAGGAACACACAAGATGCAGTAGGACCTGCCAAACTGGAAAGGACTGACATGTGGGCCTAGCAAAGCAAATTTATGTTATCTAGGGCAAGCATAATTAAATGCAGAGAGGCTTACTACTGCATATTTAGCTAGCTAGCACATTTACTCAGTACTTACTATGTTCTAGGCACTGCCTTAAGGACTAGAAATACAAATACAATTAAAAGACAGTACTACCCTCAAGGAGATTGTATTTATTAATCACTTATTATGTGCCAGTCATTGTGTAAAGAGCTAGAGATACAAACAAAAGTGAATAAGATTCACCTTCAAGGAGCTTATATTCTTATCGGTGTTTAGAAAACCGTGGGTTGGGGGAACCATTAGAAGGCTGTTGATGGGGAGGTAGAGGAGTTTGTAGAGTAAGAAGTCAAGTGATTACAGCCTTACTACCTTACAAAATAGTGGGCCTAGCCAGGGTTTCACTTATCAGAAGAGAGGGCTGCAGGGCAGAGTTATCTCTGTACCTGTTCTACTAACTTCTTGTATGATCTTAACCAAATAACTTATCTACATGGACACTTCTTCTACAGTAAAATAAAGGATGTTGGAATATAAACCTCCAAGGTCTTTTCTATTTCTTTGAAAAATGTAGTGATATATTTACTCTTTTATTACCTTCATTTCTGAATTTCTCTCATCATCTCCTCTAACCAGAGAGCCACCCTTTATAATGAAAAAGAAAGACAAAACAAAAAAAAAATCAGTAATGTTAACCAACACTTCAATTAAATCTCATAATTTGTGCAACATTCCATATACATTGACCCCCCTACCTCAGCAAAAAAGAGAAAGGATGAGACAAAGGAGGAGGAGACAAAAATGAATATAATAGTTTCAAAGTGTTTAATTTTTTTTTAAAATTGTGGTTGTTCTTTCAGATTGTTGTAATCATTGTACATATTGTTTTCCTTATTCTGCTACTTCATTTTTTCAATAATTTATATACATCTTCCTCTTCTCTTAGTTCTTGCAATTCATTTTTTTTCTTTATAGCCTAGTATTCTTCTTCGTTTGTATGCCAAAATTTGTTTATCCATTCCTCAACTAAAGTGCATCTACCTTCTCCCCCACCCCCATTTCTTTGTTACTGCAAAAGTGCTGCTATGAACATTTTTTGGGGGGGTACTTTTTCTATTTTGCTTCCATGGAGTGTATGGATGGTACTGGGAGCCTCTGGGCCAAAAGATATAGATGTTTTTAGTCACTTTCTTAGTATAATTATAAATTGCCTTCTGGAATGTTTGGGCCAAATCACAACTCCACCAGCAGTATATTAGTGTACCTAGCTTGCATTTACCACCCCCCCCATATTAACTACATCAATTGTCATTAACTACATCTTTGTCAATTTTTTGTTAGTGAGGTGAAATATCCAAATTGTGTTGATTTGCATTTGTTTTTATTATTAATGATGCAGAGCAGTTTTACATGGTCCCTTCAAGTTCTAAAACCTTTGATTCTATGAAGTTATGAAAATTTAAAACAAGTATTTATTAAGTGCCTACTATTTGCAAGGAAACAAGATTACCTCTTAAGGCATGGGAGAATTTTGAATAGTATTGATGAAAGGAATATTCACATTTATGAAATCAATTTTTGACATGTTTGATCAATAACAATAATATAATTATTTTGAATAGCTGCTATTTATAACAAAACACTTTGGGGAGCACTTCACATTTGCTGATCACTTCCCAACATTCTCATTCAATACTCCTGATGGCAACTTACCTTAGAGAAAGGGACCATCTATAATAATTAAAATATGGATTATACTTCTTTTTCTTTTTCTTTTTTTTTACAATGGGTCACTTTTATGCTTTTGTTATATGTAGCACCCTTTTCAAACTAGAAGGAAATGAATCACTTGGATATTCTCACACCTACCTGGGGAGCAGTGTTTCTGAAATCACAGGATTTGGAAAGAAAGAAACAGACACTAAGCTCTACAGGCAATAAAGGTTCCATTGTTCCCACTAAGACAGGCTGAATGGTGATATTCAACTTCCCTTCTACTAAAGCCCAATTAATTTAAGGAGACTAATTTTTCATCCTTTATTAACTATTCTTTGTATTTGATGGGATTAAATGTGAGATGAAAAGATAGACTACTGAGGGGCCTACAGAACTAATTTCAGCACCAAGGTAAGGTTTGCATGAAGCTTTGGACCAGGTGTACTTCACTACTAATGAGGGCCCTCACAAAAGCTCCTGACCTTGTCCACTGTGAGGAGGGATTTGTAGAAACTATTTAGACAACTTAAAAATACAGTTGACAGAACTGTCGGCATCATTTGTCCTTGTCCATGTTAGTGCCAACAGGAACACTCAAAGTGCCATTTTCTGTAAATAGAAAATAACACATATTCAACTGGTCATGAAGCGGACGAAAATGTGACTTGACATATCCTCCTGGCTTTCACACACCAAGGAAAGTCATCATACCCAGTACTCCCAGTCAGATGCCCAAATCTAAAATGGTTTCCCATATTGTTTGCAATTGTCACCCAGTTAACAGGGAGCCGGCAATTTTCCCAGTTAGCACCGGACATAGCCTGAAAACCTAAAAAGAACTGACTGAAAGATAAAATCAACAAAGATATACTGTTGTCTAGGATAATCCCAATTTACTGTGCTTCCAGACATAAGACCTATTTTTAAAATGGACCTACATTTAATTTAATACATATTACTGAGAGTTAATTATGTATGAGGTACTGTGCTAGGTTGCTGGGATACAAAGACAAAATATGAAAATAAACCCATTCCTCAAGGTGATTGTATTCTGCGGAGGAGAATACAACACACTCTTGGGTAAATTGGTAAAGGTCATCTGAAGAGGGAGAGTTAACTGTGTTAACAAGTGAGAACATCAGAAAAGACAATATAAGAGGTGATACCAAAACTGAGCCTTGAAGGAAGATGAAGAATTTTAGAGAAAGAGATGAAGAAGAAACAAATTCCAGTATGGGTGATGGCTTGTGAAAATTCACAGAGGCAGAAGAAGGCAGGGTTTTGGAAATAGCAAAGACTATCATTTTGATATTTTGAGTAATTATTTTTCTTTTTCATGTTACAGATTTTTTAATTAATCCACCCCTGGTACAAAATTCTTTCTCTCTCCTGCCCTCATTGAGTAAAAAAAAAAGAAAAAAAAGAAAAAGAAATCCCTAAATGTATACGTAGCTGCGTAATCTGCCCATACCAATTTCCATATTAGCCATGTCCAAAAATGTATTTTTCTTTCTCCATTTTAGGTTCATTAACTCTCTGTCAGAAGGTGAGTGGCATGTTTCATTTTCATTCTTTTAGATTCATGTTTTACCATTGGATTGGGCAGAATTCTGAAGTCTTTCAGACTTTTTTTTAATAATGACAACACCAGGAGCTTACATTCTAATGGGGGAGACAATATGTAAATAACTATGAAATAAGCAACCTAAATAGAAGGCAATCTCAGACCAAAGGTGCTAGCTGTGGGAGGAGCAGTAGGTGGAGCTTGAGTTGGGTCTTGAAAAAAGTGCGAGAACTAAGAGGAGGTAAGGGGGGCAGGGCATTCCTGGCATGGAGGACAGTGAGGGCAAAGGCACCAGGGCCATCCCTACTCAGTCTTACTATCATCTCCATGCAGATGACCCTCCCACATGTATATTGCATAATTGATGCATCTCTGTAACTCCTGTCATATATTGCCAACCACTCACTAGACCTCTCTACCTGAATGTTCCATAGACATCTCAAATACATGACCAAAATGGAAATATTTTTACGATCAAACCCCAATCTCCTCCAAACTTTTTTTTTTATTTTGAGAGTACCAATGTTCTTCCAATCATGTAAGTTAACAGCCTTGGAATCATCTTCACTGTTTCTTTTCCCTGGCTCTCCATATATAATCAGTAACAGAGTTTTATTGAGTCATTTCTTACTTATTTGTTTGCTTATATAATTACTTGTGAGCTTACCGAGTAAACTGGGTTTAAGGTTTTGTGAAAGAAGAAAGAGAAAAAGAGAGAGAGGAAGAGATAAAGAGAGAGAGAGAGAGTAGAAGGGAGGATAGAAGGAAGAAAGAAAAGGAAGGAAGGAAGGAAGGAAGGAAGGAAGGAAGGAAGGAAGGAAGGAAGGAAGGAAGGAAGGAAAGAAAGAAGGAAAATTTAGCCAGTAAACTCCAAGTTAAGTGGACAGCTTCCAGCCATCAAAATTTATTTTTTTCATGAAACCTTAAACCCAGTTCACTCTGAAGTTAATAGATTGGAACACAATAGGTCCCTGCCTAAGTTCACTTCATGGCTGTATTTTGGGACCTCCTTGTTTAGAGTAAATGTCAATGGTAACTGTTTCTCTTTGGGACAATAACCCCTAAGGTCTTCCCCTCCCAGTTTGTTTGTTTGTTTTTTTTTCCTTGTTTTCTAATTAAAAGGGGCCTTTTTTAAAAGGCTCACTTTTTTTTCTTCTTCTTTTTTTAAACAAATGCTTTATTAACTTCTGTTTTACATCATTCATTTCCACCAGATATTGAGTTACAATTTTTCCCCCGTTTTCCCCCTGCCTGCCCTCCCAGAATAGCAGTCCCATAAGATATCAGCGCTTCCTCCAATCTGCTGTCTCCCACATCTTCTCCCATATCCACTTCGACTTTTCCATTAAAGGAAGGTGAATCTTTGTGTCCCAATGCCTGCACATCTTATCTCCCCATTACAAGCAAAAGAGTATTAATAATAGTGTTTATATATATTTGAAACATTTAATCTTAAGACCTTGAATTTCAGATCCATTCCCTTCCTCCCTTGTCACCCATTCCCTCTGGGAAGATAAGTAATTCAGTATATGTTGTACATGTCTAGCTATGCAAAACTTTACCATAGTAGATATATTGTACAAGGCTGCTTATAATTCCCTCCCACTCATCCCACCCCCCACCTCATCCATCCCCTATTTGATCCTGTCCCTCTTCTATAGTGGGTACTTCCAACCTTCCCTCCCGCCAAGGATGCCCTCCCATCCATCATCCCCCCTCTCATCCCCCTTCCCCCTATTCTGCTGCAGGGTGAGATATCCCATTTAGTATATATGTCATTCTCTCCCTGAACCAAATTCAATGAGAATGTAGTTTTGCCTTTTTGTCTTCCTATTCTTTCCCTCCCATGCAGCCACTTCCCCTTGCTTCTTCTACATGAGATAGTTTACCCTACCCTGTCTCTCCCCATCTCCTCTTGCCACTTTCCTCTCTCACCTCATAATTTCACCCCTTGAGTATCCTCCCTTCCCAACAAATTCAACCTATGCCCTCTATCCATATATAACTGTAAACATAGGTACACACATTCACATATGTATTCATATGGCCATACACCCTTCTTCCATTATTTTCATACTGAGAAAGATTTCATCAGTCACAGTTATTGTTTTTCCATATAGGAATGTAAATAGTTCAACTTTGATAAGTTCCTTTTGATTTCTTTTCCCTGATTACTTTCTCAGGCATCTCTTGCTTCTTGTGTCTGGATGTCAAATTTTCTATTCAACTCTGGTTTTTTCCTCAAGAATGCTTGAAAGTCCTCTATTCCACTGAATGACCATATTTTCCCCTGAAACAAAATACTCAATTTTGCTGGGTAGGTGACCCTTGGGTTCATTCCCAGCTCTTTTGCCCTCTGGAATGTCATATTCCATGCCCTTCGATCCCCCAGTGTAGAAGCTGCCAGGTCCTGGGCTATTCTGATTGTGTTTCCACAATATTGAAATTGTTTCTTCCTGGCTGCTTGTAGTATTTTCTCCTTGATCTGGGGATTCTGGAACCTGGCTATAATATTTCTGGGAGTTTTCTTTTTGGGATCTTTTTCAGGAGGTGATCTGTGGATTCTTTCAACCTCTATTTTGCCCTCTGGATCTAAAACATCAGGGCAGTTTTCCTTGAGAATTTCTTGAAGGGTGATTTCTAGGTTCTTTCTTTGATCATGGCTTTCAGGTAGTCCAATAATTTTTAAATTGTCTCTCCTGGATCTATTTTCCAGGTCAGTGGTTTTTCCCATGAGATATTTCACATTTCCTTCTATTCTTTCATTTGTTTGGATCTGCTTAACAGCATCTTGATTTCTCATAAAGTCATTAGCTTCCATTTGCTCCAGTCTAACTCTGAAGGAATGAATCTCCTCAGTGAACTTTTGAGATTCTTTTTCCATCTGGCAAATTTAGCTTTTTAAGGCATTCTTCTCCTCATTGCCCTTTTGGGTCTCCTTTGCCATTTGAGTTAGTCTATTTTTTAAGGTGTTGTTTTCCTCAGTCAGGCTGTTGACCCTCATTTCATACTTTTCCTGTATCCTTCTCATTTCTCTTCCCAATTTTTCCTCCACTTCTCTTATTTGATTTTTAAAGTCCTTCTTAAAGTCCTCTATGGCCTGCAACCAGCTCATGTTTTCCCCTGGGGCTTTTGGAGAATGATTTCTGACCTCACAGTCCTCCCCTTTTTCTATGCTTTGATCTTTTGTGCCCCCAAAGTAGGAGTCTGAGGTTGCATTTTTCTGTTTAATTTGTTTCCTTTGCCTTGGCATGCTGCCACTTAATTACTTGACTTTTGGGCTTGTTACCACAGTATGGCTGGGCCACCAGACAGGTGAACTTTCGTCCTGAACGTGTTGGGGGACAACTTCCATTTCTGGCAAGCTGGAAACCCACCCATGACCTCCACCCCAGATCACAATCCAGATCCAGGGAGGTTAAAGCAAGAGCAATCGATTACCCCCCAAGAGTGATCTCCCTACAGTTTGCAGGCCAGGAGCTGGAGCTGCCTCTGAAAACTACAAAATGGTATGTCTCCTCAGGGGCTTCTAGCCCCCAGGGGAGGAAGCTGACATGTTCCCCAAATACTGGTCCCAAAGTCCATAGGGCACTAACCTCTCACTTTGTCCTAGGCATGTCTATGTTGATAATTCTGGAATCACCACAGCTGCTGGTGTTCTGGGGTCCCTCCAGCCAGGTGCTGGCCCTGCCACCCTGGGGCTACAACCGCGACTCAGGAGTACCTGTGCTCGGCTCCCCGCGTACTGTGCGCTGCTGGCTCCCAGAGTGCTGTGCTGGTCCTTCCTGCAGGGCTGCTGGGCTGTCCTCAGGGGGAGGTTATCTTCTCTGTGTCGTTCTGTGTGTGCTGGGGCTCCAGAAGTTGTTCAGAGTCCTCTTTTACATAGTTTGGAGGTAATTTGGGGGGAGAGTGCCTTGGAAGCGCTGTTTCTACTCCGCCATCTTGGCTTCACCCCCCTTGACTCACTTCTTAAAGAGGCCTATTCACTGAATGGATATTACCTCACTCTGAGTACCTGAAAAGGCCTTAGCCTAAAAAGGGTTAGGGTGTCCCATTGCATCCTGGGTCATCTCCAGTCATCCTGATGAATATCTGAGCACTGGACCCAGATGGTTCTGGAGGAGAAAGTGAGGCTGGTGACCTCGCACAGCCTTCTCTTACTCAAATCAAAGTCAACTGCTTCAAGTCATGTCATCATTTCGCTGATGCCATGGTCTTCTTCAAAAATGAAGGACAAACACAATATAATTACCTTCCCAGTACTGTCCCTCATCATCTTCCATTCAGAATTGGGAATAACATCCTAACTGGTCTTCCTGTTTCCAGTGACTGTCCTCTTGAATCCATTCTCCCTATAGCTTCAAACTAATATTAGTAAAATCGAGATCTGACTATGTCACTTCCTGCTATCACTAAACTTTCTTTAATGATCCCCTTTTGCCTCTAGGATAAAATATTCAAACTTCTGTTTGGCAAAGTAGTTATTAAACTTCTGTGTATCATGGCAACCTGGTGAAGCCTATAGACTCTTCAGAATAATTTAAATGGATAAGATAAAAGACATAAAACAAACACATACACACACATATATATATATACACACACACATACACACACATGTATATATGTATATATACACACACACACATACATATAAATGTATGTATATCCCCTCCACCCCAGGTACATGCCCCCTAAATCATTCCACAGACCCCCAAGGTTAAGAACACCTAGTCTAACATCACTACCCCTCCAGGTCTGGTTCCCATGTATCTTTTCAGTCACATTTCATATTACAATTATCCTGTAATATCATGACTTTTTCCATTGCAGTTTCAATGTATCCTGACTCAGAATAAGAAATTAAATAGAGGGGCAGCTAGGTGATGCAGTGAATAGAGCACTGGCCCTGGAGTCAGGAGGGCATGAGTTCAAAAGCAGCCTCAGACACTTAACACAAAAAACTAGCCATGCGACCTTGGGCAAGTCATTTAACCCCAATTACCCTACCTTCCCCCTCCAAAAAAGCAAAAAAAAAAAGGCAAAAAAGAAAAGAAATTAAATAGGAATTTTGGGGGAGTTTTCTGAAAGCTGTTGATGACATGTGAAGGCCAGTAGGTGACACATAAAAAGTTTAGAAATTCATAAGTATATAAAATATATGTATATTATTATATAGTATCAACATATTTTATCTTTTAGTAACATAATAATTCAGACTTTTTCTCTGGTAGGAAAGGAGGACAAAAATTTTTATGCATGAATTTTCCAGATCATGGGGTACCTTGCCTCTATCCCCTGGAATGTGAAAGGGATAACTAAATTCTGTCATATATTCTCCACTTCAGGCCAGCTGGTCTGTTGGTTATTTCCTCTACTTGGTATTCCATTTTCTATCTGTATGGCTTTGCGCAGATGGTCTCTAATGTTTGCAGTGTACTACTTCCTCATATCCTCATGGAATCTCTAGCCTGCTCTAAGCTCAGGTATCATGTCCTGTAGAAAACCTCTTTTCATATCCCCAGTTGTTAACCTCTCTTTCTCATTAAATTGTACTTTGTTTATACTTTACATTGACTTATGGAGCTAGCATCTCCTTGGTAGAATGTAAGGTCCTTGAGGGCAAGGACTGTTTTATTAAATTTATTAATTTTTTTTTGTTTCCCCTGATTAAAAACAGTACACAGTGAGCATTTAAAAATATTTCTTGGATTAAAGTAAATTGGATAATATGAACCAATCAATCAATAACTGAATCAGCCACACAGGAGAAATTATTTTGGACTGTTACTTGTCCAGCTAATAAGAACATTATTTCCAAAAATTACTTAAATGAACTGTGTGAAAACATACAAACAAAAACACCCTTTAATTCTCGAGTTCTTTACTAAGTGTTTCAAGAGTCTCTGAACTATTGGCATAGCAGGAAAAAGTAGCAGCATTTTCCAAAACATTTCTCTTTAAAATGATAAGAAAATCTGAGCAATTTAGAGACTCTTCACAGTCAAATATTTCCATAAAAGCCCTAAAATTTTTTGCTCTTGCCTTTCACCTAGATATTTATATCTGAGCTGAGAGTAACAGTCTACATATGCCTGCAGGGTGCCAAACAGTGGAAATTGCCCAATGCTTTTAAGTATTTGAGTTTAAATACAGCTCAGGATGTGGAGTCCTGGGGTTTGTTTAGTGGTTAATGGGGAAGCATAGTCATTATTCAAATTCCATCTTGCATTCTCTCCCATTAATACCTTTCTGATAAAACATTTGGTCCCTAGTGAAACCTCAATTGAATGTAAAGTAAACATTACTCAGCATCATTAGTCATAATCTAATTTCAATGTCAGTTTTCTCTAAATACAAATATCTACACCAAGGATGAATGAGAAACAACAGCATATATTCTTTATAGGAGAAGGAATAGAGCAGCTATCAGGACTCCTGGGTTCTAATTTTGGCTGTTACAGATGAACAAACTTGATGCAGTTAAATATTTCTCTGAGAAGCACAGAATCATGAAGAGATCAGGAAAATAATTTACTACAACTTATATCTGAATAAAAATTTACTGTATAATATCCCTGCTAAGCAGTCATTCACCCTCCATTTACAGACCACCCATGAAAAGGAGTGTCTCTTCTGAGTAAAGCAGGACTACAAACATCATTATTTGGGGCACTTTTTTTTCCTATGAAAGTAACCTAGGGTCACATTACCTTTTGGCCACATCAGTTTGTATGAATTTGAGTTAGACATTTTGCAGTCACCAAAATCCTCAGATTCTTTTCATATAAATTTCTCTCTAGCTCCCACATCCCTCCTCTGCCTCCTCCTATACCCTACCAGCTGTACTTACACAGTTGATTTTTAGAATCCAAGTGGAGATTCTCCTAGACCACTTATTTATCAGGGATGAAAGTGTATTTTGTCTTTTTCACAGTGAGATGGTTAATATGAACAGTCTGGAGAGGTAGCATAACATAGTGAAGAGCCCCATCAGCCTAGAATTCACTGGTCATGGAGGTATAAAAGTGAAAGGGGAAAATGACTTTAAAAAATGGGTGGCATCATAGTATCTCAAGTTCCCTTAAATGTCAAAGTCTCTGTATGTATTCATAGGGTCAACTTCAGTCTACCAGTTCTGAAAAATGAAGTTAGTAATACCTATAGTACCTATATCATAGGGCTGTTGTGAGGCTTAAATGAGATAATGCATTTGTTACTCCTGCAAAGAAGAGTTAAGATGCATCCTTTGGTGTTTCCCTTGCATTTTCTAGATCTTCAATGATTAAGAGAGATAGCTGTAGAAATGAATGCATAACAAAAAGGAAAATTGTCAAGAGTTGCATGCTGATTGTATTATCTGGCAGAACTTTTTTTACATTTAAATTTATTTATTTACTTTTAGTTTACAATATTCAGTTCCACACTCCCTTGAGTTTCAAATTCTTCCCCTCAGTCTCCTTTCCCCACCCTCCCCCCCACCATGGTGCTATGCAATCAAATATAGGATCTCCAAATACCTTCACATTAAGCATTAGTCAAGTTGTAAAGGAGAATTATAACCAGTGGAATGAACAGTGAGATAGAAGAAACAAAACAAAACAAACAAAGAGAGCAAGTAGTTTGCTTCAATCTGCATTCAGACTCTGTAATTCTTTCTCTGGATGTGGCTAGCTCTTTCTGTAATACCTCTTTTGGAGTTGTCATATAACCTTGCATTGCTGAGAGGAGCCCAGTCTATCAAAGTTAGTTGTCACACATACAAAGTGCCTATAATTGTATACAGATTTCTCATGGTTCTGCTCTTCTCACTCAACATCAGTTTATATAAATCTCTCCAAGTTATTATGAAGTCCCTCTGCTCTTCATTTCTTATAGCACAATAGTATTCCATTACATTCATGTACCACAACTTGTTTAGCCATTCCCCAATTGATGGGCTCACCTTAATTTCCAATTCTTTGCCACCACAAAAAAGATGCTATAAATATTTTTGTACACATGTGTTCTTTTTCCACTTTTATGATCTTTTGGGGATACAACCCTAGAAGTGGTATTGCTGGGTCAAAGGATATGCACTTATTTATAGCCCTTTGGGCATAGTTCCAGATTGCTCTCTAGAATGGTTTAATCAGTTCTAAACTCCACCAACAATGTATTCATGTTCCAATTTTTCCATATCCTCTCCAGCATTTATCATTTTCCTGTTTTGTCATCTTAGCTAATCTGACTTGAGAGATGTTGTTTTGATTTGCATTTCTCTAATCAAATAGTGATTTAGAGCATTTTTTTATATGCTTATAGATATCTTTAATTTCTTCTTCTGAAAACTGTCTGTTCATATCCTCTGACCATTTATCAATTGGGGAATGACTTGTATTCTTACAGATTTGACTCAGTTCTCTGTATACTTTAGAAATGAGGCCTTTATCAGAGACACTGGTTGTAAAAATTCCCAATTTTCCACTTCCCTCTTAATATTGGTTATGTTGGCTTTATTTGTACAGAAACTTTTCAATTTAATGTAATTAAAATTATCCATTTTGCATTTCATAATGTTCTCTAACTCTTGTTTGGTCATAAAATCTACCCTTCTCCATAAATTGGGCAGATAAACTATTCCTTGCTCTCCCAGATTGCTTACAGTATCAGCCTTAATACCCAGATCATGTACCCATTTAGACTTTATTTTGGTATACGGTGTAAAATATTGGTCTATGCGCAGTTGCTGCCATACTATTTTCCAGTTTTCTCAGCAGTTTTTGTCTAATAGTGAGTTCTTATCCCAAAAGCTGGTGTTTTGGGTTTAATAACTGCTGCTTTATAATACAGCTTAAAATCTGGTAGGTATAGCTAGGCTACCTTCCCTAGCATTTCTTTTCATTAATTCCCTTGATATTCTGAACCTTTTGTTCTTCCAAATGAATTTTGTTACTATTTTTTCTAGCTCTATAAAGTAATTTTTGGTAGATTGATTGATATGGCACTAAATATGTAATTTAGTTTAGGTAAAATTGTCATTTTTATTATATTATCTTGACCTAGCCATGAGCAATTGCTATTTTTCCAGTTATTTAGATCTGACTTTATTTGTGTGAGAAGTGTTTTATAGTTGTGTTCATATAGGTCCTGGGTTTGTTTTGGCAGGTAGATTTCCAGATATTTTATAATGTCTATAGTAACTTTAAATGGATTTTCTCTTTATATCTTGTGCAGTTGAATTTCATTAGTAATATATAGGAATGCCAAGGATTTATGTGGGCTTATTTTATAGCCTACAACTTTGCTAAATTTATTTATTATTTCAAGTAGTTTTTTACTTGTTTCTCTAGGATTCTTTAAGTATTTCATCATATCATCTGCAGAGTGATACCTTAGTATCTTCTTTGACTAATTTGATTCCTTCAATTTCTTTTTCCTCTTTAATTGCTACTGCTAACATTTCTAGTACCAAGTTGAATAAGGGAGGTGACAGTGGATATCCTTGTTTCACCATACCTTTTTCTCAGTGGTACATGGCACATACACAAAAATTGACCATGTACTAGGGCATAAAAACCTCACAATTCAGTGCAGAAAGGCAGAAATATTAAATGCGTTCTTCTCAGATCACAATGCAATAAAAATAATATGTAATAAAGGGCCATGGAAACATAGACTAAAAACTAATTGGAAACCAAATAATTTAATCCTAAAGAATGAGTAGTCAAACAAGAAATTATATAAACAACAAGTAAATTCATTCAAGAGAATGATATCAGTGAGACAACATACCAGAACTTGTGGGATGTAGCAAAAGCAATTCCTAAGGAAAGTTTTATATCTCTGAATGCACACATGAATAAAATAGAGAAAAAGGAGGTCAATAAATTGGGCATGCAGCTGAAAGACCTAGAAAAAGAACAAATTGAAAATCCCCAATTAAATATTAAATTAGAAATACTGAAAATCAAAGGAGAGATTAATAAAATTGAAATTAAGAAAACTATTGAATTAATCAATAAAATTAAGAGTTGGTTTTATGAAAAAAAAAACCAATAAAATTGATAGACCGTTAGTCAACATGATAACAAAAAGAAAAAAGAAAACCAAATTATGAGTATCAAAAATGAAAAAGGTGAATCTACCTTCAATGAAGAGGAAATTAAAACAATAATTAGGAATTATTTTGCCCAATTGTATTTATATAAATTTGACAATCTTAGTGAAATGGATGAATATTTGTGAAAATATAAATTGCCCAGATTAAATGAAGAGGAAGTAAATTACTTAAATAACCCCATCTCAGATAAAGAAATTGATCAAGCCATCAGTGAATTCCCTAGGAAAAAAATCTCCAGGGCTAGATGGATTTACTAGTGAATTCTATCAAACATTTAAAGAACACTTGTTTCCATTACTTAGAAACACTTTGGGAAAATTGGAGAAGAAGGTGTCAAAATTTTTTTATGATGCAAATATGGTGCTGATACCTAAATTGGGAAGAGACAAAATGGAGAAAGAAAATTACAGACCAATTTCCCTCATGATTATAGATGCAAAAATTTTAAATAAAATATTAGCAAAAAAAGACTTATCACAAGAATAATGCACTTTGATCAGGTAGGATTTATTCAAGGAATGCAAGGATGGTTCAATATTAGGAAAACTGTCAGTATAATTGGTCAAATCAACAACAAAACTAGCAGAAACCATATGATTATCTCAATAGATGCAGTAAAGACTTTTGACAAAATATAACACCCATTCCTATTAAAAACACTAGAGCATGTAGGAATAAATGGAGTTTTCCTTAAAATAATTAGTAGCATCTATCTAAAACCATCAGTAAGTATTATATGTAATGCAAAGCTTTTTTTTTTTTTAATAAGGGCAGATAAAATGTTTTGTGATGGCCATATCACAAATCTAAATATTAGTGTTTTCCCTCTGGGATAAAGGCAGAAGAGACTTTGCCTAGTGAGGACTTTAGTAGGGTGTTCCCAGGGTTTTTTCAATGAGATATCACTTAATCAGATTCATCTAGATGTCAGATTTGATGATAACCACTGACCATATAAGGAGATTAGGTGGGCTGGAATGGTATGTGATGCTTATGCTGAGCCAATGTTTCATCACCCACTTTGACCTTTCAGGCCAAGAATGTTGATGGAATGGTTCTATAAATAGTCTTTGGTCACATCTATTCCTATGGCGAAAATGAATGACAGGGAAAAGCAGATTGTGTAGGGGAAGTAGAAAATGCAGCTTTATCAGGAGGTAGCTAAGTTCTGCCACTTAAGAATTTTGGTGTTACAGTAGTGTAACAGTAGTGTAACCCCCAGAGTGCTGGGGCTAGAGTCATGAAAACTCATTTTCCCAAGTTCAAAATCTGGCCTCAGTCACTTAGTAGCTGTGTGACCCTGGGCAAGTCACTTAACCCTGTCTGCCTCAGTCTACTTATCTGTGAAAAGAGTTAGAGAATGAAATGGCAAACCACTCTGGTATCTTTGCCAAGAAAACCCAAAATGGGGTCATGAAGAGTCAGACATGACTGAAGTGACTGAACAAAAACAAAATTTTGAATCGTATAGCAGATAAGGAGCTGGACTTGGAGCCAAAAGACTTGAGTTCAAAACTAGTACATGTCAGAGGCCAGATTTGAACTCATGCCTTCCTCCCACTGGCTGGAACTCTATTCACTATGCCATCCAGCACCTTGCTAGCTGTGTGTCCTCAAAGTAACTTAAACTCTCAACCTCAGTTTTCTCCTCACATTTAAGGGAACCTGAGGTACTCTGATGCTACCCACTGTTTTTTGAAGTCATTTTTTCCCCTTTCACTTTTACACCTCCATAACAAGTGAATTCTAGGCTTATGGGGCTTTCCACTGTTATGCTACCTCCCTAGACTGTTCATATTAACTATCTCGCTGTAAAAAAGACAAAACACATTTTCATCTCCGATAAATAAGTAGTTTAGGACAATTGGGTTCCAAGTTCTCATTAAAATGGGATAAAAATAGTGCCTACCTCAAATGGTTGTTGTTAGGATCAAATGGGTCACATATATAAAAGTTCTTTGCAAACTTTAAAACGCTATATAAATGTTAGTTATCATCATCATCTTCATCGTCATCATCATCATCATCATCATCTTAGTAGTAGTAGTAGTAGTAATAGTAGTAGTAAATGCATTTAGCTTATATGTTTACCATTATCAGTTTTATGTGTTTATGCCAGAAAGGGAGATTAGGAAAATCCATGCAGGTAGGGCATAAACCAAAAGAATTATGCACATTAAAAATAAAACAAATTTATGCACATTAAAAATAAAACAAAAAACCTAATCCATTCCCCTAGACTTTGCTGTAACCATGAAGCCTGAGAGAACTAGGGAAATTTGGAAATGTGCTTTTTGTGTATTCACAATTTGAATTAAGCTAGTGCAGTTTCAGCTTTGCCCAACACCTGTTGCCTTGCACAAATAGAGCAACCCTGTCTTAGCTCTAAGCCTCTAGAGGAGAGTTAGGAGGTATAGTGGATAGAGTGCAAGCCCTGGAGTCAGGAAGACATGAGTTCAAATCTTGCTTCTGACATGTGCCAGTTTTGTGACCCTGGGCAAGATACTTAATTTGTCTGCCTTAGCTTCTTCTCTTATTAAATGGGGATAATAATAACACCTAACTTTCAGGGTTGTTGTTAGGATCAGATGAGATGCTAAATGACATATAAATGTTAGCTATTATTATACATACACATATACACAAATATACATGTCTATATAAATAAATAGCACTGGGCTGCCCAGAAGGTAATGATTTTTTTTTCAATTACTCTTGAAAATTGTCTACATTGGCATTGATAGGGAGAGCATGAATACTGTTATGGTAACAGATACTTGAAGAATTGAATTTCATTTTACGGGATTATGGGAGTTAGAGCTGAAAGGAATTTTAGAGATCTTTTAGTTCAGTTCACTCATTTTGCATATTAAGAAATGGACCCAGAAAGGCTGCACTAATTTTCCAAGGGCACAAGAGTACTAATAGGACTGAGGTTTGAACCATCATGGTCTGATTTTATAACAAATATCATTACCGATATATGAGGGCAACTTTTCAGCCCTTTTATGCCTCTATCTCTCTCATTTGCTTTCAATTTACCCTTAGGAACAAAGTGAAAATATACACTGTCACTGGAAGTCCTTTTGTTAGGACAAGTGGGACCTTGGCTGATACTAAAGAAGTGGTCAAGAAGACTCAGCCCTTGATGCTTGGATATATGGCCAACTTAGGCCACACTACAGTGATGCTTGCCTGGATATTAGCATCCCAGAAATTCATTCTCTCTCTCTGTCTCTCTGTTTGTCTCTCCCTCTCTCTGTCTCTCTCTGTCTCTGTCTCTCTGTCTCTCTATCTCTCTGTCTCTGTCTGTCTCTCTGTCTCTGTTTCTGTCTCTGTCTCTCCCTCTGTCTCTCCCTCTCTCTGTCTCTCTGTTTCTGTCTCTCTGTCTTCTCTGTGTGTGTGTCTCTCTCTCTGTGTCTCTCTCTCTGTCTCTCTCTCTCTCTCCTTCCCTTTCTCCTTCCCTCCCGCCTTCCCTTTCCTAAGAAAGCTCTGTCTTCCCTTGCCTAGATCATTTTGGTTCATTATGCTTTAAACTGTGATTATGATCCCCAATCATCAAGTGCCTGGGCGTAAACTAACAGGGACCTTGCTTCATCATCCTTCATGATCAGTGTCTGCCCAGGAATCAATCAATAGGCTCAGGAAGCAGGGTTAGGTCTGGTATACATGACCATTTATGTGTATGTGTGTGTGGGAAAAGTGGAGGGGGGACGGTGATGAGAGGAGGGAAGCAGAAGCATTTGATTGACCTTAATCATTTCCAGTCACACTCAGAAAGAACCTGCCTGGTATATAAATGTGTAAATGCTTTGTCATGAACACACACACACACACACACACACACACACACACACACACACACACACACAACTGATTTTGGGAAGCATGTATTGAAAGGATGAGAGTTTCAGAGCTGGAAGGAACCTTAGAGGTTATCCAGACCAAGCCTTTCATTTTATAGATGAGGAAACTGAAACACAGGGATATTAACTGACTTGACTGAAGTGATACAGGTTGTAAGTGGCAAAGGCAAGATTTGAATTTAGTTCCCGTGACTTCTGAGCTCAATGTTCTTTTCATGGAAGTACTGGGAATGCCAAGATAAAAAAGTGAAAAATAGTCTCTGCCCTATGAAAGCTTACATTCTAGGGCAGGGGGAGGGGTAGAGTTATACTTAAGTCCAAAATTGAAGCATAGCCTCACATATTAATTATGAAGATGGAAACATTTATGTGAGCTTTTACCATCCATTTAGAACAAAAAACACTAAAAAATGCAAATAGGCCTCTTTTCCTTTGATAATGAGACATTAAGGATAAAATGCATACATATATCCTACTGTTCCTCCAATGCTATTTCTGAACGTCAGGAAATACTGGTGGAAACCATAGAGATCATAGACTTATATTTAGAAATGACCCTAGACCTCATCTAAACCCTGATGCCTCATTGTACCGGTAAAGGCGCTGAGGTTCAGAGGTTTGCAGTTATTAGCCTAAGATCACACAGGTATAAATGGTACCGTTGGGTTTTGAACCCAAGGCTCCAGATGCTAATTCATGTCTTCTTCCATCTTGTCACCCTGTGTTGGTTATCATTCATCACCTTTAAGGGAAATCGTTTCATATGTAACTAAAGGTTAGGGGACCTAAGGTAACCAAGGTAAGTAGGGATTTAGAAATCATCTGGGACCATGGGTGGGGAGCCTGCAGCCTCAAGGACACCTATGGCCTTCCAGGTCATTGGGTGTGGCCTTTTGATTGAACCCAAGTTTTATGGAACAAATCTTTTTATTAAGGGGCTTTATTCTGTGAAATTTAGATTCAGTCAAAGGGCCGCACTTGAGGACTTAGAGGGCCACATGTGGCCTTGAGGCTGCAGGTTCCCAACCCCTGTGGCCTAGACCATCTCCCTTATTTTACAGAGACTGAATACGAGGATCTAGGGAGTAGAGAAATGAATTGGAGTGGAAGGAGTGGAGAAAGATGCACCTTTGCTCAAATTGGAATGTCCCAAACCATACTTTTCTTTCTCTGTCCGCAAAACAGAGATGATCTGATACCTAATTGGTTTTGTGAAACCCTCAGCTACCTCCAGTTACCTTAAAGTATGTTATAAAATTCCAAAGGCAAAATTATTATTCTTTTGAAGAACAGGAAGTAAAAGCTGTCATCAAAGAAATGTATGGTTGTTATATAGTTATTATATAAGCATAAATGTATGGTTGTTAAATATGATATTAGCCCCTTTCTAGCCTGTCCTCATGAGTCACAGGGATGTTCTTAGGCTGGAAATGCTTGGAATTAGTCCCCAAACTTTGAGACATTTCTGTGAAGCAATCCTCTGAGGCCATGATGCTCCTTTTCAGCATTCCAAATCTGTCTTTGCTGCTGTCCTTCTTCCCTGGGATTATTTATGAGGGATGAAGAGAGAAAGGGGCTGTGGAGAGTTATTTGTTTTCTCAGAAGCTGGGGGATTGGAAATGTTTTAGAAACGTAACTGGTTGACACAAAGGATAAAAAGTTAAACATACAGAACCCAATATGTCCTCTCTCGAGACCCCTGTCTGGCTAACAGCAGGATTCCCTCTGACAATGTATCTCTGACTGAATAAGGAAAAAAGACAAGCCCATACAAACAAAGACATGAACACAATAGCTCTGAAGGCCTCATACTGAGCCTCACCAGGGAGTTCACAAGAAAATACAGCTTGAGTGTTAGTTTGGGACTGAGATGGTTACAGTGGCAACCATTATGGGTCAGGTTTCTCAAGGAGATTGAACTTAGCAGCATCTCCCCAGATGTCCCAAGTAACTTCTGCCACTAAGAAGAAGATGGGAACCTACTTTGAAATGTGGGAACATTCTTTAAAGTCATATGGGAGTCAAAAAAGAAGTACTTGGGGTGGCTAGGTGATACAATGAATAGAGCACTGGCTCTGGAGTCAGGAGGACCTGAGTTCAAATCCAGCTTCAGACATTTAACACTTAATATGTGTGACCTTGGGCAAGTCACTTAACCCCAATTGCCCTGCCTTCCCCCCTCCAAAAAGCAAAAAAAAAAAAAAAAAACAGCAACCCAAAAAAACCTAGAGAAGTATTGCAAATGAATTCCCTTCCCTTTCTTTTGTTCCCCTTTCCTTTTCTCTTCGTTCCTTCATTCCTTCGTTCGTTCATTCCTTGTCTCTTCTTTCTTTCTTCATCCCTTTGTCTCTTCCTTTTTTCCTTCCTTCCTTCCTTCCTTCCTTCCTTCCTTCCTTCCTTCCTTCCTTCCTTCCTTCCTTCCTTCCTTCCTTCCTTCCTTCCTTCCTTCCTTCCTTCTTTCCTCTCCCAGTTCAACCCCCATCCTCCTTAGGCAGTCTGGCGGCTTCCTAGTCCTAGGAACTCATCATATTGGAGCCAGACTGAGTACAGACACCTGATTAACTTTAACCCACAGTGGCTCAGAATTCCTGAGCTCAAGCAATCCATCAGCCTCAGCTTGCCTGGTGGCCCGGATAAGAAATATACACCACCGTGCTTGGTCTATCAATTACTATAAGAGTAAATTTTCTTTTCTTTTGCTGTTGCTCATTCTGGATATTTAATAGAATGGTAAAGTGTCTTGAATATACTAGACACTTTATAAATATGTGTTGATAAAAATTTAGTCAAGGCTTTTCAAGCAACATTCAGACTTGTTCTCAAACTAATTGCCACGGTATTAATAATATACAGAAAGATCCAGTGGGCAAGGTATATTGAGAATACATATGCTATTCTATCCCGTTATCACTATCATTTCCAGCTATCTGATTCTGGTCCTGGTAAATGGGATAGCACATGTGTAGAGAGTGATCAACTTTGAATAGAACTGTGAACTTGTTACTAGTGGCCTGGAGCTATAGCTAAACCTACTATTGATTTCTACACAAGCAGATAAAGAAAAGAGAGACAGTTGGTACTTTCTGAAGACACTTATCTGAGGAAAAGAAATTCACTTAAGAAAATGTATAGTCACATTGGTAGGTCTTTGGCACCATATAGCTGCCCCAGAGAAATCTATTAGTTATATTTCACTGCTGCTGTTAGCCTTTTCTCTCTTCTCTCACCTTCCCTTTTTACTTCTTCATGGCGATGGAAGAGACCAAGCAAGCCTGTCGAATCAGTCGAATTGAATTACTTTATCCAAAGAATACAGGGAGGTCTTGTCAAGATCACAGTTGTTCTTTGTGCTTGCTTAGCAGAAGATAGAATATTAGAGGTGAAGGGGATATCAGGAGATATAACAATCTCATTTTGCACATGAAGATTATATGGACCAGAGATGGGAAATGACATATCAAAGATATTAGAGAATCTTCAATTGGAGAGGACCTCAGTGGTTATCTAATGTCCTACCTGAATTGGAATCTCTACTTATAACATTCCCAAGAAGTGACCAGATAGTTTCTGATTGAATGCCTCCAGTGATGAGAAAAAAAACAAAACAATCCAACAATAACAAACTAAACGATGAGTTTATGGCAGAACTGGATTGAAAAATTAAGTTTCTTGATTCTCAGTATAGTATTATTTCTACTACACCATATTGCCTTATATGATTAAATTAACATCATTGTTTGAGATACCTAATTTATTCATTATTTGTTCAGACTTCATTTTCAAAGAAGATCAGTGACATCATGGATAGTGTCTTGACTTATGTGTGAACTGGATTTAAGTGAGGCAGAGTTCTGCAAAGTTGTTAGCCTCATTCTGTCTTCTAGAGTCCTTGAAATTAAGTTAACTGAAACTATAGGGAAAGAGAAAGCCTCAGGCTATGAGGCCTACCTTTTGCTCTGCTATTAATATATATAGACATATACAATATATATAGTATATATACATATACTCATTTGCAAATACTTAAATGGATTTCATTGTTATATGATCTCATTGATATGAGAGTCTTCTCCAACAACATAGATAGCAACACATTCATGCCTTTGTGATTCTCTGTTTTCCCAAAGTTCACCAAAAAGGGTCTACGCAACTTCTTAATAAACATTCCGGCTTTTTCCTGAAATTTGAAGATATACAGTGTGTCCCAATATTCTTAGTACAGTTTTAAGTAATTAAGATATATATTTACACATATATACATATACCCATACATTCACACAAATGCATATGTAGTCATATATATATATATGTGCATATGCATATTTACATACATAATTGTTTTACATTTTTCTATTCCTAGCCCTCAAGGAATTTCTGGTCCAATTAAATGAACCATAAGGTCTGAATTGATTGAGTGACAAATTAAGGCTCTTAGATTTTCTAATAGTGCTTCTAAGAATTGTTTATCCTGATTACCTATTATTCTATAAAGTAATAGAAAGAATATGTTTCTTCATTACATGATTTTTCTGATATTTAATTGCCAGTTTATAAAAAAAAAAAAAAGCTTTGTCATCCTGGCAGTCTAGCATTTTTGATGAATATAGGATATTTCCATTTTGGTGCCTCACTATCTAAAAACACATTTCCATTTAGGTAATCCATTAAAGTCAATATGTCCAAGACCAAACATTTCATCTCCCCATCCCTGTAAAAGGCCCTTTCCTCAACAGATTCACTATTTTTATAATTAGTGTCACAATTCTTCAAGGCACTAAAGCTTAAAGCCTCAGAATAATGCTGAGTAACAACACCCCCATTTCTAATAGCTATCTAATCCATCATCAAATTTAAACTTTTTTGGAAATGTCTTGGTAATTTTTAAATTTAATTTCCATTTTCAGTATTGGAATTTGTGGTCAGGCCCAAATGGTATCTTAACCATGATATTTTTGACACTTTTATATGTGGTCTATCTGACTCTATGTACTCTCTCCACTAATCCATACTGTATGCTTCTGCCTGGTTAATTTTACTAGTATCTTACTTTAATCATGTAACTTCCATGCTCAAGAAACTGATGCTGGAGAAATGAGTAAACTTAAGGAATTTCTGAACATGATGAAGAAATATGGACTGAAGGAAACTTTAGAAGAAATCCAAGAGAGGAGTGCAACTCTAGAAGTCCAAATAGAACCTCAGAGAAAAGGATGTTCTAACTGTAAGGTCTATAATGGTAGAAAGAAATGAAATGAAAGCTACAAGATAAAACTATGAAGGAATGACAGGTAGAGAGGAAAAAATGTCAAGGAAAATTAATGGCTTAGTACAGACAATGATAAATTTTACCCTAGAATAGAACTCCCTGAAAATTATAATGGGCCAGAGGAAATATTTCCATGAAAAAATAATAAATATTAAATTAAAATATTGAAAAAATCCTCAGCAGGAAATGTATGGTGTTTTCTATCAAAACAATTGTCCTAGAAAAAAGGTCAAGGAAAGAGAATTTAAGATTAAAAAGAAGTACATCTATTATATTTGAAGAAACCATAAACAAAAATTGTCCAGATATCAGGGGGAAAACTGAAAATAGAAAGACTCTACTTCTAACCTCTGAGGGTAACCCCAAATAAAAACTCTCAGAAATGTCAGAGCTTCAATCCAAAGCTTCTAGATCAAAGCAAAAATACTGTAATTAGTCAGAAAGAAAGAATTCAAGAACTGACAAGCCACAGGATGATACCATGAGGTCAGAAAATGCAAATGAGACTAGATATTGGGCTATCCAATTGTAAAAAGAAAAAGATCAAACCTTATAACCAAGTATAATTTATCTAGAAAAAGTGAATATAATCCCAACAGTAGAAAAATGGATCTTTAATGAAATAGAAGGCTACTTGATATTCCTGATGAAAATACTAGAACTGAATAGAAACTTTGAAATGCAATGTTTCAAGAGAAACATCGAAAATAAATACATTTAATCAACTGGAAGGGACTCCACAGTGATGAATTGTTTACATTCTAGTAGGGCGTGATATTGATATCAGATATTGAATGTCTCCCAGGATCACAGAGAAAGTTAATGAGACAAGTAGAGGGTCTGGAAATATTTTTTTCTTTTTTTTTAATCATCCTAGGAAAATAAGGAATTGGTCAGGAAAGGCAAATACCACAGGGAAGAAAGAAAAAAAAAACAAAAAAGGGGAAGGGGAGGGAACTTATTATTTGAAATAATAGAGTTACATGAGATGAAGTGTCTGAATAGGAAGAAATGAAGCGAAAGGTCACTCCATAAGCTTCACTTTGAATTGGAAAATAGAAGGTTGAATTCATTCTCATATTTATAATGAGATCAGTGTATGAATATATTAAATTTAAGAAAGAACTAGACTGGCATATGAAGAGGGAATGAAAGGTTAAGATGTGTGGTATGATAGATAAAAGAGTATACACAAAAAATAATCCTCTACATCTGAGAGTGACTTGTGAAGGAGTCATCAAATGGCATTAAAGAAAGAATATAATTCTTACATTGGGACTGATTTATGGAGAAGAGGAACAGGATAATATAGCAGAAACAAATTACTTCAATTATAGATTGATATTGTTAAACAAATTCTCTTTCACTATTTTTTCTTTTGTATTAGGTGGGAGATATAGTAACAAAACCAGCAAAAAGTAGAAGAGGATAGGATCAAGGAAGCACACAATTAGCAATTGTATTTGTGAACATAAGAGGAACAAACTCACCAATAAAATGGAAAAGGATATTAGAATTATTAGAAAGCAGAATCCAAAAATATTTTGTTTATAAGAAACATACTTAAAACATAAAGAGACAAATAAGATCCTGGAGTAAAATTTATTATTTTTAATTTGAATAAAAACAGGGCTAACAATCTTTATCTCAGAATGCTTCATTTAAATCCAATTCATGAACAAGTCATGATTCTCCCTCATGATCTCTTTTGTCCTTTTAGAGAATGAAGGTAGAACAACAGCAATTTGTTATAGTTTATACATGTTTAGTCATAAAAAATTCCATATTAGCCATCTTGCAAAAGAAAATGCAGACTAAAATCAATAATAATAAAGGAAATAAAAATGTATGCTTTGATCTGCATTCAGACTCCTTTAGTTCTTTCTCTGGAAGTGAATAGCCATTTTCACAAGTCCTTCAGAGTTGTTTTGGAGCCATGTATTGCTAAGAATAGCTAAGTCATTCACAGTTGACCATTGTACAATATTATTGTTAGTGTTTACAATGTTTTCCTGTTTCTGCTCATTTCACTTTGGATCATTTCAAGTAAGTCTTCCCAGATTTTTCTGAAAATATCCTGCCTGTTATTTCTCATAGCACAATAGTATTCCAGCACAATCATATACCAGAACTTGTTTGGCCATTCCTTAATTGATGAGATGTTCCTCAATTTCCAATTCTTTGCCACCACAAAAAGAGATACTATTTAAATATTTGCATAAAAATAGGTCCTTTCCCCTTTTCTTTGATCTCTTTGGAATACAAACCTAGTAGTGGTATTGCTGGGTCAAAGGGTATGAACAGTTTTATAGCGTTTTGGGCATAGTTCCAAAGTGATCTCCAGAATGGTTGGACTGGTTCACAATTCTACCTAGACTGCCCACATCCCTGCCAAAATGTGTCACTTTACTTTTCTGTCATATTAGTCAATCTTATAAGTGTGAGGTAGCACCTTTTCATTTTAGAAATTCATATTTCTTTAATCAATAGTGATTTAGAGCATTTTTTTCATATGACTACAGATAGCTTTGATTTCCTCTTCTGAAAACTTCCTATTCATATCCTTTGATCATTTATCAATTGGGGAGTAACTAATATTCTTATCAATTTGTCCCAGTTCTTTGTATATTTCAGAAATTAGACTTTGTTAGAAAAACTTGCTGTAAAATCCCCCCACGCCAGTTTCTTGCTTTTCTTCTAATCTTGGTTGTAACGATTTTCTGTGTGCAAATACTTTAATTTTATGTAATTAAAACTGTCTATTTTACATCCTGTAATGTCTTCTGTCTCTTGTTTGGTCATAAATTCTTTCTTTCTTCATAAACCTGAGAGGTAAAATATTCCATGCCCTCCTAATTTACTTATGAGGTCACCCTTTATATCTAAATCATGTACCCATTTTGACCTTATCTTGGTATACAATGTGAGATGTTGGTCTATACCTAATTTCTGTCCAAGTGCTTTCTAGTTTTCCCAGCAATTTCTGTTGAATAGTGATTTCTTGTTTCCAAATCTTGGAACTTTGGGTTTTTCATACACTAGATTGCTATGATCATTTAATACTGTATTCTGTGAACCTACTCTATTACACTGATTTACCTCTTTATTTCTTAGCTAGCACCAGATTATTTCAATGGTTACTGCTTTGTAATACAGTTTGAGATCTGGTATTGCTAAGTCACTTTCTTTCACATTTTTTTAATTGATTCCCTTGATATCCTTGACCTTTTGCTCTTTCAGATGAATGTTATTTTTCTAGCTCTATAAATTTTTTGGTAATTTGATTGATATGGCACTGAATAAGTAAATTAATTTAGATAAAATTGTTATTATAATTTTATTGACAGCCTACTCATGAGTAATTAATATTTCTCCATCTGTTTAGATTTGTCTTTGTTTGTGTGAAATGTTTTATAATTGTCTTTATATAGTTCCTGTGTTTGTCATGGCATGTTGACGCCAAAGTATTTTTTATTGTCTGCAGTTATTTTAAATGGGATTTCTCTTTCTATTTCTTGCTCCTGAACTTTGATGGTAATATATAAAAATACTGATGATTCATGAGGGTTTATTTTATATCTTGCAAATTTGTAAAAATTTTTAATTATTTCAACTATCCTTTTGATTGATTCTTCAGGTGTCTCCAAGTGTACCATCATATTGTCTACTATAGGTAGAATTTATACAACAATACTGAATAATAGTGGTAGCAGTGGACATCCTTGTTTAACTCCCAATCTTGTTAAAAGGCTTCCAGCTCCTCCCCATTGAAGATAAAGCTTGCTGATAGTTTTAGATAAATACTATTTCTTATTTTTAGGAAAGCACCATCAATTCATATGCTTTGTAGTGTTTTTACAAAGAATGAATATTGCATTGTGTTAGGAAAAAATCTTTTTCCTGCATTTATTGAGATAATCATATGATTTTCATTGGTTTTGTTATTGATATGGTTAATTATGCTAATAATTTTCCTAATATTGAAACAGCCTTGCATTCCTGGCATAAATACCACCTTGTCATAATGTATGCTTTGTGATGATTATATTGCTGTAATCTCCTTGTTAGTATTTTATTTAAAAATTTTATTTTGATATCCATTAGGGAAGTTGGCCTATAATTTCCTCTTTCTGTATTTATTCTTACTGGTTTAGGTATCAACATCATATTTATATTGAAAAAGAAGTTTGCTATGACTTCTTTGTCTATTTTCCCAAATAATTTGGGTAGTATTGAAATCAATTATTCTTTAAATATTTGGTAGAATTCACTTGTGAATCCCCCTGGTACTAGGAATCTTTTCCCCCAGACAGAGTTCATTTATGGTTTGTTCAATTTCTTTTTCTAAGACAGGATCATTTAAGTAGTCTATTTCTTCTTTTGTTAATCTGAGCAATTTATATTTTTGTAAATATTCATCCACTTACTTTTACTTTAATTTCCTATTTATTGGTGAATGAACCCTTTTTGATACTAGTAATTTGTTTTTTCTTTTGTTTGTAAAGTCATATTAATAATTTTTTCATAAAATTTTTGATAAAATAATTTCCTTATTTTATTTATCAGTTCAGTGTTTTTCTTGCTTTCAGTTTTATTAATCTCTCCTTTGATTTTCAGAATTTTCAATTTGGTGTTTAATTTAGGATTTTTATTTTTTTCTATTTGTTTTTTTTTACCTGCATGCCCAACTAATTTGTCTGCCTTTCACTGTTTTGTTTTAATCATTTAGAGATTTAAACTTCCCCCAAATATTGCTTTGATTGCATCCCATAAACTTTGATATGTTGTCTTATTGTTGTCATTCTCTTTAATAAAATTATTTATTGTTTTATATTTTGTCCTTTGACCTGCTTATTATTTAGGAGCAGCTTCCAATTAATTTTTAATCCATTTCTACAACTCTTTATTTAATACAGTTTTCTTGCATTATTGTTTGAAAAAGATGAATTTAATATTTTTGTTTTTTGTATTTGGTTATGACATTTTCTGCCTTAAGACATGGTCAATTTTTGTGAATGTGCCATGTGCAGCTAAGAAAAAGGTATACTCATTTCTATTTCCAATCAATTATATCCAGAAATCTATAATATTTAACTTTCCTAAAATTCTACTCATCCCCTTAGCTTCTTTCTTATTTACTTTATGACTAGATTAATGATTGTACTCTTTACTCCTGTCACTCATTTAAGTTTGCCTTTAAGAATTTGGATGCTATGCTATTTAATGCATAAATGTTTAGTACTGATGTTAACTTTATTGTTTATGGTACATTTTAGCAAAATGTAGTTTCCCTGCTTATGTCTTTTAATTAGGTCTATATTTGTTTTGCGTCATCTAAGATTATAATAGCTGATCCTGCTTTTTATTTTACAACATCTGAACCATAATAGATTATACTCCAATCCCTTATTTTTACTCTGTGTGTATTCCTTGTAAACAATATATTGTTATATTCTGGTTTTAAATCCATTTTTATATTTGTTTCTATTTTATGAATACAAAATATTTAGTACTATATTTCCCTTCATCCTATTTTCTCCATTTATCCTTCTTTTTCTCTCTTTTTTACCCTTTCACTTTTCAAAAGTCTGTTTTGCTTCTGACCCTTACCTTTCCTAATCCACACTTCCCTCAATCAGCACTCCCCATCCTTCTATTATCTTCTTCTCCTCCTAGTGTCCTATAGGGCAAGATAGATTTCTACATATTCCTATCTTTGAGCCAATTCTGAATGACTATAAGACTCAAGTGTTGCCTGCCACACCCCCATCTTCCTCTCCATTGTAGAAGCTTTTTCCTTTTGTACCTCTACTATGTGAGAAAAGTTCCCCATTCTTCCTCTCCTTCCCACTTCTCCCAGGGAATCCCTCTTTCTCACCCATTAATTTTATTTTTTTGAAATCATCCCATCATAGTCATCTCAATCCATGCCTTCTGTCTAAGTATACTACTTCTTTTTTATGTATACTACTTCTAACTGCATTTTAGGAGTTATGATTATCTTCCTATATAGAAATGTAAACATTTTAACTTTATTGATTCCCTTATGATTTTTCCTGTTTACCATTTTTTTGATTCTCTTGTATTTGAAAGTCAAATTTTCTTTCAGCTTGGGTCTTTTCATCAGCAATGCTTGAAAGCTCTCTATTTCATTAAATATCTTCTTCTCTGTCCCTCAATGAATATTCTGTTTTATAGGATAGGTGATTCTTGGTTGTAATTCTACCTCCTTTGCCTTCTGGAATATTATATTCCAAGCCCTCAGATCCATTAATGCTGAAAGTGCTAAATCTTTTATGCTCCTGATTGTGGTGCCATAGTATTTGAATTGTTTCTTTATGGCTGCATGAAGTATTTTCTCTGTGACCTGGGAACTCTGGAATTTGGCTATAATATTTCTGTGGGATCTCTTCAGGAGGTGATATGGGAAATCTTTTGATTACCCCCTAGTTCTAGGATATTAAGACAATTTCTTTTATAATTTTTCAAAATATGGTGTCTAGGCTCTTTTTATATCATGACTTTCATATAGTCCAACAATTCTTAAATTATCTCTCCTTAATCTGTTTTCTCAGTCAGTTGTTTTTCTGATGAAATATTTCACATTTTCTTCTATTTTTTTCATTAAAAATTTTTATTTTCTTGATGTTTCATATAGTCATTAGTTTCCACTTGTCCAATTCTAATTTTTTTTTTGCTTTTCTGGAGGGGGGGAGGCAGGGCGATTGGGGTTAAGTGATTTGCCCAAAGTCACAAGGCTAGTAAGTCTTAAGTGTCTGAGGTTGGATTTGAAATCAGGGCCTCCTGACTCCAGGGCTAGTGCTCTATTCACTGCACCACCTAACTGCCCCTTCAATTCTAATTTTTAAAGAATTATTTTCTTCAGCAAGATTTTTGTACCTCTTTTTTCATTGACCAATTTTATTTCTTAAGGAGTTCTTCTCTTCAGTGGATTTTTGTGCCTCTTTTATCATTATGAGGAAAATGACAAAATTTCAAAACTATATGAGTAACAAAAATAATTTTTAAAACACAATTACATCAATACATACTGAAATTTTTCAGAAAATCAACTTGTACATGTTTTTATTGAAACATCAGAAAGCATAGGAATAAATAGACCTTTCCTTAATTTGGTAAGCAATTTCTATTTAAAACCAACTGCCAACATTATATATAATAAAGAATGGCTAAAATCCTGCCTAACCAGATTATGAATAAAACAAAGACATCCCAAACCCCATTATTATTTAACAGTCCTAGAAATGCTACCAAAGTATTAAGGGGAAAAAAGAAATCAATGAATAAGTATAGGAAGAAAACTCTCACCTTTTGCAGATGGTATGATGATGTACTTAGGCCCAAATTGTAGAAGAGGCAACTACAATTAATTTTACTAATTACTTACCAGCAAAGTTTCAGGTACAAAATAAATTCACTGAAACCTTTAGGATTTCTGCATATTAACAATGCATTTTAGCAAGAAGATGTAGAAAGAAAAAATCCTTTAAAAATAATTACAGAATATATAAAGTAATTGGGAGCTTACCTACTTAGACCTATAGATCAACTATAAGAATACAACTACAAAATAGTTTTTACAGCAATAAGGACAGACCTAATTAATTGTAGAAATATTCAGTGTTCATGGGTAGGCTATGGCAATATCAAAAGAATTAAAAGCTCCTTAATTTAATTTACTTACTCATTGTCCTACGGGGGTGGGGGGGATCACCAAATAATTACTAGAACAAATAATATTGAAATGTATCTGAAGAAACAAAAATTTCAGCTATTGCAAGGGAAATAATGAGAAAAATGCGGCAAAGGGGGCCTAGCATATACCAGATCTTAAACTCCACTACAAAGCAGTAATCATTAAAATTGTTTTGTGCTCATCAAAAAATAGATTAGACAAGGGGTGGGGAACCTGTGACCTTGAGGTCACATGTGGCCCTCCAGGTTCTCAAGTTCAGCTGTTGACTCCAAACTTCACAGAACAAATCATTTTTTTTTGTTATTAAACAAATGCTTTATTAAATTCTGTTTTACATCATTCATTTCTGCCAGATTTTGAGTTACAATTATTTTCCCCCCTGTTTTTCCCCTACCCACCCTCCCAGAATAGCAGTCCCATAAGATATCTCTTTTTCCAATCTGCTCTCTCCCCTATCTTCTCCCATACCCCATTTGACTTTTCCATTAGAGGAAGGTGAATCTTTGTGTCCCAATGCCTGCACATCTTATTTCCCAATTACATGCAAAATAGTATTAATAATAGTATTTATATATATTTGAAACATTTAGTCTTAAAACCTCAAATTTCAGATCCATTTCCTTCCTCTCTTGTCACCCATTCCCTCTGGGAAGATAAGTAATTCAGTATATGTTGTACATGTCTAGCTATGCAAAACATTACCATAGTAGATATATTGTACAAGGCTGCTTATAATTCCCTCCCACTCATCCCACCCCCCACCTAGTCCATTCCCTACTTGATCCTGTTCCTCTTCTATAGTGGGTACTTCCAACCTCCCCTCCCCCCAAGGATGCCCTCCCATCCATCATCCCTCCTCTCATTCCCCTTCCCCCTATTCTGCTGCAGGTTGAGATATCCCATTTAGTATGTATGTCATTCTCTCCCAGAACCAAATTTGATGAGAATGTGTTTTTGCCTTTTTGCCTTCCTATTCTTCCCCTCCCTTGCAACCACTACCCCTTGCTTCTTCTACATGAGATAGTTTATCCTACCCAGTCTCTCCCCATCTCCTCTTGCCACTTTCCTCTCTCACATCATAATTTCACCCCTTAAGTATCATCCCTTCCCAACAAATTCAACCTGTGCCCTCTATCCATGTATAACTGTAAACATATATACACACATTCATATCTGTATTCATATGACCACACACCCTTCTTCCATTATTTTCATAGTGAGAAAGATATCATCACTCACAGTTATTGTTTTTCCATATAGGAATGTAAATAGTTCAACTTTGATAAGTTCCTTTTGATTTCTTTTCCTGATTACCTTCTCAGGCATCTCTTGCTTCTTGTGTCTGGATGTCAAATTTTCTATTCAATTCTGGTTTTTTCCTCAAGAATGCTTGAAAGTCCTCTATTCCACTGAGTGACCATATTTTCCCCTGAAACAAAATACTCAGTTTTGCTGGGTAGGTGACCCTTGGGTTCATTCCCAGTCCTTTTGCCCTCTGAATATCATATTCCATGCCCTTCTATCCCTCAGTGTAGAAGCTGCCAGGTCCTGGGCTATTCTGATTGTGTTTCCACAATATTGAAATTGTTTCTTCCTGGCTCCTTGTAGTATTTTCTCCTTGATCTGGGGATTCTGGAACCTGGCTATAATATTCCTGGGAGTTTTCTTTTGGGATCTTTTTCAGGAGGTGATCGGTGGATTCTTTCAACCTCTATTTTGCCCTCTGGATCTAAAACATCAGGGCAATTTTCCTTGAGAATTTCTTGAAGGGTGATTTCTAGGTTCTTTCTTTGATCATGGCTTTCAGGTAGTCCAATAATTTTTAAATTGTCTCTCCTGGATCTATTTTCCAGGTCAGTGGTTTTTCCCATGATATTTCACATTGCCTTCTAATCTTTCATTTGTTTGGATCTGCTTAACAGCATCTTGATTTCTCATAAAGTCATTAGCTTCCATTTGCTCCAGTCTAACTCTGAAGGAATGAATCTCCTCAGTGAACTTTTGAGATTCTTTTTCCATCTGGCAAATTTGACTTTTAAGGCATTCTTCTCCTCATTGCCCTTTTGGGCCTCCTTTGCCATTTGAGTTAGTCTATTTTTTAAGGTGTTGTTTTCCTCAGTCAGGCTGTTGACCCTCATTTCATACTTTTCCTGCATCCTTCTCATTTCTCTTCCCAATTTTTCCTCCACTTCTCTTATTTGATTTTTAAAGTCCTTCTTAAGGTCCTCTACGGCCTGCAACCCACTCATGTTTTCTCCTGGAGCTTTTGGAGAAGGACTTCTGACCTCACAGCCATCCTCTCGCTCTATGATTCGATCCTTTGTGCCCCCAAAGTAGAAGTCTAAGGTTGCATTTTTCTGTTTAATTTGTTTCCTTTGGCTTGGCATGTTGCCACTTAATTACTTGACTTTTGGGCTTGTTGCCACAGTGTGGCCTGGTGCTAGACAGGAACTTTCGCCCCAAAAGCATGGGGGGGTGCAACTTCCATTTCTGGCAAGCTGGAAACCCACCTACAACCTCCACCCCAGATCACAATCCAAATCCAGGGAGGTTAAAGCAAGAGCGATTACCCCCCAAGACTGATCACTGGATCTCCTTACAGTTAGCAGGCCAGGAGCTGGAGCTGCCTCTGAAAACTGCAAAATGGTGTGTTTCCTCAGTGGCTTCTAGCCCTCAGGGCAGAAAGCCGAAGTGTTCCCCAAATACTGGTCCCAAAGTCCATAGGGCACTAACCTCTCACTTTGTCCTAGGCATGTCTATGTTGATATTTCTGGAGTTGCCACAGCTGCTGGTGTTCTGGGGTTCCTACAGCCAGCTGCTGGCCCTACCGCCCTGGGGCTAAAATCCTGACCTATGCTCGGCTCCACACGCTCTGCTCCCTGCGCTGCCGGCTCCCAGAGTGCTGCACTGGTCTTTCCTGCAGGGCTGCTGGACTGTCCTCAGCAGGAGGTTATCTTCTCTGTGTCCTTCTGTGGGTGCTTGGACTCCAGAAGTTGTTCAGAGTCCCCTTTTACATAGTTTGGAGGTGATCTGGGGGAAGAGTGGCTTGGGCGCTGTTTCTACTCCGCCTTCTTGGCTCCGCCCCCAGAACAAATCATTTTTTTTTGAAGTTAATAAAGCATTTATTTAAAAAAAAAGATAAAAAAAATAAAACACACACACACACACACACACACACACACACACAAAACCCAGAGACATAAAAATAAAATAATGGACCATTAAAAAAAAAAAGAACTGAACAGAAGGAGAGGGGCTATGGGTTTCAGGTAGAAAGTTTGGGCAGGATTCCTAGGCAGCTCTCCTGTGATGGGGAGAGTTGGGAAATGTTCACAAAATGAGGGGTTACTACAGTCTCCACTTCTTTTTGTTGAAAGTCAAACCCTTAACTCACAGTCAAACCCTTGACTCACAATTGGTGCCTGGTAGCGGGGTGATAGAGACATTATCATAATGGGCAGAATGTGACTCATGCAGGGGCTGATATCTAGGTTCCCTTAGAAGGGGATGCTTGAATACAGGATTCTGAGGCAGGAAAAGCAAACAAAGGCCTATAGTAGGGGCCAGGCCAAGAAGCAGTAAAACTGGATGCCTTGGAGACTTCCTACGGAAGGGCTACCCCAACATGATAGGGGTGCTGGGCATTCATGCAAAACCAACAATTAGGGCCAAGGTCTAGATGGGAAGTATTTTGACCTGGCAATATCGAGGTCTCCCCCCCCCCCCCAACCTTCCCTTAGGCCATTGATGAGTGGAAAGTGACAATAGAAATGCACCAGTAGAGAAACCAGGACAGAGGGTAGACTCATCCCAAAATACTTCCCAGTCTCATCTTCTGTACTTTCTTCAGGCTGAAAAAGGGAGTGGAGCTGTCCCTCTCCCTATGGGTCCTGAGGGACCCATAGATCACATTCAGGGGAGCATGGGTGAGTAGAGACTGGTATCCACTGTTTGCTGCCAACTGTAGGTGAATTGGCCTGTAATCTGAGAGGCAAAAAGCTAACAGGGAAGTTCAATATGCAGGGTCCAGGATACAAGGAGAAAGACAGATATATCTAGTAACAGGCAGTTGACTAGCCCCAGTACATTTTTACTAAACTATTTAGGCTGTAGAAAGGAATATAATTTTAGGCTGAATAGGTCAGATATAACACACACTTTAGTAGCTCAGATGTATCCCAGCCTTAGTATATAGGATAATGATTAACATGTGCTTGTACTTTTGTTTCATAGGCTTCTTTTCCCTTTATCTAGTTGTTCCCATGTCATTCAGAAAATATATCTTTTTGGAGTCTTGTAATTGGAGATCAAATTTTCCATTGAGCTCTGGCTTTTTCATCAGGAAAGTCTGGAAGTCCCTTATTTCATTAAATATCCATCTCCTTGCCTGGAATATTATGCTCAGTTTTGCCGGATAGTTAATCCTTGGTTGTAGTCCTAGCTCTCTTGCCCTACGAAATATCAAATTCCAGTCCCTCTGCTCTTTTAATGTAGAAGCTGATAGGTCCTGTGTGATCCTAACTGTAGTTCCTCGATATTTGAATTGTTTCTTTTTGGCTGCTTGAAGAGTGGCTTGGGCACTGTTTCTACTCTGCCTTCTTGGCTCTGCCCCCAGAACAAATAATTTTTTAAGGGGATTTGTTCTGTAAAACTTTAACTCAGGCAAAAGGCCGCACCCAAGGACCTAGAAGGCCACATGTGGCCTTGAAGCCACAGGTTTCCCACCCCTCGATTACATATACAACACAGAGATACAAATGAAAAAAAACATATCATAGAGTTACATAAATTCAGATATCACTAGGACTCTATTGATGAAAAACTGCTGGGAAAATTGAAAAACTGTTTGGCAGACATTAAGTATATGCCAATATTTCATATTATATATTAAGATAGGCTCATATTGATGCATGATCTAGAGATAATAGGACAAATAAGCAAACTAGATAAGTAAGGAAGAACATACTTTCACAATTGTGGACTGAAATTTCGACCACACAAAGGATAGAGACGAAAGTAGACAAGAAAATGGATGATAATGTTAAAGGGTTTTAAAGCAAAACCAAGGCAGTTAAAATTAGAAAGGAAACAATTAAATAGGGGGAAAAGTCTTTCCATCAAAATTCTTCAATAAAGATCTCATATCCAAAACATATAAAGGAGTCATTTAAATTTACAAGAACAGGAACTATTGTCCATAAGTGGTTAAAAGATGCGAATAGTTGTTTCCAGTGGAAAAAATTCAGGCTATCAACAACTACAAGAAAATGCTCCATATCACTAATAATCAGAGAAAGGCAAATTATGATAAACTACTTTTACTATGTTGTCACATTCTATCCATGTCAATTAATATTTATCCAGTGATTTAGGCTGATTTTGTAAAGATTGCCTTGGCATTGTTTTCACATGATTTCTGAGTATGGATGTAGATTCCTGAATACTTTATATATTCTGTAGTCATTTTTAGTGGAATTACTTTTTCAGTCTCTTTTTGCTGGGTTGCATTGATAATATACAGAAACATTCATGCCATTCCTATCTCTTGGGACTAGGTTTGAAGTAACCCATTCTTGCTTTCTCTTTTTCTCCTGTGCTTCAAATCTTCCTGAATGCCTTGATCATTTAGAAAGCAAAGCCATCCTCCTGTGAAAAGGATAACAAGAAAGAAATAAAGAATTATAGGTAATGGAAAGAAAAACCTTCATAGACTTGTACAAACTGATGCAAAGTGAAATGAACAGAACCAGGAAAACATTATACACAGTATCAGGAACATTGTGTGATAATCAACTATGAATGACTCAGTTCTCAGCATCTCAATGATCCAAGACAAGTACAAAGAACTCACAAAAGAAAATGCCATCCACATTCAGATAAAAGAACTAATGGACTCTGAAGGCAGATTGAAGTATATTTTTTCACTCACTTTATTCTTTTTCTGTGGTTTTTATCCTTTTGAGTTGTTTCTTCTTTCACAACTGTGACTAATATGGAAATATGTTTTATATGGTAGTACATGTATAATCTATATCAAATTGCCTAACCATTTTTGGAAGAAGGGAGGGCAGAGAGGAAGGGAGAAAAATTTGGAATTTGGGGCAGCTAGGTGGCTCAGTGAATAAAGCACAGGCCCTGGAGTCAGGAGGACCTGATTTCAAATCCAGCCTCAGATACTTAACAGACTTACTAGCTGTGTGACTTTGGGCAAGTCACTTAACCCCAATTGCCCTACCAAAAGTTAAATAAATAAATAAATTAAAAAAATTTGGAACTCAAAATCTTATAAAAATGAATGCTAAAATTGTTTTGATGTGTAATTGGGAAAAAATTAAATATTACTAAAAACCCATCAAAATAAGTTACCTCTATGGTAATGGTTTGTGAATAACAATAACAAAAGAATCATAGGTAAGTTGGATTACTTTGAAAGACAAATGTTGAATTTATGTGACAACAACTCCTTTCTTGGCATAGATATATGTACATATCAGTATCATACTCATTTCCTCACATGCTATACCCAATTAGTTACTCAAAACTCTCTAAAGATGTAAGATACTTTTAAACTCTAAAACCTTGGTCCAGTCACTTAACCTCTTTCTCCTTCAGTTTCCTCATCTGAAAAATTGAAATAATAATAACATTTACCTACCAGGGTCATTGGGAAAATAAAATGTGAAAATATTTATAAAGCATTTTGCAAACCTTAGAGTGTTTTATAAATCTAGTTGTTGTTGTTGTTACCAATAAGGAACTGTGATGATAGTGGATTAAAAATTAGGCATTAGGAATTTCAACTCATGATATCCCCAGAGCTAAACAGTATGCCTTGTTTCTGGGTTCAAATGTACACAAAGATCAGAGGATTTTATTCTATGAACTATAATATCTAGGTTTTACTTAGATTTGGCAATTGACAAAGCAACTGACTACATTTTATAGTTTGTCTCCAATTAGATCCAGTGTGGGTCTAAGAAAATATGAACAGGTAATAAAAATAACCCAGTATTGTATTGACTAACCATGTTAGCTAAGCGAAAACAAGAACCAAATCACTGCTTCATTTTTATTTTTTAGAACTTTTAGCAATTTCCTAGAGATCATGAGTTGCATATACCATCGGATGAAGACCATCATGTTAGCTAAATTGTTCTTAAACTCTTTTGCTTCTCATAATCACAGAGTTTTATATTTTCTCTCACAAAACTCATTCTTCATATCATTTCTCCCTAAATTACTTAATCATAAAATCATAATCTCAGGTATAGAAGAGAATCTTAGAGGTCATTTAGTGCCACCATCCATACCTGATGAGGAATTCCCTCTACAACTCTCTCCACTCACTACTTTTTGAGACAGTCATTTCTACTCTAGGATAGCTGTGATAGCCACAAAAATTTTCCTTGAGTCAAAATGTGTATGTTTTTTTCCTTCAACTTTTTACATCTTGCTTTTATTTCTGTCACCTGGAGACAAACAGAAGAAGTTGAATTCTTCTTTATATGACAGCCCTTAAGATACTTAAAGCTATGCTCTCTTAAGCACATCTCCCACCCCCAACTCTTAACCCCTCCTAACAAACACATTGTCTTCTCTTCTTTAGAATGATCATTCCCAGGTTGGTTTTATAATATGGAATTTCTAGTGTTCTTACCATTCTCTTCATTTAGCTTTGATTCTTCTGTGGCACTTGGAACTGAGCAAAATGTGAAAAAAAAAAACAACCAAACCCACCAGCTGTCTCTATAAAGGAATCCTAATCATTGCAACTCCATCTTCAAACCTCCCTTGGAACCAGCTGGGGAATAGGATTATACAATGCATGTGAGGGACCTCAGTATGCTACATGTGGATCTGGAGATCATCTTGACCAATTGTTTCATTTTACAAATATGCCAGATGAGGTCCAGAAAAGGAAAGTTACTTTCCTAAGGTCACTTAGGTAGTGAGTAGCAGAATTAGAATTGAAATTCATTTCCTGATCAGTGCTCCAGGGCCCTTTCTGGGATAATGTGCTGACACTTGAAGACACATGGTCCTACACTGTGCTCTTTTGACTTGCAGAACCCACTTTGAGGCAATTTATAAACTCCTAAAAAATGCCTGCAGTAGGACATGTCAGGGATTCAACTTGAGTTGTGGCAATAAGGGCTGCTGGGTAACAAGCTAATTATGCAGGCTGTGTGCTTTGCAGAGACTATTAGAAATGTCAAGTGGATGTGAATTCACCCCCAATGCAGTGTCTATTTGGCCATGCTCTCTTCCCTCCTCCTTTCTGCCTGCCTTAAAATATCAAATTTTTCTTCATCTTTAGGCATCCTAGCAGCCTAGGAGTACGATGCCTCCTCTATCTCAGAGGAAAATTGGATGTAACTCTTTATCATTTGATGGAAAGGGCATTTAGTACAGTGCCATGGTGAGAAGGGATTACAAAGGCTCTGAGTCATAGTTACAGCAAGAAGGGAAGGAAAAGGGAATGATATTGATGACAGCTCATGTTTGTATAGTATGTTGCAAATTGCGAAGCACTTTACTCATAACCTTGTGAGGTAGGTAGTACAAGTGTTATTATCACTGTTATACTGATGGGTAAACTAAGTCAACAAGCATTTATTAAGTGCCTTCTAAATGCCAGGCACTGTTATATAATAAAAATTCAAATATAAGTAAAAACAAAGTCAGTCTCTGCTATCAAGGAGCTTACATTCTTATGAGGGAAAACAACAAAAAGAAGTTGAAAAGTAAAGTACAGGTATGGAAGAATATGGGGTACTTCCATGTTTAAGAAATTCTAGAATTTGGAGTGCAACCTCGGTGTCCTCTTTAAAAGGTGGTTCTGGGAGGAATCAGCCAATCAGAGTGAGAGGCTGCAGGAGGAGAGCACACTTACAGTGTGTGAAGTCTGGGAGGGGAATGAGCTTCCAGTTGTAGACCGTTACATGCCATGGCAGAGAAAGTCTGGAAGAGTCAGGAGTGTGGTCTAAAGGGAATGAAGAGTCAAAGTGACTTGCTCAGAGTCACACAGGTGGTAAATGGCACAACAATTTGGATTTCATGCCCAGGACTATTTCCGCTGTAACATATTGAGTCTGCCCATTACCTGCTGAGTCTAAAGGCAATAGGTTTCTTTTTCACTTGAGATAGGGTTGGAGGGGAGTGGCATTTTGCCAGAATAGCCACTGAGAGTGTTGGAGGTAGTGATACAGCTAGGGTGGTTGTATGTGAACCCCATGTTTTGGGAAAATATTCAGTTTCTCACACTCTGTGGTTAATTTTTCTCTTTTCCTCAATCCCTACTTCTAACTGTTAAATGCATCTCCTATGGAGTTAATGAGGTTTCAATACTGTTTCCCTTCAATTTGACCTAAAAAAGTTGAAAATCTTTGGGATCTGATGTAAGAGATACTTTCCTCATCTGGGAATTGAATTAGGTGATTTCTAAACTTCCTTCTATATTTAAACCTATTGCTTCTCTCCTTCTTGTTTCATTCTTAAATGTCCTTGGGTTGGGGTGGCTAGATGGTGCAGGGAATAGAGCATTGACCCTGAAGTCAGGAGGATCTGAGTTCAAATTTGGCCCCACACACTTAACACTTACTAGCTGTGGGACCTTGGGCAAGTCACTCAACCCCAATTGCCCTGCCCTTCCCCCTCCAAAAAAAATGTACTTGGGTTAACTTTTCCTAGTTGGGTGTCTAACCAACCCTTTATACATATTTTTTTTACTTTCTATTGGTTCTCCTTTTTAAGTTGAAAATACTCAAAATTTTTTACTATCCTTCTGTGTTAAACTTTAGAAATGTTATATTCAAAACCATTTTTGGTAGTCAATGCCAAATAAGTTGTTTGTTGTCACCTGAGGGAAATAGTGAAATCAGAACAGAATTATAAGATCATAGCTCTAGATCTGAAACCTGACACCTAACTGAACCCCTTCAATTTCATAGACATGGAAACTGAGGTCCAGAGAGGATTTTTTATTTGCTCAATGTTATATAGGTAATAAGCATTAGAAGTGAGATTTGAACTCACATCTTCTGACTCCAAGAACAGCATTTGTTCCATTGAACCAAAGAAGCAAATTTAGGAGGAAATATCATAAAGCCCTGTCTGGACCATACTTATATTGTCCATATTTTAGAATGCAAAAATCCCTCTCTTGTTCTCCACTGATGGGCCACTGATAAAATACTGTCATCTAGCCTGATAAGTTGGCTCACTATATGTAGCCATGAGTCTGTCAAGAGAAGACAAAGGAGCATAGATTTGATGAGAGTCTCTCCTGTGCTGTTTAACTTTAGACCAATAAATGTCCCTGGAGCCAAGCTGCAGAGATGGATAGCATACACATTTGGCTTTAACCTACAAGCTGTTGGGAGCAAAGGGCTCAGGAAATTCAATTCCAAGCCCCAGTTGTTCCTGATGGGACTTGACGTCTGTGCCTAGACAATAGGATTTGTGACCTAAACGGAATAAATGTGAGCCTAATCCCAATTAGCATGTAGAAAAACAATGTTCCCAGCTTTGGGTCTCCTCTTCAAGCTCCCTCAGTTAGATGGTAGCATCTAAGATATAACAGAATGTTACATAGGTATAGATTCTTTTTGTTTAAAGATCTCAAAGCAAACCACAGTTAATGAAACTTTCCTTACCTAATGTCTGCTGATGACTGAATTTTCTTAAATAAAATTTTGGTGGGTGTGTTCAGAGTTGCAATTTTATCACAAATGACAATGCATGGAACTTCTGACACAGAGACTCAAGGATGTAATTTATAGTCCTAGGGAGTTTTTTATAGCACTGGAAGTTAAGTGTCCATCCTGGCACAGATAGCACATTTCAGAGACGGGACTGGAGGCACTTAGCTTAGTCCCTGACACATAGTAAGTGCTATAAAAATGCTTATTCCCTTCTCTTTCTTCCCTTCCTTTCTCCCTCCCTGTCATTTTTCCTTCCTTCCTTCCTTCCTTCCTTCCTTCCTTCCTTCCTTCCTTCCTTCCTTCCTTCCTTCCTTCCTTCCTTCCTTCCTTCCTTCCTTCCTCCCTGACTGTGTGACCTTGGGCAAGTTCCAGGAAACTTTACAAACTGCAGAGAAGCTGCCCATCTTCATTGGTAGAAAGTGTTTTTCACAGGTGGTAACTACATGGATGGAATAATAAATCTGGTTAAAAAAAAAAAAAAGAAAACCACTCCCATACCCAAAGCAAAAACTCACATTACCTTTTTGAGTGAGGTGTTGCAAGCATTCTGACTTCTGTTTTACAGAAAACTTAGGTTCAGAGAGATTATGGGTTGTACCTACAGTCACACAGGCAGTAATTATCAACTGAGACTTCAACTCAGATCCGACTCCAAGTCTAGTCACTTTCCATCTTGGCTTTGCTGTGTGTTTTTGTTTATTTCTCCACTAACCTTTCTTCAGTAAGAAAAAACCCTTTTGAGTCATAGGTAGGGCTAATAACTGTCAGAGCCAGCATTTGAAACTAGATCTGTTGATTACAATGTCTGTGCTCTTTCCACCATACTACAGTACAGCTTGCATAGCCATACTCTATTGTTAAACACCTTTCTGTTTACTTATAGCTTGACCTCAATGACCTCTGATATCTCTTTCCAATTGTAACATTTTGTGATTATGTGTCAAGTCAATTAACATTTCTGACCATCAGTTTCCTCTTCTGTTCAATGAGGACATCAAGCTAAATAGTCTGTCAGGTTCCTTCTTAATCTAAATGTTTATGTCTGTCTCATTTTGGAATTTATTCCAATTCCTTGATGTTTCCCCAAATACAAATAGATTGTAAACTCTCTGAGGGTATAAATAGTATCTTCTCTTCCCTTGGTGACTTTGCACAGCCCTCCCTCATTTAAATTCAATTCACTTGCAAGTCATGACATCACCTTCCTGATGTCATGGTCCTCTGAAAACAAAGGACAAATAACAATCAGATGATTCATAATACATTGGTATAAAACAACACACACTTAATATTTTTCAAGTTGATGTTGCATTTTTTACAAGTGGTTTCTTTGAAGCTACAAAGGCATGATTCTGCCCTGTCCTCATTTCTCCCCATAGTCTCCCTGTGAGGACACAGAACTGGTCTTGTTACTACCATTTCAAAAATGGGGCCTGAAGCAAGGGAGTTGAGTGAATCACTCAATCTATCCTCTTCAGACTTGTGAATCAGACACTGTGGGGTCTTAGACTTTGAATTCTATAATAATAACTACTGATTCTATTTCAAGAATGCTTTAAAGTTTTCAATGTATGTCTCTCATTACATCCATGTGAGGTAGGCATTACAGATGTCATTATTTTTTCCCTAGGTGGAGAAACTAAAATTGAGAGAAATCAAATGACTTGTTCAAGGTCATATAGCTAGTGCATAGCTAAAATTTGAGTGGAACTGTTGTTGGCCCGAAGTCCAAGCTCCACCCAGTAATCCACCTAGTTACTCCATTCCCTGAGCCTTCCCTCTTAGAGAAAAGAGAGACTCCAGCCCAAGTCAGTCCTTAGCAATGGAGCAGGTGAGTTTAGATCATTTTACAAGTGTGCAAGAGGAACAGGTTTTGACAGGCAGCTTGAGTCAGAGTATGATCTACAACAGGGTGTAACTGAATATCTATTCTTTGACTTACTCTATACTTTATCTATACTTTGACTTACTGGAGAATGATAGTAAAAGATTTGGAAAAATAATCTGTAGGCAAAAAGCACAAGAAAATTTCCCAGTGTTCCTACATGTAGAGCTTTTCCTAATCTTTTGTGTGAGAGAAAATTTAGCTTTTCGTCTCTCATCTGCACGGCTTTCCCTCAGTCAGCCACCAGGGGGCGAGTTGCTACTTTAATAGCCTAGAGCAGTCCTTTTAAAGTCAATAGCAATACTTAGAATGACAAGCCCTTTTAGACAGTCATCTCTTATTATCATCATCATGGGTCTTTATTGGACTTCTTCTCTCCCGGCAAATTTTGGCTCCTTTCTTGCTAATTAAACAGTAACTTTCTATTCTCATTGACAAAACCATCCAATAACACAAGCCTTAGAAAAATCCAAAGTGGTCAAGGTTAAGGGGGGCAGCTGTATGGCATTTAGCACAACAAACAGTTTTCTTCGGGAGGCTTTCATCAAATCAAATGAACCTGACAAACAAAATGAGGGAATGGAACACAGATGCAGATGTTCATTTATATGCACCCACAAGCCCAGTGCCTGATTCTCGTATTGATTTCAATGGAGCCAAGCAGGTGGGTGTTCAATTAAATACAGCAAGCGTTTATTAAGTGCCTAATATGTGTAAAGCTCTCGTGGGGTCACTGAAAATATCCTCAAGATCTGTAAGTCTTCTGTCAATATACTGCAGGCATCTACCTTGGCTTTATTGTACTGGGTTCCAGAGGGTGAGACTAGGACCAATGAATAGAAATTCCAAAGAGAGTAAGGAAAAAAAAAAACCTTTGCAAGAAGAGCCATGCAAAGGTGGAATAGACTACCTAAGGAGGTAATGAGTCACACCTCATAGGAAGTCTTCAAGCCTAGGTGAATGACCTTTTGTAGAGAGGGGACTCCTCTGAGAAGGTAAAATCCTCTGGAATCAAGGATTAATGATTTATAGTTTTGAAGACTTTTTTTGCCCACTTATTTCCCCTCCATCCCTGGCATATTGCCCTTGTTAACCTCATTTTGCCCACTCCTGCCTCTGTCCTTTGGCACAAGGCATCTCCCATGACCAGTATTCTGACCATATATCTAGGCTTGATGTGATTTTTTTTCTTTCTTTCTTGAAGGTCTAGTTCAGGTTGTACCTCCTTCATGAAATTCCCTTCCCCAGCATTTCCACCCCCAGGTCCCACAGCTGAAAGTGTTCTCTCCTTCCATAAATGTTCCATAGCAATTGGTTTAGATTTCTCCCTCTCTTATTTGACTTGACCATGTGCTGCATATATTTGTATATATTCTATATCTCCAATGCAAGCTCTTTGAGGGCAGAGTCTCTACTGTTTTTCATCTTCATTTTTTTAGTGCCTAACACACTTACCTGATAATATTGCAATATTTGAACATGGAGTTTCATTGATAATAGTAAAAGTTAACATTTATACAACACTTTTAGGTTTGCAAAGGATTTTACCTATATATACTAGCCAGTGGATAGAGTGCTGGACCTGATGTCAGGAAGACCTGAGTTCAAATTCTGCCTCAGTCACTTGCTAGTTATGCGACCCTGAGCAAGTTACTTAATTTCCCTTGGCCAGAGTTCCCCCATCTGTAAAATGGGGATAACAATAGCTCTTATCCCCCAAGACTTCTGTTGCTATGGTGGTAAAAATTCCTCAACTCATGGCAAAATTTTTTGTGATGAACCCATCTTCAATGAACTTGATTAATATTCAGATGGCAGACACAATCTGTTAATAGAATTCATACTTGAAGTCTTTCTATCTTTGTAGGATTTGTCAGAACTTTGGTGATGGTTGCATTGCTTTTGGGAACCCAGAGTCAATAACCTGCATGCCAGGAAGAGACATCAGAAGAAAACATTAGGATCAGATATTTGGAGCTTGAAGAGACCCTAGAGGTCTTAGAATTATAGCTTTAGATCTAGATGGAGCCATAGAGTTTAACCAACTCATTTTATTGATGAGGAAACTGGAGCCTAGAGAGTTTGCCCAGTGACTCACCAGGATCACATAGGTAGCAAGGGACAGAGACAGGATTTGAAACCTGGTGCTCTGCCTAGGTCATTTCATTTGGTACAACTGGTTTATTTTACAGAAGAGAAAACTGAGACCCAGGGAAGCTCTGTGAACTTTCCATGGTCATTCAGATAATAATAAGCAATGCCTGGATTTAAACTGAAATTTAAATTTAAATTCTCTCAATTAAATTCTCCACAAGACTAACAACTACTAACAACAACAATGACAATAACAACAGTAACCTTTGGCATTTGTAAAGAACTTTAAGGTTTTCAAAGCTCTTTATATTCATTATCTTACTGGATTATCCCAATAACCTTGTGAGTTTAAACCTTTTTATTGTTCCCATTTTATTGATAAGGAAAATCAATATAAGATAAATTGATTGCCAAGACTCATGCAGATAGTAAATGTCCAGGGCAGAATTTGAATTCAGGTCTTCTTGACTCCATGTCCGGTGTTCAAATCCACTATGTCACCTAGATGCCCTGATTATTAGACATATTAGACATTTTATACCAACAGACACAGCTCAGTAGACAAAAATAAGACTCAGCAGGGGAACTAATTATAAGTTGATGGAAGAAGCAAGAGACAGTAGTAAGGTAGAGTGGGTGTAGGCTATGGATTGTGAGAGATTGTGTAGGGGGGTAGAGGGCAGAAGGAATCAATCTTGAATACAGTCAGAATCATATTTCTCTTCCTTGTTGAAATCTGGCAGGAGGTTGTCCAAAGTGTCAAGAGACTCTTTTCCACAGGCTTGCTGTCTCACATTAGGTACCAGACATAACCCATATTGTTTTACTAAAGTGATTCCCAAAGGAGTAATAAGGAAGGGGGATGGGAGGGACCAAGAATGGGTTTTGAAACCAATTATTTTTAAAAGTCTGCTTATTTGTTTCCAACCTTTTCTCAGGGGAACAGAAAGTGCTGTCTTTGGACACTGCCTAATGGGCTTAGTCTTTCATGTTTTCTGTACTTGGTTTTAAGAGACATAAACTGAACAGGGATTTCACCTTAGATTTCCAAACCATCTGGTACATGGGACAATCATTAGAAAAGAAAAAAGGATGAAACTTTAGAACTTCTGTTGCAGTAGTGGAAAGAATACTGACCCCACTGTGGAAAATCTCAGTTCAAGTCCTATTTTTACTTTTCTCCCTCTGTGTGGCATTGGGCAAATCATTTAATTTTTCTGGGCCTTGGTTTTCTAATCTAGGCATCTGATTAAGGAATTTTTGGAAGGTGGAACAATGGTTAGAGTGCTGGGTCTGGAGACAGTAAGACTTGAGCTCAAATCTAGCCTCAGACACTTATTAACTGTGTAACCCTGGGCAAATCACTGTCTGCCTCAATTTCTCCAGCTGTAAAATGGAGATAAATATCACCTACCTTTTAGGATTGTTGTGAAAATTAAATGTGATAATATTTATAAAGTATTTGCACATATAGGAAGCATAGAAATAATAATAATTAATAATAACAATCTGTAAATGAGAGAGTTAGACTAGATGGCCGCCAAGGTCTTAAAGACCTAGGTCTATATTCTTAAGATCCTATATGGAGGCCCAGATGCTATTTACTAGCTGTGTGTCTATGAACAAATCACTTCCTCTCTTTGGAGGGTACTCGATTTCTTCTGAAAAACTAGGAAAGTCGTTTAGATTAGTGAAATCAGACATGTAGCCTATGTAACCTTCAACACTCCTCAATGCTATCAGAACAAGATTAAAATATGATTTGGAAATATTTAACAAAATAAATGAAAACACAATAAAACATAGATAACATTCCATTTTTAAACTATCAGTATAAGGCCCGTAGGGATCCTTATGTATGGCTTGGTGACCACATTTCTAGTGAGTTTGACATCTCTGTACTAGGTTACCTTTGAGGTCCCTGACATATCTAACATGTTAATGTATTTTATAGGATCTGGTGGGGGTGGGGCAAAATATGAAGGAAATATGTCAAGCAATCTTACCACCCAAAGGAATTCTTCCTTTTGATTCTAGGGCTAGGTTTCTATCTGAGTTAATTTGTGGATTGACATCACAGATATTTTGGAAGAGCTGAGCACAAACAAGGACCAAATGAATGATAGTTTTAAGCCAGAAAGCAGCACCAGAAGTAGGAGTAATTAGTGTGAAATGGTTTCAGAATACCTTGGGTCCCTTGTAATGCACGGAGTTTATACTGTGTTTGAAGGAAAGTGTGGCTGGGATGGTCAGCTGGTTCAGTCAGTTTACTCCTTACTACCCAAAGTTAAATAAGTCTGAGACACAGGCTTTTATTTTGGTGTTTGTACAGATTTCTTGACCTGCTGATGAAATGTAAAGATGACACACATATGAGAAGAGAAGCTAATGCATGATATGACAGAATCAGGATCCTACATATCTCTACAGAGGAGAATTAGCCAAATATGCTAAGATGGAATTAACAGTAACAAATGTAAAGTCTTGCTCCTGGGGTAAAAAAAATTAACTTTGGAAGAAGAACATAGAGGTATGTCTAACAAACAGTTTATGGGAAAAAGATGTAGGGCTTTTAGTAATCTACAAACTCAATGTAAATCAGCAATTTGCCTTTCTGTAGACTAAATAGGTGACTTGATTTTAGACTGTTGTATTAAAAACAGAGGGCTCACAACAGATAATTCCCCTATAGCATGCTTCTACCAGATCACATCCTATGTATGAATTATGTTTAGTTCTGGTGATCTCATTTTAAAATGCTTAGTAGTAACTTGGAGTAATTCCATCACAGTGCAGCAAAGTGAGGGGGCACTGGAGGTTATGTTCATGAGTTAAAAGAATTGGAGAGTTTGAGCTTGCACAAAACTCAGGGAGGGAATATGAGCTTTTTTCACAGATAACAGAGCTTTCACAGAGTGGTATTAGATATATTTTGCTAAAGCCTCCTCACTCCATCTAATAGTCAAAAAGAGGAACAGCAAGTTGAAGTTTCAGGAAGGAAAGAAAGTTTTGCCTCCATGTAAGGAGAAATTGTCAAATGATTAGGTTGATACAAAAAGGGAATAGGATTCATTGATAGGTAGCAGTTTCATTTCCCCAAAAGTCTAGGAGACTTGGATGACCACTTGCTGTGTAGGGGATTTCTGCTCAACAGCAGGTTTAACTAGGAGACAGAGAATAGCAGAAAGAGTACTCATTCTGGGATCAGGGGACTTAGACAGAAGCTCTCTGCCTCCAACATGTGTCACCTGTCTGAAAGGAATGCACAACTTCCTGGGGCTTTTGTTTCCTCATTCATAAAAAGCTGAGGAAGTATGGATCAGATGGCCTCTGTATTCATTACTAGCTCTAGAAATCTAGTGATATTCTTAGATTCCTAGTTGCTCCTTTTATTTCTGTACAGATTAATTAGTTTTCAGTTCTTTACACTTTAATGGGTGGTCCATACCATGCATAGCAAAAAACATCTTCAAGACATTGACGAGGGTTGGAGAAGTATTACATAGATCCAAGCTTTATTACATTTATTACTGTAACAATTAGCCAAATTAGCCTGGGCTCATCGGTCTGGGGCCTGAAAGAAATTAGGCTGGGCCTAAAAAATACTAGAGCTAAAGTATAAACAAGTTAGAATTTTAGTCAAAATGGAAAATATGACCTAGAGCAGTTCTTCAGAATGCTGATGCATCACTGTACTGAAATTGTCAAGTGATAATCATTTTACAGGCTGACAGGGAAAAAGTAGCCTGACAACTAGTAGTAATCTTAGGGGTTTGTAGGATGCTCTCTCTCTCTCTCTCTCTCTCTCTCTCTCTCTCTCTCTCTCTCCCTCCCTCCCTCCCTCCCTCCCTCCCTCCTACCTGCTCAAGTTTTTCTATAAAATAGAAACAAAAACTCATTATGATCTTATATTATTTCAGGGTGTCTATGTTCACTAATAAAAATGTAATTGATGGTCTTGGGGGAAGGTCTGGGGTAGGTATCCAATTTGCCAGAGTGGATGGAGGCTTTACAGAGGCCACCCAACCTCCAGAAGTTGTGAAGACCCCACGTTTGGGATGGAAGCTCTCCTGTATGGTGGTAGAGTCCTACTGTGGCAACAAGCCCCAAAATCAAGTAATTAAGTGGCAATATGCCTAGGCAAAGGAAAGAAAATAAACAGAAAAATGTAACTTTAGACTCCTATTTTTGGGGCAAAGAGGATCAAAGCATGGAACAGGAGGACTGTGAGGTCAGAACTCCTACACCAAAAGCCCCAAATGAAAATACAAGCTGGCTACAGGCCATAGAGGACCTTAAGAAGCAGATAAGAGAAGTGGGGGAAAAATTGGGAAGAGAAATGAGAAAGATGCAAGAAAAGTATGAAATGACAGTCAACAGCCTGACTGAGGAAAATAACACCTTAAAAAACAGACTAACTCAAATGGCAAAAGAGGCTCAGAAAGGCAATGAGGAGAAGAATGCCGAATTCGCCAGATGGAAAAAGAATCTCAGAAGCTCACTGAGGAGAATCATTCCTTCAGAATTAGACTGGAGGAAATGGAAGCTAGTGACTTTATGAGAAATCAAGATGCTTTTAAGCAGATCCAAACAAACGAAAGATTAGAAGGCAATGTGAAATATCTCATGGGAAAAACCACTGACCTGGAAAATAGATCCAGGAGAGACAATTTAAAAATTATTGGACTACCTGAAAGCTATGATCAAGGAAAGAACCTAGAAATCACCCTTCAAGAAATCCTCAAGGAAAACTGCCCTGATGTTTTAGACCCAGAGGGGGAAATAGAGGTTGAAAGAATCTACCCTTCACCTCCTGAAAAGGATCCCCAAAAGAAAACTCCTAGGAATATTATAGCCAGGTTCCAGAACTCCCAGATCAAGGAGAAAATACTACAAGTAGCCAGGAAGAAACAATTCCAATATTGTGGAAACACAATCAGAATACCACAGGACCTGGAAGCTTCTACACTGAGGGATTGAAGGGCATGGAATATGATATTCCAGATGGCAAAAGAGCTGGGACTGAACCCAAGGGTCACCTACCCAGCAAAACTGAGTATCTTGTTTCAGGGGAAAATATGGTCATTCAGTGAAATAGAGGACTTTCAAGCATTCTTGAGGAAAAAGCCAGAGTTGAATAGAAAATTTGACATTCAGACACAAGAAGCAAGAGATGCTTGAGAAAGTAATCAGGGAAAATAAATCACTATGGATTTATCAAAGTTGAACTATTTATATTCCTTCATGGAAAAACAATAACTGTGTCTGATGAAACCTTTCTCGTTATGAAAATAATTGAAGAAGGGTATATGGACATATGAATACATATGTGAATGTGTGTATATATGTTTACAGGTATACGTGGATACAGGGCACAGGTTGAATTTGGTAGAAAGGGATGATACTTAAGGGGTGAATTAAGAGGTGAGAGAGGAAAGTGATAAGAGGAGATGGAGAGAGACAGGGTAGGGCAAACTATCTCATGTAGAAGAGGCAAGGGGAAGCAGTTGTAGGGGAGGGGAAGAACAGGAAGGCAAAAAGGCAAAACCTTATTCTCATTGAATTTGGCTCAGGAAGAGAATCACATACATACCAAATGGGATATCTCACCCTGTAGGAGAGTAGGGGGAAGGGGGATGAGAGGGGTGATGATGGATGGGAGGGAATCCTTGGGGGAGGGGAGGTTGGAAGTACCCACTTTCGAAGAGGGACAGGATCAAAGTAGGGAATGGACCAGTGGGGAGTGGAATGGGTGGGAAGGAAATATAAGCAGTCTTTTACAATATATCTTCTATGGTAATGTTTTGCATAGCTATACATGTACAACACATACTGAATTGCTTATCTTCTCAGAGGGAGTGGGTGACAAGGGAGGAAGGGAATGGATCTAAAATTCGAAGTCTTAAAATTAAAGGTTTCAAATGTATATAAATGCTATTATTAATACTATTTTGCATGTAATTGGGAGATAAGATGTTTAGGCATTGGGGCTCAGAGACTCACCTTGCCCTAATAGCAAAGGTGAAGGGGGTATGGGAGAAGATATGGGAGAGAGAAGATTGGATGAGGGGATATCTAGTGGGGCTGCTATTCTGGGGTGGTGGGTAGGGAAAAAATGGGGAAAAATTGTAACTCAAAATCTGGTGGAAATGAATGATGTAAAGCAGAAGTTAGCAAAGCATTTGTTAAAAAAAAGTAATTGAATCATATTGTTTTTTTTTCACATGTCCCTTCCTTTCACTTCCTATTGCCACCATCTAATTTAAGCCCTTTTCCTATCTAGCCGGTATTATTAGAATAATCCCCTAGAAAAATGTCTGAATTGTTCCTCATGGGGAACCAGAGAAAGTCCAAATTCCTTAGCATAAAACTCAAGGTCCACCATTTTCTGTCTTCCAATCTTATGTCTCACTACTTCCTTACACATCATTTTTCAAACAAACTATCACTCACTTTTGACCTAACTTTATCCACAATTTCCTGCTTTTTTGCCTTTGCTCATGCTCTTCCTTCTTCCTAGAATGCCATTCTTCCAATGTACAGTCTCATACTAAATTAAAAGATAAACTCAAGTGTAAAATGGGGAGATGAGGCTGTATAGCAATATATGTGAAAAAACACCTGGAGATGTTACAGGGCTGTGAATGAAATAAGAATAAACTATGTGTAAAAGCTGAAGCAAAACCAAAGCAAACCAATCGAAAAACTAACGTAAGCCTAGCCTTTATCTTAATAGAGCTAAATTGTCCAGAAAAAAGGACATAATAACTTTACTTTCCTCTGTCTCGTAAGATGAAATCAGAAGCATTATATTCTGTCCTATGGACCACTTTTTAGGAAGGATTTTAACAACCTGGAGATCACTGAAAGAAGGATGACCAGTATGGTGAGCAGAGTGGAAAACATGCCATCTGAAGATCTACTGAAAGAATTGGGGACAGAGGAGACCTAAAGGGTGTATGATAATCATCTTAAGGTTGATAGAGCAAATGTTGCATCCAAGGGCATGTATACATATATATAAAATATATGCCAAATAATACAAAGTAGTTTGGATCAGAGGGCACTAATCACTGAGGGAGCAAGAAAGACTTCATGTGTAAGATGGCATTTAAACTGAGTTGGAATGATATAAAGGATTATAGGAAGTAGCAGTAAGTGAAGGATTTTTTAGATATGTCAGTTATTGCAAAGGCACAAAGATGTCATGTATGAGGAACAACAAGGTCAGTCTGGCTGGACTGTAGAATGTGAGAACAAAAGCAATGCATACAGAACTTGGAAAGGTAGATGGGGGCCAGTTTACAAAGGGCCTTAAAAGCCAATTAGAGGGGTTTCTATTTAATCTGAGAAGTACTAGGGAGCAATTGGAGTTTATAGAGTAGAGGTTGTACAAAATAGTTGGAACTGCATTTTAAAGACAATTATTTTAGATGCTGTGTGGAGTATGATTTGGAATAGAGCAGGACTTCAGGTAGGAAGAACAAGTAAGAGGATATTGAACTAGTCCAGGTCAGACATGATGAAGACCTGACCAAGGGCGGTGGTTATGTGGTCAGGAGAGGCTAGATGCATGAGATGTTGTGGAGGTAAAGATGTCAAGATTAAGCAAGTATTTGGACATATGCGGTGAGGGAAGGTGAAGGTTTGAGTATGATATTGAGGTTGTAAATCTGGGTGACTAGAAAGAACTAGCAGTTCACTTGGCAGAAATAGGGAATTCAGAAGAGGAGGACATTTGGAGGGAAACATACATGCATAATTCACACATAACAGAACTTTCACAGAGTAGTATTAGATATGTTTTGCTAAAGCCTCCTCACTCTATCTAATAGTCAAGAATTGAAGTTTCAGGAAGGAAAGAAAGTTTTGCCTCCATATAAGGAGAAATTGTCAAACAATTAGGTTTTTACAAAAATGGAATAGGATTCATTGATAGGCAGCAAGTTTCGTTTCCCCAAAAGTCTAGGAGACTTGGATGGCCACTTGCTGTGTAGGGGATTTCTGCTCAATGGCAAGTTTAACTAGGAGACAACAGAGAATGGTAGAAAAAAAGTTCTTCTTGAGATACATATGGGACATCCATTGAAATGTCCATTAGATGCTTAGAGTTGGCCAACTACAACTCAGGAGAGGGACTAGAGCTGGACATGTAGATTTAAGTCATCTGAATAAATATTATAATAACCCCATGAAGGAAATTAGGTTAACAAACAAGACAGTAGAGGGAGAAGAGAACCCAGGAAAGAACTTTGAGGGTGCATGCTCAGTGGTAATTACATGAATGATGTACCAATGGAAGAGACTGAAAATGAGTCGTCAGGTAAGAGAAGCCACTGGAAGCAGTACTCTCAAAATCCAGAGAGGAGAAAGTATTCAAAAGAAAAGAACAGTCAATTGTGTCACATACTGCAAAGCAGTCCAGAAGGAGGAATCTTGAGAAATGATCACTGGATTTATGAATTAAGAAGTCATTTGTAACTTTGGAAAAAGTAGTTTCAGTTAAGTGATGAGGTTGGAAGCCAGAATGCAGAAAGATAAGAACAAGGCGAGGGAAAAAAAAAGTGGAGACACCAATGAAGATAGAATTTTATAAGGTTTACTTGTAGAAGGAAGGAAAAATATAGGATGATTATTAACAAGGATAATAGGACCTAATGAGGACTTTTTTTCCTTGAGGATGAGGAGACTGGGATGTTTGTAAGTAGCAGTGAAGGAACTGATAGATAGGTAGAGATTAAAAATAAGAGAAAGAGAGACTGCCATTAGGAGGAATTTGCTAGAGAATAAGAGAGGCGCAACCATGGTATCAGTCAATTAGCACTTACTGAGTGCCTACTATGTGCCAGGAACTATGCCAAGTGCTGGGGATACAAAGTAAGGAAAAAAAAAACAGCCCCTGCTCTCATGGAGTTCACTGTTTAATAGGGAGGACAACATGTGAACTATATGCAAATAAGATATATGCAGGATAAATTGGAGATAACACCAGTGGGAAGGCACTGAGGTTAAAGAGGATTGGAACAGCCTTCTTATAGAAGATGGTGATTTAGTTGAGATTTGAGGTTGAAGAGGGAGAGCATTCCAAGTTATGTGAGCAACCATTGAAAATGCTCAGAGTTGGGAGATGGAGTATCATACAGCATCCTGTGAAGGGGTTGGACTTAATAAGTACTACCTCTTCATCAGATACTGTCATGAAGGAAGGAATGTTGAGGGGTGGTGTCAAAGGCTTGTGAAGGGAAGAGAAATGGATAAGTATCTAGAAATGGCCTGGATTATTTTCAGTAACATATAAAGCAGTTATCTTAGCTGATAGGGGGAGAGTGTGATCCAGGAGATCTGAGGAGAGAACAAAGGTTTAGAATAGCCATTTTAGAGAATGGGATAGAAAATCAAGGAAAAGTAAAAGCAAATTACTTATAACATCTTAAGGTGTTATCAGTGGGATTGTGCACTATACCAGGCACCAAGCAATAAAGCTCAGGATTAAGCACTAAAAATAATATAGAGGGGGGTGCAAGTCCTGAAACCAGACCACTTAAGAGATCACCTTCACTGGCTATTGGTAAGATCAGCAGTTCCTGTGTGAGTCACTGCAGACATAGTGTCAAGTGGGAGGGAGGTAACAATGAAATGTATTATCTACTCAAAGACTTTATGTGACTGCTCCAGCTTTTTCTACTTTACAAAGACGCCCTGCTGGCTTCTTCCTGGCACTTTTTTTTTTCCCAAAAAATGTGCAGTACTTGTTATGAGTGATGCAGAATGCGCTGACAAGTCCGAAGGAAAGGGCCTGACCTGAGGCTGAGAAATTCTGCCTGTCCTCACTTTCTGGACCAATAAAACTGCCCCAAATTTGCTGATGACAAGAGATCAGCAGTGAACTGCAGGCACCTGTGTCAACTGCTAGGGCACAGAAAAGAAATTTAATCTAATCTCAAGTCATAGCTATTCTTTCCCCAATTGACCATACCTACAGGTAAAATCTTATTTGGCAGCTCAAGTACCTGGGATTTTAATGTGATGTGTTCCTTTCTGCCTCTTCCAAAACTGAGAAATGAAAAGAGCAAAGTGAAGAGGGGGACTGAGAGGTTACAGTCAAGGAAAGTAGGAGGGGGGCATTGAAACAGGTTGAAGTTGGTTACCTTCTTCCCTTCTTAGGGTTGTCATATAAGCAATTAAAAGTTTTTAAAGTACGTTTTTGAAACACACTGACAACTGACCTAGGCTTAGAGCCTCCTTTGGAGTATATGAATCTTTGTTCTGAAATCCATTTCTTAGCTTTTGAAACGAGGGAATTAGCACAGTAAGAGATGTGGCTGTGCATGTATTATCAGATCCTTTTCTCTTAGCAGGGGCCAGAGGAGATTAGAGTTTGTTAACATGTGCAATATTTGAAATAAAGTGTATCTTTCAAGTGACACTTTTAATTTTCTGTTTGCCTCCTCCTTATTAGACAAGAGAAGCAGCAATATGGCAATACAGTCAGAAACCAGGCTGGAGTCCAAAGCATGGTTTGGGTAAGTGGCAGGTTTTTAAAGTAGTAGTCAGACTTGACATAGGTAGGAGTGGTAGTGTTGGGGTTTAGGCTCTGCCCTCCCAGGGATGCCAAACACTGTTGCAGTTGTGGTGGAACCATCTCAAAGAATTTGGAGTCAGACCACCTCTAATCCAAGTACAGGCATTTATTGAAACTGATTCCTCTCATGAAGTGGGCTAAGTTCCAAGAGGAACCAGCAGCTTCAAAGAAAGTAAGATGAATTTTTGTAGGGTAAAGATACAATTGCATAACAGAAATTATGAATATTAAAAAGGCAGGAAGGGTTTGTTTAAGGGATTAAGTAATGGAAGAGGGGTCCCAGCCTCAGTGAAACTGCACATGCTATTACCCATAATGCACACAGAAAAACTCATTTAGGGGGCTATGTATGATAATGCTATTATAATAAGTCTCTCTATGTCATAAGTTTACTCTAGGTCAGTTCTTTACTATTACTGCATAGGTACCTACTTAAGGAAAGTTCCTTTTATTGTTTTGAGGTCCTGCTTGGGCATCCTCCTGGTACTGCTTTCTTATTGACTGACTAGTGTGGGCCTCTCTGAGACTAGATAGATGTGGTAGTATGTGGACACACCTGCTATTCTGTGAGAAATATGAGATTATGGACACACCTGTTGTTCTAGTGAGAAGTGAGGCTATATGAAGAAGTTAGGATATTGAGTGTGTGTGTGTGTGTGTGTGTGTGTGTGTGTGTGTGTGTGTGTGTGTAGGGTGTTTAGTGGCTAGGTAGGGGCAGTGAGCCTGCTGTTCAGTGGGGCCCATGAGGAAGTTAGAATATTGGAACTGAGGGCAGCTATATTAGGATTCCATTAGTGCCAGGCATAGGAATCATGTAAAGACTCATTGGATACTAATAAGTGTAGAAAACTGGTTTGGGGTTGAGGTCAGAAAGGACAGATTGTTGTTGTTCATCTTTCATTCTCAAAGAGGGCCAATGACATCAGGAGGGTGATGTCTTGACTTGCATTTGAATTGGATTTGAATGAAGCAGAGCTGTGCAAGGTCATTAGTCCCACTCTCTCCTCTGGAGTCATCAGAGTCCAGTGGCAAAACATAGGTCAGGAGGACTGGCAATGGTTCAGGATGAGGTGGGAGGCCTTGGACTTTTTAAGCTAGGTTTTTCCCAGGTCTCAATTTGTCTGAGACAATGCCCATTCAGTAATTAAAGAGTAGGTAAGAATTGATACCTTCACAAAAGAATCAGTCTGGGAGGGGAAGACCCTCAGAGTTTCTGGCCAAAACAGAAACAATATCTATTTACATTTACTCTGAGCCATCAAAATCCAATAATGACCAAGGGAGGCTTGGACGGGGACCTATTTTTAGCCAGTCAGAGTGATCAAGCTTAAGGACATAGTCAAGTAACTCCATTTAAATCCCAGTGGGCTTTACCAAAGCCTGGTTTTTCAGAGCTATATTTTAAGAAATCATAAATGAAAACTACAGAAGACAAAAGAGTTTATTGTCCCTGTTTTTTTTGAAAACCAAACCAAACCATAATGATAGAACAATTAAGGAGGAAAGGAAAAAAAAAACCTACCTCCCAAACCCCAACATACCTTGCAAAGTAGAAGCGATCAAAATTTATATTCCTTTGGACAGAGTAACCCATATGTAGGGGTATGACTCCCCATGTGGACATGGGGAGAAGAGAAAGAGGAGGAGGAAGAGAATGAAGAGGAAAAGGAGGAGGAGGAAGAGGAGGAGGAGGAGGAGAAAGAGGAAGAGGTCAAAAAAGACAAGATTCAGTGCAGAGATTGAGAACTATTTCAGTGACTCAAAGATTTTCAGACTGGGAAGAGCTTTACAATTTAGAGAGCTTCCTGAGATAATCATTTCCCTGACTTCAGAAACCCATTTGAGGGATTTATCTTATCCTTAGAAAGCTCAGGTCTTTGTTTATCAATTAATCAACCAAGTATGTCAAGCATTAACTTTTTGCATAGGACTAAGTGCAAAGTATACAAAGAAAGGTAAAAAACAGCCCCTGCCCTCAAGGAACTTTCATTGTAGTGGGAGGAGACAACATGTAAATAAATATATACCCTCCCTCTTTCACTCTCTTAGTCCTTTAGTGCCTCCCCTCTCCCTCTCTGTTCCTCCCTCCTTTCCTTCCTTCCTTCCCCCTTCTTTCTTTCCCTCCCCTTCCTTCCTTCCCTCCTTCCTTCCTTCCTTCTTTCCTTCCCTCCCCCCTTTCTTCTTCACTCCTTCCTTCCTTCCTTCCTTCCTTCCTTCCTTCCTTCCTTCCTTCCTTCCTTCCTTCCTTCCTTCCTTCCTTCCTTCCTTTTTTCCTCCCTGTCCCCATAGGCTGTATCTTCTTCTTACAGCACAGGTCTGCCCCTATTACTTACCTACTCACAGAGTAACAGAACAGACTCCTTTTTTTTTTCCAATGAGATAGCAGGCTCCGAGAGGGTTAGTTACTTAACTAGGTCTGAATTAGGGACTGAGCTAGGATTCAAATTGAAGTTTCCTATCTCCAAATACACCATTCTTTCCATTAAACCACATGGTGTAATTATTATTAAAGCCACATTTTATAAACTTGGATTTTCTCATAGACCTGGAGATTTATTCAGTGTTTTGGAAATATTTGCATAAGATTTCTTTCCTCTGGCAATACTAGAGAGCTGTAGAGAAGCTGCTTTGTCACCCTTGGGAGTTTGGAGCACGTTTGATGAGAAACTGCCCTTGGGGTACTTTTCTATATTCATTTTCTGACCCGAAGGATGCCAATTCCCAGAGAAGAGGTATTATAATTCATTCATAGTTGATTCCCATTAAGAACACTGTGAATGCTCAGCCAAATACAATATTGTATATGTCTCAAAAATGCCTTACACAGGAATCAATCTAGCAGGCATTTTCTCACTCTGGTTATGTTTGGGGAATCATGATGGCTCATGTAGCATGTACTTGAATCTGTATAATCATGTAATAATGATATATGGTAGTATTTGCTATCAGTGATGATCCCTGGATGTGCAAAATTCTGTTCTTAGATCATAGAACTTAAACTTTAGGGAAACTTGGTGATCATTTAAATCTAATCTCAGTTTACAGATGAGGAAACTGAGATGCAGAGATATTAAATAACTTGGCCAAGGTAACATAGGTTACCAGAGTCAGATTTAAAACATCTATCCACCTTCTAACTTTGCATTCTACATTCTTTATACTAGAACATGGCAATGCTGTTCGCTAGACTTGGTTCTTGATAGAGTTTGAAAGCAAAGCACCATCTCTTCTACTATCTTCTATACCCAAGTGGTAATGAAACAAACTCAGAGCTAACCATCAAATGAAGGATTCTAAGTCTTCTAACTTCACTTCTCTGGAAAGGATTGTAGCCACAGCAACCACACTTGTAAATGCCTAAGAAATTATGCTAATAACTTTTATGAATGTGCTTTTCTTACCTATTTCTAAATGATTTCTACCCAGACTCTACCTATTTCTTCCCACCTGATCTAATCCTACCATGTCAGAGAGCTACACAATAGCAAAATTCAAAGAGATTTCATGGTTCATCTAGTCCAACTCATACATGAATAGCAATTTCACTTGATACTGGTAACATTGCTCATTGTTAACATTCCCAATAAATGGTCCTGTAACTTCTAATTATACTCTCCTCTCCCCCCCAGTGATAGGGAGAATTTATTAAATTATCCCTTTCCACTTTTGATTAATTCTAATTGTTATGGAATATTTTATTTTATTGAATCAAATCCTGATTCCCTATCATACTGCAACATTCTCCCCATTATTTTTAGTTCTGAAGTCTAAAATCTTTTCTACCTTCCACACAACAACTCTTATAGTACTTGAAGACTTGATTAGTTTTAGTCATACTACTCTACTACTACCACCACTAAATGCTAACAACTAGACTTTTAGCTCCTGCCCTCTCCTGGCACTGAATGCTCAACATATATAGCATCCTCCCCCAGCCATTTCACCATACTTTGCAGACATTTTCTTGTATGCTACCACATGTGAATATTCCTTCCCCCCTTCAAAAGAATATACAATTGCTTTTAAAATGGTATGCCCATTGATTGCTCTCTAGATTCATTCATGATACCTATTATTTCATAAGGCAACCTTCTTATATCACTCTCCTATAGGTGTTGACTCTTCCCATTGTAATATAAGTTCCTCGAGTGAAAGGACTGTCTTTCTTTTGCACCCCCAGGACTTTGTATAGTCTGGTTCATAGTGACAACTTAATAAATACTTATTCATTCACTCATTCATCCATTTATCTATCACTGTGCCCTCAGTTCCAAAATACCAAGTATTCTCTCATCTAGGATAAACATTTCCAGTTCACAGAATCATAGATTTAGTGTTGGGCAGCACCTAAAAGTACCTTTAGCCTACTTTTTTCATTTACTAATGAGAGAATTGAGGCCCAAAGAAGATAAATAAATGACTTACTCATAATCATACTGGTAATAAATAGATTCACCAGACATGGAACCTAGGTCTGCTGACTCCAAATCCCACTCTTCCCACTTCATTTAATGCCTCTAAAGTTTCATTCAATCTGTCATGATTGAGTGAAATCATAGGATTTTAGATTTAGAGCTCATAATATGTCAAAGGCCACATAGTCCAACCCCCTCAAATTTGTAGTTAAGAAAAATGAGTCTTAGGGATGCTAAGTGACTTGACCAGTGTCATAAGATAGTATGTGAGTGTGTGTCAGAGATGAGATTTAAACCTAAATCCTGTAACTCTGGGATTGATACTCTTTCTGCTATCCCATACTGCCTTGACAGATTGGAATGATTGACTGAATCTAATAATATATTTAATAGGAATAAATGTAAATTCTGCATGTGGATTAAAACTTCAATTGTTTCAGCACAGTTTGGAGAAAGGTCTAACTAGACAACAGTTCATATAAAAATATTCTGGAGGTTTTAGTAAATTACATGTTCAATATTAATGCATCATGTAATCTTGGTCTGTGTTAAATAGACTTCTAGTGTTCAGACCAAACACGATAATAATACACTGACCTCTGTCTTGCTCAGCATTAGGTATTTTGTGTTAAATTTTGGGTACTACATATAATGAGAGATATTAAAAAGCTGAAACCAAGTCATAGAAAGGTAACTACTATAGCAAAGGACTCTGAAACCATTCTATGAAATCATATGTTGAAAGAAGTGGAAATGTTTAGCCTGAAGAAGAAATTTAGTGAGGAATTCAGTGACCCTTCCAATAACAGAAGGATTATTTTATGGAAAAGTAACAGGTCCTATTCTGCTTGACTCATAAGGGCAATATATTGTGATAAGTGGGTAGAACTTATGGAAAAAAAAGATTTTGGACCAATATGAGGAAAACATAAGGTAGAATCAGTGTGTCATAGTGAGTAGGATGCTGGCATTAGAGTTAGGGAGACCTGGGTTCAAATTGCCTATCTGATACTAATAAGCTATATGACCCTGGACAAATTTTGCCTGTCCTTTAAGTCCCTTAGGTAATTCCCCACAATTTATGTACAAGATTTTGATCTGCATTGGTGGAAGGAGGTTCCAAATATTGATGAAATAATAGATCCTTTTTTGTTTAAGAGGCAGGGGAAGTCGTAACATTTTGAACTATTGAAAGTGTCATGGGATACCTCAGTAGATAGTAAGTTCCCTGTTAATAGAAATCTTCCAGCCAAAGCTAGATTAACACCTGCCTGAGGCTTGTCAAGAGGTTCAGTTATGTGTTGGACTAGGTGACATGTAAAGTCTTTTCCAAATGGAAGATTCTGTACTTATTTGGTATAGATACCAGTGTTGTTACTCACCTTGTTGCCCTCCTCTGGAGGTGCTCCTGACCTATTTTTTTTGTCCCACCACTGGTTTCTACCACTTCTCAGTTTGAATTCTCTTAAAATAAATGGATTTTGTTTCTGCCAGCACCCAAATAAGGTTATCTTTCCCTGAAGGCTAAGCAAGAAAATGGATAGAAAACTAGAAGATTAGAAATGAAAGATTGAAACACAGAGAGTGACAGATTGGAAGTTTATTTTCTCAAATATATTAAAGGCATAGCACTTAATTTTGCTTTAGGCTTAGAGCTAAGATGAGTTAAATCCAAGAAAAGAAAACAGTCTTTACTGCTGCCTTTTTATCATATGTTTTTCACTACAGCATTTCTCTCCTTTCTCCATGACTCCTCTCTCTTCTAAATTCATAGATCATAGAATGTAAAGCTGGAAGGGACATTTCAGATCGCACCTAGTCAATTACCTACTTCCATTTTACAGAAAAAGAAACTGAGATACATGGGATAATAAGTGACTTCCGGCCCTTTCTGCTTCTCCCTTTCTCGCTTCCTCCCATTCATTCTTCCTCCCTCCTCTCTTCCCTCTCCCTCCTTCTCTTTCCATAATCCTCATGTCATTGAAGATTTTGACTTCTCTAAGTACATTTATCTGGGAGAATTACATTTCAATATTTTCAAAGGAAAAAATAAACAGAATATTTTAGAGGAAATGAATCGTTAAGGAGTACTTTCCAAATGATTAATAGTAATGACAGATTTTCTTTTGCCATGTAGCTTTGTGTATTTATTAGGTGCTTCAGGTTCTTTTGATTCAATGACCATTTGTACAGATGGGCACATTGAAATTTTTAAAAATACATGGAAACTTCCTTTTTTTTTCTACTGCTGAAAAGAAAATTTCAGCAGGGAAATGAGAATGCCTCATTAACCCAGCACTCCTCACACATTTACTATTTAAGCTTTTCAGTGGCTCTTCCTAAAGATACAATTTTTGCTTTTGTCAAACCTTTATATGTTTATAGTTCCTTTCTTGAAGAAACTAGATTTCTCAAACCTCTACTGTATCCAACTTAAGCCTCTCTTGCAGCTGTTAAAAGTAAAGTTATTCAGTCCCTTCTGTCCTTTCCTATGGACTTAAAAAGGGCTCAACTAAGATCTTCCCCTGTTTTCCATCCTGGCAGTTTCCCTGGATATCTCCTATTGCTCTGCTAAGCAGACAGGCATCCATTTGGCAGATACAGCAATCATATGCTGGGAATTTCCTTCAGTGAATAACTCCTGGGTGATTCTTCCACTTAATAAACTTGATCAGTTTTTACCCTTAGGATGAAAACAAAATGAAATCTCTTCCCCATCACTTTCTTTTTTTTTTTTTTTTTATTTTTGCCTGCTCCTTACTTGTACACAAATACTTTGTCTTTGTCCACTTTCTTCATCCTTTCTCATGACTGGACAGATAATTTTTTTTATCTTCTCTCTATCTTTTCATATCAATTTTTTTCAAAAGTTCTATATTTTCCTAATGTGACCTAAGAAAATCAAGACTAATGAATCATCTCTTGGGGGTAAAGTTCTTGCCCTTTCTGCCCCCTAACAAGTCATGTTATATAACATATCATACCTTCTCTAAAAATATTACTAGAGGCAGTATATTTATCACAAAACAATTTAAAGAAGAGAAAATAATCATATTTCTTGTTTCTTTCTCCAGATGTCTAAGTAACAATACTCTTCAATTATAGAAAATATAGTCCTTAGATATTTTGTGAGCTTTCATTGAAATATGAGGGACCATTTTAGAAGCATACACCTTGTAATTTCTGAAGACCTAGGAAAGCTTATCCTTTTAATTTCTTAAGGGACAAATTCAACAATGGAATATGAGAGTCATATTAAAACAACACTCATTGCATATTTATTCTTTATATTATCTATAGTCTCTTCTAAAAGATTTAGTTTCAAAAACAAAACTCTCAAATAACAAAAAGCTAAGAAACTCACCAACTGCACTTTTTATAGACTCAGATTTGTTGGCATGTTTAGTGTGACATCTTTTCTCTTAAACTCTGAGACATTTTACTTTATGAGTCTGAAATTTACTATTATGTGCCTTGATGAGTCAAAATTAGGATATCACCTTGCTGTTATCTCATTTATTCCTTTTTATAGGCCACTGCTTGATCCAGTCCGCTGGGGAAATTTTTTCTCTAATTAGGTCTTAGAATACAGTATCTAGGGGTGGCTAGGTGGTACAGTGAATAGAGCACCAGCCCTGGAGTCAGGAGTACCTGAGTTCAAATCCAGCCTCAGACACTTAACACAAAAACTAGCTATGTGACCTTGGGCAAGTCACAACCCCAATTGCCCTCCAAAAAGGAAAAAAAGAACTTTCTTAAAAAAATAATATAATATCTAGCTTTTATTTATTTTTTGAGATTAATGTAACATTTGTCCTTCAATATTAACTTGGTAGAATGCCTCAGGAATCTCTGCCTGCCCTATTTATAATTTTTATCAATGACTTGGATAAAGGTCATCAAATATGAAGATGCTGCACGTTTGTGATGGAGTAGCTAATGCTGGAGGCAGCTGGGTGGGTCAGTGATTAGAGTGTTGGGCCTGGAGTCAGAAAGATTAAGTTTATGTCTCGATCTTCCCTGTCCCAACGGTAACTTTATATAGTCAAGTTATTTTTTGTTTTTTGCTCATTTTTCTGTATTTTTTGTGACTTGGCGTTTTTATGAGAGAGTTGGGCTCTGGTCCTACTCTGTTCCAAGTGTTTTGTGTTTGGCCTCAGACTCTTACTATTGACTTTCACTGCACTTCAGAGCTTGCTTTCACTGGAGGGTAGGTCAGCCTCCCTGTTGGCCTGCCCTGGATATGAGGTTTAGCTGCTGGCCTGCTAGGTTGCTTTCCTAACAGTCTTTCTGGTGGCTAGCCTTGAAGGAGGGACCTTGTTGCTGGCCTTCCCCAGGGCATGGCAAAATCTCTCTGTTGGCAGTTCCCAGTGGCAGGTTCTTACTGTTGGCCAGCCCTGGGGTCCCCACCTTCAGTACTGATCAGCAATAGATTCAAGTCCTTGCTGGTGGCTCATGCTGGGGATGGGGCCACTGGGGTAGTGCCTTGCTTCTTACATAGTCTACTCACTTGCCTAGGGAGCTGCTGGTTTTCAGTAGGGCAGGACTTTACTGGTAGATTACCGTAGTCCTGGAGCCTTGCTTCAAGCACCCCTGCTGTGAGGCTGGCTGCCACTCTTGGATCTTAGTCCACTCCCATCCCAGTGAGACAGGCCTTTCCTGCCATGATAGGAAGCTGCTTCCTTGCCCCTAGAATAATTATATAAATAAATATACAATATATATTTATAAATATTTATTTTTTTATTATATATTTATATATAAATAAATAAATATAAATATAATAATAGTTTTCTTGGGTTTTTTTTGAGTGTATACTCTTTTACAACATGGCTAATATGTTTTACATAACTTTACATGGATAATATATATCATATTGCTTGCCTTCTCAAGGGGTAGGAAAGTAGTGGGAGGGAAAGAGAAATTTTGGAATTCAAAATTTTATAAAATAAATGAATTTTTTACATAAAATTGGGAAATATTTAATGAAATAAATAAAAATATATTTTAAAAAAGAACCCGGGGTTAATCCTTTACTATTATGACGCATCAGAGGGAACATTAATTAAAATATATACTCTAATTTCAGGAATACACACACACACACACACACACACACACACACACGGTCATAAAGTACCAGATAACATTTTAAAGAGGTAAATATATTCTAAGCCAAATTAATTTTACAAGCACTAATCGATATTGGAAGTGCAATAGCCAAGGATTTGGAAGGGCATCTAAGTCATTATACAATGCTCTATAATTTCTTTTTTTTTTTTTTTTTTTTTTTTTTAAAGCAATTGGGGTTAAGTAACTTGCTCAGGGTTACATGGCTAGTCATTATTTATGTGTGGGTGCTCATTTTCTGAGGCCGGATTTGATCTCGGGTCATCCCAACTCCGAGGCCGGCGCTCTTACTCACTGCGCCACCTAGCCACCCCTTTAGGGCAATCGGGGTTAAGTAACTTGCCCAAGGTTACACGGCTAGGTTTTTGTTTGTGCGGATTAAGTGTCGGAGGCCGGCTCCGAACTCAGGACCTTCTGATTCCAGGGCCGGCGCTCTATTCACTGCGCCACCTAGCCGCCCCTTATAATTTCTTTTTTCAAGCAAAGAAGAACATTGGTGGAGCACAAATTTTAGAGGTAAAAATCAGATTACTTTTTCTGCGAGGGGGAGTTGGACAGTTCACAGTGTTAACCAGACCAGAATGTCCTCTAACCTGTGGATAGTTGGAGTTAAACAGAGCAGGCTAGAGACAGAAGAGTCAGGAATCAAACAGATGTTTAATTCCCAAGTGAAGGAAATGGTTTGCAAGCAAAGAGGGGATCTAGACACATGTGCTGGGGCCCTGCCGAACCTTGAATTATAGACTTCTGACTAGACAAAGAGTCAAACAGCTTGTTGTAGCAATAGTGGTGTAGCAACTGCAACAGTGAGGCAAGGTTGCCTAGTGACGAAAAGTCCGTTCATAGCAGGGTTTCATGTCTAGGCCTGATAGTGCTTACCCGAGCTCAAGGATCATCAATTCTGTGATTTAGTTACAGCAGTGTGCATCCAGAGGGTGAGCACAAAGCATTGTTGTTACGCCAAGTTCAGGGCACAGTTTGCTTGCTAGACCTTAGCTCTGGAAAATAGAGTGTCTCCTAATATCTTGACAACAGGAAACCTTCCATCTGCAGGAATGAATGTGGCCATTTATACTAGTCCTTTATGTGAGGTGTCTCCAAATAATGTCTTCAAGTGACATACCAATTGAAACCCCACCATTACCACTACTTTGGCTTGAGGATTTTTTTCTCTAACACTATGAATGTGTAAATATTTCCATCTTAGGTAAGATAGCACAGAAAAGAAGTAACTAGCTTCTTACTATGAAACTATTTATTATATCCTTTTATTTTGAGAGGAATGAAACATTGATAATGTGAGACTGATCTTTACCTTTAGTGCACACATATGAAGTCATAGTGTCAAATTGAAAGGAGAACTATAGAAACCACAGCACATTAAAATGGTGTAGTAGAAAGAGAAATGCCTAGCTTTAGAGTCAAGAGTCCTAGTGCCAACTCCAAATAGTGTAGTAGAAAGAGAAATGTCTGGTTTTAGAGTCAAGAATCCTGGTGCCAACCCTTCTTAGCTATATTACAATAGATAAGAGACTCAATTTCTCTAAGCCTCAATTTCCCCATCTGTCATAGGGTAAAATAATAGTACTTGCAATAAACTACTTCACAGGGTTATAGTAGAAAGTGCTAAGAAAAGCTAACACTGATATAGAAGTAAAAACGATTATTTTCACCTACATTATACCTTGTCACTATCATTTTACTCACCCATTCATTCAATAGAAACTTATTCAGCACAGGCTATGTCTAATACATGTATTAGATTCCAAGAAGAATCCTCAATTGGAGGCCCCTAAGGATACTTCCAATGGAAATTTATTAAAGTCCCCTAATAGAAAGATGGAAAAGATATCAATGATAAAATAGTAATATCTTGTATTTTAAATTGCTTTTTACATATGTGTGTATGTGTGTATGTATAAAATTATCTCCTTTGATCCTTGCAACAATCTCAAATGGTAGGTGGGACAGGCATTTTTGTTACTATTTTAGACATGATGAAACTTGAGGCATAGAGGTGTTATATGACTTACCCAAGGTTACATGTGGAGTTGGCATAAGGATCAAGATTTCTGGTTTCTAATACTATATTCCAGGGAATGTAAATAGCAATTTTTGGTCTCAAGGCAAATACAGCACACTGTGCCTGTGGCAAATGCCATGAACTTCAACTTTAGCTGAGCAAGAAAAGGAGGATAGGAGGCCTGCCCTCTATCATTTGGAGTGACAGATACCCTGGGACACTAGCATCTGATCAGGACAACTTTCACACGTGATGAAGCAGATGAAGTTTTCATTTTAACTAATCATTCGCACTACCTAGGTCAAAGGATTTGTTGTTTGCACATTACTAAAAGGCCACAGGTGCTGATAGCTTCCTCTAAAGTCACATCCCTTTAAATTCAGTACCCTACATCAAAGCTCCATACCCTCTTCCTCTAATATAGTATCTTTTACCCAAGTTGTACCAAAGCAAGAAAGCCAAATAGAGTTTTCTAAACCAATCTCTACTGGGGAAAAAATGACCCAGAACTATTTGCCCTATATCTCTTATACCATTGATGTGTTGTTGGTGATTTGTTTCCTGTTAGGAGGTTTGGGAACTTTAGATCATAGAAAAGAGAATCAGGGTAAAGCACCTATTGACCCTTACTCTCTGACAATTAACCTGCCAGTCCTGACATTTAACCACCAAGAGCTCTGGGTCAATGGAAAGAGATTTAAAACAATAAAGTCTTGAGAACTGATTTAATTTGGTGCAGCTAAAAAAATGGAAATGACACTGTGTCTCGCCATGACATTTCTTTCTCCTCTACGTCTTATGGCACCTGACTCTTCCTTCACAGGAATATCTTGTGTAGGTGGGGGAAGGGGAAGGGAGGGTGGTGGTCTGTGTAAAAAACAACAACAGCAACCAACCATTATGTCTCTGGTTCTTAAGACTTGGAGCTATAAAGCCTGCTTTTAGCAATGGTCCAAAGAAGCAGAACAAATTGGCTACTTAGAAAAGTTGGATCTTTAAAGAAAAACAGAGAGCAGTTTGGGAGACAAGATGGGTTTCATATTCCTTTTGAAATGAGTACAAATTGGAGAAAACTGCAGACTGAGAGTCTGTATCCCTTGAACCTTTAGGGTCTCTAGATCTACTATCAATAAAATGAATATCCAAAGGACAGAATTCTGGCTATCCTCCGATAATCCTGAGCACACTTCTCATTTCAAACTAGGCTTCTCAGTAATAGGAAAAAGAGTATATCTTGGTTGGGGAAGGGATAAGGAATATTTGGGAAAAAAACTTTGTTGTGAATATTCCTAAAGGAAGGTTTTTCTTTTTTCTTAGTCCCTTTACTATCTAGTAACTCCCAAATCTCTAGCATTTGAACAATAGGACTTTGTGGTTGGATGAAACTCAAAAACAGACAGACAGACAGACACACACACACACACACACACACACACTTCTTTTAAAGTCAATAGTATTTAACAAGTACTAGCAAGTTCATGGTTTTTCAGGGAAATTGTAACTCAATACAAATGTGTAAATCTATCAAGAATAACAGCTCCTATAAATTGAAAATATAATTTCAATAATGACAGTAAGGATATGGACACATAGGCATTCATGCAAAGAGGAGAGAATTAGATTACAAATCTTCTAGGCCCTGTTAGGCCTATTTGACATGACTCCACACAGCCGACTAACTCCAAATCCCAAGCCATGTTAACCTTGCCGCTATCAGAAAAACAGTCAGTCTCATGGCCAATTACTGAAACAAAGCTGCCATGTTCAGCACTGAGGTGGTGGATGCAAGCTGTGCTTTCTTTTGCAGAGCTTTTATACTGGAAAGTTAGCAAAGATAATGAAGAAGGAAGATGTTAAGGTTGAGAATCCCTGAGACATATAATTCTCTACTGATGACAATGCCTAAAATTGTTCATTAAGCCCCAGTTGGGGGTCATATGTTCGTCAGGATGTTCTTGAGACAGCATGTAGTGGCATGAAGTGTAATCACAGAATCAGAGAACTATAGAATTACATGATGTCAGAATTGGGAGAGACTTTAGTAGCTGTCTAGTCCAATAATTAAAAAGGGGCATTTCCGCCATAACATTCCGAATAAGTGGTCATTCAGTCTTTGTTTGAAGACCTCCAATAAGGAGGACCCAACTACCTCCCAAGATGGTTCATTCTACTTTTGAATAGTCTTAATTTTGAGGATTTTTTTCCCTTGTACCTAAATCTACCTCTCTGCAATTGCCATTTATGATTTCTAGTCCTACCCTTTGAGGTTAAGTAGAACAAGACTAATCTGTATTCTATATTGCAGACTTTCCAGTACTCGATGTCAGCTTTCATGCCTCCCCTCTCCCTGCCATGAGTCTTCTCTGCTCTAATCCCAACAACTTGGTTGAATCCACTAATCCTCATATGAAATAATTTTGAAGTTTTTCTTCTTTTTTTGGAGACTCTATCTCTTCAATATCTTATCTAAAATACAGTGCTCAGAACTTAGTAGGACTTTCCAGGTTTGGTCTGACTAGGATAGACTATTGTAGAACTATCAACCAATCACCCAATCAGCAAGTATTTATTAAATACCTATTATGTGTCAGAAACTCTGCTAAATGTTGGGAATAGAAAAACAAAAAACGCAACATTACTTGCTCTTAACTAATTTACATTCTATCAGGAGAGACAACATATAGATACATACATATATATATACATACATACACACACAAACACACACATGTATATATATATAAATATATATAATAACTATAAAATTCATACAAAGTAGTTTAGAGAGGAAAGACACTAGGATGGATCATGACAGGTGTTATAGAAAGAGGTATCTGAAGTGAATCTAGAGGGAAGAAGCTGATTCTGGGAGTCAAAGGTAGGGAGGGAGTATACATATTCTTAGACTGGGGGAGGGCCTTGAGTTAGGGAGAACAATTAGGAGGCCATTGTGATAATCCAAGTAAGAGGCAATGAGGGGCTGAACCAAGGTGTTGACTGTGTGGATGTAGAACTTTGATTATGCAAACTCTGCCACTTGTTGCTGTGGAAATGGCAGGCCATTATCATGCTGATGATTTTGACATAGGAATCTGTGGGTAATTTCCCTGTTTTTGGCATGTAATTGGTATGTTGTCACCTTTGAAGGTTTTGCTGCTCGTGCTGGAGCTCTTGGCTCTGGAGCTGAGCTGCTGGTGGTTGTGGGATGGTGGTATTGCTGGTGCTTCTGCTGGTGGTGCTTTGACAGTTTTTCCTTCAGCTCTGGCTGTTTTTGATGCTGTTCCTGCTAGTGCCGGTGCTGGTACTCATGGTGGTGGGTTATAGGATGTGTTCAGGGAAGACTAGTACCTCTGGTGTGATGGCTGCTAATCCCTCTTCAGGGCTGTTTTCCACCTTTGGTGTCCACCCGTTCCACCTAACTCTTACCTGTGGCTCCAAGAAGCTGTAGAACAAACAGGGGCCACACCCTATAAACTGTTTCTAAACCTGGTTGAGGGTAACTGAGGGGTCTAAAATCTGTTGGTGAGTTAGGACGTTGTCTCCCCAAACATGTGGTGACTTCCTCCAGTGAAATGGGCAGATGAGAACAATTTGTTCCAAAGGCCACAAAGGCAGCTGAAGCAGGCACTGCAGAGTACTTGGAGCTTGGTTAGACATCAAAAACACCAATGGCATCCACTGCATCCCAAGCCATCGCCAGTCATCTTAACTTTTGTCTTGCACTGGACTTTTATGGTTCTGAAAGAGGGAATGAGGTCTATAAATCCATGCAGCTCTGTATCACTTGAATCCAATTTGTGTGCAAGTCAAAAGATATCACCTGTACAATTTTACCATTTTGCCTATTTCAAAGTCCTGTGGCAACAGGTAAGTGACAAAGTAGCACCTGTGGAAATACTGGGGGAGGTAGTCACAATTCTGTGACTACATGCCCCATATGACATCAGGATATCTACTCATTGGAAGCAGCCATGGGATTTGACAGCCCCCCTGGATGTCTGAGCATCTTTTTAACTGCTCACCTTCAGTAAGAAAGGGGCTAAAAAAGGTGCCCTAAAACTGTCTGCTTACCCAGCCCTGGCCGGATTACTGTGGTAGGTGGATAATCAAACTCTCTGGTCAAAACACACACAAAAATATACATAAAACATCTGTAAAGACGCTTCCACTCACCATTAGTACATGGAATGTGTATACACTTATAGACAACACGAAGTCCAACAGACCGGAAAGATGGAGAGCTGTTGTTGCAGCAGAACTCATGAAGCATCGCATTCAAATAGCAGTCCTGAGTGAAACAAGGCTGGCAAATGAAAGCCAGCTTACTGAAGTTAGAGCTGGATAAACACATTTTGCTACAGTGGCCATAGTGAAGGGGAGCACTCGAGAAGCTGGTGTAGGTTTGCAATAAAAACTAAACTAGTCAATAAACTTGTATGCCTACCAAAAGGAGTGAATGGCAGGCTCATGACAATGTGATTGCCACTTGCGGTAAATGTCACTCCAACATCATCAGTGCCTATGCTCCCATCATGACGAACCCTGATGAGGTCAAAGAAAAATTTTATGAAGACCTGGAGACCCTTGTTATCAATGTGCCAAAAGAGGTCAAGCTTATAATTCTGGGTCATTTTATTGTATTTTTGCTTTTTGGAGGGGGAGGACAGGGCAATTGGGGTTAAGTGACTTGCCCAAGGCCGCATGGCTATTATGTTTTAAGTGTTTGAGGCCTTATTTGAACTCAGGTCCTCCTGACTCCATGGTCGGTGCTCTATTCACTGTTCTGCATCATTTTAATGCTAGATTAGACTCAGACTACCAGACTTGTCAGGGAGTCCTAGGGAGGAATGGAGTTGGAAACAGCAACAGCAATATTCACTTGTGCATCTCATCACCAGCACTGTTTTCTGCTTACCTAAAAGCAATAAAACTTTGTGAATACATCCTTGCAGCAAATATTGGTATTTAATAAGCTATGTGATTGTAAGCAGAAGAGAGAGATAGGATGTGAGAGTGAGGAATGCAACGTGTGGTGCAGAGTGCTGAACTGATCATAGACTTATCCTCTCCAAGCTAAAAATTTTCATTGAACAAAAGTGGCATTGCCAAGGCAAAATGACTACCAGAAGACTTAATGTCAACAGATTAGAGCTCTTCTCTGATCAGGAACAAATTGTTGCTAACTTGGAGGGAAAGTTGAGCCAATACATAGTTGGCAACAGTGGAGCAGAAAAGGAGTGGGTAGCTTTCAGAGATTTGGTGTATAGCATTATATTTGCTCATCTGGGTCAGATCACTGGCAAACACCAAGACTGCTTTGATGAAAATGATAAGGAATTTCAGAAGCCGATAAATGAAAAAATGAAAACTCCACAAGGTTTACCAGTAGGGATAGTTCATCTATCTCTAAGAAAGTAGCATTTAGTTCCATCAAAAGTAAAGTTCAAGCAAAGCTTAGAGAGAAATAGGATTCTTGGCTCAGTATAAAGACAGATGAAATTCAGTTTTCTACTGACAGTAACAATCCAAATCACTCCCTGAGGGCTATTTATGGTTCAAAGACCTATGTTGCATCTCAGCTACTCAGTGCTGATGGAGCCACACTGATTAGTGATAAGGGTATGATCCTAGAGAGAGGGGCTAAACACTTCCATAGTGTTCTTAACAGACCATCATCAATCGATGCTGAGGCCATTGATGGTTTACCTCAGGTTGAAGTCAATCCCTCCCTAGCAGAAGTTCCAACTGAAGAAGAGGTTTTAAATGCCATTAGTCTCTGGCAAAGCACCTGGTGCTGATTCAACTCCAGTTAAAATTCATGAGATAGGGGGTCCATTTCTCATTACTGACTGAATTTTTCCAGGTTATATGGCAAGAGGTTATCCCATAGAACACCTCCATTGTCCATCTCTATAAAGGTAAAGGAAATAGATTATCTTGTGACAATCACAGGAGGATTTTTCTCTTGTCATTGCTGGAAAGTTTCTTGCTATAGTCCTCCTTAATAGTTTGATCTTTCACCTGGAAGATGGTCATCTACCTGAGAGCCAGTGTGGCTTCAGAAAGGGCCAAGGATGGTCCATATGGTGTTTGTTGCTCAACAACTCCAGGAGAAATTCTAAGAGCAGAACAGAGGTCCATATACAATGTTTCTAGATCTGACCAAGTTTTGATACTGTCCGTGATGAGGACTTATGGAAAATTATGTCAAAATTTGGTTGCCCAGAGAAGTTCATTAGCACTGTATGTCAGTTTCATGACAGCATGCTTGCCTGGGTTCTAGATAATGGACAATGCTCTTGTGCCTTCCCAGTCACCAATGGAGTTAAACAAGGCTGTGTACTTGCTCCCATGCTTTTTAGCATGATGTTTTCAGTCATGTTGTCAAATGCTTTCAATAAGGACAAAAATGGCATCAAGGTCAGCTACTGCACTGATGGTAAATTCTTCAACTTTTCAAAGACTACAAGCCAAGACCAAAGTAGAGGGAGTGATGGTATGTGATTTTCTGTTTGCTGATGATTGTGCATGCAGTCAAAGACAACAACCTCTGAAACTTAGATGTGACAAAGTAGGTATCAGTTCTCTGCTGCTTGTGCTAATTTTGGCCTAACTGTACCAAGAAAAACCAGGTACTCCACCAGTCACCACAGTGCCATCCATCCTTGGAACCACTGGTTATAGCAAATGGAGAAGTTTAGAATGCTGTGAATAAATTCATTTACCTTGGCAGTATACTTTCTAAAGATGCACACGTTCATAAGGAAGTTGACAAACATTGCCAGAGCTAGCTCAGTATTTGGGAGACTCCAAAGGAAAGTATGGGAGAGAAGAGGTATTATACTGACTACCAAACTGAAGGTCTACAGAGCTGTTGTGCTGACCTCATTGCTGTATCCCTGTAAACCTGGACGGTATACCAGCACCATGCCAGGAAATTGAGTAACTTCCATTTGAATTAATTGTCTTAGGAAGATTCTGAAGATCACATGGCAGGATAGGATACCAAAGGTCCTTTCTCAAACTAAACTGTCAAGCATTCAAACTCTGCTTCAGAGAGTACAACTCTGATGGGCTGACCATGTTGCTTGAATGCAAAACATATCCTTTCCAAAAAGACTCTTTTGCAGAGAACTCAAACAGGGCAAATATTCACATGGTAGTTAAGAGAAGCAATATAGGGACACTCTCAACGTCTCTCTTAAGAACTTTGGAATTGACGATGTGACATGTGAGCCACTGGTACAGGACTGCCAAGCATGGCATGACCACCTCAGAGAAGGTGTTGTGCTCTATGAGCAAAGCAGAATTGAAACAGCTCAAAGGAAATGAAGGGTCTACAGAATTACAGAATCCACCCCAAATGTTCACAAGGACTATTTGTGCCTGACCTGTGTGTGGTAGAGCATTCCAAGCTTGTATTGGTCTGATCAGCCACAGTAGGACACATTGAAACTTGACTCTAGCACAGTGATGTCATTTTGGTCCTCTTCCAGAATGAAGGACAATAACCAACCAACCAACCAACCAACCAACCAACCAATATATATGTATGTGTGTATATGTATTTAAACATATCTATTTAGATACCTATATCTATATGATTCCATCAGTTTAGGTAATTCCACTGTGGAAACTCCCTCTCTATAATTTATAGACATAGAGAGTTGCTTGGATCACTAAGAGATTAATCAATTTGCCCAAGGTCATACAGTCAGTAAAAAAATGCGGTATGGTGGATACAGAGACAGGTTTACTCTACACACACTCACAAACATGTCATCATCATGAATATGTTGATGTATTACTGAGGCATATTGTACATAGTCCCAGATCTCATTTACTAGCATACAGTTAGACATTGCTGTTAAGTAATGCTCATCCCAATCCCAGCTGCTGACAAAAAGCAGGAGTGATTGCCTTTCATGGACATCTTGGGTTATCAGTCATATCTCCTAGGGCCTTCAGACTCCTCTCCTTGTGCATAGTGACCCCAATTCTTCTAGTCTAGGGGCTTGACATGCTTCTATCTTACTAGGTCCCTGGCTTATTATAGCCCCACCTCCTCTAGAAAAAGACTACCTCTCTTATTCTGTTCCAGCCATGATTCAGTTGCAATCAGTTACTAAGATAAAGACCAATTTCTGTCCTTTAATCATAATATTAGAGATGAATAAAAAGTACATCAAAGCTCTTAGTTTGGGATAGGGTCCAGAAATTCTGCCCAGGCCAGGCAATCACTCCAGCTTTTTGTCAGGCAAGTCAAAACATAATGGGTCACAAAAATACAGTTCAGGTGCTCAGATTCGCACTTCCTCTCCTGATAACTGGAGGAAATGTAAGTCCATCCAGGAATCTGTAATAGGAATGGAATTTAAAGATTCCCCTGTTTTGACTTAGTTTTTGGGTTGAGTGTTGAAATCCAGAACTTATGAATCCCACTTATGGGATGGACTTGTTGAAGTGATGAGAGAGGGCTGAACTGGGAGGAGCTGGTGTGGTGGATTTAGAGACAAGCCCAAGCAGAGGAAGCCAGAAGAACTTTTGGGGAGCAGTATTGTGGAGGCAGAGAGAGGAGAATTATCGGGGGCCAGAGTTGCTGAGAAAGAGACTGCTAAGGGCCAGTTGGAGCTGCCCAGGACTTTTGACAACTGCCACCCAGAGCTGCTGAGAACTGAGGAGGCATGGCTGTGATCCCAGTATTTTGTCTGTCTGTCTTGATGTCATTTTGCCAGATTCGTCTGCTGGTGAAAGACAGTGCTGTTGTTGCAAAGGCCCTGGAACCTTACTGTTGGTTCAGAAGCCTGAAGAAGTATTTTCTTGTTGTATGTGTACAGAAATCCTGGAAGAGTGTCTTGCTGATGTTTTCAGTAGTTCTGGCACTGTTCTGCAGGCAGAGAGTGAATTGATAAGGACACTGGCAATGCATCTTGTGGCTTTCTTAAGCTTTGTCTTCCCAGGAACAGAGATTGCTGAGAACTTGCCTTGGGTCAAGATGAAGAAAAGATGTCTTAGGTATTAAATGTTGTGATGATATCTTTGTAGTTTAGGGGTAGACAGCCTTTTGTGCTCTCCACTGCCCCTTTTGAGATGGTGCTTCCTGTTAACTGATGATAATTGTAATCTAGTTGTGATCCAGGGGTGGACATTTTTTGAATTTTTGGTTCTCTGTGACTGACCAAATGAAAGTACTTTGTTTATGATTGGAAACTAATCTCCATTTGAGAAGAGAGACTTTGTGATTGATTAAATGAATGTAATCCCCAGGGGTGGAGTAGTATTTGGATTTAATTGAGGACTTACTAATTATTATTGAATTATTACTAATTATTATTCAATTACACATGGTAAATGCTGGATTTTGATTTTCTCTTTTCTGTGAATGTCTTGCCTTAATTTGTCACTGAATAAAGTGGAGAGTTACTATGCTGATATTCCAAACCTTGGAAGTTGCCTTTGCTTGGCATTACATTGTGGCATAGTACATCAAGCCATCAAAATAAAACAAGGAGGACAGTGTCACATATTCACTGATTCATGGGTGGCAGCTAATGGGTTAGCTACATGGATGTCCATGTGGAAAAATCAAAATTGGGAAATTCATGGCAAACATGTCTGGGGCAAAGAATTATGGGAAGATATATTAGCATCACTCATTTATTGTTAAAACAGGTAGCAGTTCCTTGGGTAGTAACTGGAGAAATAGCAAGAGGAGAGGTCCCAGCCCAAATCTGGCAAAGAGATTACATTGGTCCACTACCACAAGATAAAGGATGCAGATTTATATGTATTTGTGTTGTCACCTATTCAGGTGTACTAGTGGCTTGTCCTTATAAGAATGCAACCCAGAGAAACACCTGTAAAACCCTAGATCTCATAAGTCTATATTATGGAACCCCAATGCAGATTCAGTGACGATGGGTCATACTTCAAAGGTAATGAAATGAAGACATATTGTACCCTAAATAATATAGAATGGATATATCTATATTCCATATTATCCACAAGCATCTGGGTTAATTGAAAGAATGAATGGATTATTGAAAGAACAGTTAAGGAAGTTAAGTTCCAATAATTCATCTCATCATTGGAAGGATAATTTGTTCATGGCTTTACATAATTTGAATAATAGACCATTGGGAAGAAGTACACCTCTAGCTAGAACGATGACTCCAAATCTGCATATTAGAAAACAAACACATAAGATCCCAAATATTGAGTATTGGAATTTGAGGCCAGATGTACCAGCACCATATCCAGCACCACCTGATTTGGTGGGGTATGATTTACATTGTTTAGAGGACTTTTGGTTGGACAGAAAAGAAATAAGAAAAATCTCCGTTGGAATATGCATAAGAACCCCTAAAAATCACTTTGAACAGATTTTACCCAAATCAGGATTAGCAGCTCAAGGAATACATGTATTGGCTGGAGTAATAGATTTTAATAATCAAGGAGAAATTGTTGTGACATTCCATAATTTAGGTGAAAGGCCCATACAGATTCATAAAAATGATAGGATAGTTCAAGTGATTATTGTTCCTTGTAAAACAATACCACTTGGGGGTGGCTAGGTGGCGAAGGGAATAGAGCACCGGTCCTGGAGTCAGGAGTACCTAAGTTCAAATCCAGCCTCAGACACTTAATACTTTACTAGCTGTGCAAACTTAGGCAAGTCACTTAACCCCAATTGCCCTCCAAAAAGAAAACAAACAAACAAACACACAAAAAACCCAACACTATTTGTAAAAATTGACCCTCTTTCCAAAATAACTAAGAGGAACTGAAGGATTTGGTTTTACTGATAGAATAAAATTGGGAGCTAAAGTATGGGTAAAACGAAAGCCAGATGATGTTCCAAAGGCTGTGGAGATTATAGCACATGGGAAGGATAACACTGTAACCATTGTTTATTCAGGAGAAGATAATTACAAAATTGCACCCTTAACTCATATATTCTACCAGGAGTGAGGCTACAATAGTGGGCTCATGGACTCCACTAGCATGGCTGATCCTATATCTGCCTTGTTTCTGGCTATTGTCTCCTTGCTTCTTCTTGGCTTTTTGTCTGTTTACCTTGTTTGCTAGATTTGTTTCCTGCATGCTTGGTACCCTCCATCTGTAGATGCCTGATAGCTTAAGCTGGATGTCACCACTGTTCACAACTGTGATGTGTCACCCCTGAACCTGGCATCAAGCACATTCCAAATGCTGGCTAAAGAATTGACCTCTCAAATGGGACCCCTTGGGACTGGGACAGCTCTATGTCCAATTTCAGCAGCAAGTAGCTATGGAAGAAGAGACCTTTGCCCCTTACCCCAAGATTTGTTTTCTGTGTTTATTGGGTGCTATCCTTGTCAATATATTGTTGTAAAATTCTGTTGACACCAGTTACTCCTAAAACTCCTATTAACCTATGTAATGAAGTGTATTGTTAATGTATTTTTGCCAAATAAGGGACATGAAAGATCTTGGGGCTGCATGTAATGGTTATGGGATTTGAAGATCTTCCATGCCCCTTTAAATTGCAATTGTAGTAGGAAGGGATGGGGCAGGAGGAAGCAGGAGCTGAGCTGGAGTCAGTGTGGTGACTGGAAGTGTGGAGGCAGTGGCCATTTGAACTCCTTTTTTTGAGCCAGCCAGAATTTCTGCTAAGGACTCTTGCTGCCAGGGATGGGAACTGCAGGGGGCTGGAGCTGCTGGGAGCAAACTGCATGGATGCCAAGCAGTTGCTATGAGTGAGGAGAAGAGGACCTTTGCCTGAGGTAGTCTGTTCTGTTTTGAAGACTTGAGAATGTGGGTGTTTATTACATTACATTAACTATGTGTGCCAATTCTATAGCTACTATGGTGGCTTTGACTTTCTGGTTTTGGGACTCAGTTTTCTGGTATTTGAAAAAGTGTTCTAGCTTAGTCCCCTATTTAGAGATCCTGTTATATTTTGTGATTAATAACCATATCACCATATTTATAGTTACTGTAGGCATTGTGAATATTGCATTGTCGATATAGAATCCCAAAGCTAGGTGGGGGTGCCCTGAGGTGGCCTTAGTGCATTCCCCCCATATTGCTACTCTTCCTCACTTGTCTCTGCTCTATTCTTAGCTCTTCTCATTGCTATAATTGCTAATCACTCTGCTCTTGGCCCCCCTTCTGCTTCTAGTTCATCCCTGCCCTCTTGCTACCAGTCATTCACTGCTTGCTTCTGTGCCTGACTCCTGCCCTAAAGTTTGCAGCCTCATGATTACCAATTTATCTGACTGGAAGGCAGGCTGACTCTGTGACAATCACCATTTTATCAACCTCTTACCCAACCGGTTAGATGATCTTCACCCTGTCCTGTGTTCTTGGTCCAGAAGTGTTGTGAGCCTCAAGTAAGATAATGGATATAAAACACTTTGCAAACCTTAAAGTGATATATACAAATATATGCATATATATGTATGTGTGTGTGCATATATATATGTATATATAATAAATATATATACATATATATTTATTCTTATTAGTTACGTTAATAATTTATAGCCTCCAGTCTCTAGTCTTCTATTCTGGTGATGACTTTATTCCCTGAGCCTTCTCTTACTCTTCTGATAAACTCAAACAATGTTCATAGGGCAATGCAGTGCTATGATGGCAAATGTTTAACTATTGGACTCTATAAAAAATGTACTTAAAAAAAAACTTTTAAGCCTAATCTAAATTGTGAATTTATTAAGTTTAAACAATAATAAAGCAATAAATAAAGTCCTGAGTTTTAGTCATTTCTGGTTATAAATGTTCACACTGAAAATTTACCAGTGGTTCTTGCAAGCAGTTAGAGCTGGTTCCAGCACACCCCTGCTCATGCCCTTTCCTCTATGGTGCGTCTCTCCTTGGGTGAGCTTCCTGCAGATATTTTGTTCTTTTTTTCCCCCACCCTACCTTACTCTTCCTATATGTGGGATCACTGGCTCTCTCTCAGTTGTTCTTGCCCTGTGTTTAGAGCAAGTGAGGCAGAACATAGAGGAGCATGATATCTCACTGAGCAGAAAAAGAACTAGATTTAGAGTTGTACACCATGGGGTCGAAGCCAGGCTCTGCCAATTGCTCCTTATGTGGCCTTGAGGAAAGTTACTTAACTTCTCTGTTCTCTATACCTCAGGTTCCTGAACTCTTAATGCTGGAGGTAGAAGATGACATGTGAGTTTTCTTCTAGCTCTAAATCTATTATACTGTATGGTCTGTAATGTTTTCAGGGTTTACAAAACACTTCTATCCATCTCCCACAGTGCCATGGTATATGTAGAATAATTATTATTCTCATGTTATATTCAAGAAAATGGAAATCAAAGAGTTTGTGATTACATTGAGTTACATGACTGATAAATAAAGAAGCTCAGATTTTAATCTTTTCCTTTGAACTCTTTTCGCCAGTGATCTTGTCATTAACACATTAGAAAGCATTTTCTGTTGATATTCAGTCATGTCTGTGGCCCATATTGTCCATGGTGTTTTGTTTCGTTTTGTTTTGTTTTTTTAGCAAAGATACTGGAGTATTTTGCCATTTCCTTTTCTGGCTTATTTTACAGATGAGGAAACTGAGGCAAACAGGATTAAATGACTTGCCTAGGGTTACACAGCTAGTAAGTGTCTGAGGTCATATTTGAACTCAGGTTTTCTTGACTACAGGCCTCTGTGCACTATCATGTCTAGCTCTATGTTATCATACGTAGCTGCTTCATCAGATAGCATGGGACTTCATAAAAAAAAAAAAACAAAACAAACAAGCAAACAAAAAAACCCAAAAAACAAAAAACATCTGGTTTGGAATCCTAGCCCTGCTACTAATTATCTGTGGGACATTAGGGAACCCATTTAGCTTTCCTAAGCCTAAATGTCCTCATCTGCAAAATGGAGTAATAATACTATTTGCTCTGACTGCCTCACTAATTTGCTTATTGGTAAAGCAAACATAGGCTTTGAAGCACTAAATAGGGTGTCCCTAAAATCTTAGGAGAGTTAAGTTTGAATAGCTTTAAACTGTACTAAGTCTTTTGGGACACCCTCGAGAAATGTGAGCTGTTGTGACATCACGCCATGTAGCATAATGTAATTATGCAAAGCACACTCTATCATAGCATACATTGAGAAAAGATGTGTCACCTAATTAGAATATCTTTAGGGTAAATGAGATTGGGGATGCCTTTCCCCCTCTTCCTTTGGTTCTCCACCAATATCATTAGAGGAGTATGAATAGCAGTGATTTTGCTGACCCAACTGCTTTGTCAGCTTTAATACTTCAGACTAAGAAATGTAATCCTTGATAATTCTGGGTTCTTGATGATGACACTGATGTGATTTCAGTGTGAGCCACCAGAGAGAGAAAGATCTTTTTTAATAATGCAGTGCAAGCCAATTGTATTCATAGTGTAGACTGATCCACAGGGTCTTTCATCCTGATGTGTGTAATAAATACTTTTTTATTGATTGGTCCTTATCACTGAAGCTTAGAGTTGAAATTAACTTCAGATACTTATTATAAAAGATTTAGTGAAGCACGAATCTATATCACAAAAATTCCAACAAGTGGGCATCCAGACTTTGCTTCAAGCTTTCTGTTGATGGACAACTCACTACCTTATAAGACAGACTATTCTTTATTATTGTTGTTTTGTTGTTTAGTCATTTTAGTTGTGTCTGACTCTTTGTGACCATTTGGAATTTTCTTGGAAAAGATAGTAGAATGATTTGCCATTTCCTCCTTCACCTCATTTTACAGATGACGAACTGAGTCAAACAGAATTACGTGATCTACCCAGGGTAACACAGCTAGGAAGTGTCTGAGGCCAGATTTGAACTCAGGAAGGTGAATCTTCTTGCCTCAAGGTCCAGTGCTCTATCATCTTTTAGACAATTCTGATTGTTAGGATATATACATACATACATACATACACACACAGACACATATGCACATGTATTTGTGTGTGTGTGTGTGTGTGTGTGTGTGTGTGTGTGTAAGTATAAGTGTATGAAATTTCCCCACAGTTATCACCCTTAACTCTTAGTTTTGCTTTTTTGGTTCCAAAGTAGAATGATTCTAATTTTGGTACATAGTAGCTACTTACGAAATACTAGCTGACTTTTCTACATGATAACCTTTAGACATGAGAAGACAGCTTTATCTGGACATTCTTTTCTGAGTGCAGTTGGGTTGAAGTCAGCAGTATTTAATTCTGCATGATGTAGTGAATAGAAAACTCCCCTCAGAGTCAAGGAACCTGAGTTGAAACCCCACTCCCTGAAAATATAGCTTGTGTGACTTTGGACAAGTCACTTAATCTCTAAGCATCCTAGGCAACTCTCTAAGATTATAAACTTCCCATTATAAAGGTGCCAGTCTGCATTAAAAGAGGGAGTTCCCTCATCTGAGAGTACTCTACATAGAGAATAAACAAGTCCAGTCAATATCACTCTCCAACCTTAAATTATGCTTCTTTGTATACCTTATGCCCTTCTGAGCCTGGACTTCCCCAAAACATTATATATTTTGTCCACTCTCTCTTTCCCATTTCTACTGCCATTACCATACCAAGAATGTTTCTCTTCTTCCTATGTTAGTTGATCAATGAGATAAATAGTATCTTCACCTACTGAAATTCTAACCTTCATTTTTCATTATCTTCCCAACCAAAGCTATTTTTCCTCCCAGAGGTATAAAAGTACCTCTAGATAAGTTCACTTATTTTAGCAGCATGCTTTACAGGGATGTCCACATAGATGATGAGGTTGGCATGCCCATTGCCAGAGCTAGCAAGTGATAAGTTTCAGAAAGGTAAAAAAAAATATCTGTTTTGTTATTTCAGTGCAAGTATTTTTGATTTTATTGGAGGGAAGGACATTGGGCTTCATCTTTGTTTCTTGCTTAGGGTTTAATACTTGGACACGTGAGAGCATTGACTCAATTGGGGAACCTGGGCCCCAGTTAGAGGTCATCTTGCTTCAGGTTCTTATCCTTTACACCATTACTGGGGTTCTATCAGCCCAGAGTCTCTGTATAAGGCAGAAATTGACATTTAAGATTTCCACCAATAGTTCCATCATTTTACCCAGAAGGGCTGTCACGATTGATTACTAGGTGCTGAGTCAATTCATTAACTAAGCTTCATTGTGGGTGGTTTTAATTCCAAGAATGCTTTGTTGTTTTTCATCCTCCATCCATCTCTGCCATCTCACAACCTGTACTAAGATCCTCCCTCATTAAACTTTCACAAACATCCTATTTAGTCATATTCTACATCATAATTAGATATGAATATATAAATTTGAATACCATTCTGCCTTTAATTTCTAATTGGCTATCATGTTCTGCTTGGCATGTGCTCGCTATCCTTTGTGCTTGAAGAGATTCAAAATGACATCACTATGTTGGGGTCAAGGTACAGTGTGTCTGACTGTGACTGAGCAGACAAATATAATCTTGGAAGGCTCTACCACAGGTCAGGCACAAGTAGTCCATACGAACTAGTGGAGATGCCTCTAAATTAGTGCATCTCACTTTTCTTCTGAGCTACTGCAATTCTGTTTCTTCATAGAGTACAATGCCTTCTTCTTCAATGTGGACATTTCTTGGTGGATGGTCCTATGTCAGTGTCTTACATGTCTCTCAATTGATTCCAGAGTTCTTCAGAAAGACCTTGAGAGTGTCCTTGTATCACTTCTTCTAATATTCATATGAGCATTTGCCTTGTGTGAGTTTTCTGTAAAATAGTCTTTTAGGTAAAAGTCTAATTGGCCTTTGAATAACATAACAAGACCATCAGAGTCTTGTTCTTTGCAGTAGAGTTTGAATGATTGGCAGTTCAACTTGAGAAAGGACCTCAATGTCCCGTACCTTATCTTTCCAGGTGATCTTCAGAATCTTCCTAAGACAATTCAAATGGAAGTGATTCAGTTTCCCCGCATGTGCATGATATATTGTCCAGGTCTCACAGGTTTAAAACAATTGGGTCAGCACAACAACTCTGTAGACCTTCAGTTTGGTAGGCAGCTTACTAATTCTCTTCCACACTTTCCTTTGGAGCCACTCAAACACTGAGCTAGCTCTGGCAATGTGTATGTTAACCTCATCATCTTTGTGAATGTCCCCTGAAAGTATGTTGCTAAGGTAAGTGAACTTATCCACAGTATTCAACATTTCTTAACTTACCGTAATTGATGGTTCCACATATAGATGGTGAGGTGTTGGCTGGTGGAGAATCTGTGTTTTCTTGGTTTTAATTGTCAGGTGAAAAATTGACACAAGAAGCAGAGAATTGACCCATACTCTTGCATCTCAACCTTAGAGATTTAGAGTCATGCACCAATTCTTCTTCCACTTTCGTCTTGGCTTGTAGTCTTTTCAAGTTATATAATTTACTATCAGTGTGGAAGCTGACCTTGATGCCATTTTCACTTTCACTGAAGGTATATGACAACATCTCTGAAAAAATTATGCTAAAAAAACATGGGGGCAAGTACACAATTCTGCTTTGTTTACTAGGAAAGCATGAGAACATTTTCCAATATCCATACATTGTACAAGCATGCCATCATAGAACTGATTTACAATATGGATAGACTTCTCTGGGCAACCAAATTTTGCCATGATCTTCCACAAGCCCTTGGCCAGGTCAAGTGATGCTGTGTACAGACTTCTGTTCTGCTCCTGGCGTTTCTCCTGGAGTTGTCAAGTAGCAAACATCATATAAACCTTTCTTTTGTCCTTTCTGAAGCCTATTAAGGAGGACTCTGGCAAGAATCTTTCTAGCAATGACTAAGAGAGAGAAAGAAAGAGATCCCCTCTGGTTGTCATAGGACAACCTATTTCCTTTTCCTATATAGAGATGGAAAAATGAAGATATCATTGGACTCCTGGGAAACAATTTCCTCTTGCCATAAAACCTAGAAAATGTTCATAGTTTTTTTTTTCTTATGAGTAGTGTACCCCTTGCCTTGTAAATCTCAGCTGGAATAGAATCAATACCAGGTGCTTTGTCACAGAAGAGAAGCTTAATAGCATTCAAAATCTCTTCTTCAGTTGGAAGTTCTGCTAGAGAGGGATTGATTTCAACTTGAGGTCAGTGGCTTCAGTATTAGTTAATGATGGTCTGTGCAGAGAACACCATGGAAATGTTCAACCCTTCTTATAAGGATCATGTCTTTATCACTAATCAAAGTGACTCCATCAGCACTGAGTCACTGAGATGCACCAAAGATCTTTGCACCATAAATAGCCATTCCAGACATTATAAAAGTGCTTTGAATTGATACTATTAACGTAAAGCTGAATTTTACCTGCTCATTACTAAGCCAAGAATCCTGCATCTCTCTAAACTTCAATTGTGCTTTACTTTTGATGGAGTTAAATTCTGCCTTCTTTGAAACAGATGAACTATCCTGCTGGTAAACCCTGTGGACTTCTTTTTTTCATTTGGCAGCTTCTGAATTTTCCCATCATTTTCAATGGAGATGTTTGCTATTGTTCTGGCCTAGATGAATAAATGTGATACTGTGCACCAAATCTCTGAAAGCTGCTCACTCCTTTTTTTGCTCCACCATTGCCAACTGTGTGTTGGCTCAGCTTTCCCTCCAAATTTGCAACAAAATATTCATACTCAGAGAAGCAATTTAATCTGCTGACATTAAGTCTTCTGATAGACCTCTTGCCCTGAGTCCTTCATTTTTATTGAATGTAAATGTTTAGCTTGGAGAGGATAAATCTATGGTTGGTTCAGCACTCTGCACCACATATCACTTTTGGTACTGTCACAATCTATGTCTTCTTCTTACAATGACATAGTCTGTTAAATGCCAATGTTTGCTGTGAGGAAGCATACATGAGGTTTTATTGAGCTTAGGTAGATGGAAGAGAGTGTTGGTGATGAGAATGTCATGAGACACACAAATCTTCAGTAGTGAATGACTGTTGCTATTGTTATTTCCAACTACATTCCTAGGAAGAACTTCCTGCCATTTCTGTGCCTACTCTAGCATTAAAATCATCCAGAAGTACAAGTTTGTCCTGTTCCAGCGCATTGATGATGAGGCTCTCCAGATATCTACAACATTTTTCTTTGGTCTCATCAGGGTTCATCATTGTGGAAGCTACATGCTGATGGTGGTATGGTACTTTTTTGCAATTGGCAATCACATTGTCATGAACCTGCCGTTCACTTTTTTTGGGAGGCATACAAGCATGTTGACTAAATTATTTTTGCTTGTAAAACCCATGCCAGCTTCATGGTGCTCCCCATCACTGTGGCCACTCTAAAAATATATGTATCTAGTTCTGATTTCAGTAAACTGGCTTTTATTTGCCAGCCTTGTTTTACTCAGGAGTGCTTTTTGGATGTGATACCTGCTGAGTTCTCTTGCAACAAGAGTTGTTTGTCTTTCAAGTCTACTGGATTTCATGTTGTCCATAAGCATGTACACATTCCATGTACCAATGGTAAATGGAATAATTTTTTTGCCAAAGTTTTGTACATGTTTTTTGCTTAGGTTGCAGGGTAGGTTCCCTACTTGCCATGATGAACAGGCCAGGGTTAGATTAGGTGGAGTAGACTATTTTTAGGGTACCTCTTCTAGCCTCTTCCTCATACCAGGAGGTGAGCAGTGTGGTTCTTAGTAAAAACTGCTCAGACACACAGGGGGCTGCCAAATCCAACTTTGCTTCAGTCCAGTGAGAAGATGACCCTATGGCCTAGGTTATCTGTGTGCAGGATTGTGACTGTAGCTCCCAGTGTATCTGCATCTGCTGCTTTGTCACTTGTGCATCACCACAGGACTTTGAGGTAGGTGAAAATGGTTAAATGGTATGGGTAATGTCTTTTGACTTGCACATAATTTGGATTCAAGTGAGGCAGAGTTGCATGGAGTTTATAGACCTCATTCTCTCTTTCAGAGTCATCAAAGTCCAGTGGCAAGATAAAAGTCAAGATGACTGTTGATAACTTGGGATGCAGTAGATGACCTTGGTGTCTTTGATGTCTAACCAAGTTCTAAGCTCTCCAAAGCTCCTGCTTCAGTCACCTTCTCAGCCATTGGAAAAAATTGTTCTCATCTGTTCATTCCACTGGGGGAAGTCTTCATATGCTTGTGCCAGACAACCCTTTAACTCATTGAAGGGTTTGAGACTCCTTGGTTATCCTCAACCTGGTTAACCCATTTGCCAAAACAGTTTATGAACTGGTCACTACACATTCTACAGCTTCTTGGAGTCACAGATGAGGGTAGGGTAGGCAGGTAGACACCAAAGGTGGAAAGCTTCCCTGAAAAGGATTCAACAGCCCTTAAATCAGAGATATTAGTCTCCCCGGAACACCTGTATACCCTACTTGGCATCGAAAACACTCTAGATTCTATTAACTCTAACTGCTTTGTCAATGATCACCATTTGTTCAACTTTTTGGAGTCTCAGTTTCTTCATCTGAAAAAAAATGGGGTTAACGATTCTTGTGCTACTCATTTTTTTTGGGTTGTCATGAGTCTGTCAATAAATATTTATCAAATATTTACTATGTTTTTAGTCCTATGATAAGTATTGGTGGTGAAAAGAAAGGCCAGAAAAATGGTCTCTATCCTCAAGGACCTCATTCAAATAGGGACACAACATTCAAGCAACTATTTATATACAAAACACGTATAGGATAAATTGGAGCTAATTTCAGAGAGAAAGCACCAGCATCAGGATAGGACCTAGGGAGAACTCTTGAAATGTTAGGATTTGAACTATCTTAAAGGAATTCACAGAAGCATCTCACTTAGCATCTAGTTGCATCTAAGGGAAGGTAAATGAAGAGTTTACTTCCAGTACCAAGAATTATTAGGTACCTTTGCCATATATGTATATTACACACATCTCTCACTACCATCATAGTCTTATTTTGAACCTCTTCTCTCCATAAGTCTGTGTATTTGCTAGAGAACACCTTAGGCTTTTGAGGGAAATGTGTTTTCCAACTCCTATTTCTATGCCATCTTAGAAAATATCTTTGTTAAAAGCTAATTAAGCCTATGGACTTATTGCTTATGGGGCACCTGCTAGTGGGTGATGACTAGAGTGTACTGTTAGAGTATAGCCTCACAGTCTTACAAACATAAGTTTGCAGCTGCCCCTATAGGGACCCAACTATTGAAGATGAGTGAAGGTTGAGGAAATAACTCCAGGCCAGGTCCTTTTTTCTAATTATACTTTTAGGTGTACATGATGCTACCTGAAAAAAAAAAAGTACGGTCACTGAGGCAGTCAACAGGGTGCCTAGCATTTAATAAATGCTTCCTAAATTTATTGTGATTGATTAGAAATCAGAACATCTAGGTTCTAGTTATAGCTTTGGTATTTGCTATTGATGTGTCCTTGGGCAAGTTATTTAACCTCTATGAATTTTCAATTTTTCCATCTTTGATAATGATCTCTTTGTTGCCTGCCTCACAAGGTTTTTATGAAATGAGAAAGTAGCATATAAACTATAATATTCATCAGTGGTCTACACTGATGAATTAGGACTGCTAAATTTTAAAATATGATTCTGCAGGACAACTGTACCAACTTTGGGTGATAGCATCAAGATTTGTGAGTTCAGACATAAACAGGCAGTTTTGAGAGAAAGAAACCAAAGCTATCAATAGTCATAAGAAATATTCTAAATCACTAATAAATATAGAAATGCAAATTAAAACAACTCTGAGATAGCATATCTCACCCATTAGATTGGCTAGGATGACAGAAAAGGAAAATGATGAATGCTGTGGGGCACATGGAAAAAATAGGTTCATTAATAAGGCACTATTAGTGGAGTTGTGAACTAGTCTAACCATTCTGGTGAACAATTTGGTACTATGCCCGAAGGGTTATAAAACTCTATATCCTTTGACTCAGCAATAGCACTACTAGGTTTATACCCCAAGGAGATAAAAGAAAAAGGAAAAGGTTCCTTATGTGCAAATATATTTTATAGCAGCTTTTTTTGTGGTGGCAAAAGAATTAGAAACTAAAAGAAAAACTCAGTTGGGGAATGGCTGAGCAAACATTGTAAATGGATGTGATGGAATACTATTATACTATAAGAAATAATGAAGATGGTTTCAGAAAAGTCTGCAAAGATTTATATAAACTAAAACAAGGTGAAGTGAACAGAACCAGGAGAATGTTACATATAATAATAGCAATATTGTAAACATAATGATCTGTGAAAAACTTAGTGTTTTTGTTGTTCAGTCATTCAGTTGTGTCAATTTGTTCCTGACCCCATGGACCATAGCATGCTAGATCCTTCTATATATGATGATGTCTGTTATTCCATTTCTTACATGTAAATCATTGTTGGCATTATTCTACAGAATATTTACACCCAAGACAGTTCCAAAAGACTCAAGATGAAAAATGCTATCCACATCTAAAGAAAGAGCTAAGGAGTCTGAATGTGGATTAAAGTGTACTATTTTCACTTTTTTTTAGTGGCTCTTCCCTTTTGTTTTGTTTCTTCTTTCATATGAAAAATGCAGAAATATGTTTACATGATAGCAAAGTGGGGAGGAGTGATGGGAGGGAGGAAGAGAGAAAAATTTGAAACTCAAAATCTTATAATAAGTGAATTTTGAAAACTACTTTTACATGTAATTGGAAAAAATAAAATATAATTTACCAAAAAAAGAATATTTACACCCAATACTTGTCTTTTCGTTGTCCTTTGGATTACTTGAGTTTAAGGTATCCCAAAATTTGTTTCTCCATAGTGTCACTTGGAAAATATTGGTAATATTACTTGGAAAATAAATCAAAAGATTAACTTGTGAGACAATGAGATTCTCAGGATCATTAAAAGGACTAAGCAATTTCATCAAAGGGATTAAATCTTCTGCCCCCCTATTCAATTCAGAGGCTAACTTATCACCTGGGATTTTTATATCAAAAAGTCAAAGGACTGCCTTTCCAGGTACTGTCTGTATTCTAGGTGATATTTATTTCTCATCAATTTAATTTTTATTTTCCTACCTCCAGTTCTGCACACAGTATTTAATACATGCTTATTATTAATAAGTACCTGGGCAGCTAAGTGGTACAGTGGGTAGAGTGCCAGACCTAAAGTCAGGGCAACTTATCTTCCTGAGTTCGAAATTGGCCTCAGATACTCTAGTTGTGTGATCCTGGGCACTTAGAGCTGTTTGCCTGAGTTCCTCATCAGTGGAATGAGCTGGAGAATGAAATAGCAAACTACTCCAGTATCTTTTGCCAAGGAAACTCTGAATGGGGTCATGAAAAGTCTAAAATGACTGAAAATAGGGCGGCTACATGGTGCAATGAATAGCGCTCCAGCCCTGGAGTCAGGAGGACCTGGGTTCGGATCTGGCCTCAGACACACACACACACACACACACACACACACACACACACACACACACACACACACACACAGAGCCACGTGACCTTGGGCAAGTCATTTAACCCCAATTGCCCTCCAAAAAGCAAAAAAAAAAAAAATCTCGTTTGAAAAAATAAAATAAAATGACTGAAAAACAACTGAAAAACAACAGCAACAACAAGACATGGTATGTGCTTAAAATGCTTATCAATTATGATGATCAAACAATCAAAGAATGATTGTTTCATGTGTGACTGGTTAGACTGATTTCTTTTAACTGACTATCTGTCCTTATTTACTGATAAGGAGTATTTACTAAACAGAGGTAATTGTATTTACGTTTACCTCATAGGAGCTGAGTTGTTGGTGAATGAGTAAAAATTCACTTTGTTTACTGTATTTAGTCAACCTATGATCAGACCAGGTTTCATATTTAAATTTTCCACCCACCCTGTTTAGCTGATTTGTTACTACACAGGGGTCCACAACATCTTCCCAGCTACCTTTCAACTCTTACTCTGGGCACATCAAATCAATACTACCATTGCTTCTAGAAAGAACCTGACAATCAACTTCTTTGTTGCTCTGTCTCTGACTCCCCAGATTGAAACTTCCTTTCCTAGAATTCACTCCCCTGTTTTGTGTTGTCTTCTATTAGAATGTAAACTTCTTGAGAGTGGGGTGTATCTCCCTTTTTAAATTGTATCTCTACTGCTTAACACAGTGCAAAGCACATAATCAACATTTAATAAATGCTTCTCCTCCCCCTCCCAATTCATTTCCATTAATTTATTCATTCATTGTAAGGATGTAATTATACAATGTTTGTGAAAGTGCCTTATAATCACAAGGGACTGGGTAAATGTATGCCATAATTATTACTTTAAATGCATGGCAAGCACCACTAAGAGTTGGCCAGGAATTTTTGAAGGGGCATAGTTCCCTTGGATTCTGCAATCTGTCCATAGGCAGTTTTGGAGGAAAAACTTATGGCACAGTAAGGGAGACAGAAGTGGGGTGCCCTGGGGTGTTTCTTTCCATTCCAGGGCTGTAGCAGAGTAATTAAGCAGAGCAAGTGTTATTAGCAGTGCTGTTGGGTTTCAAACTGCCCAATGTATGGTAGTTTTTGCAGAGAGAGATGGCTGAAGAGAGCACAAGGAAGGTAGAATTTTGTGTAATGTAGTGATATAGTTCCACACAATATTCTGGGACTCCTGGACCTTTCCATTCTTCTCTCCCTACTGAGTGAACTGGATCACAGTTTTTGAGTTCACAGGTGTCATTGAAGCCAACTTATCCCCTTCCCCCATCCCCACTTTATAGATGAGGAAATTAAGGTCCAGAGACTTCAAGTGAAATTTCCCAGGTCACACAGATAGGGATTTATATAGTTAAAAATTGAATACAGATCTTTTGATTACAGAACCAACACTCTTAAATGACAAAGATTGAATTTAACAGGTTCTCTATCTCCAATTCCATTGTTTTTTACACTGTTTCCAGGTTGATGCACTGATGGTTAGTCAATGATCCCATGGAACAAAGAGTTATGACTAAAAATGATGTGTGTGTGTGTGTGTGTGTGTGTGTGTGTGTGTGTGTGTGTGTGTGTGTGTATGCACGCACACCCATGTTTGTGCCTCATGCAGAGGTTTATGGCTGAGGGGTTGAATTGCTTCAAAAATGGTACACAGATCTCACTCTTGTAGGCACTGAGTAATAATGCCTTGCATCTCAGATTCATCCTAAAACTGCATTAGTGTGTTGATTGGACCCACCACTCCTGAGAGGGATTCTCTTCTAGGGGTACTAGTATGGAACAGAAGTTGTCTGTGGCCACTTGAGGAAATCAGGACTCCTTCACCATCAATGAATAGATTTTTGATATGATGCTTCCTAATGTTTTCTGTAATTGTTTTTTATTGTCCTGATGTTAATATGGATTTAAATGTTCCAAGTGGGAGCAGAAGCTCTCATGCAGTCACAGTGAACTAATTTTCAACCATTAATAGCATGTCCATTTCCATTTTCCTTCTGGCATCTAGAGGACTACATTACAGGCTCGCTGACCTGCTACATTCAATTTGAAACAAACAAACAAACAAAGCTGCTTCATGCAGTCACAGAGTGCCAACAAATATTATTAGAAAAAGCTGGTGTATTTTCACCCTTATAACCAAAAATAACAAGCTGTTCTTTTAATTATATTAAAATGCTTTATAATGAAAACATGTAAAAATTTACTGGCTAAAAGGTTCTTTTTTAATTTTGGTAAGCACAAAGTGTTTTAAAATGCATAGTTTATAGGGCCAATGAAAGTATTTTGTCCTTTGCAAAGTGTTTTACAATTACTGTAATTAATGTATATTGGCCAGACTTACTGAATTCAGCCAAGCTGAGATATTTGTAAGGTGGGGAGGTTTGGGTAGTCTTTAGAGAGCTTATATTGCATATATACTTTCCTCCTCCTACCCTAGGAAGGGCGGGAGTGCTGTTTATTAATATCACCACTTTCCAGATGAGGAATTGTGTGTTGAACTCCATGCCCAAAAGGAAACATAAGCATGCCCGCAAAACCAATCAAAATCTTTTGGCTACAGCCTAATCTCAGTTTAGAGCAAGGAAGAAATACCCAGGCCTTCTCCTAGGGTGTGGACTCACTTGTTCTAATTCCCACAACTCACCTTCCTTGCCTTTTGATAAGTTGTAACTGAGAGACTTGGGTTAATCTTTATAAGCAGCATATTCAAATAGTAAGGTGCACTAGACCTATGCTTGGTGCATTTGAGATCGATATAATAGTATTGATGGTTTATCTAGGAAAAGAGGAAAATAATAATTGTTAGCATTTATAGAGTATTTTAAGGTTTGCAAAATGTTTTTTTTTTTTTGTTTTTTGCTTTTTGGAGGGCAATTGGGGCTAAGTGACATGCCCAAAGTCACAGGCTAGTAAGTATGTCAAGCGTCTGAGGCCGTGTAAAATGTTTAACAAATATTATTTCATTATATCCTCTTAACAACCCTGGGATTTAGGTGTTATTATTATAAACGTTTTATAGATGGAGAAACTGAGGCAGACAGAGGTTAAATAATTTACCCAGCTAGGTGTGAGTCCAGATTTGAACCTGGGTCTTCCCAATTGCAGTTTCACTCTTCTATATATTGTACCACTTACAGGCTTCACAGATCAGGTAGTTCCAGCCAGTTCCAGGACATTTCTGACAGAAGGGAACTCAAAAGATCATATATTCCATTATTTTAATTTTGTAGAGAAGGAAACTGAGCCTCTTGAAATATAACTTGTTCAATATAATAGAAGAAGGAAGTAGCAGAGCCGCAATTCAAACCCAGCTTCACTGATTTGAAACTTAATTTTTTATGCAGAAGGTGGAACAATTAAGTGTATCTTACCTTCTTCCTCCTTTGCCTCTCTCCCCTTCGGTGTGTGTTTCTTTGTGCGTTAGAGAGGTGGTGTGTATGTGAATTAATGTTTTTATCATGTTGAATGCCAAGATCCCATTGGCACCTCTCTGCCCCAGGAGGTCTTCCACATGTGTCAGCTGAACCTGATGCCAGGTTCTGTTTGAACTGAACATAACATACTGCTGAAATCATCAGAGCCTTTTATAGCTCGCCAAGGGGGAAAAGAAAAAAGTAACCTTAACTTGATGGTCTGATTAGGTCTCATTGATAGTTTGGATTTGGAAATGAAACCTGATAGAGACCAAAAGGAGACCCTTTCCCTAAGAAGAGACTCTAGAACGAATGTTCCTGAAGTTTCCTGGCAGTCTACATAGTCTTTTATAGGGAAAAACCCTGGCAGCTACCATTTGGCCATTGGTCCTGGAGCAACAGACTGCTTCAGGTGGCATGTCAATTTTAGTAAAAGCTGATCCTATGTCAAGGTGAGTGGAAATGATGAAACGTCTTCAGCATACCTTTTTTCATTCTCACTTCTCTCCATCAAATAACTCCCCCCTCTTCCCTTACAAAAGCAAAAAAGCCTTCTTTCTCTCTGGAAGAAACCAAAGTGCAACTTTTCTTCTAGGTCCTTGGCTTCTAAGGACAGTCACCTTGAATGAAAAATGAAAATTTAAAGTTTAGAATCTCTGCTTGAAAAGATACTGCTTTTGTGTATTTGACAAGGTTACATCTATATTCATATTTGTATATATGTGTGCATGCATGTATATCTATAAATATACACACACATTGCACATATATATGTAATGTCTGTAGAGAATTGGCCACTGAATCAAGGAAGACCTGAGTTCCAGTCCTGCTCCTGACATATACTTGCAAGCTCTCAGTACTCCAAATCACTCAGTAAGATCATTAGTCCAGAGTAGGTGACCACATGCATTTGGTTAAGGAGCCCTGGGATCTGCATTTGACTATCTGCATGATATTGAATAAGTCACTTCTCTGGGGCTCAAAATTTTTCTTTAAAAAAATAATAGTCTTGGACTAGACTATTCCCAAAGTCCTTTCCAGTTCTAATCCTAGTACATACTTATATTCTTGTTTTGTTTAAAAATATAATTTTAAATGTTTTTATAATTTTGAACTCCAAATTCTCTCCTTCCTTTCTACCCCCCCCAATTAAGAAGGCAAGAAATTCATTAATTTTACATGTGAAATCATACAAAACACATTTCCATGTTAGTCATATTTCAAAAAAAGCAAGAAAAATAAAGTGAGAAAATTATATTTCAATTTGGACTCAGAGTTCATCAGTTCTTTCCCTGAAGGTGGATAGCAGTTTTTTTCACCCCAAATCCTTTGGCATTCTCATGGATCATTGAATCAATTAACTAGCTAAGTCTTTCACAGATGACCATCATCATAACATTGCTTTTACTGTGTACAATGATCTTCTGGTTCTTCTCAATTCATTTTGCATCAGTTTATATATAGTTCTTGCCAACACACATATGCATTCTTGCAGGATATCATTAGTAATGTGTTTTATTTGTGTAATATGGTTACTCCTTCACTCTTCTGGATGTATTATTGAGTCTCCTGACTTCTACACTGTGTTTTCTCTCCCTTCCCCCTACCCTTTTCAGCTCTTTTCATGTGCTGTTTTCCATTATTAGAAAATGAGCTCTCCTCCCCAGATCACCTCCAAACTATGTAACTTGGAACAACTTCTCGAGCCCCAGCACCCACAGAAAGACAGAGAGAAGCTAACCTCCTGCTGAGGACAGACCAGCAGCCCTGCAGGAAGGACCAGCACAGCGCTCTGGGAGCCAGCAGGGCATCCACAGTGTGTGGGGAGCCAGCACAAGTCTGCCTGAGTTGCGGTTTCAGCCCCAGGGTGGCAGGGCCAGCAGCAGGCTGGAGGGACCCCAGAACACCGGCAGCTGTGGCAATTCCAGAATTATCAACATAGACATGCCTAGGACAAAGTGAGAGGTTAGTGTCCTATGGACTTTGGGACCAGTATTTGGGGAATGCATCAGCTTCCTCCCCTGGGGGCTGGAAGCCACTGAGGAAACATGCCATTTTTCAGTTTTCAGAGGCAGCTCCAGCTCCTGGCCTGTGAACTGTAGGGAGATCCAACTATCAGCCTCGGGGGGGTAATCGCTCTTGCTTTAACCTCCCTGCATTAGGATTGTGATCTGGGGTGGAGTTTGTGGGTGGGATCCAGCTTGCCAGAAATGGAAGTTGCCCCCCCCCCCACACGTTTGGGGTGAAAGTTCTTGTCTGGCGCCAGGCCATACTGTGGCAACAAGCTCAAAAGTCAAGTAATTAAGTGGCAACATGCCAAGGCAAAGGAAAAAAATTGAACAGAAAAATGCAACTTTACACTCCTACTTTGGGGGCACAAAGGATGGAAGCATAGATTGAGAGGAAGGCTGTGAGGTCAGTAGTCCTGCTCCAAAAGCCCCAGGAGAAAACATGAGCGGGTTGCAGGCCATAGAGGACCTTAAGAAGGACTTTTAAAAATCAAATAAGAGAAGTGGAGGAAAAATTGGGAAGAGAAATGAGAAGGATGCAGGAAAAGTATGAAATGAGGGTCAACAGCCTGACTGAGGAAAACAACACCTTAAAAAATAGACTGACTCAAATGGCAAAGGAGGCCCAAAAGAGCAATGAGAAGAATGCCTTAAAAAGTCGAATTTGCCAGGTGGAAAAAGAATCTCAAAAGTTCACTGAGGAGATTCATTCCTTCAGAGTTAGACTGGAGCAAATGGAAGCTAATGACTTTATGAGAAATCAAGATACTGTTAAGCAGATCCAAACAAATGAAAGATTAGAAGGCAATGTGAAATATCTTATGGGAAAAATCACTGACCTGTAAAATAGATCCAGGAGAGACAATTTAAAATTATTGGACTACCTGAAAGCCATGATCAAAGAAAGAACCTAGAAATCACCCTTCAAGAAATCCTCAAGGCAGGGGTGGCTAGGTGGCGCAGTGAATAGAGCGCCGGCCCTGGAATCAGAAGGACCTGAGTTCGGAGCCGGCCTCCGACACTTAATCCGCACAAACAAAAACCTAGCCGTGTAACCTTGGGCAAGTTACTTAACCCCAATTGCCCTAAAGGGGCGGCTAGGTGGCGCAGTGAGTAAGAGCGCCGGCCTCGGAGTTTGGATAACCCGAGATCAGATCCGGCCTCAGAAAATGAGCACCCACGCATAAATAATGACTAGCCGTGTAACCTTGAGCAAGTTACTTAACCCCAATTGCTTAAAAAAAAAAAAAAGAAATCCTCAAGGAAAACTGCCCCGATGTTTTAGATCCAGAGGGCAAAATAGAGGTTGAAAGAATCCACCAATCACCTCCTGAAAAAGATCCCAAAAAGAAAATTCCCAGGAATATTATAGCCAGGTTCCAGAATCCCCAGATCAAGGAGAAAATACTACAAGCAGCCAGGAAGAAACAATTTCAATATTGTGGAAACACAATCAGAATAGCACAGGACCTGGCAGCTTCTACACTGAGGGATTGAAGGGCATGGAATATGATATTCCAGAGGGCAAAAGAGCTGGGAATGAACCCAAGAATCACCTACCCAGCAAAACTGAGTATTTTGTTTCAGGGAAAAATATGGTCATTCAGTGGAATAGAGGACTTTCAAGCACTCTTGAGGTAAAAACCAGAATTGAATAGAAAATTTGACATCTAGACACAAGAAGGAAGAGATGCCTGAGAAGGTAATCAGGGAAAAGAAATCAAAAGGAACTTATCAAAGTTGAACTATTTACATTCCTATATGGAAAAACAATAACTGTGACTGATTAAACCTTTCTCAGTATGAAAATAATGGAAGAAGGGTGTATGGTCATATGAATACATATGTGAATGTGTGTGTATATGTTTATAGTTATACATGGATAGAGGGCACAGGTTGAATTTGTTGGGAAGGGAGGATACTTAAGGGGTGAAATTATGAGGTGAGAGAGGAAAGTGGCAAGAGGAGATAGGGAGAGACAGGGTAGGGTAAACTATCTCATGTAGAAGAAGCAAGGGGAAGTGGTTGCAAGGGAGGGGAAGAATAGGAAGGCAAAAAGGCAAAACCACATTCTCATTAAATTTGGTTCTGGGAGAGAATGACATACATACTAAATGGGATATCTCAACTTGCAGCAGAATAGAGGGAAGGGGGATGAGAAGAGGGATGATGGATGGGAGGGCATCCTTGGTGGGAGGGGAGGTTGGAAGTACCCACTATAGAAGAGGAACAGGATCAAGTAGGGAATGGACCAGGTAGGGGGTGGGATGAGTGGGAGGGAATTATAAGCAGCCTCGTACAATATATCTACTATGGTAATGTTTTGCATAGCTAGACATGTACAACACATACTGAATTACTTATCTTCCCAGAGGGAATGGGTGACAAGAGAGGAAGGAAATGGATCTGAAATTTGAGGTTTTAAGACTAAATGTTTCAAATATATACAAATACTGTTATTAATACTATTTTGCATGTAATTGGGAGATAAGATTTGCAGGCATTGGGACACAAAGATTCACCTTCCTCTAATGGAAAAGTCGAAGGGGGTATGGGAGAAGATAGAGGAGAGAGCAGATTGGAGGAAGTGATATCTTATGGGACTGCTATTCTGGGAGGGTGGGTAGGGGAAAAACAGGGGGGGAAATAATTGTAACTCAAAATTTGGCAGAAATGAATGATGTAAAACAGAAGTTAATAAAGCATTTGTTTAATAACAAAAAAAAAAAAAGAAAAGAAAATGAGCTATTTAAGGACAGGGACTTTTTCCTCTTGCTTGTGTTCATACTCCCAGTTCTTAACACAGTGCCTGACACAACATAAGCAATTAATAAATCTTTGTATCTATGTATCTATCTATCATCTATCTCCTCTCTCCCTAGCTCTATATAATCTATTTATCTATCTTCTCTCTTTCTTCTCCCTTTCCTTCTCTTTCTCTTCCTCCTTTTCCCCCTCCTACTCCAGGGCATTTCCCCAACACATTAGTCACATTAGAGGGAGAAGACCACAGTGGATTACTCCTATTGCTACTCAAGATTCTAGGGGTAACTCTGAGGGTCTGCATTTCTTGTACTATAACTCACAGCTGTTTGCTGTTGCACTTCCTATCTGGCCAGCCAGACTTCAGTAGGCTTTTAGTAAAGATATTTACTAAAATGGTATAAAAATAATGGTTGGTACAAAAACATTCCCCTCAAAAGTTCGGTACATTCTCTTCCCTGAGGGGCCCACGGAGAGAGTGGGCACAAACTTAACATCCAAAGGCAGTGAAGCACACAGGTAGAGAACACATGATAAAGGGGCATACCCACAGCTCCTATTTACTGGAATCTTTTTTCTCCTTCATAGAATTCTTATGATCTTTCCCCTAGGTGTAGTTCTCTACTGCTCTCCAAAAGTCAGTTCCTTTGTGAAGTCCATAGCCTTCAGTTCTTTTTACCTCAAAGAGGTCAAGTTTCTAAAATCTTTCTTTTCCTCAGGTCACCATTACTCTTGGCTTGATGTGTGATATTATATGGGTCCAACTTTTTAGATCTTGGCTAGATCTATTGTTGGCTGCTGTTCTAGTGTTTCAGATGATATGGTCAGTGGAGAAATGTGTGTGTTTGCATGAGTGTGTGTGTGTGTTTTTAGAAACTCCTCCTCCTTCCCCCTTTTTCCCTATCCTCCAGCTAGTTCGTTTTAGGGGCCAGACTTAAACTGGAATCCTTTGAAATGAAGACTTTCTGCTATTAGAGTAGATTGCCACCTGACTGAACTCACCATTAGTCTAATTGCTATTTTATACATTGGCCCAATGGGCATGACTGACCCTCTCAGTCAATCACATTGCCTTCTTTCTTTACCCAATCAAATAGGTTCACATCTCATGAAGAGATCAAAGGGCATAAACCATCTTGTGAATATAGCTAAAATCTCATCACATCCATGGGAAGGATGATAGATTCAAAGGAAGTGTCTGGTCCTTTTGTGATTATATCAATTAGGGTGTGTGGGTAAAACTTCACCCTAACATTTGAACTGTACTAACTCTGACTGTATTTCTTTTTGTCAAGTATATTATTGTATTATATATCCTAATATTTCCTTTTATATATTCAGTGTATAAAGCCTTCTACTTCCAGGCCTGCATTCCCCTGTCTCTATATCCTTGCTCAAACTGATCCTTAAGATTGGATTGTCTTCCTTTCTCTTCTTTATCTGTTGAATTCCTAAGAGTTTTTAATGTCCAACATAAACATCACCATTTAAAGATTTTTTTCTGGGGGGCGGAGCCAAGATGGAGGAGTAGAAACAGCTCATCCAAGGCACTCTGCTCCCAGATTCCCCCCAAACTATATAAAAGGGGACTCTGAACAACTTCTGGAGCCCCAGCACCCACAGAATGACACAGAGAAGCTAACCTCCCACTGAGGACAGCCCAGCAGCCCTGCAGGAAGGACCATCGCAGCGGTCTGGGAGCTGGCAGCGAGCAGAGCGTGGGGAGCCAAGCCGAGCGGAGCCCAGGTCCCCGTGAGCTGAGGTTTTAGCCCCAGGGCAGCAGGGCCAGCAGCCGGCTGGAGGAACCCCAGAACACCAGCAGCTGTGGCGATTCCAGAATTATCAACATAGATATGCCTAGGACAAAGTGAGAGGTTAGTGTCCTATGGACTTTGGGACCAGTATTTGGGGAATGCGTGGGCTCCCTCCTCTGGGGGCTAGAAGCTGCTGAGGAGACACGCCATTTTGTAGTTTTCAGAGGCAGCTCCAGCTCCTGGCCTGCAAACTGTAGGGAGATCCAGCAATCAGTCTTAGGGGGTAATCGCTCTTGCTTTAACCTCCCTGGATCTGGATTGTGATCTGGGGTGGAAGTTGTGGGTAGGTTTACAGCTTGCCAGAAACGGAAGTTGCCCCCCCACACGTTCGGGACGAAAATTCCTCTATCTGACCTTAAAGCTGTAGTGTGGCAATAAGCCCAAAAGTCAAGTAATTAAGTGGCAACATGCCAAGGCAAAGGAAACAGAAAAATGTAACCCTAGACTCCTATTTTGGGGGCATAGAGCAGGAAAAGGACTGTGAGGTCAGAAGTCCTGCTCCAAAAGCCCCAGGGGAAAACATGAGCGGGTTGCAGGCCATAGAGGACCTTAAGAAGGACTTTAAAAATCAAATAAGAGAAGTGGAGGAAAAATTAGAAAGAGAAATGAGAAGGATGCAGGAAAAGTATGAAATGAGGGTCAACAGCCTGACTGAGGAAAACAACACCTTAAAAAATAGACTAACTCAAATGGCAAAGGAGGCCCAAAAGGGCAATGAGGAGAAGAATGCCTTAAAAAGTCGAATTTGCCAGATGGAAAAAGAATCTCAAAAGTTCACTGAGGAGATTCATTCCTTCAGAGTTAGACTGGAGCAAATGGAAGCTAATGACTTTATGAGAAATCAAGATACTGTTAAGCAGATCCAAACAAATGAAAGATTAGAAGGCAATGTGAAATATCTCATGGGAAAAACCACTGACCTGTAAAATAGATCCAGGAGAGACAATTTAAAAATTATTGGACTACCTGAAAGCCATGATCAAAGAAAGAACCTAGAAATCACCCTTCAAGAAATTCTCAAGGAAAACTGCCCTGATGTTTTAGATCCAGAGGGCAAAATAGAGGTTGAAAGAATCCACAGATCACCTCCTGAAAAAGATCCCAAAAAGAAAATTCCCAGGAATATTATAGCCAGGTTCCAGAATCCCCAGATCAAGGAGAAAATACTACAAGCAGCCAGGAAGAAACAATTTCAATATTGTGGAAACACAATCAGAATAGCACAGGACCTGGCAGCTTCTACACTGAGGGATCAAAGGGCATGGAATATGATATTCCAGAGGGCAAAAGAGCTGGGAATGAACCCAAGGGTCACCTACCCAGCAAAACTGAGTATTTTGTTTCAGGGGAAAATATGGTCATTCAGTGGAATAGAGGGCTTTCAAGCATTCTTGAGGAAAAAACCAGAATTGAATAGAAAATTTGACATCCACACACAAGAAGGAAGAGATGCCTGAAAAGGTAATCAGGGAAAAGAAATCAAAAGGAACTTATCAAAGTTGAACTATTTACATTCCTATATGGAAAAGCAATAACTGTGACTGATGATATCTTTCTCACTATGAAAATAATGGAAGAAGGGTGTGTGGTCATATGAATACATATGTGAATGTGTGTTTATATGGTTACAGTTATATATGGATAGAGGGCATAAGTTGAATTTGTTGGGAAGGGAGAATACTAAAGGGATGAAATTATGAGGTGCGAGTGGAAAGTGGCAAGAGGAGATGGGGAGAGACAGGGTAGGATAAACTATCCCATGTAGAAGAAGCAAGGGGAAATGGTTGCAAGGGAGGGAGAGAATAGGAAGGCAAAAAAGGCAAAACCACATTCTCATTGAATTTGGTTCAGGGAGAGAATGACATACATACTAAATGGGATATCTCAACCTGCAGCAGAATAGGGGGAAGGGGGATGAGAGGAGGGATGATGGATGGGAGGGCATCCTTGGGGGGAGGGGAGGTTGGAAGTACCCACTATAGAAGAGGGACAGGATCATGTAGGGAATGGACCAGGTGGGGGGTGGGATGAGTGGGAGGGAATTATAAGCAGCCTTGTACAATATATCTACTATGATAATGTTTTGCATAGCTAGACATGTACAGCATATACTGAATTACTTATCTCCCCAGAGGGAATGGGTGACAAGGGAGGAAGGAAATGGATCTGAAATTCGAGGTCTTAACATTAAATGTTTCAAATATATATAAATACTATTATTAAAAAATTTTTTTTTCTACCCCCTCCAGTATATAACAGACGTCCTTTTTGGACCTACCATAGCACTCTTGTACCACTCTCTTGGAATTATCATGTAATATTCAATGTCAGGTTTCCTATTCAGCAAATATTTGCTACATGATTGCTAAGTGCCAGACAGTGGTATTAGGTGGTAGCTTACAGAAAAAAATTAAACAATCTCTACTTTAAGGGGCTTAAGAAAGCAGGAAAATACAAATAATAAAATGGGCAAAGGAAAAAGCAAACGATTTAACTCTGTTTTGGGGACATAAGCCTGGTAGAAATAATTCAGTTAATTTTTTTCTCATTCTTAGCATTTCTGCTTATAGAGGGAAAGAAATCAAAATGGATAGAAATCCATCTTGCCATTAAAAATCTTTCTCTCTATGTCTTTCTGTCTCTATCTCTCTGTCTCTGTCTTTCTTATACACATCATTTTTAGGTTACATTTCATAGTCATTTCAGACAGAACAGAGCCAAGATGAGTTCACACAGTCCAGGTGTTCAGTAAACATTTTGCTTCATCAAACAAAGCATTAGTCACTTAAAATGATGACCTACCTTGGAGAATTATTTTCCTAAAACCATTCAATGTCTCATTAATTACTCCTTCCAAGGATTTTCCTTTTCACCTGATCAAAGGTAAACTCAAGAGATATTTTTGTAAACTAACTGCATTTTATTTAAGAAAAAAAAAAAACCTACTTTCTTTCAGTTTGATTGTGACCCTAATCACTTTAGGGAAGTGTGCTTCCTGGGTTGATCAGGAGCCTTGGGGAGAGGGTGGGATAGTTAAGACAGAAACTGGTTAGGCTTTCAATAAAAAGCATCTAAAATATTTCTATGCAGGACACCCCCAGATTAAAAACTGATAAGGTTCTCTTCATTCAGGTAAGTCTAGAAGAGAATTAAAACTGGAGAGATCTTTCTTCCTTCTTTCCTTCCTTTTTTACTTTTTGGAGGGGGAAAGGTAGGGCAATTGAGGTTAAGTGACTTCCCCAAGGTCACACATCTAGTTTTTTTGTGTTGTGTCTGAGGCCAGATTTGAACTCAGGTCCTCCTGACTCCAGGGCCAGTGCTCTATTCATTGCACCACCTACCCGCTCCAAGATATGTATTTCTTACTATTTCTAAAGAAGGAAAAGGAATTTCTTAGTTTGCTTCTACAATGTAATACAATTCAAAGTAACTTCGCTAATATGGTTGAGGGTCAGAGTTTTAAGGAAGCTGTCTTGTAGGAATTAGCAATTGAATTGTATATTCAATCAATCAATAAGCATTTATTAAATACCTAACTATATGCTAAGGTTGGTGATACAAAGACAAAAGTGAAGCAAAATCATAGGTAGGTGGGGTGGGTAGGTGGCTCAGTGAATAGAGCATGGGCCCTGGAGTCAGGAGAACCTGGGTTCAAGTCCTGCCTCACACAAAAAACTTAACACATACAAAAAACTAGCTGTGTGACCTTGGGCAAGTGGCTTAACCCCAACTGCCCTCCAAAAAACAAAATAAAAGAAAAGAAAAGAAATCATAGGTAGGGAGGGAACACATGTCAGATTTGGGGGGATAATTTATGCAAACATATATGGGATACAATGTACATATGGGAATAGTTAGCAGACCAGTTTGACTGGAGTAGAGTTCACTAAGGGAAGTAATAAAAACAAAAAAGCAAGGAAAGTTATATGGCAGTCAGATTATAGAAAGCTTCAAACGCCAAACTGAGGATTGTATTTGATTCTAGAAGCCACGTGGAGTTATAAACACTTTTTGAATGTGAGAATGGCATGATCATATCTGTATTTTAGGAAGGTTTATTTGGCAACTATAGGGAAGATGGATTGAAGAAGCAAGAGCCTGGAGGTAGGAAGACCAATTAGGTGGTTGCAATTGTATAGGTGACATGATGAAGAATTGAACTACAGTGGGGGCTGTGTTAGGGAGAGAAGAGAGATGTGAGTCAAGCTATGGAGGCAGGATAGACAAAAACTGGCAACTGTGTATAATATGTGAGGGAGAGAGAATGATCACAGATGGCACCAAGGTTACAAACTTCAGTGACTGGAAGGATTATGGTGCCTCCAGCAAAAATATTGATTGAGTTTAGGCCTTGACTGCTAAACAAAACCCAAGCACTCAATCAACAATCAATAACCTAGTAATTGTGCAAATTCAGCCATACTATACTGACAGACACTAATGAAGGCAGAAGAATTTAGCTTAAAGGATCACATAATTAGAGCTCACAGTAGGTTCATAATTAATGACTTTGTTAAATGTCCTTCATTGCTATGCAAATTCCTTAGATTTGGTTCTTTAAGTCATAGTATATTTTTTCATTGACATCATTAAAGAACCATTGTGGTGTGAAAAGAGCACTGATTTTAAGTCAAGAAACCGTATTTCAAACTGCACCTCAAATATTTACTAAATGTATGACATGGGCTAATTTACTTCTCTGTGAGCCATAGGTTCTTGATCTCTAAATTAGGGACAATAATATTTACGTGAGATACAGAGATTCCTACAGTGATTAGAGGACCTATCCTGCTTCTGATGTGTACTAGTTGTGTGATTATAGGAAACCTTCCTGCAAACCCCCCGGTCTCCCAACAGCAACAACAAAACCTAGGCAATTTTTTAAGGTGTAAGTTGTAAACCAGGTACTTATCTGTATTGGTGGAACAAGTTTCCCTATAAAGGAATTTGGAATACTACTGCAGCCATAGGGCTAAATCAAAAACCAAACAGTAACAACATTAAACACTTACACTGCTCCAGACATTTGCTGTTAGGAAAGTGTTTAACTTTAAAGTGTTGTATAAATTCTATAAAACATATTCTTTATTTTATAGAAGTAACAAAGGTCAGATGTAAATGCAGATATCTGATTTTTATAGTGTTATTGTTAAGGTCCTTCCACCTCTGACACAGATATGCACCAGAGAATAGATTCTGAAAGGACAGAATTTCTTGTCAAGGACACAGCTATCACTGACTTTGTGACATTAAATGAGCATTACCCAGACCCTCCATGTTCTCAGTGCCTAAGACAGAGCAGAGTATAACCCAGTCGGTTTACACCGAATTTTCTGTAAAGAAACACACACACTGTACAGGAGACCACAAATAAAGGCACACAGGGTGAGTCCCCCAGTTAACTGAACTCCTCAGAGTTGTACAACTCTGCCATAGAAGTCTCAATGGACTTTAACATTTTCCTCCCTTCTAACATACACAGCTCATCCCTGACAGTATGTTTCCAGCAGTTTAGTCCTTTGCTTTTATCTGATGTCTGCAGTCATGCCCAAGAATGGGGGTGTGTGGTGGGGGAAGCTGATTCTCTCCTTGGACTATTGGCCCCAGCTGCTACTTTCCTGCCTCGAAGTCAACTGTTCTGCTTTGCAAACTGTACTAATAGCAACGAGCTTTGGTTGTGGAGGAAAACAGAAAAATCCTAAGGCAGAAGGGGACCAAAATGAAATGTGCTGAGTGCCTTCTCCAAGTCTTAGGGTCCAGTTGTCCATTTAGCCACAAGTGAAAGTTGAAACTATATGGGACAACAAATGGAAATATGCAATAAATCATTAATGTTTGTTTGAGAAGTTGTTTTATTAAGGGTTGCACTGGGTGGTGCTGAGGAAAGGGAAATTATATGGAGGTGCAATTGGTGAGCTGTTTTGACTGTGCACCCTGTGGACGTCATGTTTATTAAGTTCAATTTTACTTTCAAGGAGAGAATCATGCTTGGTAATTATGTGTCTCTTACTTGTCAGTTCCTGAGAGATTCTTTGACAGATAAGGTGCCAATTATATCGACAGATCCTGCTCCTTGAATTCCACAGTGCCCTGATTTCTTCTTACCCTCTCTCACCTGCTGAGCAGATCATTAAAGGGGGGTGGAGAGACTATCAGGAGAGGTACCAAGCCAGCAAGTTGGAAGGGTGAAATTTTCCTTTAATCATCACCCTCCCTCCATCTCAGCCGATTGCAGGCTTCAGTTTTTTTTTTTTTTTTTTTTTAACTGGGCCTCCTCACATACAAAGGTATGAGAACACAGAAAAATTGAGAGAGGAAGAAAGAGAAGGAGTTGATTTTTCTAAAATGAGGTTGGCTGCCAGATAGGCTTATCATTCAGAATGTTTTTTTCCCCCAAACAGGTCCTTATTTTTAAAAGGGTTAATTAAAGTCTGGGTGTCGGTGTGTTTCAAAGTTCCATCTGGCAGCAGATAATACATCATAGAAACACTCTTGCTCCCAGGAAGGATTCTTATTCTTCATTTTTTTTAATGGAGCTGAAAAATATTGCCACTTATCTAAGAAAGCTTGTTAAGGGATTCATCAGTCATGTCATACTATTCAAAATTTTAAATAAAAGCAATAATAAAATTAGCTAATCTATCTAAAGAAAATCTATCTAAAATTCTAAAGTGTGCTAACATGTACAAATGGATGGTTTAGATAACTAGAATAATTTATACAAAACACATTCTATTGATTATTCTTCTTTCTCATAGCTTTTATTCTGTGAGAGTTGCCTAAGGCCAGATTTTCTACAAACTCTTTTCTGTCTATATGATTTTAGTCTTTCTGATAATTTTCTTGTGTTAGGCTTTCCCTTTTGTTAATATCAAGATGTTATCTTAATTTTAAAAATTCAGATTACTTTCCCATTTTCATTTTGGGGAGGTTGTTCTCATAATCATTATGATCAATAGACTTAGTTATATTAGGCTGTGATATTGAGGTAATCCTAGGTTCTTGAAGGCCATGGTGGCAAGTGTGAAAGTGGTAGCAGGTCCATGCAAGGGCTGTGAGTTTGATGTTAGGGTCTGGATCTGTCATTTTGGGACCAGATTATCAAAGTTTGGGAAGTACCATGACCAGATGATCATAGGGTGATAAATATATTTTTTTCCCATAGCCAGGTCTCAAAGGCTATTGATTAGCTGTAGATGGAATGCTATATGTCTTGGCAAAAGTAATGTCCACTCAAATAAAACCATGGGCCCTTGAAGACTTGAAATGTCTTTCAAACCAGTCCAACAATTAAGCACCTGCTTTTTGTATGAGATACCACACTGGCATTGGGGATACAAAAACAAAAACAAAAAATAACCCTGGCCCGCAAGGATCTTATTTTTCACGGGGGAGACAATATGTAAAAAGATAAATATGTACATAACAATCAACCAATCATTAAGCATTTGTTTAGTGCCTACTATGTTCCCAACCCTACCAATGTACTTTTCATCAAATGAGGTAATATATGTGAGGTGCTTTGCAAAACTCAAAACACTTTATAAATATAAATAGCTATCATCCAAAGATATTAATTATATATTGTATATTATGTATATGCTAAAATATATTGATTAAAGTCAGTATGTAAATTCTCTTAATCCAGTAACATCTCTTGATTAATAATTAATATTAATAAGGATTACTATAATGTTAGTACTGCTGTGGCTGCTACTACTACTACTACCACTGCTACTATTTCTACTGAGGTACTTTTGCTTGAACCCCATTAATGTGAGGTTGAGATAATACCATATCACAGAAAGTTGTGAGGGAAAAAAATAACATTTGTGGGAGACCTAGAAAGAAATATAGATGGCTAAGTTTATGCAACAGAAGTTTGCTTATCTTTCAAAGATACAGACAAGAAATTCCCATACTACAAGTAAAAAACCCCAAATATCCTCAAAATCTAGGAAATAAATTGTACTGGAGTCAGAGCATATACAGATAGAACTGTCTTCTACAACTACCCTATCATAATATTTTCTATAAAATAGTTAAGAAAAAAGAATTGGATAGAACTTATCATAATATGTACCAATAATCTTCAAACTACATACAATGAAAAAAACTTTCAACATATAAACCTAGTAGCAAAAAACTAGTAGAATAAATTAAAATCACATAAGAAGACAAAGTATATGCCATTCCTTTTGAAGATATTTTCAGTGAGTACATAGAAGATGAGTTTATATTCCAACCTATGTTCATTCATTCAATATTTATTGAACATCTACTAAATTACAAAGAATCATTTTATCCACCTGTGAAATTGTATATAGATCATTAAATATAAAGAAATGGTGGCAGGGTGGAGACTTGTTTTCAGGCCATTTGTGTGTCAACTTCATTTAAAAAGAGAATAAGGTACTGTTTATAATAGTTAGAATATTAATAGCTCACATTTCCATACAGATTTAAGATTTACAAAACTCATACTTACCCCATTGCATCCAGTACAGCAGAATATTTTCAATTTCAATTAAAGTTGATTGGCTGGCACACAAATAAACATACTTATGTATTGATTCATTCATCAGATATTTATCGAGCACTTATTAAGTGGATGATTGTCAACTTGTGGATTGGTTGCTTCTAGATAGCAAATAAAGATGACTAAGGAATGGTTACAGCCCAGTAAGGGAAGTAAATGCTCAACTATGATGCAAGCCAGAATATGTTAATAACTTCAAAAGATGTAAGCAAAATACTGTGGAATTCACAGGAGGCAAAGATTGCTTCTTGATTTTTTCCAGGGCAGGGAAGCTCATGCCATTGTGGAATGACTAATTGCTAGAAAGTTCTTCTCTGTAGATAACTAAATACTGCCTCCCTGTTCCTTCCTTTCTTTGGTCCTAGATAGGTAAACTCTCTATCATGTAATAGCCCTGTAAATCATTGAAGATTATGACTGTGTTTCTCATAAATCTTTTGTTCCCCAGGCTAAGCCATTCTTGGTTCTTTCAATACTTTGACATATGATATGGTTTCAAGTCTATTCTCCATACTGGTATTCCTCTACTCAAAATGCTGAAGATTGTTGGTGCCTTTTTCAAAATGTGGCAAACTAAAATGAACACAACACTCTAGATGGCGTCTTTGCCAGTGAGATATACAGTGACTTGAGATCTTCAGCAATTTCGTCTATTAATACTTTGAAGATACTTCTTTGGCAACTACTAATACTATAATTACTAACATATTGAGACTACAATCAACTAAAATCTCTAATTTTATTCTCCTATGAGTTCTTGACTAGAGTTGTATTTGTTTTGTTTATTTTTATTTTTAACAAACACATGGAAATTTACATGCATGTCTATTAAATTTTCCATTGCTAGTTTGGGTCTATCTAGAAATGTGTTTTGTAAATGATTTTTCTTCTTTAATTCACAGACATTTTTTCATTTTTCACATAGCCCATTCAGACTAAATCCTCCTTCTTGACAAAGAAAAACAATTGGGCAAAAAACATCTAACACAAGATATTATGTCTGATAATATATATGATATTCTGTCCTGGTATATGATGTCCTGATCTGATTCTTTGTTATAGCTGGTGGTGGTGGTGGGGGAAGGAGTATGTTTTAAGTACATGTTCTTTTAGTGATCTTTTCATTCCATGATGGGTGCTGGTGGCACACTGAATAGAGGGCCAAACTCAGGAAGAAAAGAATTCAAATCTGTCCTCAGATTTGAAGACATTTACTAGCTGCATGACCCCAGGCAAGTCACAACCTGTTTGCCTCGGTTTCATCCAATGGAAAGTGGGGATAATACTAGCACTTATCTCACAGGATTGTTGTGAGAATCAAATGAGATATTTTAAAAATTGCTTCCTACAGTGCCTGGCACATAGTAAGCACTATGTAAATACTCATTCCATTCTCCTCCTTCACCCTCACTTGACATTGCTGTAGTCATTGTCCATATTAGTTTCCTGGTTCTAAATATCTTGCTCTACACTAACATATAAATCTTCCCATATTTCTCCATATTCTTTTTATTGCCCATTTTTTATTCCACAATAACAATAAATTAAATTTATACATCAAAGTTTTTCTAAACATTCCCTAATCAATGGGTACACACTATTTCTAGCTATTTTCATCCACAAAGAATACTACTATAGATATGTATTTAGACCTTTTTCTACTTTTTACTTCTTTGGGGCATATACCTAAAAGTGGTACTACTGGGTTAAAAAGTACATCCAAAATTTATATTCAGAACAGTTGTGCTATTCAATATTCAGTAATTCTACCAATAATGCTTGACTTCCCATGGCCCCTTTAACATTGATTGTTCCCATCTTTGTCAATTTACATGATGTGAAGGAACATTTGGAGTTATTTTAATTTCTCTTATTATTAGAGATTTGTAGTTTGTTTTCATATGGTTGCCTATAATTTGTGATTCTGCTTTTGAAAATGCTTCACATCCTTTAGACTACTTTCAGCTGTGAATAGGTTTAGGATTCTAGTCTATTGGATTCTTTTTGGACTCTGCTCCTGTCAAAAAATTTGTGCTCCAACCTGTTTAATATTTGCAAATTTGATAAACATTTCTACCGTGTCTCCAATAAAATTATTGATAAAAACAAACAAACAGACAAAAACATTGAACAGAACAAGGTCAGGAACAGACTGCTGGGGCATAATACTAAGGCTCACCCTGAAGGTTGACAGTGATACATGACTCTGGGTTTGAGGTAGGTGTTTAACCACTTATGAATATACTAACCGTACAAATCATTCAGACCACATTTTTCAACTAGTCAAGACATTTTTTAAAAAATGTTTCTACAACAAGCAAATTCTCCTTTCCCTCCATCTGATTAACTCTAGGCACTACTACTTTTATCAGTCCAAATTCATACTTGCAAATGAGAGAAATGATAGATTTTATAGAGAAAGGAAAAACAGTAGATGTATAATATGTGTTTAGGTTTTTTTTACTTTTATTTTTCAATTAACAAAAATTTATTTTCTCTCTCCTATCTTCTCCTACCCTAGTTGGAAAAAAAAAAAGAAAACAAGACTCTTTTAATAAGTGCATATAGATTTTGATAAAGTTTTTAAATTTTCCCCTTGTGAAATTTCTCATTTTCTAGAAATATTTTGGAATTAGACTCCCAAATGACATTCATGATCCTTCTTAATTTGTCACCAACCATCTTCCCAGATTTGCTCCTTCTTCTTTGTCTTCTCTGCTTCAGCCAAAGTGAACAATTTTCTGTCCTGTTCCTTGCCTCATATTGTTTCTCAGTTCTTAATGCCCAGAATCACCTTCAATCTTGTGAAATTATTACCTGTCCTCTAAAGCCCATGTGAAATACCACCTCCTTTGTGAAGTCCTCCTGGATCCTCTAATTTGGCAGTGATATTTTTCCTCTTCTGAGCTAGATTTTTCTTATGCATTTAGCTATTATTTTGTTTTACAGTTAACTGTTTTGATGTAATATATCCTTAAGAGACTGTTAGCATCATGACAGGAGGAATGACATCATATATAACCTCTGATTTTCCCCAGTCCTTAGCATGGTGTTTTGCAGGCAGTCAAACTAGCATTTATTAAGCATCTACTACATTCCAGGCACTGTTTGAAGCATCAGGGATGCAAAGAAAAGGCAAAAACCAGTCCATGTTCCCAAGTAGCTCATAGTCTAATGGGAGAGACAATATGCAAAAAAAGGACATTCAGGATATGTATAGAACAAATTGGGTATAATCTCAGTTTAAGGAGGCCTGAGAATGGCGTCTTGTAGAAGGCGGGACTTTAGCTGCACATAATGTTATGTATAATAAATGTTTGTTGAATTAAATTGATTAGAAATATCTTTATACTGCTTGAATAGGAAACCTGGCACTGTCATTTTGAAAGTCTCTTTCTTCACCTGTTATAATTCATGTAAGCATATAACATACACATTGCTAACAGCCCCCTAACCCATTTTATTGCATAGATTATTGTATCTATCTTTTCATTTGTAGAGAGGCAAAATGACACAATAGAGCCCAAGTCTTTGAATCAAGAAGTTCTTGGTCATGTCCCATCTTTGACTCTTATTTGCTGTGTGGCCACAAAAAGGTTAACAACCTTTCTGAGACTAAGTCATCTCTCTAAGACTATATTAGTTTTATGTGGGATGTGATCTGCACAAGCAAAGGGAGTTAACCACACTAAGAGTAGAAAATGCTTTATCAAAATTCAAGGCTTGTATACCTTTTATAGAAATCTTGGTAAATGGTGCTTGAAGATCAGTTCTTTTAAAGATGTATTCCATCAAACAGTAGCATTGTAGAAGCAATAGGTACATTATTCTCCCATAGATAAACCTGTCTAAGGAATAGTAAAGAAAAAATATTCTCTACCTGAGGGGGTAAGAAGTAGGGAACTGGTTCAAAATTTTCATGTCATTTTCAGGAAAAGGTATGTAAAAGAATGGAAATGTTGTATAAAGCATTTGGGGGGATTCTCTAGTCTAGACTGGTTTCCCTGTAGGTCCATCCATGTTTTCTCCTCAGGTGGCAAAGCTCTAAGATCTTGCAGATGAATTGAGGGGAGCTGGTTATTTTCCTGGGGGATATGTAATTGAGCTCTCCCATGGGGTTAGTTGCCTGCTGTTATCTTGAGGGCCTCAGCATGATACAACTAGGTTCCCAGTCACTAATTTAAAGTTCATAGGCATTTGGTGAAAGCTCTTGGGGCTGCAGCATGAGCTCATATTAAGCCCTCTGGGCAACTTAATGAAAAAATAATGATTAAAGTCCAGTGGAAGGCTCTATCTTTTCCTGTATTCAGAAAACCAAAGTGTCAAACCACATCAAGAGATGGGACATTTTCAGTGTTCTAATAGCACTGGAAATTTCCCAAGGAGTTTATTACATCTCAATTTTGCTAGCCTAAAAGGAGAATTAGAATGTGTTACTGGTATAATAATGATAAGTATAATAATAGTAACAGTCTTTTATGTAGCACTTTTAAGTTTGTGAAACATTTAGCAAATATTATCTCATTTTATCCTCCCAATACTCATAGGAGCTAAGTGCTATTACTATCATCCCTATTTCATAAATGAAGAAACTGTGGTAGGGTTTAAATGAGTTTCTTGGGGTCACATATATAGTGAGGGGGATCATTCAGGACTACGAAACATCACATTTTTTCACTATAGTGAGCCTCCCAAAAACACTCTAGAAAAAGAATGTGGGAACATTTTTTCTTCTTTTAATAGTTCATTCTTTTTCTTAGGCTCCTGCGGAATTCTGAAAAGCAAAGAGAAAAACAGTGATCTATGCACAATAGCAGCAGATAGGGCTCAATTCTTATCCACTTCTTTGTTATGCATGGAATCTTTGGAGATATTAATTGACTATTCACAAGCCACCATAAATAGAGTGTTATGGTAGACACATGCATTTAATTATCTATTTTCCATCTGGAGAGTTTAGAAGTGTCTGTTAGCATTCTTGTAGATCTCACCCCTTGCATTTCTTAGGAATTGGCAGAGGAAAGAAGACAGGATGATCAGGAGTTAGTTACTTTTTCCTATGTGAAAGGGGAAGAGGTCTAAATGATAAATCCAGAATTTAAGAAAGCCTGCCCTTCAGATTTCAAAGGAAATTTGATGAACTTTACAAGCTCCTTTTGTCCCTACTTTAGAAATTCCATTTTATATTCTGGCTATAAGACATTGGTGGGAATGGGAAGAAACTGATTAGCTATCATGGAGAGAGAGAGAGACACTGGTGAGGAATTCTCCCCTAGCAAATTCCTAAAGTCTGCATTGATGCAGGAAAAAAAATATTAAAAAAAATTTTTTCAGTTTTCAACATTCACTTCCATAGGTTTAAAATTTTCTCCTTTTCCCTCCCTCCTCATTCCCCAAGATTGCATGTCATCTGATATGTGCTCTACATATGACTATAGATAGCTTTAATTTCTTAATCTGAAAACTCATATCCTTTGACCATTTATCAATTGGGGAATAACTTGTATTCTTCTAAATTTGACACAGTTCTCTATATATGTTAGAACCATAAATACTTTGGAATCAGACTACCATACTGTGTTCCAGTTTTCCTGGTTTTCCAGTTTTTTGTCAAACTGCAAGTTCTTATCCTAGAAGTCTTCGGGTTTATCAAAGAGTAGATTGCTATAGTCATTGATTACTGTGTCTTGTGTACCTAACCTATTCCACTGATCTACCCCTCTATTTCTTATCCAGTTCCAAGTGGTTTTGATGATAGCTGCTTTATAATACAATTTAAGATCTGGTATAGTAAGGCCACATTCCCTAGTGTTTCTTTTCATGAATTCCCTTGATATTCTGGACCTTTTGTTCTTCCAGATGAATTTCAATATTATTTTTTCTAGCTCTGAAAAGTAATTTTTGGTAGTTTGATTGATATTGCACTGAACAGGTAAATTAATTTAGGTTGAATTGTCATTTTTATTATATTAACCTTGCTTACCCATGAGCAACTGATGTTTTTCCAATTATTTAGATCTGACTTTATCTGTGTGAAAAGTATTTTGTAATTGTGTTCATATAGTCCCTGGGTTTGTTTTGGCAGGTAGATTCCCAAATATTTTATAATGTCTACAGTAACTTTAAATGGAATTTCCCTTTCTATCTCTTGCTGTTGGATTTTGTTACTAATATATAAAAATGCAGATGATTTCTGTAATAAACAACTTTGCTAACATTGTTTATTATTTCAAGTAGTTTTTTTTTACTTGATTCTCTATGATTCTCTATATATATCGTCATATTGTCTGCAAAGAGTGATAACTTAGCTTCTCCTTTGTCTATTCTAATTCCTTCAATTTCTCTTTCTCCTCTTTTCTAGCACCATATTGAATAAGTGTGATAATGGACATCCTTGTTTCATCCCTGATCTTGTTGGAAATGCATCCAGCTTATCTCTATTACATATAATGCTTGGTGATGGTTTTAGGTAGATGCTACTTATCATTCTAAAGAAGGCTCCATTTACTCCTATACTCTCCAGTGTTTTCAATAAGAATAGGTATCATATTTTTTCAAAAACTTTTTCTGCATCTATTGAGATAATCATATGGTTTCTCTTAGTTTTTTTTTGTTGATATGATCAATTATGCTGATAGTTTTCCTAATATTGAACCAGCCCTATATTGCTGGTATAAATTCTACCTGAACAAAGTATATTATTTTTATGATAAGTTGTGTAATCTTTTCGCTAACATTTTAGTTAAAACTTTTGCATCTATATTCTTTAGGGAGATTGGTCTATACTTTTCTTTCTCTGTTTTGGCTCTTCCCAGTTTAGGTATCGGTACCATATTTGTACCATAAAAAGAATTTGGTAGGACTCTTTCCTTGCCAATTTCCCCAAATAGTTTGTGAAGTATTGGAATCGTGTTCTTTAAATGTTTGATAGAATTCCCTTGTAAATCCATCTGATCCTTGGGAGTTCATTGATGGCTTGTTCAATTTCTTTTCCTGATATGGGGTTAAGTATTTTACTTCCTCTTCTCTTAAACCAGGCAATTTATATTTTTGTAAATATTCATCCATTTTAGTAAGATTGTCAAATTTATGGGCATACAGTTGGGCAAAATAATTCCTAATTATTCTTTTCATCTCCTCTTCCTTGTAGTTGAATTCACCCATTTAATTTTTAATATTGGTAATTTGGTTTTCTTCTTTCTTTTTTTAAAAATCAAATCAACCAAAGCTTTATCAATTTTTTTCATAAAATCAGCTCTTAGTTTTATTTATTAGTTCAATAATTTTCTTAATTTCAACTTTATTAATCTGTCCTTTGGTTTTCAGTACTTCTAATTTGGCATTTTATTGGGGGTTTTCAATTTGTTCTTTTTCTAGCTTTTTTAGTTGCAGGCCCAATTTATTGATTCCTTCTTTCTTTGTTTTATTCATGCAAGCATTCAGAAATATAAAACTTCCCCTAAGAATCACTTTCACTACATCCCATAACTTTTGGTATGTTGTCCCATTATTGTCATTTTTTAATGTTATTGATTATTTCTATGATTTCTTGTTTGACCCACTCATTCCATAGGATTAGATTGTTTAGTTTCCAATTAAGTTTTAGTCTATCTTTCTGTCACCCTTTATTAAATATAATTTTTATTGCATCATGATCTGAAAAGGATGCCTTTATTATTTTTGCCTTTCTGCACTGGATTGTGAAGTTTTTATGCCCAAGTACGTAGTCAATTTTTGTGTATGTGCCATGTACCGCTGAGAAAAAGGTATATTCTTTTCTATCCCCATTCAGTATTCTCCAGAGGTCTATGATATATAACTTTTCTAAAATTCTATTCACCTCCTTAACTTCTTTCTTATTTATTTTGAGGTTTGCTTTATCAAATTCAAAGAGGGGGAGACTGAGGTCTCCCACTAGTATAGTTGTACTGTCTTTCTTCCTGTAACTCCTTTAATGTCTCCTCTAAGAATGTAGATGCTATACCACTTGGTGCATATATGTTTAGTAATGATATTACTTCATTGTCTGTGGTGCCTTTTAGCAGGATATAGTTTCCTTCCTTATCTCCTTTTTAGTTTTTGCTTTTTGGAGGGCAGTTGGGGTTAAGTGACTCGCCCAAAGTCACACAGCTAGTAAGAGTGTCAAGTGTCTGAGGCTGGATTTGAACTCAGGTCCTCCTGACTCCAGGGCTGGTGCTCTATTCACTGTGCCACCTAGCTGCCCCTCCTCATCTCTTTTGATTAGATCTATTTTGTTTTTGCTTTGTCTGATATTAGATTGCTACCCCTGTTTTTTTCTTTTTTACTTCTAGTGAAGCATAATGTATTCTACTCCAGCCTTTTATCCTTAACCTGTGTGTGTCCCCCTGTTTCAAATGTATTTCTTATAAACAACATATTGTAGGATTATGGTTTTTAATCTATTCTGCTCTCTGCCTCCATTTTATAGAAGAGTTCATCCCATTCACATCCACAGTTATAATAACTATCTGTGTCTTTCTCTCCATCCTATTAGTGCCCCCCCATTTATGCTTTTATTTCTCCCTTTTCCCTTCCCCTCCTCAAAAGAGTTTTGCTTTTGACCACTGCCTCCTTCAATCTTCCCTCCCTTCTATTAGCCCCCTCCCTTTCCCCTTACTACTTCTCTCCCTCCTAACTCCCCTCCTTTGCTTTCCCCTTCCCCCTCCTACTTCCTGTAGGGCAAGTTAGATTTCTATATTTAACAGAGATATTATTTCCTCCTTGAACCAAATCCAATAAGAGTAAAGTTCAAGCAATGCTCATCTCCCTCCCTTCTTTCCCTCTTCTATAATACATTTTTGTGCCTCTTTATGTGATGTAATTTACCATTTTCTGTCTCCTCCTTTCCTCTTTTCCCATTACAATCTCTTTGTACCCCTTAATTACATTTTCTATCATCATATTAGTTTATTTATACGCACACCTTCTGTCTATGTATATCCCTTTTAAATGTAATAAATATACCATTTTCAAGATTAACAGTATCATCCTCCAATATAGGAATGCAAACAGTTTGCCCTTATTGAATAACAAGGTGTTTTCCCCCTTTTTTTCTTGTTTTCTGCTTTTGACTCTCTTGAGTCTTATATTTGAAAATCAAATTTTCCATTGAGCTCTGGCCTTTTCATCAGAAAGGTCTTGAAGTCCCTTATTTCATTGAATGACCATCTCCTTGCCTGAAAGATTATGCTCAGTTTCACTGGGTAATTGATCCTTGGTGTAGTCCAAGCTCCTTTGCTTTAGGGAATATCATATTCAAATCCCTCCAGTCTTTTAATGTAGAAGTTGCAAGATCCTATCTTATTCTGACTGTAGTTCTGCAGTATTTGAATTATTTCTTTCCAGCTTCTTGCAGTATTTTCTCCTTGACCTGATAATTCTGGAATTTGGCTGCAATGTTCCTTAGAGTTTTCAATTTGGGATCTCTTTCAGGAGATAATTGGTATATTCTTTTGATGATTGCCTTTTTCCTGGCTTTTAAAGTGGCTCTCTGCTCCTGGGGCACAGGGGACTCTGAACCAAGTTTCCTATGGTGGGAGCTTGGGTCCTGGTTACTGGCTTTGTGTGCTGTGGCCTCTGGTTTTGTCAGTTAGAAGCTATATAATGCTCACCTGGTGCTGAGTGGAGCTGGCTGGTGTGTGCTGAGGTTGAGGCCAGGTGATGTCTCTGAAACTGGAAGCATGGACTGTGTGTGTGTGTGGGGGGGGGGGTCGTCTAATTGCTAGAGGTCTTCACCTCCCCTAGGGCTGCACTTGAGCAGGGGTAGACTCAACTGCTCGGTGTTTATGCTGGTGTCTACCAATTCTCCTGGCTGTGTGAAAGCATGCCTGGGGTCCTGATGATGGTACTTGCTGGTTCCACCCCCTTGGGGCTCAGGATCTTGAGCCTGTCCACAGAGGTAAGGTTTGCTGGATGCCTCCAGTCCTGTCCTGGTACCCTTCAGTCACAGCAAGAGGAACTCTTACCATCTATCTCTCTAGCCTTCTGAGCTATTGCTGTACTCCTTCTAATGGCTCTACTATTCCAGGATTTTTCCTGGGGCAATATTCTTTAGGTTTTTCAAGGTTAACGGGGGGCGGGGGGTGGGGGTGGAAGGGATGACAGCACATATGGTTTACTCTGCCATCTTGGCTCCCAGAAGTTCAAGTAGATGACATTCACACATTTCTTCTCAGGGCTAATATCCCCAGGAGTAGCTGCTGCTGCTGCTGCAGGCACTGTGCTTCTCTTTCACCCCAAAAAGATCTTTAAAAGGAGTAAGAGAGGCAACAGAAAGTCTCTATACACCTTTGTGGAGTTAATAATCTAATACCCAAATTCTTCATAACAGGAGTTTAAAGAAAAAATAAGGCAAATTATGGGTTAAGTTGTTACACGGGAAAAAAAAAACAATGGCCTCTAACTCAGGGGTTCTTAACTTTTTTGTTGTATGTCCCACTTTGGCATTCTGGTGAAGTCCTATGAGTTCCTTTTAGGATAATATGTAAATATATATATTTAAGTCATATTTTTTACTGAAACTTAAATATGCAATAAAAAAGAAAAAGAAACATTATAAACAAATATTGAAACTTAAATACATAAAGAACATGTCATGTGCACAGAAAAATATGAGAGGATTTGAAATATATAGCAATAAATTTCCATTTCAAGAAAGTCTATATTAATAAGGACTACATGTTGTATCAAGAGTTGCCTGTCTTTGCTTCCTTGTTAGTTTTCTTTTGTTCTCTGCTCTGTACTTTTTATTTTGTTCTTTTTCTCCTCTTCCTCTCCCTACCCCAGCCTTCTGCTGAAGGCTATAATTAAGCTCGAATATATTTATATGTAGATACATACATACTTATATACACATATATGCATGTATACATAATATATATGTATATATATGTATACTTTCCCTAACAAATTCTACTTTTGATCTTTGTTTTTATATTTGTGCATCTCTTGTTTCCTATCCCTCCTAATTCCCCTGCTTTACTTCTACCCTCTACCTTGCCCTCCTATTTCTTAACCTAGCCCCGCTCCAAGGATCCCCCCCTCTTATCCTCCCATTCTCTTAAATCTAAACACCCTTCTATACCCCCTTTGACCAATTTCTTCACCCTCCCTTCTAAAGATCCCTCCCATTTCATCCCATGCCCATTAATCTAAACACACTTTTATACCCCTCCACCTATCCTCTAGAGATCCCTCCCTTATCCTCTCTCTCCTCCCTTTCCCTTAGCATTTTATTTCTTTCTGAATTTAGAAGACTTTTATATATACATATATTTATGTATGTATATACACATACAAATGCATATGTATGTATGTATGCATGTATGTATGTATGTATATTTGTCCTTTAACCTATTCTCTCCTCCCCAATTTAATTTCTCTGTGTTGATTCTTCCTCTAGCTCCTCATTTGTATAAAATAATTACTCTTTTTAGCTGTTCCTGAATGGTTTTACTTTTAAAAGTCATATCATACTCACATCTACCCCAATCTTTCTTACAAACTACTTAATGACTAATAACACTGTTAGACATATGTTTTGCATTTTACATACATAAAAGGTGGTCTGTCCTTATTAAGTACCTTGTAATTAATATTTGGTATGAACCTTATATTTCTCTTGGCTCCTGTATGTCAAATCTTTTATTAATTTCAGTGTTTTTTTTAAGCTAAGTCCTGAAAGTCTGACAGTTCATTAAATGTCCTTTTTTTCATTCAGAATTCCTGGGTATGATATTTTCAGCCAGAATCCCAGTCCTTTTGCTCTTTGATATATAATGTTCCAAGACCTGCAGTCTTTTATGTCACTGCTGCTAGGTCTTGAGTGATTCTAATTGTGGCACCACCATATTTAAATTGTCTTTTTTTCTGGTTGCTCATAATATTTTATCCATGAGCTTTTAATTTTTATCCTTGGTTTCAGAATTTGACTATAATATTCCTATGGGTTTTCCTCATAGGATTTCATTCAGTCATCACACTGGTGATTTTCTTTTTCTATTTCTTCTTTCCCTTCTTGTTCTAATTCTTCAGGACAATTTTCTTTAATTATTTCATGTATTATTGTATCAAGATTCTTTTTTATTATAGCTTTCAGGTGGTCTGATTATTCTTATGTTTTCTCTTCTTGATCTGTTCTCCAGATCAGTTGTTTTTGTTATGAGATGTTTCACATTCTCTTCTATTTTTTATACTTTATATATTTTTTTCCAAATGCTTTATTAACTTCTTCTGGTTTACATCATTCATTTCTGCCAGATTTTGAGTTACAATTTTTTCCTCATTTTTCCCCTACCCACAACCCCAGAATAGCAGTCCCACGAGATATCCCCTCATCCAATCTGCTCTCTCCCATATCTTCTCCCATACCCCCTTGGACTTTTCCATTAGGGCAAGGTGAATCTCTGTGCCCCAATGCCTGCACATCTTATCTAATTACATGCAAAATAATATTGATAATAGTATTTACATATATTTGAAACATTTAATTTTAAAACTTCTAATTCCAGATCCATTCCCTTCCTCCCTTTCACCCACTCCCACTGGGAAGATAAGCAATTCAGTATGTGTTGTACATGTATAGCTATGCAAAACATTACCATAGTAGATATATTGTAAAAGACTGGCTATATTTCCCTCCCATCCATCATATCCCCACCTGGTCAATTCCCTACTTTGATCCTGTCCCTCTTCAAAACTGGGTGCCTCCAACCTCCCCTCCCCCCAGCATGCCCTACCCTCCATTATCTCCCTCTAATCCACCTCCCCCCTACTCTCCTGCAGGGTAAAATATCCCATTTAGTATGTATGGCATTCTCTCCCTGAGCCAAATTCAATGAGAATATGGTTTTGCCTTTTTGTCTTCCTTTTCTTCCCCTCCCCTGCAACCACTTCCCCTTGTCTCTTCTACATATCTCTCCCATGTCTCTCCCCATCACCTCTCACCACATTCCTCTCTCATCTCTTAACTTCACCCCTTAAGTATCATCTCTTCCCACCAAATTCGACCTGTGCCCTCCATTGATGTATACCTGTAAACATATATACACACATTCACATATGTATTCGTATGTCCATATACCCTTCTTCAATTATTTTCATAACGAGAAAGGTTTCATCAGACACAGTTATTGTTTTTCCATGTAGGAATGTAAATAGTTCAACTTTGATGAATTCATAGTGATTTATTTTCCCTGATTACCTTCTCAAGCATCTCTTGCTTCTTGTGTCTGAATGTCAAATTTTCTATTCAACTCTGTTTTTTTCCTCAAGAATGCTTGAAAGTCCTCTGTTCCACTGAATGACCATATTTTCCCCTGAAATAAGATACTCAGTTTAGCTGGGTAGGTGACCCTTGGCTTCAGTCCCAGCTCTTTTGCCCTCTGGAATATCATATTCCATGCCCTTCTATCCCTTAGTGTAGAAGCTGCCAGGTCCTGGGCTATTCTGATTGTGTTTCCACAATATTGGAATTGTTTCTTGCTGGCTACTTGTAGTATTTTCTCCTTGATCTGGGGATTCTGGAACGTGTCTATAATATTCCTAGGAGTTTTCTTTTTGGGATCCTTTTCAGGAGGTGAAGGATGGTTTCTTTCAACCTCTATTTCCCCCTCTGGGTCTAAAACATCAGGGAAATTTTCCTTGAGAATTCTTTAAGGATGATTTCTAGGTTCTTTCTTTGATCATGACTTTCAGGTAGTCCAATAATTTTTAAATTATCTCTCCTGGATCTATTTTCCAGGTTAGTGGTTTTTCCCATGAGATATTTTACATTGCCATCTATTATTTCAATTGCTTGGATCTGTTTAACAGCATCTTGATTTCTCATAAAGTCATTAGCTTCCATTTGCTCCAGTCTAACTCTGAAGGAATGAATCTCCTCAGTGAGCTTTTGAGATTCTTTTTCCATCTGGCAAATTCAGCTTTTTAAGGCATTCTTCTCCTCATTGCCTTTTTGAGCCTCTTTTGCCATTTGAGTTAGTCTATTTTTTAAGGTGTTAATTTCCTCATTCAGGCTGTTGACTCTCATTTAATACTTTTCCTGCATCCTTCTCATTTTTCTTCCCAATTTTTCCTCCACTTCTCTTATCTGGTTTTGAAAATCCTTCTTAAGGTCCTCTAGGGCCCGTAACTTGCTCATATTTTTATTAGGGCCTTTGGTGCAGGAGTTTTGACCTCCCAGTCCTCCTCCTGTTCCATGCTTCAATTCTCTTTGCCCCCAAAATAGGGTTTAAAGTTGCATTTTTCTGTTTATTTTGTTTCCTTTGCCTAGGCATGTTGCCACTTAATTACTTGACTTTTGGGCTTGTTGCCACAGTAGGACTCTGCCACCAGACAGGGGAGCTTCTGTCCCAAACATTGGGGTCTTCTCAACTGCTGGAGGTATTAGTTGGGTGCCCTCTGTGAAGCCCCCCACACTCTGGCAAGCTGGTCACACACCCCAAGACCTCTACCCCAGACCACAATCCAGATTCAAGAAGGTTAAAGCAAGAGTGATTACCCCCCAGACTGATCACCAGATCCCCCTACAGTCCATACGCCAGGAGCTGAAGCTGCAACTGAAGCTTCAAAATGGTGGCTGTGGCTCAGCTGCTCAGTGGCTTCTTGCCCCCAGGGGAAAAACTGACATGCTCCGAAATACTGGTCCCAAAGTCCATAGGGCACTAACCTCTCACTTTGTCCTAGGCATCTATGTGTTAACAATTGTGGAAAAACCACAGCTGCTGGTATCCTGGAGTCCCTCCATCCTGCTGATGGTCTGGCCACCCTGGGGCTATAACTACGATTCCCAGGGGTCCTGGGCTCAGCTCCCAGAGTGCTGTGCTGGCCACTCCCTGCTGGGCTGCCAGGTGGCCCTCAGCAGGAGGTTAGATGTGTCATTTTTTTTGGGTTCTGGTTGTTCAGAGTCTCCTTTTATATAATTTTGAAGTGGTGTGGGCTAGAGCTCCATGGAAGTGCTGTTTCTACACTGCCATCTTGGCTACACCCTCCCTTTATATTTTGTTTTTATTATTTCTTTTTTTTTATATTTGAAACATTTAATGTTAAGACCTTGAATTTCAGATCCATTTCCTTCCTCCCTTGTCACCCATTCCCTCTGGGGAGATAAGTAATTCAGTATATGTTGTACATGTCTAGCTATGCAAAACATTATCATAGTAGATATATTATATGAGGCTGCTTATAATTCCCTCCCACTCATCCCACCCCCACCTGGTCCATTCCCTACATGATCCTGTCCCTCTTCTATAGTGGGTTCTTCCAACCTCCCCTCCCCCCAAGGATGCCCCCCCCCACTAGTCATCCCTCCTCTCATCCCCCTTCCCCCTATTCTGCTGCAGGTTGAGATATCCCATTTAGTATGTATGTCATTCTCTCCCTGAACCAAATTCAATGAGAATGTGGTTTTGCCTTTTTTGCCTTCCTATTCTCCCCCACCCTTGCAACCACTTCCCCTTGCTTCTTCTACATGAGATAGTTTACCCTACCCTGTCTCTCCCCATCTCCTCTTGCCACTTTCCTCTCTCACCTCATAATTTCATCCCTTGAGTATTCTCCCTTCCCAACAAATTCAACCTATGCTCTCTATCCATATATAACTGTAACCATATACACACACATTCACATGTGTATTCATATGACCACACACCCTTCTTCCATTACTTTCATAGTGAGAAAGATATCATCAGTTATGTTATTGCTTTTCCATATAGGAATGTAAATAATTCAACTTTGATAAGTTCCTTTTGATTTCTTTTCCCTGATTACCTTCTTAGGCATCTCTTCCTTCTTGTGTCTGGACATCAAATTTTTTATTCAATTCTGGTTTTTTCCTCAAGAATGCTTGAAAGTCCTCTATTCCACTGAATGACCATATTTTCCCCTGAAACAAAATACTCAGTTTTGCTGGGTAGGTGATCCTTGGGTTAATTCTCAGTTCTTTTGCCCTCTGGAATATCGTATTCCATGCCCTTCTGTCCGTCATTGTAGAAGCTGCCAGGTCCTGGGCTATTCTGATTGTGTTTCCACAATATTGAAATTGTTTCTTCCTGGCTGCTTGGAGTATTTTCTCCTTGATCTGGGGATTCTGGAACCTGGCTATAATATTCCTGGGAGTTTTCTTTTTGGGGTCTTTTTCAGGAGGTGATTGGTAGATTCTTTCAACCTCTATTTTGCCCTCTGGATCTAAAACATCAGGGCAATTTTCCTTGAGAATTTCTTGAAGGGTGATTTCTAGGTTCTTTCTTTTTTTTTATATGTATAAAAATATTTATTTGAATAAATGAGTGGGGGGAAAAAGCATTTTAAGCACCTATTATGTGTAAAGTAATGTGTTAATGGGGATACAGAGAGAAAGTAAGACAGCCTCTGCTCTCAAGGAGCTTACATTCTAATGGAGAAACAACACATAGGGGAGATTTCAACTGTAAGCCATATGGAAAAATTACATAGTCCTTAGGACAGACTGTAACACAACTGTTAAAGGCATTTCAATGAGTTCTTGGGTTAGAGAAGCTAGTGTTTCTGTTACAATGCTACAAGACAATAATGAAATTATTGATGTGCGTAAAATATTTTACATTTCTTCATGAAAGTTATTTCATTTTTTTTAAGCAATTGGGGTTAAGTAATTTGCTCAAGGTTACACGGCTAGTAATTGTTTATGTGTGGGTGCTCATTTTCTGAGGCCGGTTTTGATCTCGGGTCATGCCAATTCCGAGGCCGGCGCTCTTACTCAGTGCGCCACGTAGCCACCCCAAGTTATTTCATTTTTTAAAAAAAGATGCATATCTAAAAGAACAGAAAGCAAAACATGATAATCAATGAATTTAGGGTCTTTCACATCAATTGCATTGATAAAATCATATCCATTTATGATGTTGAGCCATTAAGCAGTGCCAAGAACTTTTTCTTTTGGGACTTTGATAGCTTCATCCGTAGCCCCCAAAGGAGCTTTTACCAGGCTGCATCTCCATAGGGATTCCTTTCTAGGATGATGCCTGTGGACACCAGGCTGCAAGTACTACTATTCCCAAGGCTCCTGGAATTGTCTCCAACAGTTTCTGAGGGGAGATGGTGGTCAAGCTGGTAGTGTTCTGACTTGTCTGGAGCAAGCTTCCTCATTTCTCCCCACCTCATGGAGTTCTTTGCTCAGGAAGACATGATGGGAGAAGCTGGATTACAGCTGTCCAGGACACCTTCCTTAAACAAAGGTTCTCAGAGAAGTCATCCAATCAGGCATGAATTCTAGGGCTGAAGAGCAAGAGTTTTTTGCAGCAGATGGAGGAATCCAGATTACAGTCTTTTAAAAGACCAATATTGTTTAAAAAGAAAGGGAAGAAGTAATCCCTTCCTTCAATGGAAAAATCCCTCCTCTTCTCAACTTTCAAAAGTCCAACTTAAGATCTTCCACAAGAAACTCAATATGGGTTCTTCACCTACCCAGCTCTAGAAAAAACCAATGCAAATGATAGCAAGATGCGGATTCCTGAGGATTCCTTCATCAGCATTCCCCCAGGCAGCTCAGTATGTCTGTAAATCCACAGGTCTTGGAAATCCTTGAACAGTAGTTCCATAAAACAAAGGAAACTGTCAGGGGGCTCATTTTTTATTTCTCTTCTAGTTGAAAGATCAGGAACAAAACTGGAGGGTGAATCCGACCCTGTGTCCAAAGGTCATCGAGCGGCTAAAATCCCTTCCCGAGCGGAGGTCCAGAAGAGGTGCAATGCCGGGTCCTGAAGGGCACGGGCGCCCATTTCCAGTTGGTGATGCAGCTCGCCCAAGCCCGTTTTCCCCCCATGTGCTCGGGCCGCCGCACGCGCTCGCCTCCAGGTTCTTTCTTTGATCATGGCTTTCAGGTAGTCCAATAATTTTTAAATTGTCTCTCCTGGATCTATTCTCCAGGTCAGTGGTTTTTCCCATGAGATATTTCACATTGCCTTCTAATCTTTCATTTGTTTGGATCTGCTTAACAGCATCTTGATTTCTCATAAAGTCACTAGCTTCCATTTGCTCCAGTCTGACTCTGAAGGAATGAATCTCCTCAGTGAACTTTTGAGATTCTTTTTCCATCTGGCAAATTCGACTTTTTAAGGCATTCTTCTCCTCATTGCCCTTTTGGGCCTCCTTTGCCATTTGAGCTAGTCTATTTTTTAGGTGTTGTTTTCCTCAGTCAGGCTGTTGACCCTCATTTCATACTTTCCTGCATCCTTCTCATTTCTCTTTCTAATTTTTCCTCCACTTCTCTTATTTGATTTTTAAAGTCCTTCTTAAGGTCCTCTATGGCCTGCAACCCACTCATGTTTTCCCCTGGGGCTTTTGGAGCAGGACTTCTGACCTCACAGTCCTTTTCCTGCTCTATGCCCCCAAAATAGGAGTCTAGGGTTGCATTTTTCTGTTTCCTTTGGCTTGGCATGTTGCCACTTAATTACTTGACTTTTGGGCTTGTTGCCACTCTATGGCTTTAAGGCCAGCTAGAGGAATTTTCATCCCGAACGTGTGGGGGGCAGCTTCCGTTTCTGGTAAGCTGTTAGACCCACCCACGACTTCCATCCCAGATCACAATCCAGATCCAGGGAGGTTATAGCAAGAGCGATTACCCCCCAAGACTGATCGCTGGATCTCCCTACAGTTTGCAGGCCAAGAGCTGGAGCTGCCTCTGAAAACTACAAAATGGCGTGTCTCCTCAGTGGCTTCTAGCCCCCAGGGGAGGGAGCCCACGCATTCCCCAAATACTGGTCCCAAAGTCCATAGGACACTAACCTCTCACTTTGTCCTAGGCATGTCTGTGTTGATAATTCTGGAGTCGTCATGGATCCTGGTGTTCTGGGGTTCCGCTAGCCGCCTGCTGGCCCTGGTGCCCTGGGGCTAAAACCTCGGCTCACGGGGACCTGGGCTCCTCTCGGCTCGGCTCCCCACGCTCTGCTTGCTCTCGGCTCCCAGACCTCTATGCTGGTCCTTCCTGCAGGGCTGCTGGGCTGTCCTCAGTGGGAGGTTAGCTTCTCTGTGTCATTCTGTGGGTGCTGGGGCTCCAGAAGTTGTTCAGAGTCCCCTTTTACATAGTTTGGGGGGAATCTGGGGGCATAGTGGCTTGGATGAGCTGTTTCTACTCCACCATCTTGGCTCCACCCGTTTTTATTATTTCTTGATCTTTTATAACTTCCATCACTTCACCTTGCCTAATTCTGATTTTCAAGGATTTATTTTTTTCCTTAAGATTCTGGTTTTCCTTTTCCAATTAATTGCCTTTCTTTCCATTGGCTTCTTGTTTTTCTTGGATTGTTCTTATTTTTGAAAAGTTTTTCCTCAATCTTTCATTTGATTTTAATGTCTTTTTAAAGTTCTTCTATGAGTTCTTTTTGAGCAGGTGACCATTTGACATCACTCTTCGTGGAAGAAGGGGGTTTCTTTGCTTCAGTATCATCCTTTGAAGATGAAGCCCAGTTTTCTCTACTCCTATAATAACTGTCTGTTGATTTTTTCTCCTTTGCCTATGCTTTTTTTTATTAGTTGTAACTCAGCCTTTATAATCACCTCTAGTCATAAGGCAGAGGAGATGGTGCCTCTGACCTTTCAGTTCTCACCTCTGGATTAGACCTGGAACCAAGACCTCCAGCCTCTTATAAGTGTTTTTAGCCATTATGTCCCTACCTCACTGCTTCTGCCCTTACTGGGCATGTGCTGGTTCCTTCTCACCCCCAGCCATATCTCTGCAGCATATCTTTTCCTTGTCAGCAGAGGGTCCCTCAATCTTCCTCAGATACCCAATACCTCTCAATGTCCTAGGGGTAAAAGTTCCTGCTGATTGGACCAGGCAGCCTCCAAACTCAGCTAACCACAGGACTTGCTGCTTCTTGGTCAAGTGGGCCTAGGACCTAAACTAGAGGTGTTCACTCTTCACACTGACCAGATCTCATCTTGGGAGTTTTCTTCAGATCTTCTCCATTGCCCACAGAGGACCCCTGTTCTTTTTTTCCTTTTTTTTGGAAGGCAATTGGGGTTAAGTAACTTGCCCAAGGTCACACAGATAGGTTTTTTTGTTTGTGCATATGTTAAGAGTCTGAGGTCGGATCTGAACTCAGGTCCTTCTGACTCCAGGGCCGACACTCTACTCACTGCACCACCTAGCCGCCCCAGGACTCCTGTTCTGTACCTACTCTTATTTATTTTTACTGCTCAATATTTTCCCTGAGGTTCTATTTCATCTTTTTTTTTTGTGGGGGAAAATCTTGAGAGTTTGGAATTTCCTGACCTACTCTGTCATCTTCCTATATTCCTCTCTCCTTTTAAAATCATAATTGAAGGAAATGCTAAATTTTAATTAGATGTTAATGAAAATAATGATGTAATTTTTTTTCTATCCAAGTTCATAGACAACTTTAAGTCAATATGTAGATCCCAGGTTAAGAACCCCTGCTTTAAAGTAAGATAATAAATAAGGAGGAAAAAAGCATTCCCCAGTCCTAGTAGTTGTGTGCAAGTTGGTCAGGTCCTGCAAGCAAGAAATGGAAAAAGGAACAAGGCACAGGCAAATATCCTTTGACCCATGTAATATGATCTTTGTTGGGAGAAACATGGATTACAGCTTTTTTCACCCTTAAATAAACAAATCTTGAAAACTATGAAGGTGGGCATTGGTAATTACTTCAAGTATCCCTTATTCCATCGGTGAGAATTCTCCACATGGACACAGACCTTAGGCAGAATTAAGAAAGGTATGATGCCCATAACCAGGGAAATGATAGCCCTCTATACCCTGCCATGGCCAGAAGGCTCCTATGTTCGGAGTAACATCTACCCAAAATATAAAGAAAGGAAAGTCTCTCTTACATAGGTTTGTTTTTATCCTAAATAGGCAATTTATACTATGACAATGATATTGTAAAAGTTAACAATTTTGAAATATTTAATAACTGATCAATACAAAAGTCAACCATAATTCCAGATGACTAATGATGAAGAATGATACCTGTCTCTTGACAGATGGGTAATAAGCCAAGTATATAGAATTCAACACATATTTCTGGACATGAAAAATATGGGAAATTATTTTGATTTATTTTTTTCTACTTGTCATAGGTATTTTCTTTTCTTTCTTGCAATGGAAAGGGTGTAAGGAAAGGTAAATAATGCTTATCAGTTGAAAAAGTAAAATTTAATTGAAGGCAAGGAAATCATTCTCTAGAATGGTTTAAGGTGCTTAAGGTTTAAGGTGCTTAAACTCTATCACTTAAGTTCTTGATAGCCTAAGGCATAAAAGCCTAGCCCAGGAGTGATGGGTTTGGCAGATTATAGGACTGTCAATTTAGAGATTAGAAAGGACCTCAGAAGCAATCTGTTACAAAGCTCTTAATTTACAGGTAAGTAAACTGAGACTCAGATAGGTTATGTACCCTGTGAAAAGTCCTAGAGGCAGTGACTAAGATGGGATATGACTTCATATCCTCTGTTTTCAAATCTCATTCTGTTTTCCATAGTACCTTGCTGTTTCCTTATTTTTTCCAATCTTGTTGAGAGTAAATAATAATGACAGCAATGATAGTGAATAATTATATTAATAAGAGTAAAGTGTTGATCTATAAAAGCTTAAGAACCATATTTTAATGTCTATTGCCATAGTAAATATTCATAATCTTCAAAACCTTTCAAAAGAAGCAAAGAAAAATTAATTGAGAACAGGATGAAGTACATATCATCCTTGTTCTTTGGTTTTCTACCAGAGTGGTAAAAGGGTGCTTTCAGAAAAAGATGAGTTTATGCCCTAATACTGTTAAGTACAAAAAGTCATTTTTCCTCCTACCTATGTGTTGTCAATAAAATACTATATAAAACAATAGTAACAGGATATTGACTTGACTTGGTGGCAACTAGATGGTACAGTGGATAAAGGACTATTTTGGGAAGACCAAATTCAAATCTCATCTCAGATACTTCCTAGTAAGTAAATCACTTAATCTGTTTACCACAGTTTCCCTATCTGCAAAATGAGGATAATATTAGTATGTATCTCCCAGAGTTATCTAATAGTGGGTATAATTTGTTCCTCTACCCCTTTCTATCTGAATTTCAATAGATGAGGACATAATAATAACAACAATAACAACCATCACACATAGTACTTTAACATATACAAAATATTTTACATACACTAATTTATTCAAGGCTCAAAAAATCCTGTTCAATATATACTATGGAAATACTGTCTTCAAAAATAATATCTTTCACTTCTTTATGGCAAAGTGCTCTTACGTGTTATTGTTTTGGACTTTCATTGGGGTTGATTCCTTTTGTTCTTCCTTAACAAAATGGATAGACCCAACAAGACTGCAGAACTCACACCTATTAGAAAGACTCAGCAATAATTTTCATTGAAGGGGAGGCAAGGTGACACAGTGAGTAGAGCGGTGGCCCTGGAGTCAGAAGGACCTGAGTTCGGATCTGGCCTCAGACATGTAATGCACACACAAACAAAAATCTAGCTGTGTGACCTTGGGCAAGTTACTTAACCCCAATTGCCCTCCAAAAGGCAAAATAATAATAATAATAATAATAATAATAATAATAATAATAATAATTTTCATTGAAACCCAACTGACTGTTATTTAAGACTCTTTGTGATGTATTCCTGGGGTGCTTGGCCTTCGATTTAATAGAAAAAGAGGAAGGGGTGCATTGTTCAGAGTTCATCAACAAAATCTTCTTCAAGGTTCATCTTAGAAGTTACCCTGCAAGAACCAGCCTGTGGCACCTAAAGTCACATTCCAGTAATGATTATTGGAACATTGGGTAGATAGATAATGTATCTTATACCCATTGGCACTTCATCATATTCCAATCCAAATGTTAGGTCTATTCTAAATTCATTGACTCTAAAATACATTTGCACTTCAATTTCTTATCATTCTTATTCACACATCCTATGTTCCAGCTCAGCTACTCTATTAGTTTTTTTCTCAAAACTCAGCCTTTCATTGACTGCCTCTGTGCTTTAACACAAGCCAACCCCATCACTTCAGCACACTCCTTTCTTAGCTCTACTTCTCAGAAGTCTGATTTTTCTTCTTCATGGATATCTTCTTTCAAGAAATCTTCCCTGATCCAAATTCTTCAAATTAACTTCTCCTTACCCAGCTGTTTATAAGTTATGTTACTCAGGTAGAAAGTAAGTTCCATGAAGGCAGGAATAATTTCATTCTTGTCTTTGTATGTTTCATGCCTAGCAGAGTGCCTTGCCCCGCCCCCCATCTCCCTCCCTCCCCACCCCCCCTCTCTCTTTCTCTCAGACACTTAATAAATTCTTTCTAATAGAATTGAGTTTAGTGATTGGATCTTCCAAAAATGGAACAGACTGAGATCTCAGGATGTAGGTGCTTCTCTCTCACTTGAGGGAAGAGGGGATATTGAATTGAGAACAACTAATGGTCTCATTTAGCTGGAACACAGAAAAGGGTGGAGGACTGTTTGTTGAAGATATATGCAGATGGAATTCTCATTCAGGTACAAGCTGATTTAAAGGGTCCCTGAAGTCAGTTCTTACATTGTTATCTGTTTATTTTAATTCTGTTTCACCTCCATGCCTTAAATGCAAATAGTCTCATGAATTGGAGTGATCAAAAATGAAGCAAATGTTTATATAGCTAACATTCTGGCAATGAACTTATCTAGATTTAGCTAGATAAGATTCTCAAATGAGAATCCCTGCTCTATTTCAATGCATTTCCCATTGCTAAGACCTCCTCATATTTGTGCTCTGCAGGCATAGCCTCTGTAAACACAAGGTTACTTCCATGTGAGAGTGAGTTATTAGAGGGGGATAGGCTTAATATTAATGTATAATTAGCATGATATCTTAAGTATGATCTTCACTTTCATGTATATGTCCATAATTCAACTGTTTCCTTTGTATCTTGCTTTGAAGTATATTCACAAACAATTTTGTCTTTTAACTTCAAGTGCCCCATTTACAAGGGCCAATCATGTGGACAATGACAATTTTGTGTTTGTGATACTTGGTATGTGATATAATATATGACTAGTTCTGAGAGAAATAGCTATGAACCTTTTTTTTTTCCTTTGGGAAGAGAAAAATTGAGATATTTTCACACACACAGACATTTTGGAAATGTCCCTGCACATAAGGCAGCAGCATGAGTTGGCTATTGCCCAGAATATGACCAGTATTTATTTTATAAAATATTTCTTTTTCATCCTTCAGTGTGTGAACATATGCTTTTCTTTTCTTCATCATCACTGTAAATGCTCAACACCATAATATCTTCCAGAACCCAAAATAAACTAATTCCCTATGGAATTTGTAGTCAAATGCTGGGAATAAACATTTTCTATTGAGCATAGATCAGTTGAGAAGCAGGTGGGGGTACCTTTAGCAAGATGTAAATCATAGGCAAGTCTCTGATCTCTGAAATTATCTCTTGATTTTTGCATACTTATCATGCATAGAACATCTTAGGAAATGAATCACTACCACATGATTTAAAAAAATTAAACTGTGATTCATAAAATCTTGGTTTTGTCATCCAGAATGTCTATAGGAATAGAATCAAAGCTCTTTGGTACATAAAAAGGGATCTGAAGGAAGGATGTGAACAGTCTATATCAACAGAAGTAATGGAGATGGTTTCAGGAGCCCTCAGAAAAGTACTAATACTAATGTATTCTACCTTCATGCATCTCTTCAAACTCCCCCTTCCCCCACACATCTTTTACATTTCTCCCTTTCTCCTTACAAGATCACCATCCTAATTTAGACTCTAGGCTACATGACTTTTGCCTTGATTATTCTGATAGTTTCCTAACTGGTCTCCCTGTAAAGCCTTTCCCCTTTCCAATCCACTTTCCACATAGATGCTAAATTGATATTCCTAAAGCACAAGTCTGTCTTTAACACTTTCATGATCAAGGAGCAAATTGATCAGGGAGTTTTCTCTTGCTTCTAGAATAAAATATGGATTCTTCTGTTTAGGATTTAAATCTCTTCACAATCTGGCTCTTATTTAGCCTTCCAGGATTATATAACACTCTCCTTGACAGTCTATAACATTCCAGCCAAAGGGAACTACTTTCTGTTCTTTATTCATGCCTTTCCATGTCCCACTTCTCTGCCTTTTTGTACCCATTCCCCATGCCAGGAATGCACTCTCACATCCTTACTAATTAGATTCTCTAGCTTCCTTCAAAGCTCAGCTCAAGGGCTTTACTTCACACAAAGTCCTTCCTGATACTTCAAGTTGCTAGTGCCCAGACCCTCTTAAAATTATTTTGGCTTTATCAATAAAATCAATAAACATTTATGAATAAATATAAAATTTTGTCAATAAAATAAATTTATCGATAAATACAAAATTTATTGATAAATTTATCAACAATCCTTTTTTAAGTGCCTACATTATGCCAGATACTAAATTAGCTCGTAATATACAGAGCCCCTGTCCTCTAGGATCTTCTAGTCTGTTGAAAGAGATAGCACATAGTTTTCTACTCCCTCTCTCCATAACCTCCCATCAGCTCCCATGTGTTTAGCTACCATCTCTATGTGGATGACTCTCAGATCTATATATTCAACCCAAGTTTCTCCCTCGTTATTCAGTCCTAGATCAATCAGTTGCTCATTGGACATTTCAAATTGGATGTGCCAGAGACATAGTAAACTCAATATGTATAAAACACATTGTCTTTCTCCTAACCTTGACCCCTTCTATTTCTATAAAAAGTATAGCCGTCTTTCAAGTGTCTCAATATTATCCTGGAGGACAGGATACTCTCCTCTCCACATATTCAATCAGTTGCCAAATCTTGCCGTTTCAATATTCACAACATCTCTCATATGTGTTCTACTCATATGGCTATCAATATAGTTCAAGCCTTCATCAGCTCCCACACAGATTATTACAGTAGCCTCCTAATTGCTCTCCCTACTTCCATTTTCTCCATACTGAAATTAATTTTACACACTGCTGCCAAAGTAAATTTCCTTAAGTGCAGATCTGAAAATTTCCTTCCCCTAATCAACCAATCCCCATAGTTTTTTGTTGCTTCTAGAATAAAATATAATTTCATGTTTAGCTTTTAAAGCTTTTCATGACTTGACCAGGCTACTTTGCATTTCCCATTTGACTACTTTCCTGGACTTCACAATCTCTGGAAATCTGTCATCCCACAAGATGGAATTTCTTATTCTCCCAAAGTGCTAGTGCTCGGTCTCCCAAGTTATTTAACTTATAAAACTCTTTAAATAGCATTTAATTGTTCTATATGTGTATATACACATAATATTTTATGTTGTATACATTTTATGTTTTACTTATTGCTTTCCCCATTAGAATATATAAGCTCATGACTATTTCATTCTTTACATTTGTTTCTCTAATGCTTAGTTTAGTGTCTGACAAAAAGTAGGAGCTTAATAAATAACTGTTTATTGACTGATTGATTGACCTTAGAGATCATTTAGTCCAAGTTTCCTCTTTTATAGATGCAGAAAGTAAGAATCACATTGAGGAAGGTCACACAGGTAGTAACTGATAGAAATGGGATTTGATGGGCGGCTAGGTGGCACCATGAAATACAATTCTCTGGATGTAGCTAAGAATATTAATTATATATTATTTCATGTTAAAATGGAATATTTCTATTCTTCACTTATCATCTATAGGTAGGAGGTTATATGATGTTATAGTTGAAAGGGGATACATCCAATTCACATTATGGGTAGAAGTTTCAAAATAGCTCATTTCAGCTTTATATAAGGGGAAAAACAACTTCCTAACAAATACCATAGAGAAGTCCAAATGGGAAATGGATTGATTAAAGAGATGGATGTTTTTCCTTCATTAAAGTTCTTTAAGCAAAGCCTGGATGGCCACATACTGGGTATATTTTAGGCAATATTTGTGTTTAGGTACTGATTAGAATAAATGACTTCTGATTCCCCTTTCAACTTCCTTTATTCACCAATTCACCCATTCTACTAGTGTTAGGAAATAATAGAACAAAAGAAGCTTTAACACATGAGGTCCTCTGAGGAAACAGGGTCAGAACTCAGATCCCTTTCCCCCTGATTAAAATAACATTTTTGCCTAGCAACTGAGTAACTAATGGGATTTTGTTCACTTTGGGAAGAGAGGGAAGGAAAAAAAAATAGAGGAGGTTAGGAAAAAGAGATAGACAGGAGAGGAGAGGAAAGTAAGAGGGAGAGACCCCGAAGGGAACTCTGGCCAGTGTCAGTCTAAGGGAAAGAATGAAAATCTTCATCTAGAGTATCTATTTATAATATGGGCTTATATGATCTGGCACTCACACATTCCCAAATTGAATTAATAAATCATTCACAGTCCTGGACGGAATAGTTAATATACTTTTTGTGCCCCAGCAGAGAGGAAAATGGTCCTGCTTTCCTTAGCATTATGACATATTAAGCCTAAATAGAATTAATGATTGGACTTTTGAACCATATTTACTGTGGTGAGTTCCTCCTGAAGGCAGATGAGCTTTAGAAACACACAGGAGATTTGTTTTTCTTATAAAAAATATGGTCTTTTAATGGTTTGTAAATCTTTTCCTCATTTTTAAGTCAGGGTTGTATTATTTGTTGACACAACCTATACATGTGTGAAAGAAAGGTTAAGGAATGAAAAAAGAGTAGAAGTCAGAGATTTTGTGTGGCATGTCAGCTATTAAGGAAAAAGTGTATGCATTTTATTACTTGTGTTGAAGTAATATACTATAATAATAACTGACATCTTTTTAATCTCTCTTACCTCAGAGGACTTTGTAAAACCTCAAAAAAGGTTTTGGTCTGCTCACTTCTGAAAAGTGACTAGCTAGGTGTTATTACACAGTGGCTGTTTAAATGGTATTTTATCAGGCACCAGTTGGAAGCCTGGACTAGATAGCTCTAATGTGAGTTACCTAACTTGGCATTTAACTTGGTATTTATCTATTAATTTTTATTTTTTTTATTTTTTAATTTTTTTCAATTAAACAAATGCTTTATTAACTTCTGGTTTACATCATTCATTTCTGCCAGATTTTGAGTTACAATTTTTTCCCCGTTTTTCCCCTACTCACCATCCCAGAATAGCAGTCCCACAAGATATCCCTTCCTCCAATCTTCTCTCTCCCATATATTCTCCCATACCCCCTTTGACTTTTCCATTAGAGCAAGGTGAATCTCTGTGCCCCAATGCTTGCACATCTGATCTCCCAATTACATGGAAAAGAGTATTGATAATAGTATTTATATATATTTGAAACATTTAATTTTAAGACCTCAAATTTCAGATCCCTTCCCTTCCTCCCTTGCCACCCATTATCTCTGGGAAGATAAGTAATTCAGTATGTGTTGTACATGTATAGCTATGCAAAATATTACCATAGTAGATATATTGTACAAGGCTGCTTATAATTCCCTCCCACCCATCCCACCCCACACCTGGTCCATTCCCTACTTGAACCTATCCCTGTTCTATAGTGGGTACTTCCAAACTCCCCTCCCCCCAAGAATGCCCTCCCAACCATCATCCCTCCTCTCATTTTGCTGCAGGTTGAGATATCCAATTTAGTATGTATATCATTCTCTCCCTGAACCAAATTCAATGAGAATGTGGTTTTGCCTTTTTGCGGTTTTGCCTTTTTGCCTTCCTATTCTTTCCCTCCCCTGCAGCCACTTCCCCTTGCTTCTTCTATATGAGATAGTTTACCCTACCCTGTTTCTCCTCAACTCCTCTTGCCACTTTCCTCTCTCACCTCATAATTTCACCCCTTAAGTATCATTCCTTCCCAACAAATTCAACCTATGCCCTCTCTCCATGTATAACTATAAACATATATACACACATTCACATATGTATTCATATGACCATACACCCTTCTTCCATTATTTTCATATTGAGAAAGGTTTCATCAGTCACAGTTATTGTTTTTCCATATAGGAATGTAAATAGTTCAACTTTGATAAGTTCCTTTTGATTTCTTTTCCCTGATTACCTTCTCAGGCATCTCTTCCTTCTTGTGTCTGGATGTCAAATTTTCTATTCAACTCTGGTTTTTTCCTCAAGAATGCTTGAAAGTCCTCTATTCCACTGAATGCCCATATTTTCCCCTGAAACAAAATACTCAGTTTTGCTGGGTAGTTAACCCTTGGGTTCAGTCCCAGCTCTTTTACCCTCTGGAATATCATATTCCATGCCCTTCTATCCTTCAGTGTAGAAGCTGCCATGTCCTGTGCTATTCTGATTGTATTTCCACAATATTGAAATTGTTTCTTCCTGGCTGCTTGTAGTATTTTCTCCTTGATCTGGGGAATCTGGAACCTGGCTATAATATTCCTAGGAGTTTTCTTTTTAGGATCTTTTCCAGGAGGTGATTGGTGGATTCTTTCAACCTCTATTTTGCCCTCTGGGTCTAAAACATCAGGGCAATTTTCCTTAAGAATTTCTTGAAGGGTGATTTCTAGGTTCTTTCTTTGGTCATGGCTTTCAGGTAGTCCAACAATTTTTAAATTGTCTCTACTGGATCTATTTTCCAAGTCAGTGGTTTTTCCCATGAGATATTTTACATTGCCTTCTATTCTTTCATTTGTTTGCATCTGCTTAACAGCATCTTGATTTCTCATAAAGTCATTAGCTTCCATTTGCTCCAGTCTAACTCTGAAGGAATGAATCTCCTCAGTGAACTTTTGAGATTCTTTTTCCATCTGGCAAATTCAACTTTTTAAGGCATTCTTCTCCTCATTGCCCTTTTGGGCCTCCTTTGCCATTTGAGTTAGTCTATTTTTTAAGGTGTTGTTTTCCTCAGTCAGGCTGTTGACCCTCATTTCATACTTTTCCTGCATCCTTCTCATTTCTCTTCCCAATTTTTCCTCCACTTATTTGATTTTTAAAGTCCTTCTTAAGGTCCTCTATGGCCTGTAACCCTCTCATATTTTCCTTTGGGGCTTTTGGAGGAGGATTTCTGACCTCACAATCCTCTTCCTGTCCCATGCTTCGATCCTCTTTGCCCTCAAAATAGGAGTTTAAGGTTGCATTTTTCTGTTTATTTTGTTTCCTTTGCCTTGACATGTTGCCACTTAATTACTTGACTTTTGGGCTTGTTGTCATAGTAGGACTCTGCCACCAGACAGGAGAGCTTTTGTCCTGAACGTTGGGGTCTTCACAGCTTTCTGGCAAACTGGATACTCACCCTAGACCTCCCCCCCAGGGGGGAGAGTGCCTTGGTCACACTGTTTCTACTCTGCCATCTTGGCTCCATCCCCCAATTTTTATTTTTAAGAAAGAATAATTTCACTGATGACTTGTTATTTTTACCTTGTAGTCATTTTGTCATACGCTCTCTCCCACAAGTACACATAAACTACAGAATCCTTCCTCATGATGAAGTTAAAAAACGGGCACTTAAGCCCGATTTTATTCCCAAATGGAGTCATGGTGGTGAAGGCCAAAAAGTTCAAAGCACAACTGGGAGGGGAATTGGGTATGGCACCGGGGCCTGTCCCTAAAATGGAGGCCCCAGAAGGAACTCATCAGTAAGATAAAGGGGTCAGCATGGTTGAGGGATGTTTAGGGGTGAGAAGGTTCCAGGAGCTGAGCGAAGATTATTGAATGCAATAAGAAACATGATTTCATGGGAAACTGGCTCATCCCTATTTGCTGTGCTCACAATTTATAGAAGTACTCAGAGCATTGTGAGGATAATTGTAACTAATATGAAATTCTATCAGATACTTGATAAGTTTCTCTAAACTCAGTCTCTGTTTTAACTTTAATGCAGAGGTAGGCATAGGAAAGGAGAAAGAAAATATATTGAAAACAAGATTTATGATACAAAAAACAGGAGGCACATGATATACAATGTGAAAGTCCTTTTTTAAGAAGTCAAAATATATTTAATATAGCAAAAACCTAATAACATTAAATGAAAAATGAAAGTGAGTACTTTCAGAGATAGTTAGGAAACAAGCATTTATTAAAAGTGCTTACTATGTGAGAGGCATTATACTAAGTGTTGGGGATATAAAGAAAGACAAAAATAGGCACTACCTTCGAGGAGAAGACAACCACAAATAAATAGGTACAAACAAGATGTATACAGAATAGATAGAAAACCTCAGATGAGGAGGTTCTAGCAGCTGACAGGACTAGGACAGGCCTTCTGTAGAAGATGGAATTTAGAGTTTTGAAGGAAGATTGAGATACCAAGAGGCAAAGGGTGAGGAGGAAGAGTATTCCAGGTAGGTGGAAGAACTAGTACTAAAGCATGGACATAGGAGTTGGAGTTTGTTGTGTGAAGGACAGAAAATGGGCCAGAGTTATTGGATCATAGAGTCTGAAAAGGGAAGAAAAGTGTAAGAAGACTTCTGGCTGTTATCTAACATAACAGACATTTCAGAATCAGTTGTACAGTTAAACCATTAGCCAAGTAGAGGAAAAATCACAGCAAGTTCCAAATTAGAAGAAATGATAAAGATGGGGAAATACTTCAAGGGACTACAACAACTTCACCCCAAAATTACTTAGATAAGTTGTCAGTTGTGAAACAGATGAATGAACAGAACTAATTACATTAACTCTGTTACTATTTCTTAGAGAAATTTAGCTCTGTGGCCCCAAGGTAGGTCAGTTAACCTCTTTTAGCCTCTGTTTCCCCATTTGTAAAGTGGGAATAATAATGGCATCAATCTTGAAGATTTTTTATTTTGAAGATCAAATGAGATAATGTGTGTAAAGTATTTTGAAAACATTGGTTTTTCATGTTATCTGCTATTAGCTTTTATAATTTAGCCATTATAATTAGCCAATATAATTTACCAAATATAAAATGATTACCACCATGAGGCCAAAAGATCTTAGAAACCTACCGATTGGTTCACCAAACACTTTTAACCACCTTGTTTAGAAGATAAATATGGTGGCCACAAGCAACACTGGCTTAGAACAGAAGTTCATTTATAAAACAAGAAGATGAACAAAGAACGATTAGTTTTGCTTCAATATTCCAGTATATCTTTGATCTCATCAATATGGGAATTCTCTCTAATGATGCAAACTGAAACTGATCAATGCTTTCCCATCCCATGTGATTCTTATTCATATCCTTCCATAAGTTTGCTACAGACAAACTACTCCCAAATCCAGCAGAAGCCTTTGTCATATCCTCTAAACATCACATAGATACTCGTGGCTCATGCCAGTCATTTATAAGTTCCTCCACATTCTCACTACATAATGTATGTTTGAGATTTATGCAGCATATGGACAATGAGCTAAGCCTGCAATTGAGTAACACCAGAATGAATGGACCACAGGAGCATAGATGTGGAATTGTAAAGTATCCTAGGGGTCAGTTAGTCCACTTTCCTTATCTTACAAATGACACAACTATGGTCAAGAAAGGTAAAGTGGGGGGGCAGAGCCAAGATGGCAGAGTAGAAACAGCTCGTCCAAGCCTCTCTGCCCCCAGATTCTCCACAAACTATGTAAAAAAGGACTCTGAAAAACTTCTGGAGCCCCAGCACCCACAGAACGACACAGAGAAGCTAACCTCCCGCTGAGGACAGCCCAGCACCCTGCAGGAAGGACCAGCGCAGTGGTCTGGGAGCTGGCAGCACGCAGAGCGCAGGAGCCGAGCCGAGCCCAGGTCCACGTGAGCCGAGCCCAGGTCCACGTGAGCCGAGCCCAGGTCCACGTGAGCCGAGGTTTTAGCCCCAGGGTGGCAGGGCCAGCAGCCGGCTGGAGGAACCCCAGAACACCAGGAGCTGTGGTGATTCCAGAATTATCAACATAGACATGCCTAGGACAAAGTAAGAGGTTAGTGTCCTATGGACTTTGGGACCTGTATTTGGGGAATGCGTCAGCTCCCTCCCCTGGGGCTAGAAGCCGCTGAGGAGACACGCCATTTTGTAGTTTTCAGAGGCATTTCCGGCTCCCAGCCTACAAATCGTGGGGAGATCCAGCGATCAGTCTTGGGGGGTAATCGCTCTTGCTTTAACCTCCCTGGATCTGGATTGTGATCTAGGGTGGAAGTTGTGGGTGGGTTTACAGCTTGCCAGAAACGGAAGTTGCCCCCCACACGTTCGGGACGAAAATTCCTCTATCTGGCCTTAAAGCCATAGTGTGGCAACAAGCCCAAAAGTCAAGCAATTAAGTGGCAACATGCCAAGGCAAAGGAAACAGAAAAATGCAACCCTAGACTCCTATTTTGGGGGCATAGAGCGGGAAAAGGACTGTGAGGTCAGAAGTCCTGCTCCAAAAGCCCCAGGGGAAACATGAGTGGGTTGCAGGCCATAGAGGACCTTAAGAAGGACTTTAAAAATCAAATAAGAGAAGTGGAGGAAAAATTAGAAAGAGAAATGAGAAGGATGCAGGAAAAGTATGAAATGAGGGTCAACAGCCTGACTGAGGAAAACAACACCTTAAAAAATAGACTAGCTCAAATGGCAAAGGAGGCCCAAAAGGGCATTGAGGAGAAGAATGCCTTAAAAAGTCGAATTTGCCAGATGGAAAAAGAATCTCAAAAGTTCACTGAGGAGATTCATTCCTTCAGAGTTAGACTGGAGCAAATGGAAGCTAATGACTTTATGAGAAATCAAGATGCTGTTAAGCAGATCCAAACAAATGAAAGATTAGAAGGCAATGTGAAATATCTCATGGGAAAAACCACTGACCTGGAGAATAGATCCAGGAGAGACAATTTAAAAATTATTGGACTACCTGAAAGCCATGATCAAGGAAAGAACCTAGAAATCACCCTTCAAGAAATTCTCAAGGAAAACTGCCCTGATGTTTTAGATCCAGAGGGCAAAATAGAGTTGAAAGAATCCACCAATCACCTCCTGAAAAAGATCCCAAAAGAAAACTCCCAGAAATATTATAGCCAGGTTCCAGAATCCCCAGATCAAGGAGAAAATACTACAAGCGGCCAGGAAGAAACAATTTCAATATTGTGGAAACACAATCAGAATAGCCCAGGACCTGGCAGCTTCTACACTGAGGGATAGAAGGGCATGGAATATGATATTCCAGAGGGCAAAAGAACTGGGAATGAACCCAAGGGTCACCTACCCAGCAAAACTGAGTATTTTGTTTCAGGGGAAAATATGGTCATTCAGTGGAATAGAGGACTTTCAAGCATTCTTGAGGAAAAAAAACCAGAGTTGAATAGAAAATTTGACATCCAGACACAAGAAGCAAGAGATGCCTGAGAAGGTAATCAGGGAAAAGAAATCAAAAGGAACTTATCAAAGTTGAACTATTTACATCCCTATATGGAAAAGCAATATCTGTGACTGATGATATCTTTCTCACTATGAAAATAATGGAAGAAGGGGGTGTGGTCATATGAATACATATGTGAATGTGTGTGTATATGGTTACAGTTATATATGGATAGAGGGCATAGGTTGATTTTGTTGGGAAGGGAGAGTACTCAAGGGATGAAATTATGAGGTGAGAGAGGAAAGTGGCAAGAGGAGATGGGGAGAGACATGGTAGGGTAAACTATCTCATGTAGGGAAGTGGGTGCAAAGGAGGGGGAGAATAAGGAAGGCTAAAAAGGCAAAACCACATTCACATTGAATTTGGTTCAGGGAGAAAATGACATACATACTAAATGGGATATCTCAACCTGCAGCAGGATAGGGGGAAGGGGGATGAGAGGAGGGATGATGGATGGGAGGGCATCCTTGGGGTGAGGGGAGGTTGGAAGTACCCACTATAGAAGAGGGACAGGATCATGTAGGGAATGGACCAGGTGGGGGGTGGGATGAGTGGGAGGGAATTATAAGCAGCCTTGTACAATATATCTACTATGATAATGTTTTGCATAGCTAGACATGTACAACATATACTGAATTACTTATATCCCAAGAAGGAATGGGTGACAAGGGAGGAAGGAAATGGATCTGAAATTCAAGGTCATAACATTAAATGTTTCAAATATATATATAAATACTATTATTAATACTCTTTTGCCTATAATTGGAAGATAAGATGTGCAGGCATTGGGACACAAAGATTCATCTTCCTCTAATGGAAAAGTCGATGGGGTTATGGGAGAAGGTATGGGAGAGAGCAGATTGGAGGAAGCGATATCTTGTGGGACTGCTATTCTGGGAGGTTGGGTAGGGGAATAATGGGGGGGAAATGATTGTAACTCAAAATCTGGCGGAAATGAATGATGTAAAACAGAAGTTTATAAAGTATTTGTTTTAAAAAAAAAGAAAGGTAAAGTGACTTTCCTGAGGTCATAAAAATTGTAAGTTATCAGAGCCAGAATTTGAACCTAGTATCTCTGACTTGAAATTGAGGGTTCTTTCCCCTATGCCATATTTCCTTTCACAGTCATTTACATTTGGGTAATTTTTCTGTTCTCACAAAGGCTTAAATGGAACAGTGCAACAAAAAGGTTATCTCTTTAACAGCCATATTTTTCAGGTGATTCTGCATGGATGCAATCATACAACACTGCCCACCTCAGAAAAAACAACACTGCTAGAGACCCAAAGGGTGATAGAAAGACATAATTTGTACCCAGAAACATGTTTGCAAAAAATAGCATTAAGCATCAGAGAAGGTCTATAGAATTTTAGATGTTTACTGTATGGAGGATTAGCAGCAGGCCATTGACAAAAGTGGGACAAAAGGTATGAAAGGGTTGTAATCTGCATTGATAGAGGGAAGTTACACACTAATGAGATCATTGATCTAAGCATTGTAGGTACAAGCATAACTCATGTATATTCTCATTTCCTTAAGTTCTTTCTGTGATTTATTTATTTTGTTTTATTGCTAATTATTATCACCATATTTAACATTTTTAACTTCCTTCAAGATATTAGGACTTTTATGGATCATAGATTAATGCATAATCTATACTTGCCCTCAAAGGACTCTGCATGAGAAAGAAAAGAAGACCTGTATCTTGGGACCCTGTTCTTAAATAATTCTGGATGTTTTTTAATCACTGCAACATTATGAAGTAGACAATAACAAGAGCAATTAGACACTTTTAAAGGCGGAAATAAACAGATAAATCAGGTTTTCTCCCTTATTGCTAAAGCAGTTAATTATTGAAATGTTAAGTGTATTATACCTAATGAATAATTAAATCACAATTTAAATGAAATATCCTTTAGGATTTTAAGGTCAGAAAATAACATGCTAATTTCCACTGCCATGACACCAGACCATTCTATCCCCACTCCCCACCTCCTCTCTCCCAAGACAGTCCTCTACTCAGGAAAATGCCATTTCTGTGATCAGAATATATATTCAGCCTCGTCATTAAAGCTCCAAATTCTAGGCCCAGAAGGAGCTTGAAAGGTGATTTCATCCATTCCCCTGTCTTTAGGCAGAACCATATATATTTTTAATTACATTATTTTAATGACTTCCTGAGAAAGAGAGTAACTTGTGCTGATCTATTTTTCCCATTGTTTTCCATATAAAGAAATATGTATTAGTTTGATTAAAGAAAGAAGAGAGGGATCCCTTTATGTCTTAGATGCCAGAACTTGTTACTGATCTAAAGAAGATGACGTAAAATGCCATAATCATTGGTCTGGACCAACTGCAGACCTGCAAAACAATTACCACCCCCCCCCCCCAACTTAATTGTGTTCTTCCCACCATCATCACCTTCAGTATTGTTTCGACGTCGTGGTAAGGGGGATAGGAGGAGATATGTCACTTAAGTTCCCAAGACAGGTTGCTTGAACAGACAGATCATCTAGTCTTTCTTGACTCCCTAAATGTATATGAGTAAGTAAACTCCATAACTTTTCTTCAGTCAGCATCCTGGAATCAAAAGCATATAGACTAGGGGTGGCTAGGTGGCGCAGTGAATAGAGCGCTGGCCCTGGAATCAGAAGGACCTGAGTTCAGAGCCGGCCTCCGACACTTAATCCACACAAACAAAAACCTAGCCCTGTAACCTTGGGCAAGTTACTTAACCCCGATTGCCCTAAAGGGGAGGCTAGGTGGCGCAGTGAGTAAGAGCGCTGGCCTCGGAGTTGGGATGACCCGAGATCAAATCCGGCCTCAGAAAATGAGCACCCATGCATAAATAATGACTAGCCATGTAACCTTGAGCAAGTAACTTAACCCCAATTGCTTTAAAAAAAAAAAAGCATATAGACTTAGTAATGTAAGGGATGGGCAAATGTTCCTTGGGAGGATCTCTGAATCTCAGTTGAAAATGTTGTGTTCAAGTGCCCTACTCCCAACAATCCTTAGAATCCTTAGAATATTTTATTTTCTAGATGGGAGAAGAAAGAGAAATTATAATTTGGGGAGTGGGACAAATGAATGTAGTTTAAATGTGTGGGTATATATGTGCGTATATCTAAATGTATGTATATGTATGTGTGTGTAATATATATGTGTGTATTTTTATATATGTGTGCACACATGTATATATGCATGTCTGTGTATACATGTGTGGTGCATATATGCATGTATGTACATGCACACATATATTTGCATGAATTATTTGTGCATATATGTATGTATGCATGTACACACTTGTGTATATGTATATACCTATATATGTATACATGCATATATGCGTGTGTGTTCACATGCACGTTATTATTTGTCTCCTTGCCAAATGATAATACACAGTTATTTAATACACTAGATTAATTGCATTTTGTAGCCAGTGGCACCCAGAGAATGAACTCAGCCTTCAGTAGCTCGTCCAACCTTTAACCAGTGCTATGAATGTCTTTGCTCAGTTAATTAATCCCTTAGAGATTTCCACTCCAAATCATTTTTTGTTGTTGTTTCTGAAAAGCCAAATGGCTGAAATAAACTAGTGACCTGCACGCTTTTCAGATTCTTAACGTATCATTTGAGAGCAATGGTAGAGGGTAAATTAATCTATTTATCCCCTCATCATGAGCAAGAAGATGGAGAAAAATCGTACTTAAAATTTCTAATCAACAGCTGTGATTTAGTTAAAAATTTCTCCCACCTGGATCTTAAATCTATAATTGAGGTCCTTTTATGACTCAGGGAGGCCAGGATCCATGGACCAATAACCCCTGTCAGAAAGAGGTGCAAGGATAGGGAAATAAGAGGTTGCAGGGAAATTGGGGTGGTGTCAAAGGCTCTGAGCCTCTCATTTAGAGCTTTAGTGCTGCCTGAGGAAAAGGAGAAGGCCTCAATCAGGATGTGTCATGTAAGGGGAGTAATGCTTTTCTTCCCTGGCAGGTGACCTTAGTGAAATCACTGACTAGGTTGTCTTTGGGAAATTGCCCAGTTCTTTTAATGGCTTAAAGCTTCTCCTTGAAACAAAGTCTTTTTAAATGCAAAATGTTATTGATATCTTTCATTTTTAACATCACCCCCATCTCTCAAAGAAACCCTATCTATTTTCCCTCCCATAAACCCATCCTCAGTAACAAATAAAAAAATCCAGAAAATATATCCAATACATTGAAAAAGTCTTACTTTAAATGTAGTGTTGTTTCACATGCCCAGACTTCCACTTGGTGTGTGTGTGTGTGTGTGTGTGTGTATGCACATGTGCACAAGGGTGGGGGTGGGGGTGAGGGGCAGGATAGGTTCATTCTCATACCTCTTCTCTGAGGCCAAAACTGAACACTATAATTTCACAGCATTCAGCTTTAGTTGATGTGTTGCTGTTGCCCGTGCTGTCTGCTTTGTTGTAGTTATTGTTTATGTTTTTCTCCCCTTTTTTCTAACTTCATTCTATAACAGTTCATTTGTCTCTCCACACATGTTTATCACATCCACCTTTTTTGTAATGTAGAAATATTATCAAATTCCTTTTTAGCTATCATGTACCATATGTACCACGTTTATATCATGTACCACAATCTGTTTAGCCAACCCCAAATTAATGAGTATTTACTTAGTTTTTTTTTTTTTTTGGTCTTTGATACCCTAAAACAGTGATCTATTTTTTTTTTTTGCCTTTTTTTGGAGGGCAATTGGGGTTAAGTAACTTGCCCAAGGTCACATGGCTAGGTTTTTGTTTGCGTGTGCATTGTATCTGAGGCCAGATCTGAACTCAGGTCCTTCTGACTCCAGGGCCGATGTTCTACTCACTGTGGCACCTAGCCACCCCACATTGATCTCTTTTAAAAATATATATACTTTCAGCAGTGTTGTATGACTGCAGGTCATGAATTGCAAAATATTATGACATCCAAAGAAATAAAGTTGAGGAACACCAAGAGGATATTGGAGTCACAAATGGTGGGTGTGAGTATGGTGCAACACTTTCACACCCAAGAATTGCATGATGGAATTGGCATTATGTTGCTAGAGAGGTGTATTACCAGAAAATAACATGGGCCCATCATTTGGTAATTTAGGGATCACTGGTAGACAGTCTGTTGGCTCCATCCCTAGCCACAGAATATCAAGAAAACTAGAGAAATAGTGCCAATATAATGGGTGCGTCCCTTTTGGAGAATTTACAAGAAGACGTGGAAAATAGTCATATGGGTTAAGAGAACATGGATAGTTTTTGATCTGCATCACTGAAGAACAGACTTCTATCTTTTTTGGTCTCAGTTCACTTGGATTAGTGGTTTGTTACTATAGCAGAATAGAGGGAATCCAAAAGAATATTTCTCTTCTCTAATGTTTTTGCTCCAACTCCCCTCCTCACACATGCATATAACATTGACTCATCATTCTCCCCACCAATTAGGAGAACCTCATGAAAAAGCTCCGGGTTTGAAACTTGGGTTATATCTGTTTAACATATCTCCAAGTGCCATCTGCTTAATTAGGGTGAGGAGCTTTGCTTTGTCCCCTGAGGGGCAAGATTGGCACAAAATATCAAATAACCAAAAAGTTAACATATGAAGTGGATTTGCCCCTGAAATGTTGACTATAAACATGTTCCATTATGTTAGTATATTTACTTTATTACTTTGCCACAGCAGCATGTTATAATAAAAGAAACCAAAACCTAGTGGAAAAAGAAATGAACTTCCTTATTGAATTTTCATTAAGAGTATTGGGAGGAAGGAGGAAGGTGTTACTAAACTTTTACTCCATTTAAACATTTTGTACTTTTATTTCTTTGGGGTTTCCATATCTGTGTGGTGAAGCGTAATGGGAAAGGCTAGTTTACACTTATCCCTTCTGCTTCTTTTCCTTCCTTTAATCCCTTAACTGCCTGCATCTCTATAGATAATGCTACCTTGAAGGTCAGCCATGATCTTCCTCAACTGTCAAATCCAATGGCTTCTTCATAGTTCTCATTCACTTAGGCTTTTCTGTAGCATCTGACACTATTTACTGTCTTCTTTTGGATTGTCTCTCCTTTTATGCTTCTGTGACCCTGCTACCTACTTGATTGTGTCTTATGCCCTCACCACTCCTCTTTGACCTCTTTCCCTTGTTAAACTGCCTCCTTACATCCTTGAGTACCCCTCAAAGCTCTGTCCTCTACTCTCTTTTTCTCGACTCTAATAATTTCAATTTGTACCTCCATGTGGATGACTCATATTATGGAAAGAATGATAAAACTTAGGCTTAAATCCTGGTGCCAGCAATTACTACTTGTGTCACTATTGGCAAGTCACTTCACCTCTCTAAGCCCCAGTTTCCTCATCTGCAACATGGGTATAATTGCACTACCTTAGTGTGAATTATTATTATTATTATTGACCACGAATTCCCTAAGACCAAGGACTGTGTCCTTTAAACTTCCGATATCTTACAGTACTTATTGCAGCACTCTGCAGATAGTAGTAGATATTTAATGTTCCTCCTGAAATCTAGGCCTAAATCTCCAACTACCTGCTGGATATGGTCACACAAATGTCCCTACATTTAACATGCTCCAAACAGAAATCATCTCTTCCATTAAAACTACCCCTTCTCATTTTGAAGAGAAATTTCTTCTTTCTGCAGGTACTACCAATCTCTTCCCATTTTCTTGAGTTAGGTGCATAGAGTTATCCCTTTCTCCATCCTTTTAAGTATTGTACACCTCCATTCTGTTGCCAAGTCATGTCAGTCTGACTTCCACATAATTCTTCTTCATTCTTATTGCTACCACCAATGCTCACATATCATCATCTCTCACCTAGACTTCCTGCCTTCAATCTCTCCCACTTCCAATCTCTATAGTTGCCAAAATAATCATAGTACTCAAGTTTTTAGAATGGTGCAGTGGATAAAGTGTTGAGCTTGGAGTCAGGAAGATCTCAATTCAAATGCGGCCACAGATACTTACATTAGTAAGTAATGTGTGACCCTGGGCAAGTCTCTTACTGTTGTTTGCCTCAGTTTTGTTATCTGTAAAATAAGCTGGAGAATGAAAAGTTAACCATTCTAGCACCTTTGCCAAGAAAACCCCAGAGGGGTCATGAAATGTTGGATATGACTGAGACAACTAAACAAGTCTAGCCCTATCATTGTGAATGAGGACATTGAAGCTCAAAAGTCATTGGTTTACCCAGTATTACACAGATAGAAATTAGGAAGTAGCAGAGCAAACATTCAAATCCAGATCCTCTGAATCCAGATCTACTGCTCTTTCTGTTCTAATACTAACCTTCTAATACATGCCTCACTATGGCAATTGTTTACAAACATTACAGTTTCCCCTTTGGCCAATAAGATAAATTTTTCTTCTTGTTAAGCCATTTCTAAATCTTTGTGACCCCATTGGGGGTTTTTCTTGGCAAAGATACTTCAGCGGTTTGCCATTTCCTTCTATAAGTCATTTTATAGGTGAGGAAGCTGAAGTAAATAGAATTAAATAACTTGCCTAGGGTCACACAGTTACTAAATGTCTGAGGTCACATTTGAACTCAGAAAGATGAGTGTGACTGACTCTAGGTCCAGCTCTCCATCCACTGTACCACCTAGCTGCCCTTTAACCTTATGTGCAAGGCCTTCTGCTCTCTGTTTCAAGTCCACCTGTCTAACCTGATTTACTTTATATCATATCATATACTTTGCATTTTAGCTAAACTATTTGATCATCTATTCCCCAGTCTTTTATTCCTCTTCTTATCTACATGATTGTATAGCCTCTCCTGTCTGCCTGGAACACTTCTCCTCAGCTCTACTTAGTCAAATCCCTTTAAGGTCTGACATGGGTGCCACCTCCTCCTTGGACATCTCCAATGACTAGAAAATAACCTTTACTTCTTCAAAATTTTGTAGAACACTTTGTCACTATCTTTTCTTTGCCTTAAGCTTTCATCACATACAATAGTTTTTTTTTTCTTTTTTCTTCTCCCAGTTGACAAAGGCTCTCAGCCTTTGTGTTAGGGACAGCATCTAGATTAAAAGCAGTTCTTTTACTTTCAATCATATCCAGTGAAGTTGTGCTTTTAGACATATTGAGTAGGTAGGGAGAGTGACATTTTATATCTTTCCAACTCAGGAACTGGACAAACTAACTCATAGATTAGGCCATTAATAAAATTTAAAATTGAATGAGACTATAATGATTTGGGAGATTTTTTTTTAACTTTTTTTTTTAATTAAACAAATGCTTTATTAACTTCTGGTTTACATCATTCATTCCACCAGATTATGAGTTACATTTTTCCCCCATTTTTTCCCTACCCACCACCCCAGAATAGCAGTCCCACTAGATATCCCCTCATCCAATCTGCTCTCTCCCATATCTTCTCCCATACCCCCTTCGACTTTGCCATTAGGGCAAGGTGAATCTCTGAGCCCCACTGCCTGGACATCTTATGAAACATTTAATTTTAAAATTTCGATTTTCAGATCCATTCCCTTCCTCCCTTGTCACCCACTCCCTCTGAGAAGATAAGCAATTCAGTATGTGTTGTACATGTATATCTATGCAAAACATTACCATAGTAGTTATATTGTAAAAGACTGTTTATATTTCCCTCCCATCTGTCTCACCTCCCACCTGGTCCATTCCCTACTTTGATCCTGTCCCTCTTTGATAGTGGGTACTTCTAACCTCCCCTCTCCCCAGAATGCCCTCCCCTCCATCATCCCCCTCTCATCCCCCTTTCCCCTACTCAGGAGAGTGAGTGAGGGTAAGATATTCCATTTAGTATGTATGTGATTCTCTCCTTGAGCCAACTTCAATGAGAATATGCTTTTGCCTTTTTGCCTTCCTGTTCTTCCCCTCCCTGCAACTACTTCCCCTTGCCTCTTCTACATGAGATAGTTTACCCTACCCTGTCTCTCTCCATCTCCTCTTGCCACTTTCCTCTCTCACCTCTTGACTTCACCCCTTAAGAATCATCCCTTCCTTGGGGCGGCTAGGTGGTGCAGCGAGCAGAGAGCCAGCCCCGGAGCCAGAAGGACCCGAGCTTGGATCTGGCCCCAGACACCCAACACACAAACAAAAACCCAGCCATGTGAACCTGGGCAAGTCACCCAACCCCAATTGCCCTCCAAAAAAAAAAAGAATCATCCCTTCCCATCAAATTCAACCTGTGCCCTCTATCCATGTATACCTGTGAACATATGCCATGTACCCTTCTTCAATTATTTTCATAATGAGAAAGGTTTCATCAAACACAGTTATTGTTTTCCATGTAGGATTGTAAATAGTCCAACTTTGATAAGTTCTTTTTGATTTCTTTTCCTTGATTACCTTCTCAAGCACCTCTTGCTTCTTGTGTCTGAATGTCAAATTTTCTATTCAACTCTGGTTTTTTCACCAAGAATGCTTGAAAGTCCTCTATTCCACTGAATGACCATATTTTCCCCTGAAACAAGATACTCAGTTTTGCTGGGTAGGTGACCCTTGGGTTCATTCCCAGCTCTTTTGCCTTCTGGAATATCATATTCCATGCCCTTCGATCCCTCAGTGTAGAAGCTGCCAGGTCCTGGGCTATTCTGATTGTGTTTTCACAATATTGAAATTGTTTCTTCCTGGCTGCTTGTAGTATTTTCTCCTTGATCTGGGGATTCTGGAACCTGGCTATAATATTCCTGGGAGTTTTCTTTTTGGGATCTTTTCCAGGAGGTGATCGGTGGATTCTTTCAACCTCTATTTTGCCCTCTGGATCTAAAACATCAGGGCAGTTTTCCTTGAGAATTTCTTGAAGGGTGATTTCTAGGTTCTTTCTTTGATCATGGCTTTCAGGTAGTCCAATAATTTTTAAATTGTCTCTACTGGATCTATTTTCCAGGTCAGTGGTTTTTCCCATGAGATATTTCACATTGCCTTCTATTCTTTCATTTATTTGGATCTGTTTAATAGTATCTTGATTTCTCATAAAGTCATTAGCTTCCATTTGCTCCAGTCTAACTCTGAAGGAATGAATCTCCTCAGTGAGCTTTTGAGATTCTTTTTCCATCTGGCAAATTCGACTTTTTAAGGCATTCTTCTCCTCATTGCCTTTCTGAGGCTCTTTTGCCATTTGAGTTAGTCTATTTTTTAAGGTGTTATTTTCCTCAGTCAGGCTGTTGACTGTCATTTCATACTTTTCTTGCATCTTTTTCATTTCTCTTCCCAAATCTTCCCCACTTCTGTTATCTGCTTCTTAAGGTCCTCTATGGCCTGTAGCCAGCTTGTATTTTCACTTGGGGCTTTTGGTACAGGAGTTCTGACCTCACAGTCCTCCTCCATGCTTTGAGCCTCTTTGCCCCTAAAATAGGAGTCCAATGTTGAACTTTTCTATTTATTTTGTTTCATTTGCCTAGGCATGTTGCCACTTAATTACTTGATTTTTGGGCTTGTTGCCACAGTAGGACTCTGCCACCAGACAGGGGAGCTTCCGACCAAAACGTGGGGTCTTCACAACTTCCGCCAGTTGGGTGGCCTCTGTAAATCCTCCACCCACTCTGGCAAGTTGGATACCCACCCCAAACTTCCCCCCCAGACCACAATTCAGATCCAGTCAGTTTAAAGCAAAATCGATTAACCCCCAGACTGATTGCTGGATCTTCCTGCAGTTTGCAGACCAGGAGCTAGAGCCACTATGAGATAGAGCCACTACTGACGCTGCAAAATGGCTTCTGTGCAGCTGTTTCTTCAGCAGCTTTTTGCCCCCAGGGGAGGAAGCCACGTGTTCCCCAAATACTGGTCCCAAAGTCCATAGGGCACTAACCTCTCACTTTGTCCTAGGCATATCTGTGCTGATAATTCTGGAATTGCCACAATTGCTGGTGTTCTGGGGTTCCACCAGCCAGCTGAAGGCCCAGCCACCCTGGGGCTAAAACTGTGGACCTGGGCTAGGCTGGCCGCTCCCTGCAGGGCTGCTGGGCTGTCCTCAGCAGGAGGTTAGCTTCTCTGTGCCGTTCTGTGGGTGCTGTGGCTCCAGAAGTTGTTCGGAGCTCCCTTTCACATTGTTTGAAATTTGTGTGGGGCAGAGCACATTGGAAATGCTGTTTCTACTCCGCCATCTTGTCTCCGCCCCCTTTTTTTTAACTTTTAATTTTTGGACTGAATTTTACAAACATATACACAAAAATAGAGGCTATTTTTATATATAAAGAAAAAGTAACAGAATTATTTGTGAAGTCACAGGTATCTATTATACCTTGATTTCCTTTTAAAAAGAAAATAATTTTCAAAACTGTCCTACTTATCTGTGTTTTCCCTCTGAATTTCCTTTTGATATTTTTATGTATTTTCAAAATGCACTTTTGTTTTTGACCCTCTTTTTTCCTCCTTTTTTTGCTATTCCTATTGTTAAATTTCTTCTCTCCTCAAAACCTATCTCCCACAAAAGAAGGGCAGAAACAAAATCCTTGCACAAAAAACATGATTAACAAAACAAATCCACACATTTACAGTGTACAAAAATATGCTATCAAATTTATTGTCTTTCAAAGTTGTTTTTCTTTATAATGTTACCACTAAATGGTTATTTTTTGTTCCTTCCTGGCTCAGAGTGAATGTAAATATTAAGTTTCTCTTTTGGTCAGAACCCTGAGGGTCTTCCCACCCCAGTTTGATTTTTATTATTATTATTAAAGGATCCATCCTTTTGAAGAGGTTACCTGTAAAGAGGGTTCGGGTTGCTCTGGAGACCCCAAAATACCAACACTCCAGGTCCTGCCCAATAAATTCGACTCAAGTCTTCTCGGCCAAAGAAAAGTAAAGATTATTAAAAGTTCACTTGTATTAGACACAGAGTAAGTCTGTGCTGGGTCATTCTATGGTGTTCTCACTATTCTATGGTGCTTTCACTATTCTATGGTGCTCTCACAGACATGAAGACAGGATGGAGTCATATACAGAAGGTTGTGGGAGGAATCTAGGGGTGGTCTAGGGCAGGAATTTGGGGAGGGTCTTCAGGGGGATTTAACTAGGTCAATGAGTGATTATGGGTGGGAAATCACTGGAGGCCACCTGGAGACCACAAACAATGATGGGCTAAGCCAGTTTGAGTGGGAAGTAGATGAACAATGGAGGCTAGGCTAGTAACTAGGCTAGAGTTAGTAGTTAGTTGTTAGTAACTAGGCTAGAGGTCTGGGCTCAGCCACAAAGTAAGGCTTATTGCCTCATCAAATGAGATGATTTAATCAGAGTCCAAGGGAGGTTCCCAGAGCCTATACCTCAAGGACTCAAGGAGAGGTCAAGGGGGCTCCCAGAGCCCAAACCTTATCACTTGTATTCACTTCTTAAAGAGGAGAACCTGAAAAGACTTTAACTTAAAAGGGCCAAGGTCTCCCATTGCATCCTGGGCCATCTCCATTCTTCCTGATGGATAACTGGTCACTGGACCCAGATGGCTCTGGAGGAGAAAGTGAGGCTGATAATTTTACACAGCCCTCCCTCACTCTAATCAAAGTCAGTTGCAAGTCATGTCATCATTTCCCAGATGTCATGGTCCTCTTCCAGAACAAAAGACAAACCACACAAAATTGTGACCTGAAATCTCAAATTTTTAAAATTTGCATTTTTCATATCATTAGTTCTACAAACTGATTGTTGGTGATACTACTTACTGTAGACAGCCAAAGAACTCTTCATCACCAATGGGAATTCCAATTTAGATGACTGTGGTTTAGAATTTCTGTTGCCTCTGAAATTTTCTGATGTTTTGTAAAAACAGTATAAGGGATAGAAGAAACTCATTCCATTCTGAATCTTTTTATTATACAAAGGAATTGTACCAGTACCTTCTATATCATCTTAATTTTATTTTTAATAATGACAATGATGACAGTTTTGATGTTAGATGCCCTCCCAGGACTATGCCAGGAAAGTAGGGCATATTTCTTTATATTTGTATCTCCATTGTCTGGTACTTGCAAAGTTAATGCATGTTGGTTGATTGATCAATTGACAGAATTTCATGTTGTGTGCTAGGAATCCTAGATCAGTTGTTACCTTGAACCAGGTATGAAAAAAATCCTCAGAAATGAAATGACCTAAACAATTTAAACTAATAATCAACTTTCTGCATTAATTCTCTGCTCATAACAAGTGCACTTTGAGAAGACATTTCATTGCTATTCCAGAAGGTAATCATTGCCATGTCAAACATTTTACAAAAAAAGGATGATAGGGGAGACATGAGAAAATTAGCCCTACTAACTAGGGAAAATAATTAGGGGGAAGGGGGAGAGGTAAGATAGAGCTTCCAGAGCTGTCGCCATTGCTGCGACATAGGAGGTATTCATAATGGATTTCTATGGGATTGGATGGTATGAGATTTACTTAGAAATTGTGGCCCTGGAAAATCTTTATTATCCGTAATATCAAAGAATTCTTTTCCTGCACAGTTCTTTTGTGTAATTTTCCTGTGCCTCCCTGATGTCCTGTGCTGTTACTGCTATCCTCAGGGTAGATTGCCTTATAGAGATGTAAGAAAGGAAGATGAAATTCTTCTACTTGGAGGCATTTTTTTTGTGTGGGTAAATGGAGAACCCTGGTCCTACTCAGGGGTGTCCACCATTCTTTTGGGAAGGGGTGATAGCAAAATGGGCCAGTGAGTGCTTGATGACACATTTTTGAGTTTCTCTCACATATCTTCCCCATTTTGTAGGTAGAGTCATTTCTGGGGAAACAAGAATTACATTAAAGTTAGTACATTATCTTGGTCACACTACCTGCAGTACCTCCATAAACTGTGTAAGGACTTTCTTGAAGCTCTGTCTTATGGCATGGCCTTCGTTTCAATATTTAAGAAAAAAATATAATGGAGTACAGTACATTCTAAGCTATCTGGTAAAACCCACAAAAAGTACCCCTCCTCAACTCACACATGTACTCATGTACTTTTTTTTCCCCCAAATGCTTTATTAACTTCTGGTTTACATCATTCATTTCCATCAGGTTTTGAGTTACATTTTTTCCCCATTTTTCCCCTACCCACCACCCCAGAATAACAGTCATACAGGATATTCCCTCAACCAATCTGCTCTCTCCCATCTCTTCTCCCATACCCCGCTTCGACTTTTCCAGTAAGGCAAGGTGAATCCCTGTGCCCCATTGCCTGCACATCTTATCTCCCAATTGTATGCAAAATAGTATTGATCATAGTATTTATATTTTTTTTAAATGTGATTTTAAAAGGAAGATAAGCATCTCAGTATATGTTGCACATGTATAGCTATGCAAAACATTACCATAGTAGATATATTGTAAAAGACTAACTATACTTTCCTTCCTCCCATCCCACCTTCCACCTGGTCCACTCCTCACCTTGATCCTGTCCCTTTTCAAAAGTGGGTGCTTCCAATTTCCCTCTTCTCCAGCCCACCCTCCCCTCTAGCATCTTCTCCCACCCCCTCCCCCCATGCTCCCATAGGGTGGAACACCATATTTAGTATGCATGTCATTCTCTCCCTGGTCCAAATTCAATAAGAATAAGATTTTGCCTTTTTGCCTTCCTGTTCCTCCCCTCCCCTGCAACCACCTTCCCCTGCCTCCTCTACATGAGACAGTTCACCCCATTGTCTCTCCCCATTCCCCCTCACCACATTACTCTCTCACCTCTTAACCTCTCCTTTTAAGTATCATCCCTATGTATTAAATTCGACCTGTGCCCTCTATCTATGTATACCTGAAAACATATATACACACATTCACATATATATTCATATGCCCATATAACCTTCTTCAATGATTTTCATACTGAGAAAAATTTCATCAGTTACAGTTATTGTTTTTCCCTGTAGGAGTGTAAATAGTTCAACTTTGATAAATTCATAGTGATTTCTTTTCTCTGTTTACCTTCTCAAGCATCTCTTGCTTCTTGTATCTGAATGTCAAATTTTCTCTTCAACTCTGGTATTTTCCTCAAGAATGCTTGAAAGTCCTCTATTCCACTGGATGACCAAATTTTCCCCTGAAACATGATACTCAGTTTTGCTGGGTATGTGATTCTTGGTTTTAATCCCAGGTCCTTTGCCCTCTGGAATATCATATTCCATGCCCTTTGATCCCTCAGTGTAGAAGCTGCCAGATCCTGTGTTATCCTGATTGTGTTTCTACAATATTGAAATTGTTTCTTCCTGGCTGCTTGTAATATTCTCTCCTTGATCTGGGAATTCTGGAACCTGGCTACAATATTCCTAGGAGTTTTCTTTTTGGGATCTTTTTCAGGAGGTGTTTGGTGGATTCTTTCAACCTCTATTTTGCCCTCTGGTTCTAAAACATCAGGGCAATTTTCCTTGAGAATTTCTTGAAGGATGATTTCTAGATTCTTTCTTTGATCATGGCTTTCAGGTAGTCCAATAATTTTTAGATTGTCTCTCCTGGATCTATTTTCCAGGGCAGTGGTTTTTCCCATGAGATATTTCACATTGACTTCTATTCTTTCATTTGTTTGGATTTGCTTAATAGCATCTTGATTTCTCATAAAGTCACTAGCTTCCATTTGCTCCAGTCTAACTCTGAAGGAATGATTCTCCTCAGTGAGCTTTTGAGATGCTTTTTCCATCTGGCAAATTTGGCTTTTTAAGGCATTCTTCTCCTCATTGCCTTTTTGAGCCTCTTTTGCCATTTGAGTTAGTGTATTTTTTTTTTTTTAGGAAAAGAACATCCATTTTACTGAGTCACACCCAGCTGGTCTGTAAACATGGCACCATGACAAGCTTCCCTGGGCACTCTCCCTCACCCCCCCGCCTTGTGCACCTCAGGCAGGGGCTGCCCTGTCTGTGATGAAATGGGTTGGCGTGCGAAAGGCAATGGGGGTTGGGGTGGGGGGTCAGGCTCCCCCAGGAAGGTGAAGGGGGCAGGATGGCTTGGGATCCAAAGGGGGTGAGAACCCTTGGAGGCCAGCAGCATTGAACCCCCTCCCATCTCCATCTGCCTCTCTCCCCTGCCCTCCTAGGCCTTCTCTGGACCCTTTCTTCCCTCATGGCTTCTGGCTGACCCTCCCCGGCCTCCTGCTCCCATTTCTTCCCACCCAGGCTCACCTCCCTCCAAGTCAGCCTCTCCTCTGCCCTAGGATCTCCCTCCTTCTATCCTAGAAACTTCTCACTAAGGCAGCTGAAGATGGTGTTTGGCCTCCCGGGGGCAGTGGCTGGGATGTGGGTAGAGTCCTGACTGGTCTTGGCTGCTGTGGGCAGGGTCACTGGCTCTCCTGGCTGGGCAATGCCTGTCCCTCAGGAAATTGCTCTCCCTCAACTCTCCTGGTCAGGGCTGGAGGCCTGGGCCTCCAGGATCGAAATGGGGCTCAAAAGCCAGGCAAGAGGAGCATGCAGAGGATGGGGGCAGGGATGGGCTGTATGTAGCCCCAGGCTCTGAGTCTTGGTCTCTGGGTGCCTCCCCAAGTCTTGCAGGCACCAAGTCAGCCATGGGGCTCCTTCCTCAGGCGGGGTCCCCCCATGGTTTGCTGTCTGCCTGGCCCAGAGGAATGTAGCAGTGTGAACAAGTGAGGCCAAGGTCCTGGTCCTGGAGCAGAGGAGGACCCGGCCATGCTGGCTTGCTTCCTGGGGTCACTGGGCTACACAGCTGTCTCCTGATCCTCCCTCTGGATCATCTGGTAATGCTGACGGTTTTCTAGATAGGCGGCCAGCTCAGTGTCCTGGGCCTTCTCAGGCCGCTGCCTCGGTGTATTACCCTGCAGGTCAGTCTTTATAAGCAAGGCTCCCGCCTCCACAATGTAGTGGCAGATCATTCGTTGGTGCAGGGCTGCTGCCTGATGGAGGGACATCTCCCTGTTCTCTTCTACGGCATCAATGATTTCTGTTGGGGTGTGGTCCAGGAGATAGTGGACTATCTCCTTGCTCCCTGCTCAGACTGAGTGGTGCAGGAGGGTCGGCCTCGCTCATCCCGGAACATGAGGTCGCCCCTTGCTCGGTGGAGCTCCTGGAACTTACAGAAATCATTGCTCTGGGCAGCCTCTATCAAGCCTTCACCTTTCAGGGGCATGGAGTCCCCTTGGTCTGGCCTGTGCCTGGGGGATGTGGATGCTGGAGAGGTGGGGCCAGGGCTTTGTGGGTCCTCAAGGGCGGGCCTGGCAGGGGTGCCCAGCAGTTCTGGGTCCAACACATAGAGCTCATCCTGTGCAATCTCTGTCACATAGTTGAGATGCTCCTGGGCTCGATCTATCCTGTAGAATCGATTGGCTGTAGTAGCATCCAGGAAACACCAATTGGGTGACAGCTTCTGGCCTGATGCAGCCTTGGCTCCTGCTCCATTGGGTTCCCCCTGCTACAGCCTCTCAATGTGGGTCCGGCAGAGCTCCAGGTCACTGTCCCCTGGCACCACCATGGTTCCCAGTGGCACGGAGGCCTCCTTGAGCTTCTCTTTGTCATAGTGCAAGGCCTCGTAGTCCTGCATGCTGACCCGGTGTAGCTGGATCCGCAGCTGCTCAGGGACAGGCTGCTGGTCACTGTGCAGTGGTACGGAGCTCCTCCGCTTGGCCTTCTGCACCATCGTGGCCTGGTTACACAGGGCAATGTGAATGCAGGATGCAGTTAGCTTGCAGGGTTCCCCATCTACCTGCACTGGGATGGCCTTGGCTGTTGTGAGCACCACCTTCCGACACTGGGTGAGACATTCACCATGCCCACCCACCTGGAGAGCAGCCAGTGACGTCATGGTGAAGCCGATGACCTTGAGGTAGCCATCATCATGCCACTGGGGCTTGAAGTCGTGGTGGTCACCAGGGTGGCCCCAGGGCATGGTGCCTGCACAATACCTGGGGATATTCAGGAAGACAATGCACTGGGGCTTCAGGTCCTGGATCTTAGGGGTCAGGTCTATGCCATCACACACCATTCAGATGTGCTTGGCCAAATCTTTGGAGCTGACCATGAGGAAGTCAGAAAAGGCTGTCCCAGCATAGAACATCTTGTTCTGAAACTGGCTATTGAATTTTTCTGGATTGACATCTCGAGACTCATGAAATTCTAGGGTGATGTGGGCATCAAAGCCGAGGCTGAAGTAATTATTAAAGACATCTAGGGGCAGCCTGTCGGTGGCCCCCTCGTCCCAGTCGTCAGGCCCAGCCCAGTCTATGGGCTCTGCTCATAGGTCCCATCGGTCCAGCTGCACAACATTGCCCTCCTCCACATGGGCAGGATCTTGGACACTGGCTCATCTGTGTAACCCCCACCCCAATTGAGAACCCGGGCCAGGTCATTGCCGGTGCCCAGGGGTAGGATGGCAACAGGTGGCAGTGGCTTCAGGCACAGCTGGTCCAGGGTGGAGAGGATCCAGCCAACCGTGCTATTGCCCCCACATTCCAGGATGCAAAGGTTGTGCATTTTCCAGTACATCTCCAGTGCCTCCTTGGGCCCATCCTGGCTCAGGTCAAAGACTTGCTGTGGGTTGAGATACCAGAGAAAGGACTGGATGATCTTGGAACCCTGATTTCCCCCTCTCTTGGGGTTCACAAACACCAGCAGGGGCTTCATGAGGAGAGATGGGGTAGGTTTGATAATGAAGGGTTTCCAGCGGCCTTCCTCAGGCCCCTTCTTGCTGGATTTCCTTTTGAAAGATGTCCTCTTCTTCTTTTTGCTGACTTTGAGAGGGTTCTGGGAGCACCGGGCTCGGGTTCAGAGAATCCAGGTGGCGGGGGGGGGATGACCATGGAGGAGTGAGCCCCCAGGGAGCAGGGCTCCTCAATCTGCTGGATCATGAAGCAGGACACCTTGTTGTGGTATGCCTGCTTACACCACGAACAGCTGATGGCCACAATCTCTTTGCTGTGGAAAGTGAACTTCTGCTGGAAAACCTTGCCACAATATCGGCACTTGCCATCCTGGCGCTGCCGATGTACCCCGTGGTGACGAACAAAAGTTGGCTCTCGCACATTCCTAGACCACGATTCCCGGAAGGATGGTTTACAGTGGAAGTTAATCTTCTCCAGCTGCCCAATACAAGGCATGTGCACCACAATCTTGCAGGCAGCACACTTTCGTCGAGACACTGATTTCTGCAGCATCTTGGCCACACAGTACTGCTCCCCGATGTAGCAGAAATCCCCTGATACGTTGGTCTCGAACCAGATGTGCTCCCCGTAGGTGGGCGTTTCACTCCAGTCCATGGTACTTCGGGTCTGCCTCTCAGACTTGCTGCCAGGGGCCCCAGGACTTGGGTTTGGAGGTGCCAGATGCTGGAGACCTGACTTGGCAATGGCTTTCCTGTGGCCGAAGAGCCGCAGCCCCAGGAAGCGCCTCTTGCTGTGCCCCCGCGGTGCCTTGTTGGGCTCCGGGCTGCTGGCCCCCTCCAAGCCACTGGACGAGGCCGAGTCCAAGTTGCTGCTCCGGGCCTCGGCTCCACCGCCACCGGGGGGCTCCATGCGGGCCGGCGGGAGACGCCCATGGCGCACCGGCCTTGGACTCGTCCCTCCATCCTGGGTCAGCGCTCCTCTGCCGCTGCCGGGACTGCCTGCAGGGGCCATGGGGCTCCTCCACCCACCCAGAGGCGCAGCCGCCCGGACTCCAGGAAGTGCCACTGGGGCGGAGGGAGCGAATGAGCCAGAGGACGAGGCAGAACGAGGCTGAACGAGGCTGCCCGCAGGACCCCGCCAAGCTCTAGTGTATTTTTTAAGGTGTTATTTTCCTCAGTCAGGCTGTTGACTTTCATTTCATACTTTTCTTGCATCTTTCTCATTTCCTTTCCCAATTTTCCCCCACTTCTCTTATCTGCTTCTTAAGGTCCTCTATGGTCTGTAACCAGCTCATATTTTCATTTTGGCTTTTGGTGCAGGATTTCTGACCTCACAGTCCTCCTCCTGTTCCATGTTTTGATCCTTTTTGCCCCCAAAATAGGAGTCTAATGTCCCATTTTTCTGTTTATTTTATTTCCTTTGCCTAGGCATGTTGCCACTCAATTACTTGACTTTTGGGATTGTTGCCACAGTAGGACTTTGCCACAACCAGGTGAATTTCCGTCCCAAACATTGGGGTTTTCTCAACTTCCGGAGGTATTATAGTTGGGTGGCCTCTGTGAAGCCTCCACACACTCTGGCAAGCTGGTCACACACCCCAAGACCTCCACCCCAGACTGCAATTCAGATCCAAGAAGGTTAAAGCAAGAGTGATTACCCACCCAGACTGATTGCTGGATCCCCCTGCAGTTAGCAGGCCAAGAGCTGAAGCTGCAACAGGGGAATGTGGTGCAAGCTGCACTGGCTCCTCAGTGGCTTCTTGCCCCCTGGGGAATAAGCTGATGCATTTTCCCAAGCAGTCCCAAAGTCCATAGGGCACTGACCTCTCACTTTGTCCTAGGCATATCTGTGTTGATAATTCTGGAAATGCCACAGCTGCTAGTGTTCTGGGGACCCTTCAGCCGGCTGCTGGTCTGGCCGCCCTGGGGCTAAAACCAAGACTCATGGGAGTCCTGGGCTTGGCTCCCATAATACTGTGCTGGCCTCTCCCTGCCAGGCTGCCGGGCTGTCCTCAGTGGGAGGTTAGCTTCTCTGTGTCATTTTGTGGCTTCTGGAGCTCCAGAGGTCGTTCAGAGTCCCCCTTTTACATAATTTTGAAGTGGTGTGGGTTTGAGCTTGGAGGAAGTGCTGTTTCTATTCCTCCATCTTGACTCCGCCCCCCACACATGTACTTTTCTGTATTAAATGATCAGGAAGACTTGGGTAAGAATTCTTATTGGTTTTCCAGGACCATTCCAGAGGAAGCACTCCTCCACTGTGGAAAATCAGCTTGTAGTGTTTCTTGATTCATTGACAACTTTGATAATATAAATACAATGCCCATTTTACAGATAAGGACTCTTAACTGCACTGATCATGGTACTGCACAATTATTTTAAAATATGAATTGTCACTATTATTCTCTCTTTTGACATTTATGATTAAATTTATTTTCAGTTTTAATTTCATTTATTTGCTTTGTTGTAGTTTATACAGGAAATTGCCAAGCACACAAGATATCTTTTAGTCACCATATGTTCCTGCAAATTTCTACAGCTACTTGGAAAAGCATTAAAATCCATGTGGTGAATTTTCATATGTGTGCATGCTCTCAGAGATAATAAGCTTCCAGTGAAAATCATGCTCATTAAAAGAAAGGAAGTATAAGCTTTCCACAAATTCCACAAAATTAGTCGTAATAATCTTTTCACCAAACACTTCTCAGATGATGATCCTACTTTGACAAAACATATTTTACAATAGTGCACTGAGAGTAAATATTAGTTTTTATCTGTAGTACTCAGAAGATGAATGAATGCATGAATGAATGAATGAAAACTCGTTTTTAAAGCACTTACTGCTCACCAAGGATCATGCTAAGGGCTATAAATAGAAAAAGAAGACAGTTGTTGTTCTCAGTGAGCTCAGGTTCTAACTGGAGAAGAAGACACATATAAAAGACTAAAGCCAAAAGTTGGATTGAAAGTTCCAGATGTCCTAATGACCTAGTTAGAGGGTAGATAACAAGGCCTGAGATCTATTACCTGGCAGATACTGTACTAAGTGCTAGGGATGCAAAAAGAGGCAAAAGACAGTCCTTGATCTCAAGGAGCTTATGATCTAATGAGGGAGAACACATGCAAACAAATGTATATCAAGTAAGCTACATTTAGGATAATAGGAAATAAAGGGGTGAAAGTACTAGAATTAAGAGGGTTTGGAGATGGCTTCCCCCTGTAGAAGGTGGGATTTTAGTTGGGACTATAAGGAAACAAGTCCAGTCAGTAGTCAGAGGGGAGGAGGGAGAAATTTCCAGGCGTGGGGACATTCAAAGAAAATACCCTGAGTTTAGAGATGAAGTGTCTTGTTCCTGGAAAAGTTAGGAGACCAACATTCCTGGATCAAAGAGCTTATTTTGGGAAGTAAGGCCTAAGAAGACTGGAAAGGTAGGAGGGGGCCAGATTATGAAGGGTTTTGAAAGCCAAAAAGAGCATTTTGTGATTTTTTTTTTTTTTTTTTTGGTTAGCGGCAGCTGGTGTGCATGCTTGTCTTCCTGGGCTATGGACCACGCTTTGGTGGGTGAGCCCTGTGCTCTGTCTTCCCCTCGAGGCTAGGCCAGCTCTCTTTCTCCTCTTTTCTGCTAGGGTATCCCTGTTTGCCACCATGTTTGAGGCAAGGCTAGTACAAGGCTCCATCCTCAAGAAGGTGCTGGAGGCGCTGAAAGACTTCATCAATGAGGCCTGCTGGGACATCAGCTTGGGCGGGGTGAACCTGCAGAGCATGGACTCATCTCACATCTCCCTGGTGCAGCTCACCCTCTGCTCAGAGGGCTTCGACACCTACCACTGCGACCGCAATCTGGCCATGGGCGTTAATCTCACCAGCATGTCCAAAATACTAAAATGTGCCAGCAACGAAGACATCATTACCCTGCGGGTGGAAGACAATGCAGATACACTTGCACTGATATTTGAGGCACCAAATCAAGAAAAAGTTTCAGATTATGAGATGAAATTAATGGATTTAGATGTTGAACAACTTGGAATTCCAGTACAAGAATACAGTTGTGTGGTGAAAATGCCTTCTGGTGAATTTGCACGAATTTGTCAGGATCTCAGTCACATTGGAGATACTGTTGTAATTTCCTGTGCAAAAGATGGTGTGAAATTTTCTGCCAGTGGAGAACTAGGAAGTCAAAATGTAAAACTATCACAGACAAGTAATGATGACAAAGAAGAGGAAGCTGTTGCAATAGAAATGAATGAGCCAATTCAGTTGACCTTTGCACTTTGATACCTGAATTTCTTTACCAAAGCCACTCCACTTTCTCCTACAGTAACACTCAGTATGTCTGCAGATGTACCACTTGTTGTAGAGTATAAGATTGCAGATATGGGACACTTAAAATATTACCTGGCTCCCAAAATTGAGGATGAGGGAGGATCTTAGACATACTTCATTTCTAAGAAGATAAAGGGGGAAAAGCTCTTGAAAAGAGAACTGCTTTTGAGATACTCAACAATATGTTTAACTGTTAAGTCATTTCAGTCTTAACTTTCCATTTGTAACTCTAGGTACACATATGTAGATAAATTTCTGTAAATATAGTACTTCTCTCCACATAATTTGTTTTTTTTTTAAATCCAAAGCTTAATCTTAATACTATTATCTTAGACCACGCCTTATTTAGAAATTCTATTTTAAATGTTTTTATACCAACAAACTCCTTTTGTAATTCTAACAGGAAAAGGGTGTGTCTTCAGTTTAAATAAAGTTATATAGGAATTGAGCTCTTCACAGAGTAGTGCTTTCAAACAGGACACTGCTCTGCTGCAAAAATTTATATGGATTCTCAGCTATAGCTATTATTGTAAAAATTACTTGCCAATATTTTTATTTCTCACCCTGGAGCTGTTGAATATGAAACATTGTGGAAATGACAATAAAAGGATATTTCAAAAAAAAAAAAAAGCATTTTATATTTGATCCTAGAGGCAACAGGAAGTCACTGGAATTTTTTGAGAAGATGGAATGACAAGACTGGGCTTGTACTTTAGGAAAATCACTTTAGTAGTTGAATGGAGGATGAATTGGAGTAGAAAAAGGCTTGAGACAGACAGACCCACCAATAGGCTATTGTAATAATCTAGGCCTTCCTTGGTGAGGTGATAAGGGCCTACATTAGAATAGTTTAAGTGACAGAGGAGAAAAGGGGGCATATAGAGGAGATGTTGTAAAGGTAAAATTGGTGGGCCTTGGCAAAATATTTGATATGAATTGTGAGAGATACCAAGTAATACATCATGACTCCTAGGTTGTGATCCTGAGGGACTGGGAAAATAGTGTTGCCCTCTATACTAATAGGGATGGTAGTAAAGGAAGAGAGTTTAAGGGGAAAGATAATGAGTTCAGACATAATAAATTTAAGATGTCTACTAGAATCTAATTCAAGACATCTGAAAGGCAATTGGAGATGTGAGATTGAAAATCTTCAGAGAGATTGGGGCAAGATAGGTGGATTTGAAAATCATCTACCTAGAGATAGTAACTGAATCCCTGGGAGTTTATTAGCTCATCAATCAAAGTAGGATAGAGGTAAAAGAGAAGAGAACCCACAACAGAATCCTGTTGCACCCCTTTGATTGGAGGGCATGATTTGCAAAAGGGTACAGCAAAAGAGATAGGGAAAGAGTGGTCAGATAGTAAGAAGAAAACCAGGATAAAGTGGTGACCAAAAAACCTAGAGAGAAGAGAATATCATGGAGGAGAGGGTGATCAACAGTATCAAAGGCTTCAAATAGGTCAAGGAGAATGAGGACTGAGAAAAGACCATTTATAATGCCAATGTGATATTCACAGTGCCCACAGTGGCTATGGATATGCTGGTGTAGTTGTGAATCACAAAACGTAAGGGACTCTCCACATGGATAACAGAATCAAAGCATTTATTTAAATACCAGAAATCTGAATCCCCAAACCATAAAGTCAAATTCATAATAGTAACCACGAAGTTGTTACACATAATCAAAACAGCAAACACCAACATTCCCAAGCCTTCCCTCTTTCAGGCCTTCAAAGAACAATAGAGTCTCTTGGGAAGGTGAAGAAGGCATTTGTCAAGTCGATAACTGTGTACCAAGTCCATCATATTTCTGGATCCTTTCTATTAAGGTGACAGTATCTGGAATAGCAGCATACAAGGGAGGAGTCACCTTATTCAATTGTCTGTAATACACAGTCATTATCCAAGTCCCATCTGATTTTCATACTGGCCATACAGGATTATTCTATCATGTGGCTGTAGGGACTAAAACTCCTGCTTCAACACATTCCTTTATAGTAGTGGTAATTTCCTTTTGCCCATCTGACACACAATACTACTTTAAAGTAATTACTTCAGAAGGTTCAGGTAAAGTGATTGGGTACATTTTTATTTTTCCCACTAAAACTGTATTAATTCCTATCTTCCTTACAGTGAATTGGTATCTTCCTTCAGGTAAATTCAGTCATACCTCTAATATACCTATTCCAATGATGTATTCAGGAATGGGTACAATAAACACAGTATATTTTTTTCTTAGGTAATTGTCCAATTTTCATTGTTAGTTTAACTTGTCTGGCTGATATTTCAACCCTTCCCAGTTCTGTGATGGTAATAGGAGTTCCATGTTTAAATTTATCAGGGTTTCCATAGATAAGGAGGGCTCTGCCCCAATATCTGTCAATGCCCTAGTTACAGTGGTTGATCCGTTTTTTCCCACTATATTGTTAAACCAATATGGGGTCTATAATCTTGTCTGTGTATTTCTTTAATCTGGTCTGGAACTTGGCCTGTTTCCTATTTTCCCTGAAGATCTGGTAAAATTGGATACAATGATTCTGGGGTATCTGTAGGGGTGGTTCCTACTTCCCTATTTAGTCAAATATTAAGTACCTCTTCTTGGTACATCTTATGCAGCTCTTCAGTTGGAATATAACTATTCTTCTAAAATCTACCCCTGCTCTCAATAGAGCAATAAACAATTCTCTTCTTGTCAATCTATTCTGGTTTTCAATCTGCTGGTTATTTACTCTTCTCTCTTGAGGAGATTTTTCTTTTCCCCATTTCCCTAAATCACTTAATTGTAAAATCTTATCTAGCACCTCCAAAAGAGGGTGCCCTATTTCCCCAATTAGTAAGAATCAGAATTAGATCCTTATAAGCAGGAGGAGTCATCTTCACTCTGATATTTTTACGAGGAACTGCTAAGGGGGTATTGTGATATGTATTTGCATCTCCAACCATGATAGCAGTTTTCATTACCTCCTCCTTTAGCTTTCTCATATAGTCTCTAAGTGAGTACCAGAGTCTCTCTCCACCAGGCCTCATAGAGTCAGTAGGATATTGCTTATTGCATCCCTCTGCAGCTAAAGCTAACAGATTAATTGTGTTGTTACCACCTTGCATACAGTAATTCCTGAAAGCTTGGCGTACAAAAGGATTCTGACTAATGTCTATGAATTTCAAGAAATCCACACTATCTAGTGATACTCCTCTGGCTCCTTCAACATTGTTTCTTACCATCCAAGACACTAAGGACTCTCCTATTCTCTGGGTGAATTGGCTTAATATATCAGTAACCTCTTGTTAAGTGAAATCCTCGGTTTTCCTGCTTTCTTCTTAGTATGGGGCAAACTTCTGCATTAGAAGACTCCTAGTCTAAATTTTTTCCATTCTCCTCCCACACATTCTCCTGGCAGTTGTTGGGCAACTATACCCAGCCTGTAAAAAATCTGCATGCACATTCCTTCTGTTAGGTTTTTTTTTTCTAGTAAAGGTATTTAATATAAAAAGCAGATATCAGGTATAAGGAGCTATTTTCTCCCACTACAAGAGAAATACTTAATACACAAAAGATCCATAAGTGTGTGTTAACAAGTACCTAAAACATAAAACAACATAACTCATTATATATATATATATATATATATATAATGAGTTATGTTGTTTTGTATATATATGTGTTTATGTTTTATGTTTATATATATATTTATCTCTATATATAATGAGTTATGTTGTTTTGTATATATATATGTTTATGTTTATGTTTTATGTTTATATATGTTTATATATTTATATAACATATATATTATATAATATAGTATATATTATATTACATATATTTATATAATATATGTTATATATATTTATGTTTATATTTTATATATATATATATATATATATATATATATATATATATATACTTTCCCCAGGGTAAAGGTATTTTGTGGACTTATTAACAAACATTTCACTTTTACTTCAGGTTTATACTATTTAATCTCCAGTCTATCTAGGAAAAGCTCTGGCTTTAGTCCTTTGGCTGTTGGATTCTGGTAGTAGTACCCTTCCACTCACAGAAGGATAGTCATCTCTTGGGCAACCAACACTAACTCAGTGATTCCTAATCTCTCAAAGTTAAGAAGTAGACTCTAAGGAGAAGAAATGCTCACCTCTTAGAATCTCTTTCTGGTTATCTGTGCTCACAGAAAGTAGTTCAGTCTCTGGCTCACCTAAATAAGCATGTGTTATTGTGTTTTGTGCCTCTAGCTGCTATGGCTGTTCAGGACTGGGGGAGGAGAGATAAATTACTTCCCTAGTACCTTCTCCCAGATGTCAAAAGCCCAAGGGAGATCTGTGTTCTAAACCAGGCAGGGCCTAAAGATGCTGGATGTTCTTTCTTCTTACAACCTACTGGAGGGGGGGGGGGGGGGGCTTTCCCTGGCTCAGTGGCCAATCCTCTTTAACAAAGCTCCCAATCACAGGGGGCTGCCTGCTATCACACCAAATTCTGAATCCTTTAGTCCTAAGTGAATCCCTTTAGAGCCAAGAGAAGATTCACAGATCCATTTCCCCTTGTTACATTTTTCTGAATTTTCCATATTCATAACTTCATATAGCATAGGAATATTCCACTAAATTTGCCATAATTTGTTTAAACATTCTCTGAATCAATGGATATTTGCTTTGTTTTCCCCCCTTTTAAAAATAATACCAAAAAAGTATTTCTATTTCATTACCCTGAGACCTGAAGTGAGTTTTGGGCTAGATTTTCTAGATGATAGAAAACAGTTGAAATAATATATTTCATAAAGTGTTTCTTCCTTTTGGAGTCTGGGATCTGCCAGTAACTGACCTTGAGCAAGTCTCCGGACCTCTGGACCTCATCTGAAAAAGGAAGATGTCAGACAAGAACACCTCTAAAGTAATGGGCCTGGTGTCTGGAATGCTGGGTTCTAAGGCTGGTGATCAGGAATGATCTGGCTGCCCTCTAGCTTCTTTCTACCTCCATGATTACTGAGCACAGTGGACAAAGCTTAGAGGAAGAGGACCCAGGTTCAGATTTCTGTTCTGCTATTTCTTAGCCTTGTGACCATGGACAAGTCATCTCTGAGCCTTTTATTTCCTACTTCTAAAATGAGGAGGTTGAACTCAGTGATCTCTCAGGTCCCTTTTCCCAGTTCCAAATCCTATGATCCTATTAGTCAGGAAGTTGATGTGATTCCCTCCCAGAAACTAGATGCCTGCGTCTTCAAAAGTAAGTGGGACAAACTGGTTGTGTGACTCTGGCCAAGTCACTCAAACTCTCAGTTCTCTAGGGAACTAAGAGCATAAATTACAGACATCTGCATTGATAGATGGAGTTTGCTCACCTGAGAGCCCCATATGCCAGTGAAATCACTGGTCCTATTAATCCCTTTTCTTCTCATGGGATGTCAGAGTAAAAATCAGGCCAATTATTTATGAACAAAAAGGTCTCAAAATATGTCCTAGGAAATCTCTTGCCAATTTTTTCACGGTGACATTGTACATTCTTTTCACTGTGGCACATAATGGGTTGTTAATGTTGTTGTGGTTGAGTATGCAGGATGTCCCAAGTGTCTTGGTACAGTTTTGAGTTACTGAAACTTAATGTGCAGAAATTAAAAAAAAAGTAAGTGGGAGTCTTTTGATAGGGGAATCTTCATGTAGATGGAACTCCTGACAAACACTCTGGCTGTGGGAATGGGAACTCCAGTGATGGCAAGGAGTCAGATGGTCCTTGTGCACTCCCCTGGTCCTGGTTCTCCTGGGGAATGTTTCAGAAGCTGTAAGTCAAGCGTGGCTCCACTGGAGTCTCTTCTTGGCCACACTGGCCAACTGAGAAAAACACCTGGGAAAAATGCCAATGTGACCTGAGTAATGGCCCTCCAGCCACTCATCATTCACTTCAGAGAGAATGTCCAGGGTATCCACTTTTTGGAACTCTAGGTCTTCAGGTCCATCTGCAGAATAACTGTACTGAGCAACCATTTGATAGAGCACATGTTGGCCTCCACAGCATTCTATTCCCTGGCACTGGAGTCTCAGTCTTCTGTCTGCTACTGCCTCCTGCCACATCTTTTTACACACCTCTTCCCCAGAAATTGTAATGAACTTCCCACTGTCCTGGTGGCTGTAACTGCCCCTTCTGTTAGCTTTTTTGCTTCTTTTTAGCTAAATGAACAGTGGCTTTTTCTACCACCCGAGACCCTTCCAGCTTGCTCTTCCAAAGGAGAGCCTTAATGCTGTGGCACAGAAAAATTCTCATGCAATCCATCCAACTCCCTTGCCATCTGAGGTTTCTCCTCTAGCAACTTATCTCTACTTTTACACATAAGATGATAACTTGTTAGCAAGGCCCAGCCTCTCCTACACACCCCTGCCAGTTCTTTCCCTGGTTCTTTTGGTATTCCTTGTGAACATCTTTCCAAATCTCTGGGTTCTCCCTTTTGTAGCTTTGCTTCCCAGTTTTCACAGAGCCCTATGCTTTTAGCCCATTCTCTTGCTAAGGAGGAGGCAAATGCTCCCATCCTGGGATAGCCATTTCTCTCTCTAAAGCCCTCCTGCCTCCAAATAGAGGTCTGATATTCTGTGATCCCATCCTTGTCGACAAATATAGTGCTAACGCTATATTCACAGCACCCATGGCAGCTATGAATATGCTAGTGTAGTTTTGAGCCACAAAATGTTAACAGGCTCTCCACATGGATGACAGAATCAAAGCCTTTATTCAAATACCAGAAAGCCAAATCCATCATAGTAACCATGAAATTGGTACACATAACTAATACAGCAAACATCAACATTCCCAAGCCTTTCTTCTGTCAAGCCTTCAAAATAAAACATGCCCTCGTAAGCAAAAATGCCCTTCTCCCACTCAAGCTAGCTGCTTAGCCTCCATGCTGCTTGCTCCTAGAAGTTCTGGCTCTGTCTCCTACTCCTTCCTACTCCACCCTTCCTCTTCTACACTTTCAGCAAGCTCCTGTCCCGTGGACTCCATGTGATTATATTTGATCTATGAAGGACCGGGAAGGTCTTCAAATCCTCATTACCATTACACCATTGAATTTGGCAGCTTAGAGATCATTAGTGACCTTGGAGAGAGCAGTTTTTGGGGAATGATAAAGTCAGAATCCAAATTATAAGAAATTAAGAAGAGAATGAGATGAAAGAAGTTGAGGCACTTATTGTAGATGGCTTTTTCAAGGAATTTAGCTATATAGAGATGAGATACCGAACCATAGTTAGAGGGGATGGAAAGATCAAGTAAGGATTTTTTCATGTTCAGAGGGATATGGGTGTGTTTGCAGGCAGTAGGAAATGAGCCACTAGACAGGGAAAGATTGGAAATAAGTGAAAGAGTGGGGATAACAGAGGGAACGATCTGTTGGAAGAGATGAGATGGAATGGGATAACTTGAACAAGAAGAGAGTTTAGGTAAGGAGTATGGCCACTTCATCATGTGACACAGGTGTAAAGGAGAGAAAGTGCTAGAAGGTTTTTAAGTATTGATGAGATATCACATCATATCTATGAGATTGGCTAACACTGTAACACAAATTCATTGTTGGTAGAGCTGTGAACTAATACAACTATTCTGTCATCCTCTGACAGAGGATGTGTGAAAGAGGGACACATATGCTAGGCAATGTGTTTGGCACTTTCAGTGGAGCAGGTGCTGGGAAGATTCTAAATGCATGATGAATTCCCTATTGATACTAAGATCCTACAGATGTTTTCATAAAGTAAGAACTTTATGCTCATTTCAACAAACCATTGAATACTACAAACCATCGAATACTACACAGTCTCAATGAAATCCACAACCACTCCAAAGAGTCTGGTCTGAAAATCTATGTACATTAAAATGAGTAAATTAAGACTAATGTCCAGATAATCAAATACAGCTATTTGAATAGATAGTGCATTGAGTTAGTCCATCAGAACATATACTGTGAATGGATAAGTAATTGAGTCCATAATAGAAATGATTTAAAAAGTCAACTGGATATTATGCAGGAAAAAATGCAGTGCTTTTAATGAATCAGAATATCTTTTGAAACGTACACACAAACTACACACACACACACACACGAACTACACAACACACACACACATACACGCACACTGCTCAACATTGTGATGTGTGGAAAAGAGCCCAACCCATGCATAAAATCATAAGACGCTGGTTCAAATTTCAAATCTGATGCTTGCTGTCTATATGACTTTGGGCAAGCCATTTTTTATCTTAAAGCCTTGGTTTCCCAAGCTTTATAGTGAAGGAATAAGATGAAATGATCTCTAACTTTCTGGAGTTTTATAAATAAATTGTTAATTAAAGGGATGTTTTATACTCTACTTTTTGTGGTTTCACTCGTAATCCTTCTAGACTTTGCTCAGATTCGATTCAATTCAATGACATTTATTAATTGCTTACTGTGTGCAGAATTAATTCAAATGGTAGACGAAAAATGTATTGGTAGAACTTATTTACTCACTGAGAATTCCCTACAAAAAGATAATTGCAGATTCAGTCCAAAAAACACACTGGAGTGGAGGAAAGTTCAAAGCAACCAGACTATTTTACCTGCCGCCTAATTACTTTGCTTCTAAAATCTGTCCTTTTCTCATAGATTAATGGACTCATTATCCTTTTAGAATAATTTTTCTGTATGGTGTTCAAGAGACTGTATACAGAAGAAATGAATGGACTTGTATGCATATGAGTATCTGGTCATGGGAAAAAGTATTAGGTGGAGTTCAGATTAGGTATGTTTCCTCTCAAGCAAACATACCTCCCTATTCTGGTCTGCTGTAGTATAAAATTCCTTCCAATATCATATCTCGTTAAATTCTAGCTTTATGCTGTTTAATACCAAGCAATATGCACCATTAATCAAATTTAAGGCACTGAGTCTGGAATCTGGGAGTTGTAACCTGAGAAACTTCTCCCCAGGTAACTAGGAATATGTTTTTCTATGAATCACCCTGAACTACCCTGGGATTTCTCTAATCCAATCATAAGAAATGATGGCCTGTAGCTTGCTTGACGGGACCCATGTTGGTATATCTTTTCTTCTCTTCTATTATAGTTTTCCCCAGATAATAGGGATCCACAGGCTGTGGATTATTACAAAAAAAAAAAAAAAGCTCATTGCTTTCCTAAGGGGGTAGGGGCTCATAGAAAGCATAGGACAAACCTTTGCATTTCATAGCTCAGCAGGTGCCAGGCTCATTGGTGATTGAACATGCTGAGAATGCCTGTGTGGAAAATCCAGCTCCAGCTCCAGCTCCAGGGACTTGAGTTTCTGATAAACAGGGAATTCTCAGTGGCCTGATAGACCAAGGTTGCTCTCAAGGGCTCAGATGCATTTGGGAGTAGGGTGTGTGGAATTCCTGAGTACTTCACTGGTAAATAGCACAGAGATATGCTGAATCCACATAAACCTCCTTGGGGCTGACAGACTTCTGAAAGAGAAAGTATGCCCTACACAATGTAATTTCAACCAGTAAACCACAATAACAACTGCACATACATACACACATATATAGGTATGTATATATATATATATATATATATATATATATATATATATATATATATATATATATATATATACATATACCTACACACATTTGTGCGCAGGAGACCCATTTTCTCTAACCACAATCTGTCAAAGGCATCAGAATTCTGTTTATCAAGTATGTTATTTTTATTTTTACCTATTCTTCTTTAGCTATTAGTGATGCATAAGCAGGTCTTGGGTTTGTACTTGATGATTTATCTCTTTATTCTTTATATTTGTCCAGAATGAAAATTTATCAAAGCTTCCTTGCTAATTCATTGTTCTTTGCTTTGAATGCTTTTTGCCAGATACTCGTCTCCGAGGTTTTAAGCTCTGTGAAAAACAAATAAACATTATTTTGATCTCTCTTCACCTCACTGCAGTGTACCTAGCCATATGCCTCCTAGTACTACATCCTAGTTGTTTTCACAATGGGGAGAACTCTGTCAAAAGGTGCCCAACAATGGCTATAAAGGATGAAGGTCTGGGGTGGGAGAGGCATTGATGCCAACTTCCCAATACCCTCAGCAAAGTATCCTTTGGAAATAGACACCTCCCCAGTCTTCTCAAAGGTATTTAGAAGAGCACATTTTCTGGGTCTCTCATCTTTACCTATCTGCAGCAGGGCTGAGTTGCCCAGTCCCATTCACTGACAGCAAATCCACCCTACATTCCTTTTCCTGTTTTATATTTGCTGGGATAGTCATTGGGAAGATATGTTTGAATTCCCCTAAATTCAGCTGATGTCCACCATGTACCTCAGCTGCCTGATGTCAAAATGAACAAGTGTGTTTTTCTACAGTTGCATAAATATAGGAGACATGCTATTCCTCACACTGACATTCTCCATCACATTGCCTTTGGCCTAAGAGCTCTCTGCCAACCAGATGAGGCCAACTTCCTTTTTAAATTCTTCTGCTAGACATTTTCTATCTTGTACTCATAGACTCATCTTTTACCTTTAAGAAACTGTCATTTTCATCATATAATTTTTATGCTACTTCACATCTTAGCTCGATATATATATATATACATACATACATATACACAAAATATCAGAATAACATAATATATGTATGTATACATACACATACATGTATATATGCAACACATACATATATGTGTGTATTTTATATACATATACATGCATGCATGTGCACACATGTGCGTATACTTCTAATGTATTTATTCAACCACCCAATAATCGAGTATAATTCATTTTATTCCTTACTACCTAGATTCTAATTGGTCACCTGGTAGAAGACCTTCGAAAGATAGCCCTGTTATGCTTGATCAGGAATCTAGCTGAGAAGCATCCTGGCATAGTAGGAAGTATCCTAGATTTGTAGTTAGGAGTTCTGGTTTCAAATCTTGGCTATGATACTTACTAGTTATATGATCTCAGACATTTAAGATTGGCTAAAATATTCCCCTCAGAAGTAATTTTTGAATTCTAATGTCTAAGGTCTAAAATCTGATGTTGGAGATGCAGTGCAATGTAGTGGGGCGAAAAACAACACTCAACTTGGAGTTAAAGCCTGACTTTACTACCTGCTACTTAGGCAGCTTTGGCCAAGAGATTTTCTCTTTGGCTAAATTTCCTCATCCATAAAATGAAGGGATTAGCTTAAATTTTCTCTAAGGTACCTTTTTGATCTAAACTCTGCGATTGTAAGCTCCTCAATCTCTCTGAGATTCAGCTTCCTCATTTGTAAAATGCATTTATACAGCTTCCTCATTTGTAAAATGCATATAATCATATTTGCACTATCTACATCACAGTTATTGTGGGGAAAGAACATCAGTGCTTTCGATAAGTGAGTTACTGTGAATCACATAGCACAGTGGCTTGAGCATAGTAGGTGCTTATAACAAGTGTTTGCTGCATGACCACATCTGCAAAACTGAGCTAACACTAGCTTTGCTACCAATATCCCAGGGCTGCTGTATGTTTGATATTCATTGCTTTCAATCTAATTGCCTGAACTAATGTTCTCTTATAACCAACATTCACAGTAGTAAAACCATGCAGTCATTCTCACCCTCTGCAACTCTCTATAAGCAGTTGTCTAAACACAAGGATGGGAATGGGAATGAGTAGCTTAGTTAACTATGTGATCTACTTAAAGAGTTAAGTCATTAGAAAGGGAAAAGGGCACAGAAGTAATGTTGTTGAAAGCAGAAACATAGAATAAAAACATTTGCTTCTGAGCTCCTAGACAATCAGGTAATATCCTGTTGCTGGAGAAAATAACCACAAAACAATAGATCTCTCTGGTTAGTAGATGGTAGTATATTCAAATCCTGACACATGCTGCCTGTGCCAGATTCATATCCTGTTTGCTACAGCTGGGAAATACTACTACAGTGTTCCGAGAAGATGCTTATCAGTCATTGTCGTATTGTAAGACCAGATGGTTTCAGCATGCAGCTCTCCATACCCAAATTATGTTCACCTACAGCTTCGCTTTGAATATAAATTAAAGCATCACTCAACAATAAACTATACATGTTTGGTGATCAATAAGGAACTCTAACTTTCTCCAGTTAATGTCTTTTAATGACAGGTTCCCAATGCTTGTTACAGACAGTTACATGCAAGATTATAAGTCATGGTGATGTTTCACCTCAGACTTATTAATCTTCACTTCCCTCGACATGACATAATTGGTAATGACTGTATTGACAACTCTGAGAGGGCTCCTGAGATGGATTTGTGCAGAGGAAGGAAAAGGTTTATGGCTGTAGCGTGTGGGCAGGATAAAGATGACATGCTGTGTATTCTAATAAGCGTGGCTCCTCTAACTCTTGGATGTTCTCTGGAGTTTGGGGAAGCGTTTCCACCCCCTTGCTTGGTTGAGGTTGTCCGAAAGTGACTGTATAAAAATGTCATCTTCCTGCCACGTAGCTCTGTTCCCTGTGAATCTTCAAGTCATTTGGGATGACTTTAACTGACAGAAAAATGCATTTCATCTCCCATTAGGGCCCAAAGATCCAATATAGCTACATGAGAGAGAGCTGTAGTTTATTCTTCCCAGAAGATCAGCAATAGGAAATAGCCACATTCTTTATGGATTTATTCTGTTTGGTAGAAAATGGAAAGCAGAAGAAAGGGTAAACAAGACAATTTAGGGCAGAGGAGATGCCCAGAGGCTTGCCATGGCTTAGGGTTTTTAAAATGTGCATCCTCCTCAGAATGGACATTTTATTCATTTACAAAGGAACTTTTAGCCCCCGTGAGTATGGTTGCCTTCCTCTGACAAAAAGGATAAATGGAAATTAGTTCACAGTTTTACTTCGGACAAGAGCCTGGTCTTCAGGGAACAATCTCCTTGCATGTGATGAATCGTGAAGCATATGGACAATACGTGCACATTTCATAAGTAGTTAGCATTATGACATTCTCTCCGTGTCAGTAGTTAGAGTACTCCAAGTAGAAATATGAATTTCACCAGCTCACTGTACATGGAATAGAGCTGTTATTCCCACTAATCTTATCATTTCTTATTCAGCTGTATTTGCCCTCCTTGTGTCCAGGAAGGTGCCTCCAGATAAAGTAGAGATCAGTGAGACATCCTGTGCTAACATCTGGCTACAGAACAGCCAGCTGTGCACCCAAGGTTCAAGCAGCTGTGAGGTACAGATGGCTACTATTTATTTCAAAATGATTGTAGCTTGCCAAGTCTCAGGTGAATGGTGTAAGTCTCCAAACACCTAGCGCAGTGCCTTAGACTGCACACAGTAGGGGCTTAAAAATGTTTGTTGACTTGACAGGGGCATGCCTGCAGTTCAGTCCAAATGACTTCTCACTCTCCTTCTTGTATTCCCTGCTGTTCAGGCAGGACAAGGACAGGGAAATGCCATGGGCCCCTACTGGTGTCCACATTGCAAATTGGGCCTGAGACAATGCAGGGCCATTGAATGAATGATATCCTCAGTACCAGCTTGGAGCAAATGAGTGAGAGGGAGACTAGAAAGCATTGGAATTCATTTGCAGAATGAAGTATCATATCAAAGGGGACAAGCAGACAGTAGCAATTCTACTATAAAACAAAGGCTGATGATAAGTAAGCCAAGGAGCTGGATGGGAGGTGTGCTTCTGTTTAGAGAGAGGCAAGCAACTCAAGATGGGGGTTAGGGAGCAAAATTCAAGCAGTAGCTCTGTTTCTAAGGGAAATAAACTGAGTCGTCAGATCCAACACAGAATGAGCTGATAGTCTAAAGTGCAGACTTTCAAAATAACACTTTGGCTTAGTGTTTCCCTTATGGTGGCCAGAAGGAAGCATTAATTTTGCTGTTTCATTCACTTTCTTATTTAATGAATTGCAGCTGTGAATTGCAAATGACTCCAAGATGATTTCTCCCCCAGTGTTCTTTCCCTGAAGATTTCAGCTTGGTGGGTTACTACGGGTGGAACACTTAACACTAGTTTGGGGATATATGGTTGATGGAGGGTTCCCAGAATCCTCCCAGTCTACCAGGCTCCAGTGTTTACAGGCAACTTGACCACTACTATTGTAAGCATGTGGGTATGGTGGATAGAGATTTGGTTCCAGGTATGCTGGCTGAAGAAGGGATCAATGAGAAACAGTATGGATCTGGAGGGTGGCACAATACTTCCCAGATCAGGATGTGGCCTATCACCCAGTTGACCCATTTCCTATAGGAGTAGGTAGGGGAAGATTCCCCTTTGGTAAATCAGATCTGGTTCCTGACCTGCAGAACCTCCCCAGGTGAGTAGTGGCAATTAATCATTAGCTTGTGTGAAATATCCACCCTATAGAGAGTATTGCTATTTCAGAATGGGTAATTTTTAACTGTCTCTTCAGAGCAAGGATCATGTCTTTTTCTTTCAATCCCTAATCTTTAACACAGAGCCTAGAACATAGTAAGTTCTTAAGGAATGCTTGTTGATGATGATGTCTTATAGTGTTATCAACCATCAGGATTATGGTAGGAGATATTAGATAAATATTATGTTGTTATTCAGTCATTTTCCAACTCTTTGTGACCTTATTTTGGGTTTTCTTGGCAAAGATACTAGAGTCATCTGTAATTTCTTTTTCCAGTTTATTTTATAGATGAGAAAATTAAGGCAAACATGGTTGAGTGATTTGCCCAGGGTCACCCAAAGAGTAAGTATTTGAGGTCAGATATGAACTCAGGAAGATGAATCTTCCAGGCTCTAGACCTGGCATTCTATGTACTGTGTCACCTAGCTGATCCAAGGTAAATATTACAACTCTTATGAAATGCATGCTGTGGCTATACAAGCAAAGAGAGTCGTAGCAAAATTATTATTTGTATAATAATTTCATTTAAAATTTTAAGTGATTTAATTTTGAAGGTACTGATCTAAGATATAGTTTGTGATTCTATATGCATGCAAGACTGGGAGTAATTGCTGGAGGGAGAATAATCAAGAGTATTGCAATAGTTCAGAGATTCTATGAAAGACTTAACTAAGGTGGTTCTGTGAGGGAGAAGGAGGAGATAAAACCAAAAGATGTCCTCAAGGTAGAACTGGCAAAATTTGACAGCTGATAGGACTGAGAGAGACAGAGGAATCTGGGATGATTCTGAGCTTTCCAGCCTTGGTGATTAGAAGGATAGGAGTAACTTCAACAGAATAGAATATTAGGAAAAAGGCTATGATGGGAAAAGATAATGAGATCTGTTTTGAACATATTGTGTTTGACATAACTACAGGATACAAAATATACAGATAGACTCAGTAGACAGTTGGTAGTACAGGACTAGAATTCAAGAAAGAAACTAGAGCTGGATACTAAGCTCCAGGAGCTCTCAGTCAGAGATGATCATTAAACCCATGAAAGCTGATGAAACTGCTGAGAGAGAGAATATAGAGAGAAAAAGAGAAAGTCTGAGACAGAGGTGTGGCATATACCCACAGTTAGGAGGCAGGAATGAATGAATGAAAACAAAAACAAAAACAAAAAACAACCACTTATTAAGGGTTTCTCTGTGCCAAGAACTGTGCTAATCAGCGGGGATACAATTAGAAAAAATTGAAAAAGTCCTTTCTGTCAAGGAACTCATGCTCTAGTTACAGGGAGACAACACTTGAAAGTTCAACTCCAGGACACATGGAAAGACTGGAAAATGCCTGGGTATGGTGGGTGTGCTGTAGACAAGGCCATGGGTCCTTGCATTATATGAGTACGTCAGATGACAGTGACATGGGACCATAAGGCATAGAGGTATGGAAAGATACTAAAGTTTGGTGTTCCTCCATGTCACCAGAAGGATTGGAGTTGTTAACTACCATCTAATACAAGCCATGTGAGCAGTTGAACAGCAACAGGGGTGAGGGTGACCCTGGTGGTAGAAGAGGACATGGATGGAGATGCCACAAAGGAAATTAAGGAACAGATAGATGGGTAGAAGGAAAACCAAGGGAAATCTAAGACACAAAGCCAGGACATCCAGTTGTAAATGAATGGAATTTTCCTGTTAACTATTTATTCAAAACTGGCACAGGTTCTCAGGGACTCTATGGGTCATTTTCATGAGCTGGGCATGATCTCTAGAAATATTCATAGTATGAATAAGGAAACATTATGCCACAATTCCCTCAGTTCCTGAAAAATGTGATTAATTATGTGATTCAAGACAAATCATTGGTAAAATGGGGGAGCATTATGCAGCCCAAATGGCATAATCATGTCTGTGTGTCAAAAATATCTATAAAAGCTGGTTATCCCTCATCATCCTCTGAAATCCTAACTGGTTTGTAGACCTCTTGCTCATCCAACTCTGAACAAGGAAAGCTGGAAATAATTCAAGCATCCAACAGGAAGTTCTTGCTCAGGCATTAAGTTGGTCATAAATATGAGTATATTGGCATAGGAGAAAAAGCTGGGTGCCCAAGCTTTGGGAAAAAAAGGCAGGCAGTTGTCTCTGGGTTATCTAAGGGTTATAGGAAGGGGCCTCAGGGCTAGTTTTTACCATCTGGATTTTTATAAACTCATCTGAGAACCATGAAGGAAGAAGGGAGTATAGAAGTTTAGAAGTACACTGCAATGAAAAGCTCCCTTGCAGTTGCTACTCCCTCCCTAAATCTTGGTCTGTTTGTGCCTTCCTAGGGCATCTCTTCCCAACAAAGAACTAGAAGAGCTTAGAAAACAACTGATTCAGAGAAGTAATAGATGACAACAATCAATCCTGGTTAGGTGCCTTATCTCATACACACATATGTATATTGCCTATATACGTATGGTTATAAGATAGTAAACTCATGAGAGGACATGTACAGGTTTTGATCTGGAGGGAACATGAATATCAATGACATCTATTGAAGAACTGAAATGAAGATATTTGGGCACTAGGACCCAGATTCTTACTTGTGGTTTAATATTTTTCATGCACAGATTAACTCCTTCTATTGGATTCCCACTCAAGAATGCTGAAATGCTCAACCAATTACAGAATTTGAGGGTTGGAAGAGACATCAGTGGTCATCTAGTTCAATATATGATAGAAAAAATCTTTACTATAGCATAGTTGAGAAGTGTTCAAGTATGTTCCACTAGAAGATATTCAAGGAGCAGGAATCCACCACTTTTGAGGAAGCCATTCCACTTTGGGACAACTCTAATGATCAAGACACCTTACTAGCTGTGTGACCCTGGTCAAGTCACTTGAACCTGTTTGCCTCAGTTTCTTCATCTATAAAATGATCTGGAGAAGGAAATGGCAAACCAGTCTAGTATCTTTGCCAAAAAACAAAAACCAAAACCAAACCAAATGGGGTCACAGAGAAATCAGATACAACTCAAATGACTGAACAAGGACAAGTTTTTAAAAAAAGTTTTCCTGACATCAAGATCAATTTTCCTAATTTTGAATATTCCTTGAGCTTTCCTCTCAGACAAAAGAGAATAACTCTAACCTGTCTTCCACTTAACAGTCCTTGAAATACATGTACACAGCTATCCTACGCTTCCTGAGTCTTCTATTTTCCATTTTTGAACATTCCCAGTTCTTTCAACTGACCCTTGAATGAAACAAGCTTAAGGCTCTTCACAATTTTGTTGTTCCTCCTCTGGATGCTACAGAAACTATGCACAAACACTCTCAGCTATGGAAACTTTTGAGGCTTATTCCACCAAAAACAGCTCTTCTAACTAACCTTCCTTCCTTTACTACACTTGCTAAGTTTTATGACCAAGAAACCCAGCACCAACCCTCATGTTACTTCTTTTCAATAAATCCAGGAAATTAGGTATGACCAGCAAATCTTAAGAGTATAGTTATCCATTCTTTGTAGCCTCTCTTATTGTCTAATAGCTTAGAATCTGGCATTTCCTCAAGTCTAACTTGCCCCAGGATTACACATGTATGTAAATGAGCACACAATATCCCAAAGGTCCCTTAGTATTGAACTAACCATTCAATGAGTACTCTTATCTAACAACTGTGGCAACCAATCCTCTCTACCTTCTTTAATTCATTTATTTAAATGAATCACTGCACAGTTGGTTGTAAATTCAAGCTATACTTACTCTGTACTTGTTTAACTGCACTATTATGTACTTTATCACTAGAACTAAGACTAGTGAATTCATTCATTTGAAGGCATATTAGTGCTCAACATAAGAAAGAACTTGAGCATGATTGGGTCATATTTTAAAAAATATTTATAGAGTATTTTCCTCACAATGATGTGTGTGGTCATTGGTAGTATCAGCACTACCATCTTTTACAGATGAAGACACTGAGACTCAGAGATATTGTAACTTGCTTAAAGTCATAGGATAAGTATATGAGATAGAACAAGCAAATCTCCGACACTGATAAATGAGTCTAGTCCTTGTGAGCATGTGTAGAGTGCCTCTGATCTCATTCCCACATGGTAGGGACTGGAGAGCTTGCTTCTGGAAGAATCATGATGAAATGTAATGGATGTTTCTTAGATTTTGGAACATGTATGGACATACTGTAACTAGTTTTAGCCTATAAACCTTGTGTTGAAGAGGTGACTTTTGACTGACAGCAATAGCAGAACTTTGGAAGAACTTATCAGTGCATAATTTGGCCTCTGACCTCCTGACTGGGCCTCTGCTCTTGGTTTTCTTCAACTGCTGTTTTTTCTTCTAGATATCATCTTGTGAGAGACAGTGTTATAAGGATCTTCTCTCTGTCCAAGGCCAATTTGTGGCCCTGTGAATATAGGCCTTGATTCTTTGAATTTCTCCGTATTTTTCCTGTTGTTTTAGGTGAATTAATTTGGAAGCTACAACTTTGCAAGTTTTGAAAGGTCAGGAGAACAAGCCATCTAGAACATTCTTGGAATCCAAGAGTCCACCTAAAGTTCAGAAAGTCTAATCTATGCCAGTTTATATAGCCAACCCTGGACTGATATACAGATCCTATGCTAAGTCTGAGCCCACCCTCCCCATAAACTGTAGTGGTATAGGGGAGAGTCTACGCCCACCAAGGTGTTTGTGCTTTTGTGCTTGTTTCGTTAAAGTAAATCCTTTTATAAAAGATAATTGACATTAACTAGTTAAACATAGCAGGGGTACTAGTCATTGGTGGCTAATAGATGAGGGAATATACCTGGAATAGGGAATCAAAATGATAACTTTAACACCCCCAAGCCTTCAGGCAGTACCTCTAGATCCCTAGAAGTACCTTCTAGAGGGAGATATAGCACACTGACTGGGTTAATGTACTCAGAGAGCACACTCTCTATACATGCTTTGTCTCCAGTTGAAGATGGTGAGTTTCCCATAATTGGAGGTATTCAAGGAAATAGTAGATTACTTGTCAGAGGTGTCGTAAATTGTAGTCATGCTTTAGAGATAAAGCTTGAATTATATGATTCCTCCAACACAAAGAGCCTTGTCTTGGTCTCTAATCATTTTCTACTTATCTTATTCCCCCAAACTGTCACGGGAGCTTTCTCCTATACTTCTTTGATAATACATAATGCCTTGTATGGCTCTGGGCCCCAGATAGACACTCAATAAATATATGGTGATTGATGCTTCCCCCTCTTCTGGATTATATTATTACTCCTCACATTTAGCTAGGGAAGAATATGTTCTGATGTTACAATCTCTGACTATGTGTCAGATGAGAGTGGCTTGACTGAACCCTCTTGGGTACAATCAGTGTTCAGTAAAGAATACACATTTCCTTCTTTCCTTTGCCAGAAATAAGTTCCCCTTCAAACTGAATCTGTGGCCTCTATGAATGTGTGAATATAATATTTATGGCAAGAATATGTGCTGCTTTTTAAGACATAATTTCCCATTTCAAGTCATCTAAAATGGCATTTTTGTCTTTAGAGGTTTTTTTTTCCTCAAGCATTAAGGAATTAATGTTCCTTGTTTTTATGAATACATCAATCCTCTAATGTTCATGCATGCTACAGCTTGGGATATATTTAAACTATATTGAGATCACTTCCAAATCAATTCCAATTGTGTAATCAACTTATAGAAAGCAGATTGACTTTAGGTTATTTTTTTAAGATCTTCCATTTTGTAGATGAACCAGAACACTTATGCTAATAGTTAGTGGGAAATTAGTTTTTGCCATTAAGTTATTAGAGAACCACATTAATTCTATTACCTAGTACTGCCCTTCATTAAGAATGTGGTAATATATACTTCTCTCCAATGCATTTCTTTCCTTTATATGCACTTTTTGTTACCAATTATGGATGTGGTTTCTTGATTCCTAGTGGGGAATATGGTGTCCACTTATCTCAAATATAATTCTCTCTGAAAAGGGCTATTTGGAATAACTTTCATAAGATCATAGATTTGGAGATTAAAGTGACTTCATAGATCATATTTTCTAATCCCTAGATTAAAAAAATATTCTCTCTTCTCAATGCAGAATTTCAGTCAAAAGCATTTTTTTGAGGGGCTATTACATGTCAGACACTATGCTAAGCCTTGGGGATAAAAAGAAAGGCAAAAGACAGTTCTTGGTCTTGAGGAGCTCATAGTCTAATAGGGAAACAATATGAAATCAACTATATACAAACAAGATATATCAGAGTAAATTGGAAATAATAAAGTGAAGGCATTGACATTAATGAGGGAGTCAGGAAAGCCACCTTGTAGAAGATGGGATTTTAGATTAGACTTGAAGGAAACCAGGATAGCCAGGAGATGAAGAGGAGGAAAAAAGAGTATTCCAGGTATGGAGAACAGCCTGTGAAAATGCCTGGAGTCTAGAGATGGAGTATCTTGTGTCAGGAACAATAGGAGGACCAGTGTGTCATTAGATCACAGAATTAAGCATATGTATGTGTGTGGGGTGTGTGTGTGTGTGTGTGTGTGTGTGTGTGTGTGTGTGTGGTAGTATAAAGGATAAGGAAACTGGAAAGGTAGGAGGGAAACAAGGTTGTCAAGGTGTTTGAATACCAAAGTTTATATTTGATACTAGAAGTCATAGGAAGCCACTGGAGTTGTTGAATGTGTGTTGTGTCGTGTGTGTGTGTGTGTGTGTGTGTGTGTGTGTGTGTGTGTGTGAAAGAGAGACAGAGACAGAGAGACAGAGACACACACATACACAGAGTGAGACACACAGAGAGAGAAAAAGAGAGAGAGAGAGAGAGAGAGAGAGAGAGAGAGAGAGAGAGAGAGAGAGAGAGAGAATCAGATTTGCATCTCAGCAAGATTAATTTAAGAGATGAGTGGAGGATAGAGGGGAGTGGAAAAGAGACTTGAGGCAAGGAGAGTAACCAGTAGGCTATTGCAATAGCCCAGGCTGGTGATGATGACCTGTTGCCTTATAGCAATGGTGTCAGAAAAGAGATAGGGGTGCATATGTGAGATGTTATGTTGGTAAAACTAACAGGACTTGCCAACAGATTAGTTATGGGGTGTGAGGAGTCAAGGATGACACCTAGGATTTCATCCTAGTGATTTGGAGGACAGTGGTTCTTTTAACAATAATGAGAAAGTTCAAAAGGGCAGGGAAGGATTTTGGGGAAGATAATGAGTTCAGTTTTGGACATGTTTAGTTTGTCTGTGTGGCATCTCAGTGTGAGATATCTAATAGGCAGTTGAAGAAGTGAGTCTGGCAATTAAGAGTGACATTACAGCTCCTTAAGTAGATTGTTGTGATAATTAAAACTATGGAAGCTGATGAGATTATGTCTCTTATTTTCCATCTCATTTTCAAGAGGAAGAACCTCAGGCTCAGAGTGGTTACATGACTTGAGGTCAACTAGGTAGCAAGGACAGGGCAGCTAGTTGGCACAGCTGGATAGAGTAGAATCAGGAAGACTCATCTTTCTGACTTCAAATTTGGTGTCAGATATTTATTAGCTGTGTGACCCTGGGCAAGTCACTTAACCTTGTTTGCCTCAGTTTGCTCATCTATAAAATAAGCCAAGAAGAAAATGGCAAACCACTCTAGTATCTTTGGCAAGAAAACCCCAAATGGGGTCACAGAGAGTTGGACATGACTGAAATGACCTAACAACAACAAAAAGGTAGCAAAGGACAAGATTGGAATTTGAACCCAGGTCCTTTGATTCCAAATCCAGTGCTCTTTGCACTGGCAATTTGCTTTGCTAAAATCAGTGACCCAAACCAGATTTGAAATATCAATCACAAATTAATGGTACTAAGCCATGAGGTAACAAATTATCTAGCCTAATACTGAATGAATGTCAGTGTAGATAACCTCATGCTACACTCAGTCTGTCACTGTAAAGTCAGTGGTCAAGCCTCTATTGCTGTGAAATAAGATTATTCAATTCTGTGGCATCTTCCAATCCAACTGAATCTTAGCCCACCTCAATCCTTCTTTAAAATGAGTAGGGAATACAGCTAGGTAGTCTCAATTCAATTATGAAGGTAGTCTTAGTTTACTTGCTTTCAGGTATATATATATATGTATGTATGTACTGGGCTTAGTTCTCAACCTGGATCATGTGTTTCAAGTCTGAATTATTTGGTCAAATTGTATAAGATGACCTTTCTTTCTTTGTTCCTGTGATTAAGAATCAGGAACCCAAGGCATCTATGAGAACAGCACTCATTTTGGAATCAGAGCGTCTGGGTTTGAATCTTTGCTACTCAAGACCATTGGGAAAGTAAGTGATGTCACCTCTCTAGGCCTTCATTTTCTCATCTGTAGAATGAAGAGGTTGGGCTAGACTAGAGGATCTTGAAAGTTTGTTCTAGTTTGGAGTTCTATGAAGTCTTTAGATTTGATCCAGTCTGGAACTGAGTACATACTTATTAGAAATTCTAGGCTAAACTTAAGAAATTTGCTTAAGTTCCTGTGAGTCACCCAGAGGAGCAAGGTATAAGAGTGTCCCTTAAGCAAAGTAGAATAAAGAATTTACTGGATTCAGTAAAGGTAGAAATTGAATGGACCTTGTTATTCAGAAGAGTCCAGACTAATTTTAATGGATCTCCTCTTCTTTCTCCTCCTTTCCCCTCCCCCTCTTTTTTTTGTTTTTATTATTGATTTGGGATGATTGTATTCATGTAGACATGGCCTAAAGTTAGCCAAATTATATGGCCTTACTCTTAGGAATTCCTTACTTTATCTTTTTAAGTAATGGTAGCTCCTTCTTTACTGCCAATTCAAAGTGTATATTCTGTGTTGCACAGAAAATGTTTTTGTATTCCTTCTGAAAATATTGATAATTGATTTTTGGGGAGGGTTTAGATAAGATAATATTTTGTTGGTGATTCTTTTTCATTGAACTGAATGAGGGCAAAAACTGACAGTAGCCTCAGTTAGATTAGGGAACCCTTTCATCTCTCTTTCCAATGCCCTGAACAATATTGAAGGATTGAGGAGAAAGGGTGGCTAACAAATTGGACTTATTAATATCTCTGGTGCTATCATTAATCTAATACTGTTCCTCAGTGTTTTGTGGCTGTTATATTTAGTAATGTCAAAATAACCTTGTTAAAGAAAAATGCTTATCTTGACCTTCAAAATTCTTGTCCTTTTCAGTAATTCTTCCTGTTTTGTTATTAAATTTGTCCCCGTGAACAGGCATAAATAAGAATTATACTGTTAAAAAAACTACATATATGTGTGTATGTATATACATACATACAAAGAGAGAGACAGAGACTGCATTTATTTACACATTGTATTTTTTAAAAAAAATTTCAAATCCTACAAGTCAATCAGAGACAGATGTCAGAAAAGGCAATTTCTTCCTATGCTGGTATACCAGTTTCTGAAAGTCAACCTAATTTTTCTAAAATTTTAAATGCTATTTGGACCTATTTTAGTAGCCAGTTTGTCAACATGCTAGGTAAAAAGCATAAAACATGTGTGAAAGGAAAATGCATCCTAGAATATTAGATTTGGAGCAAGAGAGGAACATATAGATAAGTTATTCCCACTCCTTAATTTCACAAATAAGAAAACAGAGACCTGGACCTTAAGTATTGACCATGCCCAAGGTCAAATCCTAGTAAAATAGGATTTGAACACAGGTTTTCTGAATTCAAATCCAATGATCTTCCTACTACCAATATGCCTCTAAAGGTGGATTTTGATAATTCAGCGGTCACCATATTATTTAAGCCATTCAGTGATAGAATCCACTGACTTTATCTTTGATTTTGAAGTTTTAACAGTCTTAGTAGTCTTTCTGCCCAGTGCTGTAACCCAAGCCCACCTTGAACCTTAGGTCAATTTATTGTGATTAACACTAAAAGTGATTTGTAGATATGAGTACAGATGTTACGTTTGCCTCCCTGGTGGAAGGTTTTTGTAAACTGAATTCATGACTCCCTAGACCTAAGCTACACTTGTAGATTAAAATACTTTTGAAAGGAAAAACACAAGTTGGAAAATTAATTATTTAAGATTATTATACTTAAATATATATACATATACACAGACATATATACTCTAGTGAACTAAATATAAGGCATTTTATGTATTTTTATTATTATGTCTAGTACCTACAAAATCAAAGTATCAAAGCATGAAAGGACTAGGTGGAAAATTTCTCTGTTTGGTCCTTGCAAATGTGATGGGTCCCAAATGAATCCAAATGAAACCTTCACAAATGAAACCCTCTTTGTGGCCAATTCTCCAACTCCCACTTTCATTGAAATAATCTAGGTGATGCAGCAGATAGCCGGAAGTAGAGTCAGAAAGACCTGAGTTGAAATCTAACCTCAGATATTTACTAGCCATGTGATCCTAGGCAAAATCACTTAACCTCTGTCTGCCTTATTTTCCTCATCTTTAATATGGGGATATTAATAACACCTACCTCCCAGGGTTGTTGTGAGGATAAAATGAGACAATATTTGCTAAAAACTCTGCAGAAATGTTAGCTAATTATCAGTTATACTGAAAGCAGAAGGTGACTGACCTTTAGGGTTCCTGTGAAATTTTGCTAGGTCTGACATAGAGGTTCTCACTAGTAAATTTTTGGTTCTGTAGGGCTGAATTCTCATGTGGGATGATTGCTTGCTTGTGACAAATACAGAGGATAGGGCTCCAACATGTTGGATCTAGTGGAGGTCTCTACATGTAATAGAACATTTGGAGAGGCAATGAGGCAGCCAATGGTGAAGCACAGTAGTTTCCAATTAGTAAGATAATAAATCCCCTGAAGTGGTCACATTATTCACATTTGCATTGCATATTTTCACTGGGCTGGAACAAATGGCCCAATTTTGCATAAACATAACTTTGAATACTGCTAATTCCAATACATGCTATTATTTCATGGGATTCATTATTTGCTCCAAATGGTACCTACCTATGTTTTATCAGGGAATTGATACCCTGTTATCAAGTTTAAACAGGAAGAAGCCCATTCACATTCAAGAGCTGGTAGAGAATCTGAAGGAGACCCATGTATAAAGTATACATGTATGAGCAAAGAGATGGACACAAACAGGGTACTGCAAATTCTTTTTACCCTTTTGTGGAATCTTCATGGGGTTCCTGGTTGAGGCATTGTGTTAGTGTTGAATAAGAAATTCTATTACTCTGGGGTGGCTCTTCATAGCATCTCTACTGAATGAGGAAATCCAGTGCTGGTCTTGGCTAGTCTTCTCCTCGACCTGGATGCTTCGTTGTTGGTGGTATTCGTTGCTTTGCCCCTCCACTCTGCTATTGGGGAAGGGAAAGATTCCAACTGTTATACAATTTCTTCAGATTTTGCAAGGCTCTAAAGATCACCTTCTTTGCACACTCATCTTAAGGTTGGTGCTTGGTCATGCGCTCAGGGAAGCCAGCAAAGACAAAGAGGGAGCCATATGTTCATAGCCACTATGGCTGGGGCAAGATTTGGATCAGTGTAGTTCTACCTGGCTCAATAGAGACAGGAAAAAGTAGCTCTGTCTCCTTGAAGCCACAAAAGAAAGACAGAAAGGGGTGACTCATCCCCTTTTTATACCTATTTAGTTCTGGCTTAGCAGCCCTTTAATCATCAGTTTTGGCTCTATAGCCAAAGTGAAGAAGGCTCCATTTTCATATAGGACCAATATCTTAATCACACATGGCTGGAAACCCAATGCCCTTAATTTTTCACATGATTTCCTTAGACTAAAACTGAGAGGGTAATATCTATGTATACTTCAAGAATGAGTAACCTATTGGCCAGTCCACTCCTATTAGAAATAGACAAATGGGGGGTGGGGGGGTGGACCCAAGATGGTGGAGTAGAAACAGCATGTCCAAGACACTCTCCCACCAGATTACCTCCAAACTATGTAAAAGGGGACTCTGAACAACTTCTGGAGCCCCGACACCCACACAATGACTCAGAGAAGCTAACCTCCCACTGAGGACAGCCCAGCAGCCCTGCAGGAAGGATGAGTGCATCACCCTGGGAGCAGTGCAGTGCCCGGGGAGCCGAGCACAGGTCCGCCTGAGTCACAGTTTTAGCCCCAGGGCAGCAGGGCCAGCAACCAGCTAGAGGGACCCCAGAACATCAGCAGCTGTGGCGATTCCAGAATTATCAACATAGACATGCCTAGGACAAAGTGAGAGGTTAGTGCCCTATGGACTTTGGGACCAATATTTGGGGAACATGTCAGCTTCCTCCCCTGGGAGCTAGAAGCCGCTGAGGAGACATGCCATTTTGTAGTTTTCAGAGGCAGCTCCAGCTCCTGGCCTGCTAACTGTAGGAGATCCAGCGATCAGTCTTGGGGGGTAATCAATCTTGCTTTAACCTCCCTGGATCTGGATTGTGATCTGGGGTGGAGGTTGTGGGTGGGTTTCCAGCTTGGCAGAAATGGAAGTTGCCCCCCCCAAAACATTCGGGATGAAAGTTCCCATCTGGCGCCAGAGCCATACTGTGGCAACAAGCCCAAAAGTCAAGTAATTAAGTGGCAACATACCAAGGCAAAGGAAATAAATTAAACAGAAAAATGCAACCTTAGACTCCTACTTTGGGGGCAAAGAGGATCGAAGCATAAAGTGGGAGGAGGACTGTGAGGTCAGAAGTCCTGCTCCAAAAGCCCCAGGGGAAAACATGAGCAGGTTGCAGGCCATAGAGGACCTTAAGAGGGACTTTAAAAATCAAATGAGAGAAGTGGGGGAATAATTGGGAAGAAAAATGAGAAGGATGCAGGAAAAGTATGAAATGAGGGTCAACAGTCTGACTGAGGAAACAACACCTTAAAAAATAGACTAATTCAAATTGCAAAGGAGGCCCAAAAGGGCAATGAGGAGAAGAATGCCTTAAAAAGTCGAATTTGCCAGATGGAAAAAGAATCTCAAAAGTTCACTGAGGAGATTCATTCCTTCAGAGTTAGACTGGAGCAAATGGAAGCTAATGACTTTATGAGAAATCAAGATGCTGTTAAGCAGATCCAAACAAACGAAAGATTAGAAGGCAATGTGAAATATCTCATGGGAAAAACCACTGACCTGGAAAATAGATCCAGGAGAAACAATTTAAAAATTATTGGACTACCTGAAAGCCATGATCAAAGAAAGAACCTAGAAATCACCCTTCAAGAAATTCTCAAGGAAAATTGCCCTGATATTTTAGATTCAGAGGGCAAAATAGAGGTTGAAAGAATCCACCAATCACCTCCTGAAAAAGATCCCTAAAAGAAAACTCCCAGGAATATGTTAGCCAGGTTCCAGAATCCCCAGATCAAGAAGAAAATACTCCAAGCAGCCAGGAAGAAACAATTTCAGTATTTTGGAAACACAATCAGAATAGCACAGGACCTGGCAGCTTCTATACTGAGGGATCAAAGGGCATGGAATATGATATTCCAGAGGGCAAAAGAGCTGGGAACAAACCCAAGGGTCACCTACCCAGCAAAACTGAGTATTTTGTTTCAGGGGAAAAATGGGCATTCAGTGGAATAGAGGACTTTCAGGCATTCTTGAGGAAAAAACCAGAGTTGAATAGAAAATTTGACGTCCAGATGCAAGAAACAAGAGATGCCTGAGAAGGTAATAATGGAAAAGAAATCAAAAGGAACTTATCAAAGTTGAACTATTTACATTCCTATATGGAAAAACAATAACTGTGACTGAGGAAATCTTTCTCAGTATGAAAATAATGATAGAAGGGTGTATGGTCATATGAATACATATGTGAATGTGTGTATATATGTTTATAGTTTTATATGGATAGAGGGCATAGGTTGAATTTGTTGGGAAGGGAGGATACTCAAGGGGTGAAATTATGAGGTGAGAGAGGAAAGTGGCAAGAGGAGATAGGGAGAGACAGGGTAGGGTAAACTATCTCATGTAGAAGAAGCAACAGGAAGTGGTTGCAAGGGAGGGGAAGAATAGGAAGGCAAAAAGGCAAAACCACATTCTCATTGAATTAGGTTCAGGGAGAGAATGACATACATACTAAATGGGATATCTCAACCTGCAGCAGAATAGGGGGAAGGAGGATGAGAGGAGGGATGATGGATGGGAGGGCATCCTTGGAGGGAGGGGAGTTTGGAAGTACCCACTATAGAAGAGGGACAGGATCAAGTAGGGAATGGACCAGGTAGGGGGTGGGATGAGTCGGAGGGAATTACAAGCAGTCCTGTACAATATATCTACTATGGTAATGTTTTGCATAGCTAGACATGTACAATATATACTGAATTACTTATCTCCCCAGAGGGAATGGATGACAAGGGGGGAAGGAAATGGATCTGAAATTCAAGGTCTTAAGATTAAATGTTTCAAATATATAAAAATACTATTATTAATACTCTTTTGCTTGTAATGGGGAGATAAGATGTGCAGGCATTGGGACACAAAGATTCACCTTCCTCTAATGGAAAAATTGAAGGGGGTATGGGAGAAGATATGGGAGATAGCAGATTGGAGGAAGCGATATTTTGTGGGACTGCTATTCTGGGAGGGTGGGTAGGGGAAAAACAGGGGGGAAAATGATTGTAACTCAAAATCTGGTGGAAATGAATGATGTAAAACAGAAGTTCATAAAGCATTTGTTTTTTTTAAAAAAGAAATAGACAAATGTTCGGATATTTGAAAAAAAAGTATTAAAAAATTCTCATTTTCCTTGAACGCTCCATGTTGTTTGACACTATATTTCACACTGATCATCCTTTTTGATATTCTATCTTATATTGCTTGATGTAATTCTCCCAATATCATTTTTCCCTTCTTAACCTTATTATCATATTTTCCTCTTCTTTTTTCTTGTTCTTCTTTTATATTCTTTCCTTCAGAGATCCTTTCTATACTCATAACATTAACTATCACCTCTATGCAAAAGATTGTCAAATATATAAATCTAAAGTGCTAACTTTTCTTTGAGTCGATGTACCCTATTCCCAGTTTCCTATTGGGGCATTTCTATTTAGAGAACCACAAGTTCAGAATATGTAACTATTTCTCCTCCCAAACCAGTTCCCTATCTAGGCTTTCCTATTTTATGGTCATTCTCTGAGGTTAGAAATCCAGGAGTCTGCTGTTGTTTTTAAAAAAAATATATTTTTTTATTTTTAGTTTCAACATTCACCTTTACAAGATAGTGAATTTTAAATTTTCTCCCCCTCCTTCTCGAACCTCTACCCTCTCCAAGATAGCATGTAATCTGATATAGACTATACAAGTACAATCCTATTAAACACATTTCCACATTTGAAGAAGAATTAGAACCAAAGGGAAGAACTATGAGAAAGAAAAAACAAAAACAAAAACAAGGAAAAAATAGTATGCTTTGATCTGCATTCAGACTCCACAGTTCTTTCTCTGGATTTGGATGGCATTTTCCATCAATGAGACTTTTGAATTTGTCTTAGATCATTCCATTGCTGAGAAGAACTGGGTCTATCAAAGTTGGTCATCACACAGTGCTCTCCTGGTTCTGCTTACTTCATTCAGCATCAGTTCATGCAGGTCATTCCTGCATGAAATGACACTCATATATCACTATTGCACTCATATATCACAACTTGTTGAGCCATTCTCCAACTGATGGGCATTTCCTCAATTTCCAATTCTTGGCTACCACTAAAAGAGCCTCTACAAATATGTTTGTCCAGGTGGGTCCTTTCCCCTTTTTTTTATGTCATTGGGATATAGATGTAGAAATGGTATTGCAGGAACACAGCTTTATAGTCCTTTGGGCATAGTTCCAAATTGCTCTCCAGAATGATTGGGTTAGTTCACAACTCCATGAACAATCCGTCAGTGTTCCAATTTTCCCATGTCTTCTCCAATATTATTATTTTCCTGTTTTTTTTCATGTTAGCCAATCTAACAGGTGTGATGTGGTACCTCAGAGTTATTGTAATTTGCATCTCTCTAATCTATAGTGATTTAAAACTTTTTTTTTGTATGATTATAGATAGCTTTGCTTTCTTCATCTGAAAACTGCCTGTTAATATCCTTTGACCATTTCTCAATTTTGGGGGAATGACTTGTTTTTCTTACAGATTTGACTTAGTTCCCTATATATTTTGGAAATGAGGCCTGTATCAGAGACACTGACTGTAAAAATTGTTTCTGAGCTTTCTGTTTCCCTCCTAATCTTGTTGCATTGGCTTTGTTTCCGCAAACCCTTTTTAATTTAATGCAATCAAAATTATCCATTTTACATTTCATAATGTTCTCTGTCTCTTGTTTTATCATAAATTGTACTATTCTCTACAGATCTCACCTGTAAACTATTCCTTGCTCTCCCAGTTTGCTTATTGAATCAGCCTTTATATCTAATTTGTTTACTTATTTTGACTTTATCTTGGTCTAAGTTGTAAGATGCTGGTCTGTGCCTAGTTTCTGCCACACTATTTTCCAGTCTTCCCAGCAATTTTTGTCAAATAGTGAGTTTTTATCCCAGAAGCTGAAGTCTTTGAGTTTATCAAGCAGTAAATTACTATAGTTATTGACTACTGTGTCTTATGTACCTATCATATTCCACTGATCCACCACTCTATTTCTTAGACAGTACCAAGTAGTTTTGATGATTGCTGCTTTATAATACAATTTTAGATCTAGTATGGCTAGGCTACTTTCCATTGACTTTCTTCTCATTAATTCCCTTGATATTTTGGACCTTTTATTCTTCCAGATGAATTTTGTTATATTTTTTCTAGTTCTTTAAAATATATTTTTTGTTAGTTTAGTTGGTATGACACTAAATAAGTAAATTATTTTAGGCAGAATGGCCATTTTATTATATTAGCTCAGTCTACCCAAGAGCAACTGATGTTTCTCCAATTAGTTAGATCTGACTTTGTGTGAAAAATGTTTTGTAATTGTGTTCATATAGTTCCTGGGTTTTTCTTGGTAGGTAAATTCCCAAATATTTTCAATGTATACAGTTACTTTAAATGGAATTTCCCTTTCTATCTCTTGCTGTTGGGTTTTGTTAGTAATATAGAGAAATGCTGATGATTTGTGTGAGTTTATCTTATATCCTGCAACTTTGCTAAAGTTGTTAATTATTTCAAGTAGTTTTTTAGTTGAATATCTAAATATACAATCATATCATTTTCAAAGAGTGATAAATTTCTTTTTCATTGCTTATTTCAATTCCTTCAATGTCTTTTTCTTCTCTTATTGCTAAAGCTAACACTTCTAGTATGATATTGAATAGCATTTGTGATGATGGACATCATTGCTTCACCCCTGATCTTACTGGAAACACTTCTAGCTTATTCTCATTACTTATAATGCTTGCTGATGGTTTAAGATAGATGCTACTTATCATTTTAAGGAAAACTATATTTATTCCTATACTCTCTAGTGTTTTTAATAGGAATGGGTATTATATTTTTTCAAATACTTTTTCTGTGTCTACTGAGATAATTATGATTTCTGTTTACTTTGTTACTGATATGTTCAATTATGCTGATAGTTTTCCTAATATTGGACCAGTCTTGCATTTTTGGTATAAATCCCTCCTGGGCATAGTATATTATCCTCATGATAAATTTCTGTTATCTCTACTAATATTTTATTTAAAATTTTGGTATCCATATTCATTAGGGAGATTGGTTTAAAATTTTTTTATGTTTTGGCTCTTCCTGGTTTAGGCATAAGAACTGTATCTGAGTCATAAAAGAAATTTGGTAGGACTATACCTATTTTCAGTAGTTATTTTTGACTCCTCTCTTTCCCTTGATCCCCACAGTTGATCCAGCACAAGTCCTCTTAATTTTTCCTTCTTAATATCTCTCTGACCTGGTGTGATGATAGACACTTGTAATACAAACTACCAAGAGACTGAAGCTGGAATGTCTTTTGAGCTTGAGAATTCTGAGCTGCAGAGGGTTATGCCAATTGGATGTCCTTTCTATGTCTGGACCACCATTGATATGGTGAGCCCCTAGGAATTTGTGTAGGGGAACTAGGTTGCCCAAAGAGGTACAGGCCAGCTCATGTCATAAATGAAGTAGGTCAAAGTTCTTGTGCTAATTAGTAGTGGAATTGGGCCTGTGAATAGCTCCTATACTTTCAACTTGTTCAAGATAGGGAGCGTCAGCCTAAGAAATAAGCAAACAGCTCTTTAATCCATTCATAGATGTTTCTGTTGAAATAAACTTTATCTAGGTCATTAATAGACTATGGCTAGACTATGAAATAATCTTTAACTTAAGCATTTTCTCTGTTCTCCAATCCATCCTATACATGTTGGCTAAATTTTTATATTCCTTTTTGGAAGGGTTTTGAATAAGGGAATTATATACAAAAAGTGCTGCTTTTGAAGTTTTAAGCCCAAACTTATTAGGTTGGCCTTTAATGTTCTCTGCAACCTTAGTCTTCCCTTTGCCTAATGCTCCATTTATATCTCCCAGTACTTGGCTCCAGGTGAACAGGTTTACTAATTGTCTCAGAATTAATCTCTATGTTTTTCCATCACCATACCTTTTCTCATACTGTTATTTCTTGTCTGTGGTGCCTTACTTATTCTTCCCCTTGGTTTGGTTCATCCCTCCTCAAGCAGTGTCATAACCTTCTGTTCCTAGGGGTTCACAATATTGCTGTCTGCCTCAGTGTGGACACCATATGGCCTTTAATCCCACAGAAATACTGGGCTCAAACACCCTACCAGCTTCTGCTTCCTTAGCAGCAAGGACTACAGGCATGTGGCACCTTACCCAACTCAATGAGGCATTTTTGCTTGATAAAGCTATCCTCTATTCATCCATCTTTCTAGTTATATTAATTGGTGTTTGAATCAAGGAGTGCTGGTTTTTTGTGTTTGTTGGGATATGGTGGGTCTTATCCTTGTATAAATATTATCCTTTTTTTGTTTGATGAGAGAGTTAAGGATCAGAGAAATATGGCACAATGAAATTAACTCTGAATTTGGAATCAGAGGACCTCCATTTGTACCCTGCTTCTGACAAAAATCATGTGACTTTGGACAATGAGTGCCTTTCTGGGTTTCAATTTCTTTATCTGTAAATTACGGGGGAGTATAGATTCTATGACTACAAGTAATGGAAAACAAGGCTCATATTGGAGCCAGGTTGTGGATGTTCTTAAATGACAAAGGAGTTCTTTTTTAGCTTCCACTATTTCAGTAGTCTCCCAGCTTCCAGTCTCTTCTCTTAAAGACAATTCTCTACACTACTCCCAAATTTATGACACATTTTCAGACCATGTCACTATTGTACTTAAAAATCTTCAGTGGAGTCTTACTCCTTATTGCCTTTAGAATTAAATATAAGCTTCTCAGTATGACCATCCTCACTCTGGGTCCCATCTATCTTTCCTACTTATTTCATAATATTTTCCTTATACATTCCACATTTCAGTCAAAATGGTCAACTAGTTATTCTCAAAACTTGGCCTCCAATCTCCCTTTTTTTGTACTCTCCCTTATGCAACCACTTCTAAGAATCCCCAGCTTCCTTCCAAGGTCAACTCAAGGGTTATTTTTATGTTAAGCTTTTCCTGTCCCTACCACATTTTCAGACCTTACTATGCCTTCCCACTCAGCTGCTGGTGTTCTCTCCTTTATTATCTTGCATTTGTACATATGTGTACATGTCATCTCTTTCCAGCAGATTATATGCTTCCTGAATGCAGGGACTTTTTTTGCCTTTCTATCCCTGATGCCAGTATGATACTATGTTGATATCCAGCACATAGAAAACTTTTAATAAATGTGTGTTGAATTCTGTAAGCAATAGGAATGACTGGATGTTTTTGAGTAAATGAATGATACAGTGAGACAGATGCCTTAGGTGGATTCTTTTGGCAGCTGTATGAAGGATGAATTGGTGAGAGGAGAGACTTGAGTTAGGAAGACCAATTAAGGAGCTATTGCACTATTCTAGGTGAGAGATGATGAGGCCCAGAACTAGAGAAGTTCCAGTGGGAATAAAAAATTGATGACAGATGTGAGGGATATTATGGAGGTGGAATAGACAAGGCTGGGAGGGAAGAGTCAAGGGTGATACTGCTGTTATGAAACTATTTGATTGGGAGGATAGTGATGCCCTCAACAGAAATATTAAAGTTAGGAGGAAGGGAAGATTCGGGGGCTGGGGAATGAGGGGAAGATGTTGATTTCAGTTTTGGACATTTTGGGCTTAACATGCCAGCAGAAAATCCATGTTGGTGGTATCTAGCAGGTGAATTCCAAAACTCTCTCAAGGTAGAAAAAATTCTACAATGCAACAAATCAAAAGAGTGCTGAACTCTATTTATAGAATATTAAGACCATATTCTGATTTGATTTATGCATTTGACTCCACAGTACCTTATAGAACTTTCCTACCTTAACTCAATCAAATCAGTAGCTCGTTATATTAACCTGATGGCTTAAAGTCAGCAATTCAACTGACAAGAGATATCATGAGTTCAAAGTAATGAATCAATAAATTTTGACTGGCTAACTTCTGAACCAATTTGTTTTTCCCCATTATTATTAGTAATTTTTATCATAAGCAGCATGAATCTGATAACTACTTCATTTTCTTTCCTGCATCACACCTCCACAATCAGATAGCTTCTATTTCACTTTAATCAATCATTATTGATAATCATAATCAGAAGATTCCTGCAGAGCCCATCCAGTGTTAAGTACTAACTGCATCAATGGATGCCTAATAGGAAATGGCTGAGCTGTTGATTGGTATGTGCTAAGGGGAATTAAAAAAAAAGATATGATGAACAGCTCATACTTAGCTGAGTGTAACAGACTCCACATCCATCACAAAAGCCTCATGTCTGACCTATTTCCTTCCTTAACTGCCACAGTCTTCGTCCATTTCTTTTCTCGCACCGCTTCATTTGTAGGCCTGCTTGCTCTATAAAATCCCTAACTTGTGCTGCTTTCACTTGCTGTCAGAGGTATCCATCCTTAGTTCCAACCCTGTTTGGGAAGCCCATATCAATAAGATGTTGTTATATGACTGTCATTTTTGCCCTACAACAAATCTCACTGTAGCAAAGTGTCTTGTGGCTGCAGATGCTATTAATACTTTCCCTGCTCTGTCAATTGATTTCAAGGCTGCTTCCCCAATTGGGCTGTGTGCGCCTTCAAAAGGTGGATGAGCCAGGCTAAAGGAAGGGATCATAAAAGAGTCTGACAATCCCACATCATCTTCACACAACCTGTCATTGCTGGATAAATTTGTCCCACGTGAATCTTTCATAGCAGTTTCCTCAATTCTCCACTTATCCTTCCTTTCCCCCTGAATGTGAAAGCTTTTCATGGAAATATAGAGGGAGGGATCCTCGGGAGCTCTCATTTCAGCTCTGGGTACCATGCTTTCAAAACAATAGAGCAGAGATGAAGCTGGAGCTTGATTTCTCTTATTTCCTAAAATACACATCTATCCTCTTTGCCAGTGGTTGCCAGGGTTTCTCAGTCAAAGACTCATTGGGGATCTAACTGCATTACTAGGTCTCTCTTATCTCATGTTTTGTGTCCAATATTCACTGCCTCTTGCATTCCACAGCAGTGAATCACTTTCTTATCTTTATTACGCATATTTGTCAGCAGTGGGGACTGATTACTTATGTGCTGTATTCTGACCAGTGAAAAACCTCCTTCTCCCTATATTCTTCCCCTAATAGAGAAATTCCAGTTCTCTGGAATACATATATATGTTCACAGGTGTTGATCTCAAGCTACATAAATTAACATATACCATCAAACTGCATAGTACAATGCACACACAGATATTTAACACATAATATCCACTCTAGAAATTCATATTGTTAGAATATATGACAAAATGATGTATTTTAAAATATGATCAGGGCAGGTAGGTAGCATAGTGGATAGAGTGCCAAGGCTGGATTCAGGAAGACTCATTTTTCTGAGTTCAGATCTGGCCTCAGACACTGACTAACTGCATGACCCTGGGCAAGTCACTTAACCCTGTTTACATCAATTTTCTCATCTGTAAAATGAGCTGGAGAAAGAAATGGGAAACCACTCAAGTATCTTTGCCAAGTTGTAAAGAATCCGATTTGATTGAAAAATGACTGAACAAAAAAATATGGACACAGATATTAATATAGAGAAAACATATAGTATCACATAAGAAAATTACAATCAGTTACCATCAGAGATGGAATACACAGTTCACGTGCAGAAATGTACAACATATACTACAGCAATACTAAATGCATAATGTTACATGAAAATATATAAAACAATAATGCTTAATACATTAATAAGAACATATTACCTAACAAACATATAAGTCAAATGCAGCCCATAATAGCAAATGTTGTAGTTGAACACAAAAGCAATTTGACAGTCAATGTCATTTGGTTTCATGGGTCATGACTTCCAGGTTTCCTAAAGGAACATATTTAAATTTGGTCACCTACCAAAAAATAGCATTGACACTTTTCCCATTATCTCCCTAGCTTGGGGATGCTTCTGATTGTTTGTCAGCAGGCTCAGACCTACTAACTATACAGTCTTAATTCTGAGCTTGTCCATGATTCAGGTTGATTATCATGTGTTTTATGAGTGTCCTTTGCTCATTGAATATTTTTACCAGTGGAGTATTAGGCAAGAAAGGGGGTACTTCTTGCCCAGGTTCATTGTGAGTATCCTCAGCCTTCCTGACTTACAGTCTCAGTCCTGACATTATGGATGATTCAGGCTGACTCTTGCTGTTGCCATGTTCTGTGGGTTACTTCTGTTACCTAGATTTCTCCACTACTTCAGAAATAGGCAAGAAATAGGCTATGTCTATATTGATATATTCTCTCCTATCTGAATAGAAGTCTACCTAGGGCCATGATAGATTTGAATGATTTTCCTTGTGCATGTGTCAAGACTAAGTTTCTTCCTTATCTAATCATATTTGCTGATAAAATTTACATTCTGAAACTTTTGAGAGGATTCTTTGAGTTCATTTGCCTAATTCTTTTATTTTTTTCCTGCTACTGAAGAAGGATTCTAACTGCCCAGGAGGTAATGGTTGGGTTGTGATATATTGTATTTGCAGGGCCCTAACCTTCCCTGGGTTATGTGGTAGACCAGTAAGTTGTATGATCTTTCAATTACTTGGCATGGGAACTTCCTATTTTGTCTTTTGTGTTTTCTGTGTACAGGAAGATTTATTAAAACTCAAGTGCTTCATTGAAGATCTTGACAAAGAATTCAATTATTCTATCACACTGACACATTTCTAACAGAATTTTCTGAAGTGAGATCATAGATAGTCTGTAAGCTTTTCAGATGGCCTTTCAGATGTACTGATTGTGGGCTCCTTTATCTTCTCCATCTTCTGAGATTCCAAAGCACAAGTCCATATGCCCACATTGACCATATCTCCACTCAACAACTATGTTATAAAACCTGTGGCATTATTTCTGCAAATATTGCATTCATGCACTAGAAATGTCAGATGCTGACTCAGTCAAACATAGAAACTTTTAAATACCTGATCAATTATGCTCATGCATATTGGGTGAAATGACAACTCAATATTAGCATGCTGCTTATATTTTTTCCCATCTCCCTCCAGAGATAAAACATTTATACACACAAGTTGCAATGCTTGTTGACTGCTTTAACAATATAAGTGGGCAGCCTGATTTGGTGGCATTTTCCTTTGATCGCGTTATAACATGTATAGATATCAGCATCAAGTTGGAGTAGGAGAATCTCCTGTCCACCTCAAGTGTCTTCTCTTGGCTGAAGTGTCTAGAAATCATTCTGTACTATAGTTATAGCCACAAAGGGAATGCCTTAATATTCGTATGTAGTATAATTAATTCTTGGTACTATGTGTGTGAACAGGTAAAGATAAATATAGCTCTCTACTACATCACTGCAAAAATCTGCCAGAGTCTCAACAGAAAGGGCCACCCAAGGAACAATGTTAGAACAATTTCATTTGTATTTCACAGTGTTTAATGTACAGTAGGTGTCTAATTAATGTTTTTTCCTTCCTTCTTTCCTTCCTTACCTCATGTTTTTATAGTTCTGTTTCTCTACTTTGTGTCATGTATTTTTGAGAATATTCAAGGATTTTATTTCCATTCACACATTTCACAGGGAAAAAAAAGAGTAGAGAGCATTTCCACGGAATATGAAGAGACAAGTCTGAACAGATTCCTCTATTTACAAGCATAGGGAAAGAGGAACATCAGTGGCAGCAGGTACATTTGTCAGTCTGAGGGGCTTTGCAGACACAGCTGTGGGCACACTTTGTACATTCCACTGGGCAATAGGGCCAGTAGTTTTTTCTTTCAGGATATATGGTAGCAGAATTTAGGAGCCTGCAAAGGAACATGAACCACTATGTATGCAGTCACAATTGTGGAGTCCATTAATGGCAAACAGATGTTGGATAAATAGTTCTTAGGGGGAAAGAATGGGTGGAGGGCCAGAAGGAATTGTCTCTGCATCAATTTACATGAGACATATTCTTATGCTTCTGGGTATTAGTCATATTTACCATTTCTTATGGTGCAATAATGCCCTATTGCATTTGCAAACTACAGTTTGTTTTGCCATTCACTATTCAATGGGCACCCACTTTTTTCTAGGTTTTCCTCCCTACCACAAAGAAGTGCTACTGTGAATGATTTACGATACATAAAAAACTTTATTTTTGTTATTAATTTCTTTGTGCCAGAAGTTCAGTAGCAGGTTTGATAGATCAAAAGATATGAACAGTGTAGGGACATTTCTCTCACAATTTCAATTATTTTTCAGAATGGTTATTTCAAATTGCAGCACTACCAATAGTGCTTTAGTACCCACATTGTTATAATCACTCCACCATTGACTGTTTATTTCTTTTATCATTTTAAACAATTAAATGGATATGAGGTGAAACCAGAGTTGTTTTAATTTGTATTTCTCTAAAATCATTGAGCTCATCATTTCTTATAGGGCAGTAGTATCCCATCATAATCATATACCATGACTTGTTTAGCCATTCTCCAATTGACTGGCATTCCTGCAATTTCCCGTTCTTTGCCAACACAAAGAGACCAGATATAAACATTTTAGAACATAAATACTCTTTTCCTTTTTCCCACATCATCTTTGGAAATAAACCAAATGGTAATATTGCTAGTTCAAAAGGCAAGAGTTTAATAACTCTTTGGGCATAATTTACAATTCCACCAATAATGAATTAGTGTCCCAATTTTTCTATATCCTCTCCAACATTTGTCACTTTCTCCTTCTATCATTCTAGTAAATCTATTAGATGTAAAATGATATCTCAAGGTTGTTTGAATCTACATTCCTCTAATCATTAATGACTTAGAGCATTTTTATATAACTCTAAATTAACTATAATGAACATATAAAGAAAAAATACTATCTGTATCCAGAAGAAGAATGGATAAATAGAAGTAGACATAGATTAATTTAATTAATTAATTTTATAATATGCATTATATATTATGTCTATATTTATCTATCAATCCATCTTTCTATCTTCTTTATCTGCCTATGTGTGACTAATGGTAGCCATCTCTAGGGTGGAAGTGGGTAGGGAAGAAAAAAAAGAAAAAATTACAGGGAGAATGTTGTGTATCTGAAAGGAATAGTAAATTTTGCATAGTAGAGTTACAGTTTTGTGTACAATCATCTTTTTAATTGTACTGTTATAGAAATGCTTGTTTTATTCCACAAATTAAAAATGAAATTAAGAAATAAAATTTGTATTTCTCTGATTAGTAGTAATTCAAAACATTTTCCCCCATATGGTTAGTAATCATTTACAATTCTTCCTTTGAAAACAACTATTCTTCTTTGATTACTCACTTATTGGAGAATTCCACTTTGTTTTTTGTTTTTTTTTGTCAATTCTGTATCTCAGATATCAAACTTTTTTCCGAGAAATTGATATAAACACCTTTCTTCCAACCACAGTTTCTTTTATTCTAGCTCATTTATTTTGTTAACACGATAGCTTTTAAATGTTATATATTTTAAGTCTGTTTGCCTTCTTTAAGATTTCTCCCTATAATAATCATGGATGTAAAAGGAATTCTTTCTTTTCTCCTCTATTTGTTTTCTTCTGCAATGTGACCTTTCATATTTAGGCCATGTATCCATTTGGAGAATATTGAGTTATATATTACATCCATCCTTCAAGGCCCAATGCACGTCCTTCCACCTCTAGGCTGTCTTTTCCAATCACTCCAATACATATTAATTTCTTCCTTCTCTGACTTGATATTGCAGCATTCTGAGTCTCTCTGATGTAATTTAGCACTTTATTGTTCTCTGATTATTTCATTTGCATTTGCTTTTGGCTAGCATGAATACAACAAATATTTATTAAGCACCTTGTATGTGTTTGATCCTCTCAATGCCCAGATTATAGAGTCTTTGAAGATAGGGGCCATTTAAAAAAATCCTTTAGGATCTAGCATAGTGAAGGTATAATAAAATCAATGACACTGGAGTCAGGAAAACCTAGTTTCAAATCCTACTTCTGAAACTTAATTAGCTGTGGGATACAGGCAAGTCACTTAACCTTTTTAACATTCTATTTCCTCACTGCTACAATGAAGGGGTTGGTCTCAATAACCTCTAAGATCCTATCCAACTCTCTCTATATGATTCTATGACCCTCTAAATTTCTGAGCTGGAAGGCACCTCAGCAGCCAGCCAGTGCAAATAGCATGTGAACCAAACTCTCCGATAACAAATTCAACATGTAGTCATCAACCTCTGCTGGAAGACCCCTGTTGAGTGGAACATTTTGTTTTACATATTTGTGTCAATTGCTCATATATCCTGAAGAATCCTATTCTACTTGAGGATATCTCCAACTGTTAGTAGGTTTTGTTTTCAGTTCTAAATGAGACTCCTTGAAATTTCTATCCATTGTTCCTAATTGTTCAGTTTGAAGCCAAGCGCAATAAGTCTGAGTCCTTTTCCAACATGACAACCTTACACATATTTAAAGTCAGATATGTCTCTCCTACATCTTCTCTTCATCAGCCTAATATCTCTAGGTCCTACAGATAATCACCTCCCTCTGGATGTCTGGCATTTTAATGATTTCTTTTAAAAATGTTTTACTTGGAATTAAATGATATTCCAGAGATAGTCTAATCAGGGCACAGTACAGAGGAATGATCATTTTTATAGTCAACTGTACTCTGCCATTAGGCAGCTGGGGCATAGTGGACAGATAGCTGGCTTCAGGACTGGGAAGATCTGGTTTCAAGAGTGTTATTTGAGATTTTATATGTGTGTACATGCATAGATACATACGACCACACATCTATACATGCATGTGTGTCTATATGTGTGTGTAATGTGTATATGTATACATATACATGCACACACATACACAATAAGTGAGTATGTGTCTATGTGTATATTCTGTGTGACCCCAGGCAAGTCACTTAACTTCTCAGTGGCCCCAGGCAACTCTCTGACTATATATTGTAGAACAGAGGCCAATTTGTTTTGTTACAGGGAGTTTTCTCATTGGAAATCCCGCATTCTAATGAAAACATAGATAGCTGTCTCTAGTGCTCAAGTCCCCCAAAATAATTATCATCTTGTCCATGGAGCTTATAAGTCTATCACTTGCAGTGTCATCTGCAAGGTCATAAGCTTAACATCTGTGCCTTTATCCAAGTTATTTAATTCAATCTAATTCAAGGAACAGTTATTAAACATCTACTATGTGCTAAACACTATGCCACTAGGTGCTGGGGATAGAAATAATTTATATATACACACATAATTTATATATACATATATATATACACACTCATACATTCATACACACATACATAAAATGTTTACATACATATTTTATATATAATATACATATATAAGGTAAAACACATCTATAACTAGATACATGTTTATATCTAACATCTTTCTTTTTACTTATATTTGTATCCTTGGCACTTAGCACAGTGCCTGACACATAGTAAATGCTTAATAAATGCTTGTGACTATTTGCTTTAAGGTTTTCAAACTGTTTTCCATTGATTACTCCATGTGATCCTCACATTGACTCTGTGAGATAGATGCTATGATATTTCCATTTCATAGATGAGGGAACTGAGGCTCAGAGAGATTATGAAATTTATTTAAAGTTATTAACAATAAATATTTGAGGTAGGATTGAACTCCAGTATTTCCATCCTCCAAGTCCAGTATTTAATCCATTATGTCTCCTGGCTGTCTCATGATGAAATCATGACATAAAACAAAAATCTCAATGGGCAAAAATCAGGGGGTCAGACATGAACAAATACATTTTCATATGCATGAATATAAAAAATCATCCTTTTGGCTTAAATTTTATAAAAAACAAGATGGGGAGGTATGGTTAACTAGAAGCTTATCTTAAATCTAGGGGTTTTACTGGATGCTAAGTTCTATTGCGGTCAGTGCAATATGGCAAGTAAACATGGTAATATAATTTTAGATTACATTAAGAGAGGCAGTGTTTGGGATTAGAGAGCTTATATTGTGTCAATTCCTGCCTTTCAGAATCTTACATTTTAGGGAAGGCTTACATTTTTGGTGGCACAGTGAATGGAGCACTGGGCTTGGAGTCAGGAGGACCTGAGTTCAAATGTGGCTTTAGACACTTCAAACTTACTAGCTGTGTGACTTTGGGCAAGTCATTTAACCCCAATTGCCCCACCTTCCCCCCTCTAAAAAGCAAAAAAAAAAAAGAATTTTACATTTTATCATGAAGAGGGAGAAACAACATTTGAGATGAATAAATACCAAGTAATTTCAAAGAGAATATATTTAGAACTGAGTGGCATTAGAAAAACTCTTCTGTAGAAGTTAAGAATTGGGATGAATTGTCAAGGAATATTGGGTTTCCAGGAGGTGGAAGTAAGAAAGAATAATCTTCCCCTCATGGTGGAAAGCATACTTGTGCAAAGATTTAGAGGTTAGATATGGAATTTTAGATGTAAGAAACACCAAGTATGTTGCTTTCAAACCAAGTTTGTTTGAAACACAAAGTGTGCAAAGTTGAGTAAAATATAAGTTGAAGTCAGGTTTTGAAAGGCTTCTAAATGGCAACCAAAAGAGTTTGTATGTGGTCCTAGATGTAATAGGGAGACTCTAAACCTTCTTGAGAAGGTGAGTGATGTGGTCATTAGGGATAACAATTTGGTCACTGTGTGAAGTATTGTTGGGAAAGAGGAGAAGCTGGAGGCAATAAAAGCTATGAGAGCTATTGCAATGTTCCGGCTAAGAGGTGATGAAGGTCTGAAGGAGGTTTTGGGCTGGGTGATTGGAGTTGAGATAGTTACCTGAGAAGCTACAGAGGCATAGTTGATAAGCTATGATAACTAATTTTTTTTTTTTTTTTGCTTTTTGGAGGGCAGTTGGGGTTAAGTAACTTGCCCAAGGTCACACGGCTAGGTTTTTGTTTGTGTGTGTGTTAAGTGTCTGATGCCGGATCCGAACTCAGGTCCTTCTGACTCCAGGGCCTACGCTCTACTCACTGTACCACCTAGCCGCCCCTATGATAACTAATTGAATGGTGGTGCATGGAGTGAGGGAGAATGAAGATTCAAAGGTGAGATTGAAAATCATAGTCATTAATATAGCAAATAACAATTCAAAGAAATAACAATAGCAAATGTATAAACATTTCCCCTACATTTCCTCTGGGCTATATTCTTCCCTACCTCACCTCAGTCTCTGGGGGAGTAGGCTTGAAACTTAGTCCAGCTTCTTACAGAGCATTTTTACCACAAAGTAAAGAGAACAAACATTTATTAAATACTTAGAATGTCCAGATGCAGCATAACTACTGGATGCATACTTATGCTGGGCTGTAGTTACCAAGGTTGCTCCATGCTCTCCAGGGCATAAATACTTTGCTGGATGAGAAATCTAACCTACCCTTTGACTTCTGGATTCCTGTGGCTCACTGTCCCAATATTTCTTTCTTTTCTTTCTTTCTTTTTTTTTTTGCTTTTTTGAGGGCAATTGGGGTTAAGTGACTTGCGCACAGTCACATGGCTAGTTTTGTGTTAAGTGTCTGAGGCTGGATTACTGTCCCAATATTTCAAACTTACCAAGCCTGGAGATTCCATTTCCTGATCTAGATGCCAAGAGGAAAGAAGTGAATGAGGCAAAGAGGAGGAATCTGAATTTCTAGGCCTTTTTGAATGTCTCATAGTAAAGCAAAGAGCCTCCTTTTAATATGTAGTTAACTGACCAGAAAATTACAGGATGTCTCCTTAGCTCCAAAGCTGTTCCAATGTACTTCCTTTCCCTCTTCATGAATCTTCTAGAAGGAAGCCTACCAGGACCTTAGTATGGAAAGATGCCATCTCAGGTGCTCTGCCCATGCACCAGACTCCCATTTTCCCTTTTTCCCTTGAGGATAGAAGATGATATCTCCCTGTGTTCTTCTTTAAATGGCAACTGAACTTTTTTTTTTAAACATGAATTATGAAAAGGAATCCTTGGGGATGTATTGAAAGAATGGATGTGGGACTTTGTTTTGAGAGGTGATATGATTTGTCTTTCAGGATTTGACCTAGTTTTAAGGGTTATATGCTTCAAAAAATGAAAAAACAACAACACCCAGCAACTTTGTGAGATCAGTAGCCCTCTGTGCTTCTCTGTGACCACATGTGCCAGCATTCTAGCTACAGAAACTGCCACTTGTTTTTATGGAAGTTCAAGGTGTAAACAGAAATGATCTCTTTCTATTGCCAAGGAGCTGTTAGCAGTGTGATCTAGGGTTAAATTTATTTTTGTGAGTGTGACTGTCTGGCTCCAGTGGTCACTGAACAAGGCTATTCATTATTTCCCTGTGAATTTTACACAGGTGAAAAATCCAGATGGTTGAATCTCTTTATTTATCCACTGAATGTTTACAGTATCAGTACTAACTCCTGTCTTTTGTCACTCTATGTATAAGTGGTGGTAGGAAGGACTGTCTCTAAGGAGAAAACACCACCTCCAAATGAAATAATGAAGAGGGCAAGGGAGACAGATGCTAAAAATGGTGTATGTGATTGGGGAAGTGACCATTTGGAAAGCCTGCCTTACACTTCTAAATTCTTAACTCTCATCACATGTCTCAGGCAGATCGACAACATAGACAGATGGAGCTATCATTTGAGAAAGACAGAACTAAAATAGACCAAAAGAAATAATGGTTTGCCACCTGTCTGACAGGAACTGAGATGAGGTGCCCACATGATAATGGACTCAGGCAGTTATCAGTCTTGAAATGAGAGGCTTAGTTTCCCATTATGACTCTCTCAAACTCCCCAGTCTCATTGGGCACATTGAAATTAAATGAATAAGCTGTAATGAAGGACATAGTGAAATACTGGGTTTATGGGGGAAAATAGACAAACCAACCAGTAAAAATACATCTCTCATCATTTCCTCCCTATCCCTTTTATGTGCTCATACATGCTTATTTTTTCTACCAATTTATCCTCCAATATTTGTCTAGCCTATGGAGGTGACTGGGTTCTCATAAGCTCTGTTAGCACAATACAAAGTCTAGATGCTTCTACTAAGCTAGCAAGATTTCAGGGTAGCCCTAATATGTGCTGTGTCCAATGTTTCATTTTTTGTCTGTATGCCTGGCACTTAGCATGGTGCCAGATACATAGTAGGTAATTAATAAATGATTTTTATTTGATAAATATCTGTCTAACTATATTTCAAGAGACTCATCAATAAATTGACTGCATTCTTCTTGCCACTCCAGTGGTCTCTCCCCACTCCAGTCCAACCTCCATTCAGCTGCTGAAGGGATTTTTTTCTAAAGCATTAATCTCACCCTGTAACTCCCATATACAACAAACTCCAGAAACTACTTATAACCTCAAGGATCAAATACAAAATGCTCTGTGTTCAAGGTCTTTCAAAACATCAAAACATTCCCTATACACATACTCATTTCAAATCTTCTTATACCTTGTACCCTTTCATGTTCTCTGATTCAGTGATACTGGCCTTCTTGCTGTTCTCTTTCTTTCTCTCTCTCTCTTTTTTTTTTTGCCTTTTGGAGGGCAATTGGGGTTAAGTAACTTGCCCAAGGTCACATGGCTAGGTTTTTTGTTTGTTTGTTTGTGTGTGTGTTAAGTGTCTGAGGAGGATCTGAACTCAGGTCCTTCTGACTCCAGGACCAACACTCTACTCACTGAGCCACCTAGCCTCCCCCTTCTTGCTGTTCTATGAACAAGATATACCATCTCTTCAAGACTCAGCTACAATTCCACCTTCTACAGGGAAACCTTTATCAATCTCTCTTAATTCTAGTGCCTTTCTTTCACTAATTATTTCCAATTCATCTTATATATAGCTTGTTTGTAAATATTTGTTTAATTGCTGTTTACCTTCTTAGACTGTGAAAGTTCTGAGGATAGGAATGTTGCTTTTTGCCTTTCTTTGTATCCCCAGGGCTAAGCAGATTATGGGTACCCAATAAATGCTTATTGATCTACTAACTCTATTCTCTAGTCAAGCTGACTTACTCAATATTCTCTATTCATAATCCATTTCTCAAGCCTGTGCCTTTACATGAATAGGCTCCCATGTTTAGAATACTCTCCCTTCTTCCCTCTACCACACAGAATTCATTAGCTTCCTTTAAAATGCAGTTTTAATAATACTGTCTTCAAGAGATCTTTCCTCACTGCCCTAATTATTAACATTCTCCTTATGAATTTACTTCATATTACTTTGCATATATATTGTATCTGCTTACATGTTATTTCTCTGCAACTGAACACAAGCTCCTTGAGGGCAGGGACTATTTTCTCTCTTTGTTCCCCAAGCCTAATACAGTGACTTCCATATAGTGGGCACTTAATAAACCTTTTTCTATTTCGGTTTGGTGAATTTTTAGCCAAATCAGCTCTCAAAGACCATCTATTCAGTTCTAGAAGGGATGACATATCAATGGAGACATACAGATGAAAAAACTGAAATATTGGAAACAACACATATTAGGCCTACCCTGAAATATATATATATTTTTTGCTTTTTGGAGTGCAACTGGGGTTAAGTGACTTGCCCAAGGTCACACGGCTAGTTTTTGTGTTAAGTGTCTGAGGCTGGATTTGAACTCAGGTCCTCCTGACTCCAGGGCCAGTGCTATATTCACTACGTTACCTAGCTGCCCCTCTACTCTGAAATCTTGCTAGCTTAGTAGAAGCATCTAGACCTTGTATGCTACTAACAGAACTTTTGAGAACCCAGTCACCACCATGGATCAATTTATCATCAAAGGGATGACAAATCAGTGAGTTTACTCATGGTAGAAGAGTGTGCTCAATAAGGTCATAGGATACTAAAAGTTTACAGCAGGAAAATACCTTTGTGATTATTCAGTTCCTCCTCTTTTTACAGATGAGAAATTTGAGTTCCAGTGAGGAATAATTATTTCCACAAATCTCAAAATCTCAGAGTTGGAAGGGACTTTGGAGGCTATAGCTATGGTGCCCCAAAATTCTTAATGTAGGCAAAACTGCACTTAGATGTTTGGGACATCCTGTAGTTCAATTCATAACTCCTTAAATAAGAAACCTTCCCACAATACTCTGAGAAGTTCAAATGCATAGTAAGTGGCAGGGCCAGGATTTGAACACATCTTTTTTATTATCAATCCAGTGCATGTTGCACCTGTGACTTAGAAAAAGAAACAAATGCTTACTCTAATCCCCATTCCAATAGCCCTGTGTTAGTAATGTTATCTCCTTGTGGACTGACCTATTCAACCCTGTCAAATAAGTTCTTTCACAACACATATTAATCTGAGACACAGGCTTGAAAGAAAGAGCTGATAAGTCCATCTTCAAGATCTGATGAGTGTAAAGCATTTCTAATGAATGGGCATTATGCTGAATAACTTCAGTATCATAGGAACTAGGGAATATTTAATGAAAAATACATACACACCAAGAAGAAAAAGTTCAAGAAGGGAGACAAGGGCTATATGTGTGAGTATTTCTAGTTTCTAAAAGTCAACCATCTTTTACTGTATTGTTGTTAATTAAATATCTTGTCAACGCTGACACTGTGATCTTGAAAGAAAGAGTCTAGCAAAGCACATCTTGTATTCTACCCAGCATCTCTTTTCCACTTAATAAGCTGAAACACTTCAGGCATTAAGACAGCCATAGAATCCTATAAATGTAAGACGCCAGAAAGCTATGCAGGACTTAAGAGATCATCTCAGCATTGCTACTTGCCAGCTATGGGAACTTGAGCTAGAGGTTTTATTTCTCTGGGCCTCAGTTTCCTCCTTTGCAAAAATGTGAAGATTAGACTAGGTGATATTTAAGGATCCTTTCTAGGTCTAAATCCTATTATCTCATCCAACCCACTCATTATCATTTGGTAGAGCAGGCAGCAGAGTCACTGAAATATGAAATTCTTGTCCAAGTTTATAGAAGAAGAAAGTGACAGATCTGGAATTTGAATTCATGTCTTTCTGTTTAAAAAAAAATCCTCCAAATCGAGGCCTCTTTTCTCAACATTATCTTCTGACTTGAAGTTGAAGAATGTAATGTGGAAGCTGGTTCTCTGAGTTAAGTTCCTTGAAAAGTCCCCCATTGCTGAAGGGGAAAAACTGAGTAGATTGGGATAAAAATAGAGAAAGATAAAACACATATGTCTTCAAAAACACTTTCTTAAACTGTACGATGAGGCTAAATTGTGAAGCTTAAAGCAATCATCCAAGAACAAAGGGGATTATGTAGCAAAGACTCCAGTTGAGGACTTCCTTAAAAAGAATTTTTCAAGGCTACTGCCCTGTACAGTAAGGATGAAAGATTAGTTTTCTCCCTCCCTTTAGAAGCTACAATTTACACTATGAGGTCTATTTCCTTTTGTATCTCCACTGCAGATTTACTGTCTTCAACTGCTTAAGAAGTAGAGTGATTCAGGAAAGAGATATAGAGTCTACTATTGGAAATTAGAGTATCCTCTGGTGCCGTGGGGACTGTCAAGCTTCTCATCTCCTTCCTGTTAGTTGGTGCTAAAAACCTTTCTTGCCCTTTTCAAAGGTCAGGGTCAGTAGATATTTTTGTAAGGGGCACATGAGAGCTGAAGAGATGAGTTAGTGAGCTGACAGTAAGAAACAGTGGTAAAGAGTTGGAGAGAAACTCGGGAAAGAATGCTGTACTGGAATTTTTTCTCAGGGTAGAGGTACCAGTCAGATAGATAGGAAATTAGAACTCAAGGGAAGTATGACAGAATGATGGAGGAGACCACCTTAGGTCCTAAGTCAGGTATCAGAACCCCAGAAGGATGGACAGAGCAAAAGAGGAAGAAAGAATAGCATCATGAGAGATGAAGCCTTGTAGCAATAAGAACAAGAGGACATAAGTAAGAGTAGCATTGGATTTGGGGGACAGAGGACCTGAGTTTGAATCCCAGCTCTGCTGCTATCTTACCTTTGTGACCCTGGTCATGTCTCCCCTCTCTGGATCTCAATTTTGTCCTCTATTAAATTTGGAGGCAACAGTAGAGGATCTCTGAAGCCCTCCAGCCATGTGTCTTATAATCTTGTTGGAACCTATGGTATGGTTCTGCCTCTACTCCCCTAATCTTGGCTCAGATAGATGGGGTTCAATCCTAAGGTCCAACCTCAACTCTAGAATGCCAGCATCTCCCTTTGACTCTGTCCCCACTTTGTGTCAAACCTCCTGGGACATCTTTCAAATGAAACGGGTGTGGCTTTTCTCTAAGTATCCCCAAGTGTGGGTAACAGGGTTTCTTCCTTCAGAGGAAGGTACTCAATGCTCAATAGGGTAATTGTATGTAGCAATTTTATTTTACCCACCATGGAAAATGGATAAAATATAAAGAACACAAAAGCATTCATGAACACATATGGAACACAAAGTACTCAAATATCTCTTTACACTCATTATACTCCTTTTTCAAAATAAATATTTTTTGTTGGTTTACTGAATATGTATTTCCTATTAATCTTGAACCTTCATTATCTGAACAACTCGTTACAGTATCATGGAGGGTGGCCAAAGCCCAGATCTTCTATCTCCTCATAGCTTAGCTTTAGTGCCTTTGCTATAAGAGCTTTCATTTGGAAGTCCTCTCCTCCAGTCTGTGCTCAAAAAAGGAAATAGGGAGAAGACAGTCCAGAATTTGAGGTTTAAGAAATTCAATCTCAAGATCACCTGAACAAGTATAGACTGGGGGCCACTACCTTGTCCTCCTGAGAGCCCTCATTTTCTGCTCTAAGGGAGCAGGAAGGAGAAATTACCTTCTTTCTTGCTGCACTCAGGTCCAAGGGAGATAAGGCTTGCAGAAAAGGGGAAAGGAAGAAATGATGTTTCATAGCTCATTTTTATACAACAGGGTGGGGATCCTGAGACCTTGAGATCACATGTGGCTTTCTAGATCCTCAAGCACCGTCCTTTGACTGAATCTAAACTTCACAGAACAAATCCTTTAAGGGGCCCACACTTGAATGCCTAGAGGGCCACATGCGGCCTTGAGGCCCTGTTATAGACCAAAGTGTTTCCTCTAAGAGTCCATCTTCCTGGACTGTAATCACCTAATCATTAGGAGGCAACCCCAATTACTGAAGAACATTATCCATAGAGGTCTATGGCACATGGTTCTCAGGTATTACATACCTGCTCTCACAGTGGGCCAAGCTCCACTGGGCATCCCCCACTCCCAACACATTCTGATAGTGGCCTATTTCTATAATCTTATTAAGTTGGGGAGAGAGTGGCTCATCATATTGATAAATCTTATTAAACAGTAAAAAAAAAGAGGGAAAATAAGAGAGAGAGCCAGTGGGAAATTTAAAAAACTGAAGAAAAGATGAACCATTGTTATTTGCCAGGAACTGTGCTCTGTATTGGGGATAAAAAAGTGATGGAGAAACAGTTCCTTCCTGCTAGGAATTGATATTCTATAATATGCTTACAGGTAAATGTATATCTATCTTTGTATAATATACATGTTTTATATAAACATTTTAGTTGTTCAGTCCTTTCAGACTCTTCATGGCCCAATTTGGAGTTTTCTTGGCAAAGATACTGGAGTGGTTTGCCAATTCCTTTTCCAGCTCATTTTATAACTGAGGAAACTGAGGTAAATAGGGTTAAGTGACTTGCCCAGGGTCACACAGCTAATACATGTCTGAGGTTGGATTTGAACTCAGGTCTTCTTCCTGACTCCAGGCCAGGGGCTCTATCTAGCTGTCCCTATATAAATATACAAAGCTGATAAAAGATAACACTTTGGAAAGGAAGGCAGGGGTGGGGGATGGAGGAGGAGAGGGAGGGACCAGGAAGGACTTCATGGAGAAAGTAGAAAGAAGGATTTTTAAAAGAAGAAAAGAGGGGAAAAGAAGAAAAAAATAAGCCTACAGCATGATCTTATCCAGGACTGCTTCTGGTCCCTAGGTTTCTTCACTGTCATGTTCCTGATCTCCTGACTCTACCTCTAATCATGAGCTTCAGCTGTTGTCCCAGGTTTATGAAATTGAGCCTGACCATTTGTGATCCCACCCAATCCTGCTTGTTCCTTTCCTCTGGTCATCTTTAAGCCCTTCTCCTGCATTCTAATTTTTCCTCTAGACTCATTTTCTCCTCTTGCTCTGGGAACAATAATGGAACCAACATCACCATTGATGGAAGGACAAGTCAAAGTCTTTCTCTGTTTCATTTCTATCAGTCCCTGTGACTTCTCTGATGAAACACCTCTTCCTAGCCATTGCTCCCTTATCCAGATGGACTTCCTCATGTGATATAAGTTCCCCAATGCCAGGGGCCATCTTTTTATTATTTTACTTTTATTGTTCATTGCTTTTTATTGTTTCTGTCCTCAGTGATTAGCACAATGCCTAGAATCTTAATAAACAATAAATGCTTCCTTTTTTCATTCATTCATAGAAAGATTTTGATCGAGTTAAGAACCTCACCAAACATATCCTCCAAACCACTCATTTTACAGATGTGGAGACTGAGAACCAGAAAGATGGAGCAACAAACCCAAATGGCCCAATTTATAACAAGTAGAGCCTGGACTTGAAGACAATTGTTCCTGCTAAAAATCCAATAGCTTTTTACCACTCTGTGCTACGTGATTTTTTTTTTTTTGTTTTTTGTTTGTTTTTTTGCTTTTTGGAGGGCAATTGGGGTTAAGTAACTTGCCCAAGGTCACACAGCTAGGTTTTTGTTTGTGTGTGTTAAGTGTCTGAGGCCGGATCCGAACTCAGGTCCTTCTGACTCCAGGGCCGACACTCTACTCACTGCGCCACCTAGCTGGCCCCCTACGTGATTTTTTTAATAGCAATATAGGCAACCTAATATATGACATTACTTTATAGATTTGAGGATTCTTTGCTAAGAATTTTTTTTACCTTATGGGTACATGTCATAAAATTAAGATGCATTGCCAAAGGTTCCCTTGTGGTACCTAGATTATGGTCTTATATTGCATATAGCTAGGCTTCCCATAGTCCTTTTATATGCTTTTATTTTAATAAAAATAGAATTATTAAAATAATACAAATATTGAATAACACAATTTTCAATGCTTTAAAAGGAATATGCACAGAAATATTTATGTATCTTTTAAAAATATATTTTAAGAAAAATTTAAAGAAACACAAATATGTAGAAACACTAATAGCGTAGCCAGAAAGATATTTAACTACTTTGAGTCTCTACTTAACCTAACCATGATTTAGAACCACACGGTATTAGAACTAAAGGAGATTGAATGGCAGCATGGGGATAGTTTCAAAGAGTAATGGATTTGTAATCAGGAAATGTGGGCGAGAGTCCTTCCTTTACCACTTGTTCCTAACAAGAACTAAGAGAAACATATTTGCTCAGAGTTTTGAAAATCGAACCAAAAGGGCAACTAAAAAGGCAGAGGGCAGGAAGAAAATTGGTTATATACATATAGCCCAAGGTAGACATCTTTGCCAAGAAATGCCTTGTAGAAAGAATTGAAGAGAGACACCATCAAGTCCATAGGAGACAAATCTGAGAAAGGAGTCAGCAAAAAACAAAATAAAACAAAACCCCGTGGTCTTAGATGGTTCTAAATGAACACAATTTGATTTGCAAGCAAGATGAATAAGAGATTCTAATGGGAGCAGTTAAATTTGACATCACAATTATCACTGAAAATTAGTGAGGTAAGAACCACAAGTAGAATAAAGATATAGCTTACTCTAAAGGAAAATGATAAATAAAAGCTTAAAGAGGGACAAGAGGAAAGTTGTATATTAAGATAATATATTAAATTTTAGAAAATCTAGGAACTAGACATCAAAAACACAGTGGAGAGTATTTGGGCAAAGATAATGGAGAAGGAACTAAAATGGATCTTTTTTTGTGCAGTATATTTACAGACCAGCTAAACAGAAGGAAGGAGTAATTGAGGATTTCAGAAAGAGATCTCAATCCAGGTAGAATCTTGCAAAGTTGTAATAAGGGTCAATTGCCTAGAACTTTGGTAGTACTTTTCCTCTACAACAAAATAAAATTACATATATATATATATATATATATATATATATATATATATATATATATATATACTTATGTGTTTAATATATGTAGTACATGTATGTGTATATGGGGACAAACACATACACCCTGACAATGTAATATTTGTGCATACATATGTGTATAGGTATAGGTATATGTCCCTATAAGTATATACACATATGCAAACATGTCTGTGTATATATTTATTTGTATATATGTGTGTATATATATCCCTATATGTATATTCACATGTGCAAATATATATGTGCATATATTTGCATGTCTATATGTATGTATGTATGTGTATAACATGTGTATATGGACACAAATGTATGTGTATATACAGATATATATGTATTCCACAATGAAAATGACATCATTCAAAAGATCAAGAAACCACCAAAAAAGTTATATTTTCAGTAAAAAAGAATGAATTGGAAGCTTGCTTAAAAATAATGGAAACTTTCTGGGCAAGGGGAGTGATGATTACATTTCAGAATTTGTGACAGGGAAGGAGAGGAAGTCAGTTATAGTCTGACATAAATCCTAGATTTGGGCAAAGCAGATTTCAAGAGGATCAGAGGAAGGGTAGATTAGATTTAATGGATTAAATTCTTTCAGAAGAAGTTAGCCCAAGGGAGAGGGGAAGTTCCTGAAAATTAAATTTTGAAGACAGAAAAAATAAACAACTTTGATGAAGAAGAAAAAGGGGGAGGTGGATAGCAGATTTCATTTGGATACATGGGACAAAATACTCCCCAACCAACTTAAATAAAAAAAATATAGACAAACAAAAGAAGGAAGAAAAGATAGGTAATGGACAATGAAAACAGAATATAACACAGTCCTGTTAGAATATTGTTATTATTACTAATGGTCAGAATACAATGAGTCTGGAAGGGAAAGTTAAGCTATGCAAAACATTATCATAGTAGATATATTGTACAAGGCTGCTTATAGTTCCCCCCCCATCCCACCCCCCACCTGGTCCATTCCCCACTTGATCCTGTCCTTCTTCCATAGTGGGTACCTCCAACCTCCCCTCCCCCCAGGGATGCCCTCCCATCCATCATCCCTCCTCTCCTCCCTCTTCCCCCCATTCTGCTGTAGGTTGAGATGTCCCACCTAGTATGTATGTCATTCTCTCCCTGAACCAAATTCAATGAGAATGTGGTTTCGCCTTTTTGCCTTCCTATTTTTCCCCTCCCCTGCAACTACTTCCCCCTGCTTCCTCAACATGAGATAGTTTACCCCACCTTGTCTCTCCCCATCTCTTCCTGACACTTTCCTCTCTCACCTCACAACTTCACCCCTTGAGTATCCTCCCTTCCCAACAAATTCAACCTATACCCTCTATCCATATATAACTGTAACCATATACACACACATTCACATATGTATTCACATGACCATACACCCTTCTTCCATTATTTTCGTAGTGAGAAATATTTCCTCAGTCACAGTTATTGTTTTTCCATATAGGAATGTAAATAGTTCAACTTTAATAAGTTCCTTATAGTTCAACTTTAATAAGTTCCTTTTGATTTCTTTTCCCTGATTACCTTCTCAGGCATCTCCTGCTTATTGTATCTGGATGTCAAATTTTCTATTCAATTCTGGTTTTTACCTCAAGAGTGCTTGAAAGTCCTCTATTCCACTGAATGACCATATTTTCCCCTGAAACAAAATACTCAGTTTTGCTGGGTAGGTGATTCTTGGGTTCATTCCCAGCTCTTTTGCCCTCTGGAATATCATATTCCATGCCCTTCAGTCCCTCAGTGTAGAAGCTGCCAGGTCCTGTGCTATTCTGATTGTGTTTCCACAATATTGAAATTGTTTCTTCCTGGCTGCTTGTAGTATTTTCTCCTTGATCTGGGGATTCTGGAACCTGGCTATAATATTCCTGGGAGTTTTCTTTTTGGGATCTTTTTCAGGAGGTGATCTGTGGATTCTTTCAACCTCTATTTTGCCCTCTGGATCTAAAACATCAGGGCAATTTTCCTTGAGAATTTCTTGAAGGGTGATTTCTAGGTTCTTTCTTTGATCATGGCTTTCAGGTAGTCCAATAATTTTTAAATTGTCTCTCCTGGATCTATTTTCCAGGTCAGTGGTTTTTCCCATGAGATATTTCACATTGCCTTCTAATCTTCCATTTGTTTGGATCTGCTTAACAGCATCTTGATTTCTCATAAAGTCACTAGCTTCCATTTGCTCCAGTCTAACTCTGAAGGAATGAATCTCCTCACTGAGCTTTTGAGATTCTTTTTCCATCTGGCAAATTCTACTTTTTAAGGCATTCTTCTCCTCATTGCCTCCTTTGCCATTTGAATTAATCTATTTTTTAAGGTGTTGTTTTCCTCAGTCAGGCTGTTGACCCTCATTTCATACTTTTCCTGCATCCTTCTCATTTCTCTTTCCCATTTTTCCTCCACTTCTCTAATTTGATTTTTAAAGTCCTTCTTAAGGTCCTTTATGGCCTGCAACCAGCTCATGTTTTCCTCTGGGGCTTTTGGAGCAGGACTTCTGACCTCACAGTCCTCTTTCCACTCCATGCTTCGACCCTCCTTGCCCCCAAAGTAGGAGTCTAGGGTTGCACTTTTCTGTTTAATTTGTTTCCTTTGCCTTGGCATGTTGCCACTTAATTACTTGACTTTTTGGGCTTGTTGCCACAGTATGTCTTTGCTGACAGATAGGGGAATTTTCATCCCAAATGTGTGGGAGGGCAACTTCTGTTTCTGGCAAGCTGGAAACCCACCCACAACCTCCACCCCAGATCCCAATCCTAATCCAGGGAGGTGAAAGCAAGAGCAATTACCCCCCAAGGCTGATCATTGGATCTCCCTACAGTTCGCAGGCCAGGAGCTGGAGCTGCCTCTGAAAACTGCAAAATGGCGTGTTTCCTCAGTGGCTTCTAGCCCCCAGGGGAGGAAGCCGACGCATTCCCCAAATAATGGTCCCAAAGTCCATAGGGCACTAACCTCTCACTTTGTCCTAGGCATGTCTATGTTGATAATTCTGGAATCTCCACAGCTGCTGGTGTTCTGGGGTCCCTCCAGCCACCTGCTGGCCCTGCCACCCTGGGTCTAAAACCGCAACTCAGGCGGACCTGTGCTTGGCTCCCTCTGTTCTGCGTGTTGTGCACTGCCAGCTCCCAGACCACAGCACTGGTCCTTCCTGCAGGGCTGCTGGGCTGTCCTCAGCGGGAGGTTAGCTTCTCTGTGTTGTTCTGTGGGTGCTGGGGCTCCAGAAGTTGTTCAGAGTCCCCTTTTACATAGTTTGGAGGAAATCTGGGGGCAGAGTATCTTGGACACGCTGTTTTCTACTCCGCCATCTTGGCTCCATCCCAAGAATCGAAAGTCATATTTTTAAGGTGCACTACTGGTGAAGTTACTGTCACATACTATGCTCCCCAAAACTAGCCCATTGGGTTTGTCTCCCAAAAAGTGTGGTGATTACATTGTCAAAGCAATTAATGACTAGATATGGTCAAAGATCACCCTGAAACTTACCATTCAGAATAGACAGGTCAACATTACATAATTTTTTTAATAGTTATGGTGGGGCAAATAAGAAAGTTTGAAGAGGGATAAAATCACAACTTAGGGTACTTAGAACAATGACACATGATAATAGAGAAAAGGTAAAGCTGCTAAATTCTTATTTTGATTCATCTCTGGACTGAAAAGGATAGAAGAAACATTGAAAATCAGAAGTTAACATGCAAAATAATTGAAGAAACAGTGAAAAATCACCTAAACTTCCTTTGATGAGTTTAAGTAATCAGACCCATATGAACTACCTCCTAAGCTGATGACATTATTATTGAGTTACTTTGAGGTATTGCTGAAAGATCATAGAGGAGTGGAGAGGTATTAAGCACTGGAGAATAGCAGATGCCTTGATTTTTTTTAAGGAGGAAGAAGTAAATGCTGTTTGCCAGTGAATTTAACTTTGGTTTGTCTTAATCCTGAACAGAAAACTGATCACAATCAATATCATCAGAAGCAAGACTAATTTTTATTTGCTTTTTGTGTGACAGAGTAACCAATTTGGTAGATTAAAAAATGATCTAAATGTAGTTTGCCTAGATTTTAGTGTAAGGACTCAAGCCTTCCTAAGAATGGTCTCAAACCAAAGGCTTGACCCCTATAGGTTATTTTTTGGAAGGCTTATGTCCTTATCAGTATTTAAAATAAGACTTATGTATGACTTATGCTTAAGTTTCTCGAAATGTGTGATAGTCTCTACTATTTTTAAATATGTACCCAATATGTAATATTGGTTTTATACAGTAATGTGGGATGACAACCCATGTAATGGTAATGGAAATTTGAGGATCTTCCTTGCCCTTTAATAGGCCTAAGGGAATTTGAAGACCTTCCCTGCTTTGAAGATATACCTTGCCCCCAATAGGCTAAATGTAATCATATGGAGCCTGTGGTAGGAGGAGTTTGCTGAAGGGTAGAGCAGAGGCTACAGGAAGCTGGCTGAGGGAGGGGGTGAGGAGGGGGAGGAGGGGTACGGTTCAAGTAGGTAGATGATGGGAGAGAGAGGACACATCTCAGGGAGACAGTTAGGCTTGTGGATAAAGGTTTGTGGGAAAGCTAAAGGATACTGTGGCTCTCTGTGCCGTTATGGCTTATTAACTTCTTTGCTACTATGATAGAATCAGCTTACTGGTTTTGGGATTTGGCTTTCTGGTGTCTGAATAAATGTTTTACTTCTGTCTTCTATATGGAGAGTCTTATATTTTGTGATTAGGCACTATGCTGGCATATTTACAGTGGCCCTCGGCACTGTGCATATTGCAATCGGTGCTACAACCCACCGCAGAAGAGATGCTTAAAATGATTAGGACTTGCAAGAAACATGAAAAAAATGAAAATACCAAGTGCTAATACAACTCTTTAGACTTTTCCTGGAATATAGACCCTTTTAAAAATCCACATTCACCTCAGATATGCAGTATCTGAGCAACTCACTGAAATTGGCTGGAAAGATTCGGAAAGTAGGGCAGGTTTCCTGGCCCACCATGGTGCGTTGCTATGTTTTAGCTGTGGAGAATATGTGGCAGAACACTTCTTTCTCCAGGGACAATGTCATTAAGGAAATTTTTTTCCCCTTATGTTATCCAGTGGCTAAATTTTCAAACTCAGGTACTCTTGGATTTGGAATTTCCTATAAAGTCTCCTACAATGTGGGACAGAGAGTACATTCTCAGGAAATCCTTTGCTCAGGGAAGTAAACAAAGGCAGTAGAAAGTAGGCAAGGATTGAACATGCTGCAACTCCCCTCCCAATCTCTACACATTTGTCTTGAAGGTCATGGTTTTCTCTCCCTGGTTGGGGAAGAGTAGTGAGGCAGGGAAGTGAATAATTTGAATCTAAAAAAATTATCTTAGATTTCCTCTTAGACAACTGGGGAATAGGTAAGCAAATTGTGGTATATAGATATAAGGAAATATTATTGAACTGTAAAAAAGATGAAAGAGAATCCTGGGTAGTATGTTTGAATGATGCAAAGTGAATCCAACAAAACCCCCCAAATGATTTATATAAAGATAACATTATAAAGAAAAAAATAATTTTGAAAGGTTTAAATACTGATCAGGCTTATTAAAGGGACTCATTAAATTGTTCATGGTCTTCCCCCAGTTGTACCTCTCTTATACTAACAAAGCACTGGACAATGCTTCTCATTCTATTTTTAGGGAAAATAGGGAAATGGGGGCTGTGCAAGACTACAGTTAACTGGATTTGGAACTGACTTAATAGGTGGACTCATAGAGGATTCAGTAAATAGTTCATTTTCACCTTGGAAGTAGAGTTGCTCCAAGGATCTATGCCTGTCCCTGTGTTGTTTAATATTATTATTAATAACTAGCATAAAGGCATAGTTGGCAGGCTTATCAAATTTGCGGGTGGAATAGAACTAAGAGGGATGGCTAACAAAGGATTAAAAATGTTTTGCTTGACTTCATATTTATAATGAGTGTTGTGTTTTTTGCTTTCTCAATGAGAGAGAAGTGAAGGAAGGGAGAGACTTTAGAATTGAAAATAAAAATAAATTTAAAATAGAATAAAGTATTCAAAAAAGTTTGCTATATTGTAATACTAGCCCAAATTGTATACAATCAAATTTAGTAGGGATAAAATATAAGACCTTATACCTGGGCTCCAAAATATACTTTACAAATACAAAGATCAGAGTCTGACTAGACAGTAGTTTATCTATACAAGATATAGAGATTTTAAAGTTCTGTGAGATTACCATAAATCAATGGTGTGATATGGCAGCCATGAGAATTAATAATAATAAATAATAATAATAAAAGTTAACATTTATGCAGCACTTTAAGGTTTGTGGGTTTCTTTAAAAATATCATCTCATTTGAACCTCACAACAAAACTAAGAAGTTCTGTTATTATTATTATTTGCATTTCACGAATGAAGAAGCTGAGTTAAACAATGTCAAATGGCTTTCCTAAAATCAAATTTTAAGTATCTAAGGTTGGATTTGAACTCATGTCATCTATCTTACTGCAGGTTCAATGCTCTACCAGAGCTGGTATCAGCCCATTGCAATGAAATTGTAGGCTGTGATTAGGAGAGAGGTAGTGTTCAGGACTTGTGAGGTAATTGTCTCTGTCCTTGTCAGCCATAACTTTAGTATTGTGTTCAGTTCTGGATATCACGTTTTACGAAGGACATTGATAAATTGGACAATTGTACAGAGGTCAACCAGGATTATAAAAAGCCTTGGGTTCATGCTATTTGAGGACTGTTCAAAGGTTCTGGGTCTATGTATGTTAAAGAAGTGATGATTTGATGGTGGTGGTGGTGGTGGTGGTGGGGAAAGAAAGGGAACAAACATTAATGCGGAACCTAATACAAACCAGGGACTGTATTAAGCACTTTACAAACATCTCATTTGATCCTTACAACACCCTGTGAGGTAGGTACTATTTTTATCCCAATTTTTTACAGTAAAATTAATAGGGCAAACAGGGGTTAGGTGACTTGCCCAGAGTCACACAGATAGTAAATATTTGAGGATTTTTCACAGGTCTTTCTGAATCCAGGCACAGTGCTCTATCCACTTTGCTGCTTAGCTTGCCTCATAGTTTGGGGGGCAAGGAAAAGAGGAGGGAATGAGGTTATTGTCAAGTATCTGAAAGGCTATCATATCAAAGAAATAGTAAAAAGAACTATATGTACAAATAATATATGTAGTAGTAGTAACCCCAAACGAAAAATTAAGGAAGTGCCCACTGATTGGGGAATGTCTAAAAATTTATGCTATGTAAGTATAATAGAATATTATTGTGCTCAATGAAATATTAAAATGACCAGTTTAAGAGAAAACTGGGAAGATATGTATGAACTGATACAGAGTGAAGTGAGAAGAACTAGGAGATGAATTTACATAAAGACAATAACATTATAAAGAACAGCAAGGCTGAATTAGAAAGGACTTTAGGTAAGGGTTGGATGACTTGTTCATTAAAGTGAAGGGAGGAATCTTATTCAGGTATAGATCAACTTGTGGCTTCTTTCTAAAACTAAGATTCTGTGATGCTTTAGTTGGGTCTCTTTACCTCTCAGTAGCCTTAGTAGCCTTATGAGGGTGTTTAAATAAATGCTTTTTAATATCCCTTCTAACTCTAGACTCATATGATACTAAAGATCATTTTGTCTAATGCTTCTATTTTATGAATGAGGAATTGAGTCCCAGAAGTGATAGCGACTCATTCAAAGTCGTGAAATCAGATTTTGGTTGAAGCAGAGCTACAAGACAAATTTCCTTACTCAAAATCCAAGGGCTCTTCCAACAATGATGAGGTTTCTTTGCTTTGAATAGGTTCTTACCTCTTTATAACTCAGTGCCAAGCTTGCTCAGCTAAAGCTCTTGACTTCCCTAGTCAGATTAAAAAAATGTCTGCTAGAGGATTCAATTTATCCTGTTCCTCAATTTAGCAGGAGAAATCTATCTGCATAGCATTATGGGATCATAACTAGAAGAGCTAGAGGAGCTCTTAGAGGCCATGAAATTCAGCCCTTTCATTTTATACAGGTAGCTTGATGTCTTGGTAATGTTGCCCGACTTGGAGTCAGAATACCTGTGTTCATGTCCTTGATTTAATATTTACTAGTAATCTTGCTCTTATAATTCAGTTAACTTCTCTAATTCATAGTTTCCTTGGGTGGGGAATAAGACAGAGAAATTAAGTGACTTGACCATTGGACTTGTCCAATTGGATCTGAACCAGCACTTCCTGACTTCAAGTCCAGTACCTTACCTGCTATGAAAGCCTCTCCTTCCATAAACCTTGCTTTTTCCTTTCACCCTTCTATGGACATGGGCAAAAGAAGTGATATACTACCATATCCTACTACTTTCAGAATACACTAAGGAAATATGTCAGAAAAATGCTTGAAGTTGACAGGCAAGGGTTTTTCAGAGACAAACTAAGTTCACTCAGGGAAAGCTGAGGTCTTATACCCCAGCCAGCCTGACCTGTCCATTGGGGGAGGAGTGAGAATCCTATCCAGTATGTTGAAAAAGGTCTGGGGATCCACCATACTTGATCAGAGCCTCTGTAGTGACTGTGAATCATTGGAGGCCTTCACTTTTTTATCCAATTTAGAATGATAGGAGTAATTCAAATATCTATAACATTTTAAAGTTTATAATGTGTTTTTCTCCCAAACTCAAAAAAAGAAAAGAAACCAAATAAACCCAGGGAGGGTATATTGGTCAAACATTATTTTCTAGGTAAAGAGACCTAGGCACAGAAAAGTTAAGTGGTTGGCCCATGGTCACACAGCTAATCAGAATCAAAGTTGAAATTGGATCTCAAGTATGTTGACCTCACTACCAGTGTTTTTTTTTTTTTTTCAGTAAACTAAAGCTTTCATAGAACAAACAGTAACCGGAGATGCAATGTGTCTCATCGTAACAGCAAACTTATTCTTGCTGTCCAGTAAATAAGTTACACAAGACCTTATGTTTTTTGTACCCTTCCTTCTGATTGATATTTCCCTTGATGAAGAGCTTTGTTTTAATAAATTCCCTTTTCTTCTCTGTTGAAATAATTTGAAGCACAGTTCAGTTTTTTAAAAATAGCTACTTATTCATATATCATTTAATATTGGAGATCTTTAGAGCTCATCTGGTCCAACCTCCTAATTTTAAAGATAAGCAAACTGAGGTCCTAGAGCAGAAAATATTTTTTTCCAAATTCATACAAGTAGCAACTGTAGGATTTGAATAAAGATCCTATTGACTTTAAACCTTATCTTCTTTTAATAAACCTTATTTTCCCTGCCTCTAGAAACTCATTATCTTAAAAAGCAAATGATTTTTTGGGAAGTGTTTCACTGAATCACTGAAATTTTAGAATTCAGTGATGGTGACCTCAGTGGCCTTTTAGTTGAACCCATATCTGAAAAAAGAATCCATTTTACAACATACCTGATGTGTGGCCATTAAACATCTATGCGAAGGACTTGAAAGAGGGGAAACCTGTTTCTGCTTTTCAATAATTCTGATTGCATGGATTTTTTTTTTCTTTCTAGCAAGCATAAGTTTGTCTTTTTGTAATCTTCAAATATTGCTACTAGTTTATTTTCCCCTCTGGGACCAAACAAAAGAGGCCTTATTCCTCTTCCATATGGCAGTCCTTTTAGTACTTGAAGACAGTTATCATGTTCCCTCCAAATATTCCCTTCTCCATTGCAAACAATTCTAGTTACTTCAAACAATCCCCAAATCTCATGAACTCAAGGCCTTTTACCACCCTATTTGTCCTCTTCTGAATACAATCTAGTTTACCAATGTCCTCCTGAAGCTGTTTTTTATAGTCACCCTAAAAATCCACTAGGGCTCCTATTTTTTATTCCCCTACCCAAAGAAATAATAATACAAACAACTCACATTTTATAACACCAATAACTCACACCTCTGTAATCCACTTTCCACATGACAATCCTGTAAGATTAAGTATTCCATACACAATGAGCAGATGTTATACTTTCTAACAACTAGAACAATAATGAAGTGGTTTGTACTGAGCGTTGGTAACCTTCTCTCCTCTCCCCTGATCCTAGATAGAGGCTAATATTCAAGCAGAGATTGAATGATTACCTGCCAGGGGTGCTGTAGAAAATATTGCATTACATAAAAGGTTAGACTAAATTATCACTAAGATTTTTTTTAATTCTAGCATTCCATTCTATTACCTTTATACTAAGAAAACTATGGATTAGAGGGGTAAACTGACTTCTAAGGGCTCAGATCACTAGTACACATCAGAGTAAGGGCTTGAATACCTACAAGTTTCATGACACCAAATTCAATGCTTTTGCCACCAAATCATATTACCTCTGAAAATCCCATGCCTCATTACAGCCTGCTCATTGATATACCAATGCTAAATTGTAAATTCTAGGACAATATGGACAGAAAGAATTCTTATGCAGGATTACTGTTTACTGTTATTCCCTGATGGATATTCCTCTGGTTGGATAGAGTTTTTATCATATAGAGGCTGTACTTGAAGCTAATGGGGCCCCAGATCCTTTGTTTACATTATAAATCGTACCCATGACATTTACTTACTTTTGCTATAAATCCATCCTTATTATCCCTCTATATCTACCATGATTTAGTCAATCCATTTCTTACAAAGCAGTATGGGTTTGTAGCTTTGGGGCATGTTGTTTTAGTCCTTCATTTCTGATGCAGGCCACTGTTTCTGCATCATTTAAACATCCTAATGATGAGGTCTATTGGTAAGCATTGGAATCTAGCAATGAAAGATGCCACTTAAGTCTCAAAGATCATTATTTTATCCCAAACTGAGGGCCATCTCAGATCAGTGCTGTAATACCATGTCGAATTTATTGTTCTTGTCCTAATGACACACACATTATATTGTCAATTCCAAGTTACCGGGCAACTCAGTTCCAAAGTGTTTGCATTCATCATATTGACAGTGATGTTAATCAAATTGACTATCCTTAACAAAAAGCCCTGCTTCATTTGTGTTATATTGCTTTTCTGCCTACAGGGAACATTTACACAATTAACAAAAGCAGATCGAATGCTAATAAAGAAAACAAATGAAGATTTATTCATAATCCACAAAAGAACTGCAATAATTTAATTAAGGTATATGGTACTTCAGGAAGCAGCAGTGATAAGAAAAAAGAAGAAAATTCTTTGTGTGAAGGTTAAGGGAGGGGCTGCAGGAGCTCATTAAAAAAACCCTACAGCCACATGAACCTCACAGCCTTTGGAATTTTCATTGATTTCATCTGAAAGAACAATGGACAGGAATTCATTGAAGAAGGGAGTTAGCACCTGGGTTGGGGGTAGGGGAGTATCAGTCAAATCCTGAAGCTTGCCAAGTAGATGAAGGATGTGGAGGCACTAAGGAGGGAGAACAACTTTCTAGAATGTTAGAAGATAATAAAAGTAGGGTATTTTAATGGGATGAAACTGAACAAAAGGAAAAAAATCCAGTTGATAATCGAAAAATGTTTCCTGGCAGTCCAAATTTATTCATTCCTAAGCAATGTTGTTAGACATCCTGTGGAGCTGCCTCCTTTTTTATTTTTAAAGTTTTATTCTCAACTCTTAACAAGGAAATGAAAGCCTTCCAATTATACTTTGGAGGGAACTTTCTGAAGACTGCTGGCTAGCTTAATTGTATTAGCAGGGTAATGATATTGAGGAGGCAATGATGTTTCAATGTAGGCTAAAAGATGAAGTCAGGCCCATATGATTTAAATCCTACCTCCAATAATTACTAGCTGTGTGACCACAAGTTACAACCTTCCTGAGCCTCAGTCTTCTCATCTGTAAAATGGAGGTAGTATCTGTAGTCTCTAATTCATAGGGCAGTAAATGGAGTAGCATAGGGAAAGTGCTTTTCAAACTGTTTATTGCCAGTTGTTTATTATAGAACTTAAGTACACAATAGAGGTGGAGAAAGGCAGATCTTTGAGTCACAACTTAGGGGCTGAATCACACCAAACACTTCCCTTTAGGACCTCTCCTCATTGACTTTAGGAGTTGCTTCTAGATTCCTGTTAAGAAAGGCTGCACAATTCATTAACACATACTTATTGAGCATATTTTATGCCTCCAGTTCTGTGTTCTATACCTCCATGGTGGATACTATGAAGTAAGAAGCTTATAATCTAGTTGGAGAGACAATATTTACCTGAACGCAATAATTAGCAAATAATTCAGGGTCATATAATTTAATGCTAAATCATGTGAAGTTCTATTGGTATTTAGAGAAAGGGGGTGTGAGAAATGCTAGTAGTTTGGCTTCTACAGATTCTATAGGAACAATGGATGTTCCAAAAACAGATGTTGCACAGGATGTGCAGGAAGATGTACATCAGGATGAGGGGGGGAAGGGCAGAGAGAACCTATTCAAACATATAGCTGGAATAACTTTACTCTTGGAAGAGGCCTGGGCTAAGCTGACTCAACCAGTGAGGGTCAAAGGGTGGTCACCAACTTTTCATTAACATGCATTCTTAACTAGCCTCATACATATTAGCTGACATACCTCACACAGAATTAGAGCCTCATTATCCCGTCATGCATTCCATGATAGCTTCATGTTGGGAGGAGGGAACATACGGAGGAGTAAATATGTAATGAGCAGATCAGAAAGCTTGTAACTCAGAAGAGCTGGAACCAATCCCAGTTCTGAAGGGAGGAACAAGACAGGAGATACGAATGGACGCAACACAAAAGGGCTCACATTTGTCTGATTTTCTGTAGTCTTTTGAAGGGGCTACCCATTTATTCAGGAAAGAACAAATAAATAAATAAAACAAAAGTAATGAAAAATTTCTGGCTTTCCGAGTAACATTTATTCCTAGACTAAGTATATTTCTAATGGGGCGGGGAGAAGGGTGGAATGTTTAAGAGCTGCAGATGGTGATGGTTATTCACTGAACCTTACTAGAGTCCAAAGCCCTTTGCATCTATTATCTTATTTGATTTTTGTAACCACCCAGTAAGTGAGGCAGTCATCATATCATTATTGCCCAATTTGCAGATAAGAGAGCTGAAACTCAAAAAGTTCCTAAATTCTACACCTGGAAGGGACCTTAAAGATCATCTGGCCCTATTCCCTCATTTTGTATGTGGAGAAACTGAGGCCCAGAGAATTGAAGTGAATTTCCCAGTATCACACAGGTGACAGAGCTAGGTTCTCTGATGTGATTGTCTTCTTTCCACTTTACCTTAAGACTTTTCCTTATTTAATTCCAGTTCCTTCTACTTCTATTTTAGCAACTCGGTTTTAAAATAGTCACACCATTGGAATCATGGCCACACCATTGGAATCATGGGCACTGGGATTTGATTTACTTTCAATATTTTGAATGTATCCTCCCCTAGAAATGATTGTGTTTATATTTTGCATTTAGTTTTTCTGGATCCATGCTATTTTATCCTAATAGAATGTAAGCTCCTTGTGAGCAAGAATAGTTTCATTTTTGCCTTTTTATACTAGCATCTAGCAAAATGTCTGGTACATAGTGTGTACTTAATGATTATTGCTTAATAACTTAACAATGCTTATTAAATGATTAAATTTACCACTACTTCTTCTAGCTCTATCACTCCTGTACTTGTTCTTCATCCTTATGTTGATCTAGAATGCTTGATGCCCTCCCTTTTCTTATTATTCTGAGTTCATTTTCTTGAATACCCAACCATGGCTCACCATCAGGGTGAGCCACTTCAATGGGGGACTCATTTCTTGAAAGTTCTTGGTCCATTAATAACGTTAACTTTAGTCATCTTACTGTTATCTAACCCTGGCCAATTCTCATCATCTGTTTTCTTTTCCTTCACATCCTGTCTACCCTCAAACTATTCTCTCATTGATTGACTAGCAACAGGTCCCAGGTCAAGCCCTATTTGGTCATCTTTTGGTCTCTCATTTGCTCTGAATGAGTGTAAATAGCAATTGTTTCTGTTTTGGCCAGAAACCCTAAGGGTCTTCCCCTCCCAGGCTAATTTTTTTTAACTAGGTAAAGAGGCTATTCTAGGTCTCTTTTCTTATTAAGCCTTAATCACTGAATAAGCCTTGCCTCAGTCAACCTGAGACTTGTTAAAGACCTTAACTTGAAAAGGTTGAGCTCCCCTATTGGATCCTGGGTCATCTTCAGTTGTCCTGATCTATATCTGGCCTCTGGATCTAGATGGCACCAGAGGAGAAAGTGAGGCTGGTAACTTTACACAGTCTTCCCTTACTAAATCCAGTTCACTTGCATGTCATAGCATCCCCTCCCTGATGTCATGTTCCTCTTCTAGAGCTAAGGACAAACAACAACCAAGATAAGGTCACCAGGATTCAGTCTGTCCTTGGATATTGGTAAGTAAGCCCGCATTCTGACCTTTAAAGAATGGAAAGGAGTCAGAGAGACAGATGCAAGTAAGGACAACACAAGGAATTGCATTTTTAAAAAATGAGTATCCTGTCACTCCATATGGTCACATAAAGATAAAACTGGGTTTAAATTCAGTTAATTTAATTTCTCAAAGCACAGAGATCATTCCCAGGAAATTATTTCTACACTGGTGGAACCTAGTTTATTAGGATTTTTTTTCAGCTATTCAGTTAAATTCAACAGGCATTTCCAAAATACCTTCTGTAGGATTTAAATACAAGCCTAGTGACTTCAGGTCCAGTGCTCTTTTTACATTTAATAAATATTAATTATTTACTACATATAAAATGCTATGCCAAGTTCTGGCTATGTAAAGGGAAAAGGAAAATATAGACTTTATATCTATGAAAACACATTCTGCTGGGGAATATAATAGGGATGTATTTTTACTTTTGTGATAAGTATTGATGAGTAAACATAGAGTAATTTCAGGAAAGAAAAAGGACCCAAAACTAGTAGGATTAAGGAAGATATCATGAAGAAGGTGATCTTTGAAATATAATTTGAGGTAAGAAAAGAATTCTATGAGGTGGGGATGAGGCATGAATATATTCCAGGCATGAGAGATGGTTGAGCAAAGGCACAAAGGCAAGGGATGGAGGGTCCAGGGTAGTGATCAGTAGCAAGTCAACCACTCAGGCAAGATCCTAGAAGGAGAGTAGTATGAAATGCCCAGAAAGGTTGACTGGAGCCAGATTGTGAAGAGCCTTAAAAACTGAGTCTGAAGAATCTGTATATTGTGCTTGGCCCTAGAAGCATAGGGGACCACTAAAAATTATTGCACAGGGGAATGACAAGGTCAGAGCAGTGTTTTAGGAAGATTATTTTGGCAGCTGTCTGGAGGCAGCTATCATGGAGAGTGCAGAGCCTGGAAATAGGAAGACTAATTAAGAGGCTATTACAATAGTTTAAATCAGAAGTGTCACACTTGTGGTTTGTGGCCTGCAACAGGAGTGTGGCTCAACCAGATTAAAATGTAATTGGAAAATATTTAGCAAAACAAACAGAATGGAATATAGATAATGTTAATATGTGGTTTTCTAAGCCAATATGCTGCTTAGGCATCTACATATGGCCTAGTGAAAGATTTCTATTTGAGTTTAACACCTCTAGGTTAAATGTAAGGAGATAAGTGTATTAACTAGTTTGGTAGCCACACCGTGGAAGAGTATGGATCTGGATGCAAGAAATAATGGGAAAATAGAATCAACAGGAACTGACAACTAATTGAATGTGGCATGTGAGGAAGAAGGATGAGTAAAGAATGACTGGGGTTATGAACCAGGTTGAATAGAAGGGAGTTGGTGCCCTCAAAAGAAATGGGAAAATTTTGAAGAAGCAGTGAGTTTAGTGGGGAACACTAGTTCTATTCTTGATATGAGTTCAGATTTTAACAATATATCCAGTGGAGATATCAAAGAGGTTTTTGGAAATGTGGGATTAGAACTCAGAAAAGAGATTAGGGCTGGATATATAAATTTAGGAATTACATACAAAGGAATGATGATTGAACCCATGAGAGCCTAATCCATTACATCCCAGAGAGAAGGTATACTGACAGAAGAGGAGAAAATGACATTTAGAGGATACCTACGAGTGAAAGTCATGCATAATGATTCTGGAACTGGAGACTGAGAAAGAATGGTCAGAAAAGAAAGAAGGGATCCCTTTCAGACAATGATTTGCTGTTTCATGTGCAATCATCTCTTTAAAAATTTTATGGAATTGTGTTATGGAAATGCTTATTTTGTTCCCTGAAGTGAATACAAATAAATTAAAAAAAAAAAAAGAAAGACAAGAAGAGAATAAGGAAAGGGCAGCATAAAATAAGTTGAGGACGGATACCATATCCAGGACAAGGGACTGATCAACAGTGTCAAAAACTGCAGAGATATCAAGAAAGATAATTCAAATAAATTCATTTATTTAAGAAAACATTTAGAAAAACATTAAGAAAACATTTATTTAAGAAACATGCCTACTGAGTGCTGAGTACTGTGACCAGCCCTGGGAAAGATGCTATTATCATGCACAATGCATTCCTTGCCCTTGGGCAGTAGGATGGTATGGCAGAAACATGGATATGTAAAATAACAAATAATGTATGATAAATGCATGAGAGTGACAAAAAAGAGGCATTTTAGTGTAAGGGGGAAAAGCACTGTATTTCATCTTGGGACACCTGGATTCTAGTCTTCACATCAGTAACCAGCTCTGTGATCTAGGTGAAGTCACTTCTCCCTTAGTCTCAGTTACTTTTCTCTAAAATGAAGGGTTTAAACTCTGAACTATTAGTTTTCATCCATCTCTAAAGCCCTTGAGCTTATAAATACTTAGGCTGGGCCTAATATAGAGGGACATCATGGAATTAGAGTCTCAATAAATAAAGGATTAGTCATTTCTGAAAAGGAATTTGGTCCCTTTTCTCTTTTCAGTCTATTCCTTATTCTCTGCCATCCTTGAACAATGTCAAGTCCTAACCTTGATTTTTCCTGATGCTGATATTAGACTGATGAATACAGATATACCCACACAGTAATTGGCTACATAGAGGAACTTCTTTTTCTTGGTGTTATGGTCTGCATTTTCTGTGCCACTGTGAACGAAAGAAAATTGCTGTCCAGCCCTAGAAGCTCTTATCCTACTGGTTTGATATGTGAACTGTGCAGCATCTACTATGGACAGGAAGCTCATTCATTTCAGAGAGATGCAATGTCTGAAGCATAAGGCCCCGATGGACTCCCTTTCTCATATAACACAGACAGAGGTGCAAACATACAGAAATGAGTTGTAAAATTCTATTTGATGCAGGACACATATTCACACACAGAGAAAATGAATAAATCAGATGCTGGTACCTCCAGCTTCTCAAACACACACAAACTGTCAATAGCTGCTTCCCTATTTCATCTAGATCCTATTTTGATGGAATGATGTTCCATGCAAAAAAGTGATGCTTCATTTCTCACTTCCTCTTTGACCTCACCCCTCATCCCATTTCATATACATAACTTTTTTATCCAGTCTTTCAATAGGGTCTGACTATTTATGGCCCCATTCGGGGTTTCCTTTGCAAAGATACTGGAATGGTTTGCTAGTTCCTTCTCCAGCTCATTTTACAGATGTAAAAACTGAGGCAAGCAGGGCTAGGTAACTTGCCCAGGGTCACATAGAGAGTAAGTATCTGAGGCTGGATTTGAACTCAGGTCTTCTTGATTTCAGGCCCAGTGCTCTATCCACTGCTTTAACTAGCTTTCCCTAGTTAGATAAATAGATATCTATAGATAGAAATATCTACAGATACACAATGACCTCTGTGCTTTTTAGAAACTGAATTAAGTTTAAAACTAGTTTTATGTATATAGACATAAAGATATAGATGTATCTAGATAGCTATGTATAGATTCATATCTAGATATATCTGTAGATTATTTATAGCCATAGATATAGAATATACATTATAAGCATACATATGCACATATATATGAACTATATATAATATATTCAATCCTAGTGCTAGCTATGTGACCCTGGGTAAATGACTTGGCCTCTCTGAGACTCAATTTCTTCCTCTGTAAAATGGGCATAATAATATGTACATTGCTTGTCTCACAAGATTGTTATGAGGAAAGTAGTCTGAAAATTTTTAAGCCTATGGAAATGTGAGTTGTTATATTTCATGATGTTCTTGTGGATAATGCCAAAGGGAATTTTTGGGGGGTGAGGAGGCTGGGAGATTAAATGCTTTAAGTTTAAAGCAATTTGTCCCTTCAATTTGGCGCAATACATTAAACATAAGCCATTAGGCAGGAGATAGGAATTAAAGCAAACCCATGTCAAGGGAGGTTTAAGATATAAAGCCCCATGTATTAGAATGTTTAGCCTGTTTTACATAATGCATCTGTATATAGAGATTCACCGCTCCAGTTTGTGGCACTGATTAATGCTTATACAGATGGAGGCTTCTTGTGAAAAATTATTCAAATAATAAAATGGAGTCTGAGTAGATTTATTGTCAAAGCAAGAAGTCTGAGTAACTAGTTGTATAAAGCATGCTAGGTGTCCCTCCCCTCTTAGACTCTTAGTGATCTACTCATCCTAAGAGTGAAGCCTTTACCTCTATAAGGTTGTTCTTTGAGGTTGTCTTTGGCCCTATCCTCCCTTTGCTGATCCCATACACTCCCGTGGTTTTACAAAGAACTGTAGATTTAGAGTTGAAAAGGATCTGAGAGTTTAATCTATTTTGCTCATTTTACCAATAAGGGAATTAAGGCCTGAATAAGGTAAGGCCTGAAAAAGCCTTTGCTCCCCCAAGGTCAACACAGATAATAAGAGGTAGAAAGAAGCTTTGAACTTGGGTTCCCTAATTTTAAATTTGACACGCTTTCCATTCTACCCTGGTGCTTTAAGTGTGACCTTTCTAGAAGCTCATGATTCCTAATTCTTCATTTCTAGACCTGACTTTTCTCTCAAGCTCCACTGCTACATCTGTACTTGCTTCTTTCATCTAAGTGTCCAAAACACCTCCTGACCTCAAATACATGTCCAAAATTGGACTCAACCTCCTCCTACCCAAACCAGCTCTTCTTCCTAACATGTTCAATCTTGCAAATTAATACCATGTATCTCCCTATTATCTGTGCTTAAAAACTTGGGATCATCTTTTATTCTTTCTTTTCCTTAATCCGTACATCTATGGTTATCAAACACAGATGCTACCTCTACAATATCCTTACATCTGTCCCTTCTTCTCCATTCAATTAAACAGACATTTACCAAATGACTATTCCACTTTACCATCCTAGTTCAGGCCCTTGTTTACCTTTCTCCTATGACATTCTGAATACTGCTGCCTGATGAATCTGTCTAAAGTCATAGTCTCTGGAGACAGCACTCCCCTGATAAAAATAAATTTTATTTCTCTATTCCTGCCAAATTAAGTCCATTCAAATGCCACTGCAATAGTGCCTCAGACTTTCTTTCCAGCCCTACATGCCATTGCTCCCTCCACCATTTATTTGGTATCTCCAGCTACTTTGAACTGCTGGATGAACATAGCCTGTGCTTCTCAGTGTCTAGGCCTTTGAAGTGGACACATTTTTCTTAAGTGTCTTCCTCTTGAATCTCTACCTTCCCAAATTCTACCCATGATTTAAATTGTTGCTCAAGTCTCACCTCCTTCAAAAAACCTTCTTAGATCCCCAAACCAAATGCTATCCTCCTATTTTAAAATAATGAGGATTTACCTCACTTCCAACACTTATATTCTGACTTGTACTGCAGTTACATATATATAACTATTATTTAATCCCCAAATGTTAACACTTGAAGGTGTTAACTTTAACTATTATTTAGGTCAATTTCTTTCTCTGAGGAAAAAAAAAACTGAGGCTAGAGAGGTTGAATGATTTGCTGAAGGTCATTCATCTGGGTAGCTCTTTATCCAAATCTCAAACTTATGTTTCTGATTCCTATATCTATTAATTTCCATGTCTATATACTAAATTGGATAAGGAAGCATCTTGGGAAGTCTCTAAATGGGTTAACATTGTTGCACAGGGAACACATCAATAAGCTAAAAAAATGTACAAAGAATTTAAAAGAGGGCAGCTAAGAGGACAAATACAAAGGATGGAAGGGTCTTGTAAGAACATTGGGAAGGCTAAAGCTCTATATGAAATAAATCTTTCAAATAAATGTTAAGGACGATGAAAATAGGTTTTAAAACCACATTGGGGTCAAGGAAAAAGAACAAAGAAAGACTAGGAGGGATGCTTGGTAGTGAATAGCATGAGGATAAAAACATGAAGAAGATGGAACACAGTTTGCCTTTATTTTCTCTGAATAATCTTTGAACTGGAAAAGAGAAAATAAGGTTGCTATTTATTTTTAGGTTCCTTCTCATGTGTTGATATGGTTAGGAAGGCACAGAGATGCCCTGAGTGAATGTAAGTAACAAGGCCAGGAGAAATAAGATTCCAGATTTCTGAAAAAATGATGGATGTGATCACAACCAAAGTTGTGATCTCTGAAAAATCAGAGAAAATAGGAGACACCCACACAAGACAGGAAACAGAAAAACTTTGTCCCGATTTTCAAAAAGGGGAAAAAGCTGGATTTTTCAAATTATAGACTGGTGAGCTTGATGTTGATTCCTGACAAATTCTGGAATGGTTTCTGAGAAATCTAAAAGCATTGATCACCACCAGTCAGCTTAGGTTCATTGAGAACTGGATATTCCAGACAAACATAATTTCCTGTTTTGAATATGCACCAATATTTGATGAATTTATGATCTCATTCATTTGAATATTCCATCTACCACAGGGGAGAGGGTAAGGAAGGGAATAAACATTTAGATACTCATGCCAGGTATGATTTTAAGTCCGTTGTTGTTATTATCCCCATATTTTTTATAGTTGAGGAAACTAAGGCAAACAGAGAAACAGAGGTTCAGTGACTCGGCCAGCACTATCCAACTTATAAGTATCTGAGGTAGGAGTTGAGCTCCTGTCTTTTTGACTCCAGGCCCAGTGCCCTAACCATTGTTCCATCTGATTGCCAAAGATATATACAGCTCATCTGTTCCTTCTCATTCGTGTAATTCTTATCTATGTCTTTTTCTAAATCCTCCACAGATTTTTCAGTACCCTGGAGTACCTTCTTTAGGTTGTCTGATATTTTGTGGCCACCAGTGCTAAACAAAGGCTTTCTATCCAAAATTCATGTGACTTAGTAATACATGAATTCTTCATGTATTTTCTGGTCATAGATACCTTTAATGTTGTCATTTTATTCTATTTTTCAAAGGTATTATTACCTCTGGTAATATGTTGCAGCCTATTTATATCTACTGTGTCTTTCCTCATTGTACTTTGGAGCACTTATAATTTTGATTGCCTTCAACACAGAAACAATAGCAATAGCAACATGTGGAATTTACAAAATGGTAAATTCCATCTTAAATAAAGGAAATAAAGGAAAGCTAATAAATAAACAAAAACTTCTTAACAAAATGGAATAGGAAGGCTGAAGAAGTAATAGTTTATTACTGAGGGTATTGTGGAAATTGAGTGAATCACACTGACTTCCTTTGTTTTTTTTCTTTTTGGAGGGGGAAGGTAGGGCAATTAGGGTTAAGTGACTTGCCCAAGGTCCCATGACTAGTTTTGTGTTAAGTGTCTGAGGTCGGATTTGAACTCAGGTCCCCCTGACTCCAGGGCCAGTGCTCTATTCACTGTGCCCCCTAGCCACTGACTTCATCTCGTAACTCAATTCTGGGGCTAACAGTTCCCTTTATATTCAATTATGGGTCTAATTCAATTTTTGCCTTGTAATAAAACTTTATTCAATTATGGGAATTGTAAGAAATATTTATTAAATTTTTTGTTTGAATTTAACCCTGAATGGCTGGGAAACTGGACCACCTCTACCTGTCTCTTAAAAACCCTTAACTAAGTATCTAGATTATGCTGACCAGGAACCCAGTCAAATCTGATGATTGATGAAAGGAGTTTTCTCACAACTATCTCAAACAACCCATGTGTCTTATCTGAAAACTCACCTTATGCTGGTTAATTAGGTATTATTTCCATGTTCCTTCAATTGGATATAGACATTTGGGGAGGGGATAGGACATCTCTTTTTCTGATTTCAGAAAATTGCATCTGTTTGCTCTTTCCTCTCCCAACTCTTGAAACTCTCTCAGCTTGGAAAACTCCTAATCTTTCTTCCTATTAGAAATCAGATTGTCTAATTATACATCTTGTTTTATATACTGTTTCTTTTTATTTTTTAATGAATAAGGATCTGTCTCCCCTTGTACGTGGAGTCCAGTGCGAAGCTGAAGAAGGCCTGGTCCTGATCTGTTATGTAATTAGCATGCATTGCTTAATAAATCAACATGCTCAAATGCTCAAGCCTTTGCTTCCTCAGTTATTTCAGATTTCATCCACCACATTACTCACTATAAATCTCCCAGTAAAGGCTAAATGACCACTTACCAAGGAGGTAATCCTGTGTATATCTTGTTTACACATGGTTATTTACATTTTGTCTTCCCCTCCCATAATAATAGATGGGTTTTCTTTTATTTCTTTTTTTTTTCTTTTTGCCTTTCTTCATTCCCAGTGCTTAACACAGTAATTGGCAGATAGTAGGTGCTTAATAAATGTTTGTTGAACTCTTACCCAAAGGGGATTCTTTTCCAAGTATGGGCTTGACTAGATAGCCATTGAAGTACCTTCAAAACCAGAGATTCAATAATTCTTCAAAAACCACGATGTTCTATGATTCACAGGCAAATCACATCAGCAGGAAATTATCTGTGTGGAAAAAAATGGGATTTTGTGTTAGGGAGGTGATTACAGCCACTGCTGTGTATGATTTCTTAAATGGAAACCTGTACTTCTTCCATTTTTATAAAATTCTGGGATCAAATAATTGTCAATTTGTTTTATCTGTCCAAGGAATAAATCCTGATTGAAAGAACTCAGAGTTGACCACTCACCTTCCTGACATTATCTGGTAATATTCATTCTTCATCTCCTTATTTGAATTTTCTTCCCTTTCTATTCTGCAAGAATTGTCATTCAAATTATTCACCTTAAATTATTCAAATATTCAATTTATTTAAACATTTGTTCTTCAGAGTCTGAAACATAGATTTTTTTTCCTGGAAATGATCTATGGTTTTGTTTGATGCTCTGTTTTCTGTATTAAGAAATTCTGGGAAGCTTTTGTATGTATGTTTCCTTTACTGTATTATTGTGTTTGTTTTTCAACTTGTGTTTTTCTGGAGGTACCTTGATTAAAATTGTCCTTATGTGCCCTGTCTTTACATCCTCATTCTTTTGGTTACAGAGGTCACATGTTTTTATGTTACTATGTCTTGCTCTTCTTCCAAATTATCCTTTTCTTCAGTATATTTGCATTCTCAATCTGTTGTCCTTTCCTTCACTTCTTTTCTGTTCTAATAATTTCTGCTGTGCAAACCATAAAAACTGGTGTTTATACCCTTCTAATTTCTCTCAAGATTTTTTATTTTCCTCTTGAACCATTCTGAAATATCCTGCTGCAGTTTTCATGTTCTCATGGAAATTCATATGTTGTTGTGTTTTATCAAGCTTAATTATGTCATGCAATATTTATTTAGAGAGGCTTGTAAAATTTTGGAGGTTTTGGTGTCATTTCCTCTTGATTTCACTATTACTGTTGCTGGTTTATCTGCTTGGGCTCTTGATTTTTAATTGACTTTGTCCTCTTAGCATCTTAAATGATTTTAATACTCCCCTCCACCCTCACACTCCCTTGTTGCTCACTTTTCTCCCTTTGAATAGTGGATTCATCTACTGGATTGGACTTCAAGACTATCTCAGCCTTCTCCCATATTGAGAAATTTACTTTCAGGGCCCTCAGACTCTTCTCCAAGTAGTTTGTGGGGACTAGCTCCAGCTGGGTTTGTCCCCTTTCCTCCAGGAGTGATGTAGACATACATATTGGCCTTCTTGCATTTTTTATTTGTCTGGCTAGACCGAATCGGTATCTGTCACTTCTTGTAGTATTGGGAGAGGACAATGTGAGTTTTCAGGACAGAGTTTTTGTACCTTCAGGTTCCTTAACCTAGGAGCTACCTCAGGCAGGAAGGAGGGGGGTTATCTCCCTCCCCTTACTTATTTTGTTGTGTAGAGTTCATACCTGCAGCTTGTTGAAATAAGGCAGTGACAAAAGGGCAAAAGTGGAGCGTTTTGGCAGCATCTTTGTCAAAGGACTGATATTCTCGTATGTCTCCAAACACAAGCCTATGGATTGGTTTATGAGCTCTGCTGGAGCATAGAGGTAGGTGGAGGAGGGATGCTGAATAAGATTATTATTGATTACCATCTCCAGTGTTAATTCCCACAACTGCCACCTTATTTGGCTTCATGCTTTTGTTTTTTAAATTATGTGGATTCCATGCTCTACTTTTCCTGCATAATTCCTCTTTTGAGGGGTTTTTGTTGTTTTTGGAGAGTTGGTAGGGCCTGGAGAAAATGTTAAGTTCTACATCTTATTGGCCAGAAATCCCATCACAGATTTGTATCCATCTTTATTTTGTGTTCCCTTCTTTGTGTTCTATCCTTTGAAGATGGAATTTGTTTTGTTTATCATTAATTCTTTATTAATTCTCTCCTCTTCTCTCCCTGTTTGTATCTTTTTCTACCACAAAATCTCTGTTCAAGTATCTGTATCCAGCCCTGCCTTATCAGTGAGGTTCATGTGTACCTTGCTTGCCTAGCTCATTCCTCCATGTTTGCATAATCTTCTCCTTGAGCACTCAATTATGTGAATTAGTAAATCCCATATTCCTCCTCCCCCTTTCTTTCCCTTTTAATTGTTCTTTTAGCATCATCAATACACAATATAATATATAAACAATATTATATAGCACATATATTAATAATATATGTTAAATTATTATATATTAAAATATAGTCATAACAATTTAATAATGATAATCTAAGACATTCTACCTTATTTACATTATGAACTCTGAAAGCATTTCTGCAGGAATTTTTTTTTCTTCTCTCCCTTTAAAATATTTATGGTGCTAGGGCCAGCTTTTTCTCACCGGGGCCATTTCCTCGTTCTCACTAGTTTCTGGTTCTCTCTTTATGGGGATCTGGGCTGGAAAAATTTACTTATTGCAGTTTTTCTTTGGATTTCTTAATAATTTCTTGGTCTGGTCCTCTTTTAAAAATTCTTATTGTACAAGTTCTGCTGGAGTTGACCTATACTGTTTCTCCTCACTCATCCATTTTGAGGATAATACCTATTTCCTCCTTGTATGTTGATCAATGACACATACATTTATATGACACATAAATTTATAAAGATGACAAAGGGGCCTTATCTATTGATATATTTTAAATAATTTTGGGGGTAATAGTACCATCTGTGATATTCTTAGTTCTTTAGGCACCATTTGATTTTTTTTTTAATTGTTTCTTTTTTTCCTTTTCTTGGAGGGCAATTGGGGTTAAGTAACTTTCCCAAGGTCACATGGCTCGGTTTTTTTTGTTTTGTTTTGTTTTGTTTGTGTGTGCCTTAAGTATCTGAGGCCGGATCCAAACTCAGGTCCTTCTGACTCCAGGGCTGAGCTCTACTCACTGTGCCCCCAAAATCAAGTTTCTTTTAACATTTGGTAAATAACATTGAATATCGCTACATGTGCAATTACTTGCAATCACTTTTTTTGCATTATTTTGTTCGGTAGTTTATATTTGTTTTTAATCTCTCATTTTTCTTCATATATTTGAATACTCATGTTGGTGGAAATTGAAACAAGATTGATCAACCAAAAAAAAATCTGAAAATGCCAACCAAGAAACAAATGAGAAATTGGGCTAGATAATCTTTAAGTTCCCTTCCATGAGGTATTGTGGTATTATGGGAAGAGGGGTCTTGATTCAAGAGATCCAGTTTAAATCCTAATTCTCAATTGCTATATTGTTTTGTGTTTAGCAAGAGACTTCAACTTGTTTCCTTTTCTGGAAAATGGTGATCTATTTACTCTCAAAATTATTCCATGTTCAGTGGGAGAAATGCTTCATTCAACATTGTATGAATACAAGCAACATTATTCCAGCTCTAAAATTCTACGATTTTGTTATTTTCAACAATTACCCTGGGAGACTAGACCTAGCCTTTTTTTTTTTTTTGTGAGGGGATGGTTGGGGTGCAGACAGTGACAGTCCTGTATCCATAAATCAAATTTAGATAAAATCCTTTTCCAAAGCTACTTCCTGGGGGAGATGGGGGCGAAATCCAGGGCCAGAAAGAACTAACTCAGCAGTAACCTATGCCATAACAAACACAGGGTAAGGAAAATTTAAATACAGATCAAACTTTTCTGGTAGTTCTGCCAACCAAGTCATTACCCACATCAAGTAAATCAAATTGTCCACTCAGCTCAGTGAAATGATCCAATGACTTCTTCTTGTATATCACATTAGGGAAATCTCTGGAAATCTCAGTAAAGACAAATCCCTGTATCTCTTTTGCTAGCTACCTTTCTTGGCCTCATCAAGGAAACTCTTTAGCTCTGAACTCCTTTAAACATGAGCCGGGGGGCTCAGTACTAAGAACATGTGGCACTAAGCCCTTAATGTAGAATCATCTATATACCACATAGAAACCATCTAACACAGGAAGTGGGGAACAAACTCAGAAAAGAACTAGAATAAAGAGCCTGGCTCCATTTTCCTTGAGTGTAGGGAGTAATGGTGGTAGGTGGGCAATGAAGCTCACAGCAACTAAAGCTGTTTATCTTATTAAATCTTCAGGATGTCTGAGATGTAACTAATCCAATTTTCTATATGACTACTCCAAGGATTCCCCAATTCCACAGAAACCCTTTCCCTATTTCGTACCAGCATGTTACCTCACATCCAGATGACTGTGACAATATCCCATTTGGTCATAGCTCTAATTTGGAACGCAGCAGCCATCAGTAAAGACCTGTTGCCTTGAGGTATGTTTTTGGTCCAGGCCATGCTCTCCTCCATAGTCCCAGAATCATTTTCAGTGCCTTCCCCCACATACACTATAAGCTCAAATAGGGCAGCAGCAATGTCTCTTTGAATACTCTCTAAAACTCAAGGCCTGGTTGGTGCTGGTTTGCAAGGGGATGAACTCACTAAAATTTTATTCAACTGACTTAGGAAGGGAAAGCTTTTCCCACTGGTCTACTGAAGCTATTCTGACTCATTAACAAGTTACCTGACAGGTACATAGCAATAATAAGCTCATGCCTCAATAGTACATCACACAGATTAGCTATGTGATCCTCACCATAGCCCTCTGAAGAAGGTGCTTTCCTTAGATTCATTTTTATGTTTTTTTATTTTTTTTGCTTTTTGGAGGGGCAATTGGGGTGAAGTGACTTGCCCAAGGTCACATGGTTAGTTTCTGTTTTAAGTGTCTGAGGCCGGATTTGAACTCAAGTCCTTCTGACTCCAGGGCCAGTGCTATATTCACTGCGCCACCTAGCCGCCCCGATGATACTCATTTTAAGATGAGGAAATTGAGGCTCAAACAAGTTACGTGACTTGACCAGGATCAAAAGAGCTAATGTGAGTGGCAGGATTTAAATCCTGTCTTCCCAAATCTTAAGTCGAGGGTTCTATCCACTATGCAATTCTGCCTGTCTAAATTTTCATAGTACATATTAGGACACGGTATATTTCCCAAGGGCCACAGGGCAGGTAGTTGACAACAGCTGAAAAGGAGCATTAATGACAGCTAGAAAAGTAATGGGCTCAAGGTGGGGCTGTAAAGATACCTCCAAATGGGTGCCATGATGGTTTGGCTGGAAATCAGCCAACTTCACTGGTCCAACTTCTTTCTACACAAGCAACATCAAATATTAGGGAGGTAGGGAATTGAGGGTTGATAGAGTCAAAATATACATCTGTTTCCTTCTATTCCACAGGCCTCCTGACCTTTGTCTGACAAAAATCACTCAGTAACTGTGGTGAGATGTGGTGCTATAAAGTAAGGAAATAGGGAGTTTGGGAGAGGAGAAGAGAAAGCAGAAGGCATAGAGGAGAAATCTCTGAAGACAGCAAAAGTTATTTGGTGCCTGAATTTTGGCTAAAATTGATCTTTAGAGCAATCACTGAGCAGTTGGCAATGGAGGCTACTAGAGGTCTGACATGGGAGGAAGGGATGGGAAGCTGTGGTGGTATAAGGGACTGCTACAGACTGGGTGATATTTTAGTCCCTTTGATCTGGATGGCAAAGGGTCCAGGGACTCAGGAGACATGATGAATTTGATGGTAGAAACAATGAGAGGAGGAGAAAGTTTCTTCCCTCTCTCATCCTCCCAGTGACACTATCATCTTTTTCTCACCAGGATCCATGGAGAACCATACCTATTGGATATCAATTTTCCTCTTTCAATAGTCAAAAGAAAGGAAAAGAATAAGGCTCACAGTGCTCAGTTCTCCAATTAACCCAAAATGAGAAGCTAAAAATAAAAGTAAATGTATGTTGACTCAGGGGGACCAAGTCAAATTGGGATGCTCCATATTCCATTATGATTGACAGACTGAAAATATCCCTTACCCCTCAGTCTCTCTTTGACTACTGAAATGGTTTGGAAAGTTACCATCCATTCAGTGTTAATTACAGTAGTTAATTTTCCTCTACAAAATCTTTTGCACTTAATAATTGGTCAGGGTAAAGAAGGCTTTAGAAAGAAATCTCCACCAAATCTTTAGGCTTGAAGGCTACCACAACCAGAGTGTACTTCACATTCCCAAGGAAGGGGGGGGTGGGAGGAGGGAAGAGAGTTCCTGTAAACGTATATTTTCTCTACTTGTATAAAAGCAAAGGGAAGTCCAGGGATAGTATAGGAAGGGAGAGATAAGCAGTGGGAGGAAGGAGCTTTTTTTTTTTTTTTTTTTTTTTAGTTCAGATTAGTTAAGAAGCATATTAGAACCTCCCCTTCTATGAAGCAGAGGTTAAGGTACAGAAAGCATTCTCAGGGCAGGCCCAGATAAGGGGCCATGAGACAGTTAAGGCAAATGAAGCTACATAGATAGGTGAACATGACTGGTAGAATTAAGAGACTTCTGTCAGGACAGGATGAAAAACCATTTTGATCCCTAAGTTTGGGGGATTAAGAGTAGTGGGGAGCTGGTGAGGATATAACTTTGGGACAACCACGCTTATGAGCCAAAGTGAGCACAGGTGACACAAAAGGGGAAAACATGACAGAAATGTGGAAAGTACTGGCCCCTGGGAGGATGCTGCAGTGCTCCCTCCCTGGGTATCTTTGGAAGAATCCTGGGTAGACTGGGAGCCTTGTAGCATCTGTATGGCTCTCACCAAAACAAGCTATTGCAGCAAGCACCCCAGCGTCTCCAGGGTGGCTGCCAACACAAGTTCTTAGATCTGCTTTTCTAAAGGAAAGCAACTCAAAATGGGTTAACAATCTTGCTTTAATCAATCAAAAATATCATTTACCTAGTTCAGGGGACAAAGGTCAGCATCCTGAACTTCAGAGTATACAGACAGAAACATTTCAAGCAAACAGGCTTCCAACTGTCTAACCGTTACGTCCATACAAAATCACAGTTACCAGAGAGGGAAACATCAACATCTGGGTTTTTCAAAGCTGGGGGGCTCTCAAGGGCTACCTAATACTTCTCAAAGTGAGCCCCAAAACTATGCCTCACATCAGGGATTATATAGCTTTCTCCTGGGTCAGAGAATGTAACAACCCTCTTGACCCACTGCCCAATCACAAAGCACCAAGGTTGTGGGCATTCCTGAAAAATAAGCCTCCCACCACAGGCTCCAGGTGCACTTAACCTAAAGACAAGGAAGATCTTAAAAATTTGCATTCATATAACCAAGCCCAGCTCAAGTATCCACTCCAAAGTATAATTGGATTTTTTCCAAAAAGATGAAGGTGAGGATGGTGTGGGGGACTAAACATATTCCAGCAGGCAAAAAGCCCTTGTAAAAGGCCAGTGGTCCAAGTTTCACCATCTCCAAAATACAGTGAATGACACCCTTATAATCCCCCTTGGAGTTCATCAGACAAGTCTTAAGTATGTCTGTGGGTTGGCACAGAAAAGTGCCACACTTGCCAGCAATGAAACTGGACAGGAAGTGGACAAAGATGTTGTCTGAGATCATTTCTGTGCTGAGGACCAGCTGTTTGACTTGGTCCTAGCAAGATAGCTACTCCACAGTGTCAAGAGCCCCTCAGGATAATGCCATTGTAGCTCCAGAAAACAATTTCTTTATATCTTCTTCACGGGCTACACGAATGATGCCATCCAATACATGGGAGTAGTTCCACCTTTGCTGTACAGGTAATTTCATGTCATTCTGCATCCTGACATTCACCATATCTGTGGGGGTCCCCACAAAACCACCAGCAAAACCTCCAAGAAATCCCAACAACATCTCCTTATAGAAAAGGATGGGCCCCTGGTTCCCTGCAGTCAGTTGGTCTTGGAATGACTCATAGATCGCAAATCAGGTAAGGGAATAGGTCATCTGCTGGCAGATGGAGGCACTGATGCCATTATACAGGGCTAGGATGCCATCTGTCCACACCACCTTCAGTGCCATGCCATTCATCTTCATCTCTATCTTCTGCTGTTTCTGTTGATGGACCTTGAGCAAGTTCAGTGGGTGAGTGGAGCACATGGCCCCGGAGGAGACCAGCCCCCCAAAGTACCAGTGAGACATGTTACTATTGGACATGGCTGCACCCAGAGCTGTACTGGGCTGCATGCCCTGCTTGAGCCAGAGCTAAGATGAGCTGGCAGAGCAGAGCACACAGCTAGGTGCAGTGAGAGAGGTCTAGGCATCATTTCTTCTTTGAAATATCTTAAAAATCAGTTCCTGTGTATCTTTAGAATTATGTCACTACTAGCTTGGATTTATTTTAAGTTACTGTATTGATTCCTTAAATGTCAATCATATACCAAAATATTTAAATTTAAATGGAACTGTTCCATTATAATAGATATTGAGCATAGTTTGCTATGGAAATATTGGGATATTTCTTCCATTCTACAGTGAAATGACTGCATTTCCTAAGACATTGTTCCCTTACTCTTACCTTCAATCATGACCACCAGAGTAGATGTCACCTGAGTTTTAACTAATTACTTTATTGAGCCTACACATCTTGGCCTATAAAATAGGGATAATGAACTTATTGCCTATACATAGCTCAAATATAGTTTCCCATCTGGATATATAACTTTATATTCAATAAGCCACTTTCCATTCTACTCCCATACTCATGAAACTTATAGGCAGTCTTCTTCCTACCTTTCCATTCCTCAAATATCACTCAAATATCAGTTGCTAAGGTACTAACTCTATGGTTCTTTGACTTTGTGTCAAAATGATTGGCACACATTAACATAAGCCCGGATATGCTTAACCCAAACTCCAGCTAGGTCTTTTCATCTTTATCCTGGTAATTATCCTGTTGTGATTATATGTCAGTAACTCTATTCATTTTCTAGTCTCCACTGATTCTGCTTTCATATGGTTTTCTACCTATCTTCTTCCTATTAGTCTCTGGCAAATTTAATGCCTTTAAACCCATGGGAAAAAATTACTTTTGCTCCTCCTTTTCTTGTTTCCCTTCATCTTTAAAATAATATCCCTATAATACATTCTCAAAATAGAGATAACAATGCTATTTATACAAAAGTCATTGAGGAATATTTTGTTTACATTGTGGCAAACTGAACAAGCTTAACTTAGGTTCAACTGACTCTTGCCCTTAACCAGCTAAACTTTCTGGGTCTTGTTTAACATAAGCACTGAAAAGTGAAATGTTTCTGTCACATGAAATTATGTGTTTTGTTGATTTTGGGGGTATGAGGAAACCAGTTCTTCCAAATTATTTATTAAGCTTTCTGAGGAGGACCTGTGGCTTTCTTGGAAGCCCACGAAGTTGAATGAGTACATTAGAAAGTTTCAGTAAGGCACTTGATAATGACTGGATAATAGTTTATTTAGAGATAGATTTGTGTAGAGACCCTTGGAGTCATGAAGTCCTGACTTCAGGTCTTGTTGTAGTTATTTTCTAGTTATATAACCATACCCCAGATAACTCTCTTAGACTAGAAGTTGCATAAGAATTGCTGATTTGCTTCAGTAGAGGGAGTTTGCACATCACCAGTTCCCCACATTGATGAGATCACAGATCTGAAGGCCCTTTTCTATCACTACTTAAAAATGGTAAGAATATTTTAGTGGATTATGAAGCTAGTAAACTATAGAGATCTAATGATGAGTTGGATGGGCTTTAATAACTATATAGAGGGAGGTCTCAACTTCAATGTCCCAGAACTAAGTCCTTGATTGCTTCTTTCAAAAAATTTATTAATGAATTAAATTCAAGGTATTTCCCATGCATGTTCAAATCAAGTAAGTGTAGTGCCAGTGCAATATTTACAGTGCCCATGATCACGATAGAGACCATGACTATAAATTCCGCATGCTGTTCAATCGCAAAATATAACAAACTCTCCATATAGAGGACGGAAATTAGGCATTGTAATAGTAATGAAATTTGAAGATCCCTTTGTATTGCTAAGCTGACAGGTACTTAGCACCTAGTTTCAAATTAAGCTTCTCTCATAGAAACAGAAGGTATGAACCCCTATTGCTGATGTAACAGGAAGGGGCTGAACAGGGAGGAGCAATACTGTATATGAGGAAAACCCCAGCTGGGAAAGTCAGAATTTCTTGGGATTAGCACTGAAAGGCTGTACTACTGCTGCTGAACTGGAACTTCCCTGGAGAAAGTGATTTTGGAGAAAGGCCCCAATTGACAACACAGGGGCAGAGTGTGGCAAGGCCCAGCCAATGTGTACCAAGACCCCAATGATGTGGCACAAGGAGGACTGGTCAATGTGGTGGCAAGTTACTCGACTGCCTGAAAGGGCCATTTCCAGGCCTATTCGCTGCAGGGCTGGGATCTGACGAAGTTGAGTAAGAGACAAATGCAGGGCCTCCAGCAGTGGCAGCAGCTATTCCTGGGACTATCAACCCACAGCCTGAAAATTTAAAAAGCCGTTATCTGAACTTCCAGTGACCAGAATGGCAGAATGGACCCTGGCTGCTCCAATTCCCCACCCACCTCTCCCAAAACATAATAATCATTGCCCCAGAGCAAAATTTTAAACAGTGAAGGCTTGGGAACCCTAGAGGAAGGGCATGGCTAAGGCCCTTCCTCAAAATGGGTAAAAAACATATTGCAAAGAAAAAGACTCTAGAATTCTATTATTCTGAGTAAGAGGAACCAAATTCAGAAGGAGACAGTATTGGTTCTACACCTATAGCTGAAGCCTCAACAGGGAATATGAACTGGTCTCAAGAACAGAAAGCATTCTTAGATGAACTCAAAAAGAACTTTGAAAACCAAATTAGAGAGGTAGAAGATAAAATGAATATTTTTAAAATTAAACTTGAGAAATTAGAAAAAACATTAAAATGAAAAAACCAGCTCCTTAAAAAGAAAAATGTGTGGGCGGAGCCAAGATGGCGGAGTAGAAACAGCTCGCCCAAGCCTCTCTGCCCCAGATTCCCCCCAAACTATGTAAAAGGGGACTCTGAACAACTTCTGGAGCCCCAGCACCCACAGAACAACACAGAGAAGCTAACCTCCTGCTGAGGACAGCCCAGCAGCCCTGCAGGAAGGACCAGCGAAGAGGTCTGGGACCTGGCAGCACGCGCAGCGTGCAGAGAGAAGGAGCCGAGCGGAGCCCAGGTCCCCGTGAGCCGAGGTTTTAGCCCCAGGGCGGCAGGGCCAGCAGCCCGCTGGAGGAACCACAGAACACCAGGAGCTGTGGGACTCCAGAATTATCAACATAGACATGCCTAGGACAAAGTAAGAGGTTAGTGTCCTATGGACTTTGGGACCTGTATTTGGGGAATGTGTCAGCTCCCTCCCCTGGGGGCTAGAAGCCACTGAGGAGACACGCCATTTTGTAGTTTTCAGAGGCAGCTCTGGCTCCCAGCCTACAAATCATGCGGAGATCCAGCGATCAGTCTTGGGGGGTAATCGCTCTTGCTTTAACCTCCCTGGACCTGGATTGTGATCTAGGGTGGAAGTCGTGGGTGGGTTTACAGCTTGCCAGAAACGGAAGTTGCCCCCCACACGTTCAGGACAAAAATTCCTCTATCTGGCCTTAAAGCCATAGTGTGGCAACAAGCCCAAAAGTCAAGCAATTAAGTGGCAACATGCCAAGGCAAAGGAAACAGAAAAATGCAACCCTAGACTCCTATTTTGTGGGCATAGAGCGGGAAAAGGACTGTGAGGTCAGAAGTCCTGCTCCAAAAGCCCCAGGGAAAAACATGAGCGGGTTGCAGGCCATAGAGGACCTTAAGAAGGACTTTAAAAATTAAATAAGAGAAGTGGAGGAAAAATTGGAAAGAGAAATGAGAAGGATGCAGGAAAAGTATGAAATGAGGGTCAACAGCCTGACTGAGGAAAACAACCCCTTAAAAAATAGACTAACTCAAATGGCAAAGGAGGCCCAAAAGGGCAATGAGGAGAAGAAGAATGCCTTAAAAACCCGAATTTGCCAGATGGAAAAAGAATCGCAAAAGTTCACTGAGGAGATTCATTCCTTCGGAGTTAGACTGGAGCAAATGGAAGCTAATGACTTTATGAGAAATCAAGATGCTGTTAAGCAGATCCAAACAAATGAAAGAATAGAAGGCAATGTGAAATATCTCATGGGAAAAACCACTGACCTGGAAAATCGATCCAGGAGAGACAATTTAAAACTTATTGGACTACCTGAAAGCCATGATCAAAGAAAGAACCTAGAAAACACCCTTCAAGAAATTCTCAAGGAAAATTGCCCTGATGTTTTAGATCCAGAGGGCAAAATAGAGGTTGAAAGAATCCACTGATCACCTCCTGAAAAAGATCCCAAAAAGAAAACTCCCAGGAATATTATAGCCAGGTTCCAGAATCCCCACATCAAGGAGAAAATACTACAAGCAGCCAGGAAGAAACAATTTCAATATTGTGGAAACACAATCAGAATAGCCCAGGACCTGGCAGCTTCTACACTGAGGGATCGAAGGGCATGGAATATGATATTCCAGAGGGCAAAAGAACTGGGAATGAACCCAAGGGTCACCTACCCAGCAAAAACTGAGTATTTTGTTTCAGGGGAAAATATGGTCATTCAGTGGAATAGAGGACTTTCAAGCATTCTTGAGGAAAAAACCAGAATTGAATAGAAAATTTGTCATCCAGACACAGGAAGGGAGAGATGCCTGAGAAGGTAATCGGGGAAGAGAGATCAAGGGGAACTTATCAAAGTTGAACTATTTTCATTCCTATATGGAAAAGCAATAACTGTGACTGATGATATCTTTCTCACTATGAAAATAATGGAAGAAGGGGGGTGTGGTCATATGAATACATATGTGAATGTGTGTGTATATGGTTACAGTTATATATGGATAGAGGGCATAGGTTGAATTTGTTGGGAAGGGAGAATACTCAAGGGATGAAATTATGAGGTGAGAGAGGAACATGGCAAGAGGAGATGAGGAGAGACAGGGTAGGGTAAACTATCCCATGTAGAAGAAGCAAGGGGAAGTGGTTGCAAAGGAGGGGGAGAATAAGGAAGGCTAAAAAGGCAAAACCACATTCATATTGAATTTGGTTCAGGGAGAAAATGACATACATACTAAATAGGATATCTCAACCTGCAGCAGGATAGGGGGAAGGGGGATGAGAGGAGGGATGGTGGATGGGAGGGCATCCTTGGGGTGAGGAGAGGTTGGAAGTACCCACTATAGAAGAGGGACAGGATTATGTACGTAATGGACCAGGTGGGGGGTGGGATGAGTGAGAGGGAATTATAAGCAGCCTTGTACAATATATCTACTATGATAATTTTTGCATAGCTAGACATGTACAACATATACTGAATTACTTATCTCCCAAGAAGGAATGGGTGACAAGGGAGGAAGGAAATGGATCTGAAACTCGAGGTTGTAACATTAAATGTTTCAAATATATATAAATACTATTATTAATACTCTTTTGCTTGTAATAGGGAGATAAGATGTGCAGGCATTGGGATACAAAGACTCACCTTCCTCTAATGGAAAAGCCGATGGGGGTATGGGAGAAGGTATGGGAGAGAGCAGATTGGAGGAAGCGATATCTTGTGGGACTACTATTCTGGGAAGTTGGGTAGGGGAATAATGGGGGGAAAATGATTGTAACTCAAAATCTGGTGGAAATGAATGATGTAAAACAGAAGTTAATAAAGCATTTGTCTAAAAAAAAAGAAAAAGTTTTTGTAACAAATATGAATAATCAAGCAAAATACATCTTCACAAAAAAAAAAGAAAAATGTGTGAATTAAAAATGAAATCTGGACATATGGAAAAGGAGCTTCAAAAACTGAGGAAAATAATTTGCTAAAAATGAGAATCAACCAAATTGAAGCTAATGACTTAGAATGAAAAATTAGAAAAAGAGGTAAAATATCTTAATGGAAAAATAACTGGCCTGGAAAATAGATTCAGGAAAAATAATCTGAGAATTATTGGTGTACCAGAAAATCATGATGAAAAAATGAGCATGGACAACATTTTCCAAGAGCTCATCAAGGAAAACTGCCCTGAGATCCTAGAACCAGAAGGTAAAATAGAAATTGAGAGAATCTACCAAACACCTCCTGAAAGAGATCCAAAATTGAAAAGTCCATAAAATGTTGTAGCCAAATTTCAGAACTATCAGGTAAAGGACAAAATCCTGCAAGCAGCCAGAAAGAAACAATTCAAATATCGTGGAACTTTAGTAAGGATCACACAGGATCTTGCAGCTTCTACATTGAAAGAATGGAGGGACTAGAATGTTATATTTTGCAAGGAAAAAGAGCTTGGGTTACAACAAAGGATCAGCTATTCAATGAAACTGAGCATAATCTTCCAGGCAAGGGGATTGTCATTCAATGATATAATGGATTTACAGACCTTCCTGATGAAAAAGCCAGAGCTCCATGGAAAGTTCAGCCTCTAATTATAAGACTCAAGAGAGACATAGAAAGGTAAATAGGGAAGACACACACACACAAGACACACACACGCACAACTTATTATTTAATAAGAGCAAACTGATTACATCCCTTTATGGGAGGCTGATACCTGTTAATATTGAGAATTCTATACTTATGGCAACATCTAAAAGGGAGATAGACAAATAGAGGGTGTGGGTTTTGTGTAATGAATTATACAAAGTGATAACAAAACTTTATTAAGGGCTGCAAAGGGACTGCAATGGAAGAAGAGTAAAGAATGAAGAAAAAAAAGTAAATTATGCCACACAAAGAGGCAAAAAAACATCATAGTAGAGGGAAAGAAGAGAGGGAGATGGACATTATATGAGCTTCACTCTCATTGGTTCTGATGTAAGGAGGGAATAACATAATCAGTTAAGTATAGAACTCTATTGAGAAGAGACATAAAACTTATAATAGAGGGAAAGAGGGGAGGAAGAAGAGCATTGCATGAGATCTATTTTTGTCGATCTTGGTTTCAGAAAGAAATAACATCCTACATTAAGTATAAAAATCTATTGTACCCTGCAGGAAGTAGGAAGGGGGAAGGGTTAAGAAAAGGGGGTTGGTTAGAAGGAAGGGAAGAAGTAGTAAGGGGAATGGTAGGAAAAGGGAAGGGGGTTGATAAGGAGGGAATACTGAGGGAGACAGCAGTCAAAAGGAAAACTCTTAAGGAGGGGAAGGGAGAAAGGGAAAAATAAAAGCATAAACGGGGGGGGGGGTAATAGGATGGAGGGAAAGATACAGATAGTAATCATACCTGTGAATGTGAATGGGATGAACTCTCCATAAAATGGAGGCAGATAGCAGAATGGATTAAAAACCATAATACTACAATATGCTGTTTAGGATTATGGTTGTAGAAGAAGAGAAAAACATTTGAAACAGGCAGATGCACACAGAGTTAAGGTAAAAAGCTGGAGTAAAATATATCATGGCTCTTCTAAAGTATAAAAAGCAGGGGTAGCAATATTTATCTCAGACAAAGCAAAAGCAAAAATAGATGTAATTAAAAGAGATAAGGAAGGAAACTATATCCTGTTAAAAGTCACCTTCAAAAATGAAGCAATATCATTACTAAACATTTATTCACCAAGTGGTACAGCATCCAAATTCCTAAATAAGTTAAAGAAATTAGAGGAAGAAATAGATAGCAAAACTATACTAGTGGGGGAATTCAATCTCCCCCTCTCTGAACTTGATAAATCTAACCTCAAAATAAGAAAGAAGTTAAGGAGGTAAATAGAATCTTAGAGAAGATAGATATGGTAGACCTCTGGAGAAAATTGAATGGGGATAAAAAGGAATATACATTCTTTGCAGTGGTACATGGCACATACACAAAAATTAACCATGTATTCAGGCATAAAAAACTTACAATTCATTGCAGAAAGGCAGAAATATTAAGTGCATCCTTCTGAGATCATGATGCAATAAAAATTATATGTAACTGAAGGGCCATGGAAGGATAGACTAAAAACTAATTGGAAACTAAATAACTTAATCCTAAAGAATGAGTGGATCAAACAAGAAATTATAGAAACAATAAGTAACTTGATTCAGGAGAATGACAATAATGAGACAACATACCAAAACTTGCGGGACACAGCAAAAGCATTTCTTAGGGGAAGTTTTATATCCCTGAATGCATACTTAAATAAAATAGAGAAAATGGAGGTCAATAAGTCGGGCATACAACTGAAAAATTTGAAAAAGAACAAATTGAAAATCCCCAATTAAGTACTAAATTAGAAATAATGAAAACCAAAGGAGAGATTAATAAAATTGAATTTAAGAAAACTATTGAATTAATAAATAAAACTAAGAGCTGGTATTATGAAAAAACAATAAAATTGATAGACCTTTAGTTCATATGATAAAAAAGAAAGAAAACCAAATTACAAGTATCAAAAATGAAAAGGGCAAATCTACCTCCAATGAAGAGGAAATTAAAACAATAATTAGGAATTATTTTGTCTACTTGTATGCACATAAATTTGACAATCTTAGTGAAAAGGATGAATATCTACAAAAATATAAATTGTCCAAATTAACCAAAGAAGAAGTAAACTACTTAAATAACCCCATCTCAGAAAAAGAAATTGAACAAGCCATCAATGAACTTCCTATGAAAAAATCTCCAGGGCCAGACAGATTTACTAGTGAATTCTACCAAACAATTAAAGAACAATTGACTCCAATTCTTTACAAACTGTTCGAGAAAATTGGAGAAGAAGGAGTCCTACCAAATTCTTTTTGTGACACAAATATGGTGCTGATACCTAAATTGGGAAGAGACAAAACAGAGAAAGAAAATTACAGACCAATTTTCCTTATGAATATAGATGCAAAAATTATAAATAAAATATTAGCAAAAAGAGAAAGTGATTTTGAGAACAGGAGAAAGCAGTTTTTGATTTTGAGAATGAAGCTGCTGAAGACTTCTGAGGCAGCTGAGGATTTCTGAAGGCCAGCTGGAGCTGCCAAAGAATAAGGAAGCATGACTGTGGTGTCAGTATTCTGGACAAATGTTGTTGTAACTTTGTTAATGTGTATGAATGTTCTTGTTGCTTTGTTAAGCCTTGTCTTCCCAGGAACAGAGACTGTGAAGGATTTGAGATGAATTGAACACTGTGAGCTTCAATGTGGAACAGGAACTTCAGAGATAGCTGGACAAGGAACTGGGAGCTGTCTGCCTTTGAACTCAGGTGACAGTTTGGTGGATTCAGGTTGGATCAACCTGCTTTGAGTCAAGATGAAAAGACCTCTCAGAGGATAATGAGTAGTGACTGATGAAATTGTCTGAGTAGTGACTGACCCTGATGTGAGGCTTTATTTTGGGGCTCACTTTGGGAAGAGTTGTGGGATTTGGCCAGATGAGACTCTGGGCAGCCATTGAGCCCCCCAGCTTTGAAAACCCAGATATTGGTGCTTCACTCTCTGGTAACTAACTCGGTATGGATGTAATGGTCAGACAGATGAAAGCCCTGTCTGCTTAATTGTGTTATTTTCTGTTCTAACTTCTGTTTGTATTCTCTGAAGTTCAGGGTGCTAACTTTTCCCCCTGAACTAGATAAATGATATATGTTGATTAAAGTGGCTGTTAAAGTTGTAATTTAATTGCACCCCATGGGTGGGTTTTTTTGTCTATTGTACTTTGTGATTGAATTAAGGACTCTGTGATTGAATAAATGATTGTACTTTGTTTATGATTGGAAACTAATCTCCAATTGAGACTACCCAGGGGTGGAGTACTTTGACTTTTGTATTTTGTAAGCCTCCTTAAGGATGATTGAATAATTGAGTTACTAAATGTACTTTATTGAAAACTATTGTGACCACTTTGGTGAAAACTATGTGGCCATTTTAGTGATAAGTTGTTGAGTTGTGACATGTGGAATGCTGTATTTTGATTTTCTTTGATAAGTTGTAACATTGTGAATGCTCTACCTTGATTTTCTGTGAATATTTTGCTCTGATTTGTTACTGAATAAATAGAGGGTTCACTATACTACATAATCAGAACCTTGAAAGCTGTTTATAGCAGCTGTCCTCTGGAAAGCCTCTTATGCTTGGCTTTACAGGCATTTATTTAGACACCAGAAAACTGAATCCCAAAACCAGTAAGCTGATTCCATCATAATAATAAAGAAGTTAATAAACTATAGCAACACAGAGAGCTATCCTTTTGCCTTCCCACAAACCAATACAAGATCAATATTTACTCACAAAACTCTCTATCTCCTTGCCTGAGCTTCCCTCTCTCCCACCATCTCACTAACTCTGACTCTAGAGCCACAGGAAGCTGGCTTTATGCTTTAGCAAACTCCTCCCACCACAGGCTCCATGTGACTACATTCAGCGTATTATAGGGTTGAGTTTATCTTAAAAGCAAGGAAGCTTTTCAAACTCCCCCTAGATCTATTAAGGGGCAGGAAAGATCTTCAAATTCCAATTCTCATTACACTAAGATATTTTGAAAGATTTAAAGACATATAACATTTTTGATATGCATCTGATTAATAATAAGAGTGCAGAAATAAGGAGACATATACTCACAGTAAGGTTTTTTTAACCACTATCATAAAAGAGATCCATTGTAGAATATAAGTCAGAGACAAATTCTCCATAAATTATCAAGCCCTCCATATACTCTTGTTTGTAGGTGATGATAATTGCATCAAACCTCAGATCATTGCAGAACTCTGCATGAGAATCATAACCTCTCAAAAAGATATTTGTTTACCTATCCTTATTGGAAAAAAACAAGTGGAAAATAATGCCTTATGGGTCAGACCATGAAGTGATGTTGGATGGGAAAGCCTAAGAGCTAATCCTTGTATTTGAGATTAGGGAAATCACTGCTGATGGACAATGTTTGTGATCCAGAAATGAACAGGAGGGGGGCTTTCAGAATATTTGGTTTATTCTCTAATGTGAATTTATGGGAGAACAGACTATGGTCACATTAGGGAAAACAAAGACTATGGTCACATTAGATGGGCAGGCATGAATGGGTTATATTCCTCATTGTTGGCAATAAAACTCAAAAACTGATCTCCCTGACTTAAGTCTCTCTCCTCTCTAATTCATTTTCTACATGACTACCAAAGTTATATTTCTAAAGGGCAGGTCTGACCATATTGCTTCTATGCTCAATAAACCTAAGTAGTCTCCATTTTGTCTCTAGGATAAAATACATTTTACCAATTTATTTACAATTTAAAGATCTTTCCAATGCTATGTAAACACTACCTTCTTTAAAAAATATATATTTTATTTTTAACTTAGGAATAAGGCAAGCTTTTCCCTAACATAGTAAAATTTTAAAAAGATGATTGTACATGAATCTGCAAATATATTATGTATAGCTTGCTATTTATTTTAAATAATAATAAACTTATTAAGTAAATTTCTTTTTTTCCTTTTTTTCTTTCCCCCCTGCTCCAGAGATAACTATCATTAGACACAAATACATAATATACATATATGTGTGTGTAAAATCATTTTATACATACTTCTATTTATGAATTCTTCCTTTAGATGCATATAGCATCCTCATTCATATGTCCTTTATAGTTAATTTGGGTATTTATAAGAGTTATGACTTTTTTTTCAAAACTGTTCTTAAAACAAAATTACTGTTGTTATATACAATGTTCTGTTGGTTCATAATACCTTTTCAGGATTTTTATACATCACTCTCCTTAATCTATTTACATTTGGTCTAGCCAACCTCTTCCTGTTCTTGACTCATGACATTTTATTTCCTTTTTATACCCTTTTCTGTAGGCTATCATCCATCCCAACAATATGCTCTCTCTTCAAATCCACCTTGTAGAAGACCTAGTTACTTTCAAAGTTCACCTTAAATGACAGATTCTGTGTAAAATATTTCCTATTTCTCCCAGTTATAAGTATTTCCCTGTTATGGTTTTGGGATTTGAAGATCTTCCATGCCCCTTAAACTTGCTGACACAACAGGAAGGGGTGGGGCAGGAGGAAGCAGGAGCTGAGCTAGAGCCAGTGTGGTGACTGGAAGCATGGTGGCAGCAGAGGTGTGAATTCCTTTTTTTTTTTTTTGAACCAACCAGAATTTCTTCTAAGGATTCCTGCTGAGGACTGGACACGAACTGAGGGGGACTGGAGCTGTTGGGAGCAAGTTGTGTGGATGCTGAGCAGTTGCCGTAAGTGAGGAGAGGAGTACCTTTGCCTGAGGTAACCTGTTCTGTTTTGAAGGCTTGAGAATGTGGGTGTTTGCTGCACTATGTGTGCCAACTCTATAGCTACTGTGATGGCTTTGACTTTCTGGTTTTGGGACTCAGTTTTCTGGTATTTGAATAAATGTTCTAGCTTTGTCCCCCATTTAGAGAGCCTGTTATATTTGTGATTAATAACCATATCAGCATATTTATAGTTACAGTAGGTATTGTGAATACTGCATTGTTGATATGTTCCCTCAAAAAATTTCCTTGTATTAGACATATTTTAAAATATCTCAAATATGCTAATATATGTACACATTCTCTCTCACAATTGAAGGTGAATTTCTAGAAAGAAGGGCCTATTTCATTTTTGTGTTTCTGTCTTGGCATTTAGTAGAGTGCCAGAGGTGCTTAATAAATGCATATTGGTGATTGATTTGATATCCATATTGATGAGATCACAGTTTCAGTTGGGGTTATTAGAATTAGATGACTATATAATGGTATGCTTATCAAACTTGAAGATGACATGAAGTTAGGTGGGATAGATAATATACAGGATGGCAGAATTAGTATCCAAAAAAATCTTGATAGTATTAAATGATGGGCTGTGTGACCTTTTCTTACAATATTAGTTTAATAAGTTGATATTTAATACAGATAGATGTACAGTTCAACATTTGGGTCCTAAAATCCTACTGTCAAAGTACAGTGTGGGAGAGATATGGCCAGCTATAAGTTCATCTTCAAAAGTATTGAAATGTCAGGGATGGGCAACCTGAAGCCTTAAGGCCACATATGGCCCTCTATGTCCTCAAATACAGCCCTTTGACTAAATCCAAACTTCACAGAACAAATCCCCTTAATAAAAGGATTTGTTCTGTAAAACTTGAATTCAGTCAAAAGGTTGTATCCAGAGACCTAGAAAGCCACATGTGCCTTTGAGGCTGCAGGTTCCCCACCCCTGGTAAGTTAACGATGTGATGAGATAGCCACAAAATATAATGTGATATTAGGATATAATAACAGAAGTATCATATATAAATAATAAAGATGTTTATCTTCCTGTGTTTTTTTCTTATCAGATCACATGTAGAATTCTGCATACTACATAGTGGAAAGGACTTGGTTAAGTTAGAGCAAGCCAGGAAGTAGGTTATAGGAAGCTGAGACTATGGAAAACCATGATAGAGTGGAACCTCTTGAAGAAACTGTGGTTATTTTCCATGGATAACATAAGAGAAAAAACTAATTGAACAAATACTTACTAACTCTCTACTATGTATATGTAAGAAATTCTTATAAGCAATCAGAATACAAAATAAAGAAAAATGATAGGTTGCTTTCAGAGAACTTCAATTCAATTGGCAGAGTGGTATTTGGAACAACACAGAGATACAGACAGTATTCTAGGAAATTTTGAAGAGGAATACCTTTGCATATATCACTTGAATATATAATAACAGAAGTATTATTATCCCCATTTACCAAATGAGGAAATAGAATCTGAGAGGTGAAATGGTCTATGCAGTCAGTCAATAAACATTTATTAAACACTTCTTATGTGCCAGACACTGTGTTATGTGCTAGAGATACAAAACAAGAAAAAAGGCAAAATATAGTCCTTGACCTCAAGGAGCTCACAATCCTAGAATTACAAAGTGAGGACTAGAACTTGGGTCTGCTGACCTAATAGAGTGCTGACATAAGAGAGCACAATATGTCTGTAAGGGGTTATCTTACTTGAATTCTGATCTCTATATATTTATTAAAATCTTCAAGTCCTCTCCTTTTGTGAAATAAGTGTGGTCAAATAATTTAAAGAAATTAAATCTAAATATGTCCCCAAAGAGATAAAAGAAAGCCAAAAAAAATTCACACGTTCAAAGATATTTATAGCAACTCTGTGTGTGTGTGTGTGTGTGTGTGTGTGTGTGTGTGTGTGTGTCTGTTAGTAAAAATATTTAAGCAAAGGAATGTTCATCAATTGTGGAATGATATGAAAGTATCACCTTGGAAGACCTCCCTGCCCTTGCAGCCCCTTCCTTTGGTCAGGCTCCTAGAACCTCTGTTTTAAGAAAGGTACCCAGGCCACCCTATTCATATCTTCATGCCTCTCTGTGCTCTGCTTCTGACTCTGGATGTCTTTCACCATCTTCTTCCCCTCTGCAACTTGTGGGTACTTCCTTACCATCCTTCTTTCAGTTGTTTTTTTTTTTTTTTGTTTTTGTTTTTTGTTTTTTTTTTTGGTATTATCTTCTTTTATTAGAATGTAAGTAAGTACCTTGAGGGCAAGGGCTATCTTTATTTTTGCTTCTTTTTGTATTCCCAGCTCTTATCTCTGTGCTTAATAAATGCTTGTTAACTTGACTTTCCAGCTGAAGAAAAAAAACATTGATTAGTCTTAGTCCTAGGCTAGCCCTTCATTCATTTGCAGAGCTGGGAAGTCTCATAATTTTATGGGATCCACCAAGCCTATACCATTTCCCATCTTCTTTTCTTCTCTATGACAATGAGCTTTTTTGGAACCAAATCAGCAGGTGTGAACATTATCTCTAAGATCATCAATCTACACTTGGGAAAAGGGAGTCTTGATTGCAAACTCTGGAAGAAAATGGGGAGGAGGCAATTCAGAGCTCTCTTTCAAACCATCTATTTTAGTAGGTTCCTTAAAACTAAGGGATTCAAAATCTTTGTCTCAAATCTTTGAAATCTTTGTCTCAAAGGGCAGTGAGTCAGTCTATTAACTTTGTAGAGAAATATATCTCTTTAAAAGCTCTCAATAATATATATCCTTTGCCTACATTAAAATTATGAATGATTTGGTAATAGGAATCACCAAAAGATATTATTATTAATAATAATATTGATAAAGTTATTGTAATTTTATCAATAATAATAGTCTCATATCTGGTTTCCTGTTGAATTTCCTTATTTTAATTTAAACAAGTATAAATTGAAAATGCTCACTCATAAACATGTGGTAGAAATGGTAGGATAATTTTGCTAATGCTGAGAGATGGAATTTATTTTTTTAATTATAGCTACCCAACTAGCTGATACTAATTAATTGTAACATAAAATATTTACCTTTTTTGCTGTGAGGGATAATTTGCCACGAAGTTTCCCCATTCTGAAAAACCAAATCTAGAGTGGCTTCAGTATCCACTAGGCCTAAGTTTAGAAGTCACCTGAACTTACAGGAATTTGGGACTTAGAGCAATGGAGACAGTGACACTTCAGCACAAGATATGCCAAATAAGGACAAAACTGCTTTCCTGGTTGCATTGGACACCCACGTCCTTTGTCTCCAATATAGATTCCTGTGTTTAGGTTGTGGGCTAGCCCAATGAATACCAGTTGGCAGGCTGGGTTTCTGCATTAGAAGGTTATGTAACCATGGCTTGCTTCTACCTGTTGTTCTCTCCCTGGAAGATGCCATTTGAGCAACAGGGGCAGGACCTTTTCTCATGAGGAAGTATAAAGACCTTTTCTGATCAGATTCCGAACTCTTTCAACCCACACTTTTGCTAATAAGTATTATATTAAATTATAAAAGTCGTTAAAGTTCAGTTGCATATGTTGCTTCATTTTCAACAATATTTATGTATAAACTAACCTTTGAAAAGAAGGAATCTCTTCAGATGTGACTTTCTTCTTTTCTACCTCTAGCACACCAGTTATATACTCAAAGAAATGCTACTGAGCAATTATCCAATGCTACCAAGAGTTTCATTTAAAAATCCACCAGATAGATTAAGTTTAAACAGGATAAGTTTAAATTTGAAAACCACCTTAATAATGAAATAAAAGACAACTTAAGGTTTGTTTCTGCAAAACTTCTATGATGGCTTTAAGATGGCCAGTAATGGGGATGGTCAGCAATAATGTTTTTCAAAAAAATGCTGGTTTTTTTTTTCAAAAATGCTGCAAGACCACAAATATCTATAACATAATGATCATGTTATTTAACTATTGATGAATGAGAGGGAGGGAACAAACATTTATTAAGGTCCTACTATGTATCAGGGACTATACTAAATGCTTTAAAAATAGTACATCATTTGATCCTCATAACAACCTTATGAAGGAGGTATTGTTATGATCCCCATTTTAAAGTTGTGAAAATTGAAGGATCTCAGAGATTAAGTGAATTGCCTATTGTCCTATAGATAGGAAGTGTCAAGCTATTATTTCAACTTAGGTCTTCCTGACTTCAGTCCTAAGGCTCTATTCATTGTGCTACCTAGCTGGTAGGTAAGGGACAGTTACAGTACAACAAAGGAGAAGGAGAGAACTACTCAATGTGCAGAATATCAATGGTAGTATACACATTCATCTGACCATCTGCTGGGGATTGGATTGTGTTCAAATGTCAAATCTTCATGAAAGTTTGAAAACAATGTGGTGACAGCTTCAGAAACTGTAATGACTTACCCTTAGAGGTGGTCAATTTGATATAATTGATGCACTAATGTCATTGTACACGTTATTGGGACAGTTAAATTTATTAGAGAGCAAACTTATAATTCTTCAAATATTCTTGTCACTGCAGAAAAAATATTTTTAACGTAATTGAACAATGATTTATTGCTTCAGGCTCCATTAAATTATTTTTAGTGTAAACTTCTTGGACCATTGTCATAAAAATACAAGAGGCTAATAAACCATTAACTAAGAACCACTAGTCTATTATCCATAAAGGAAAAATGTGCTTTATAAAGAATGACTTATGACTATGACAACTATCAGAAGTGGACAATAAGCTGGCCCAGAATTGAATTGGAAAAGAAAACAGAACTCTGGAAGACTTCTACAAACTGATGCAGGGTGAACACAGAACCAGCGCAATTTATATGATAGCAACATTGCAAAGATAAACAACTGGGAAAGACTTAAGAATTCTGATCGATAAAATTATCTATAACAATGGTTTCAGATGAACCATGCTGCCTATCCCCTGGTAGAAAGGCAGATACAGGGGGAAAGAAAGCAAACCATTATCGGATTTGTTTTTATTGAGAGTACACATTTTTACAAGGAATCCCCCTTTCTTTTTATGGGAGACGGGGAGGTGGAAAGAGAAGGAAAAGAAGTGCTTGTCAATTCGAAAAAAAAAAAGTAACACAAAAATGAATAAAAAATGAATATTTGCCTTGACCCTTCTTTACTTAAAAGAATACTAAATCTTTGATTTTTTGAAATTCAAGTTAATTTAAGGCCTGAAAACAGCTAATAATGTATCAGTGAAAATTGGAAAGTACATCATGATTACTGGGAGTGGATTATGTGTGTGTGTGTGTGTGTGTGTGTGAGTACTAGGGAGACAGAGGAAGAGAAATTTAAAGGTAGGCAGTGTGGCATCATATATGGCGAAAAGAATATAATGATAATGAAATTACATTGAGTGATGAGTAGTGAACTCACAGCATCATGAAATATTGGTATCATGTAATGGAAGGAGCAATGATTTTGGAATTAAATGAAATGGGTCCTAATCCCAGATTTTGCTTGAACAAGTCATTTTATTGGTGACTCAGTTTTCTAGTTTTCTTCTTTGTTAAATGAATGAAGGTAGAAATAAAATTAACTCTAGGTCTCTTTTTTCCTCAAACAGCCTATTGTTTGTATGTGTGAGTAGATTTTTGTTTTAGAGATGAGTCTACATGAGAGGAAAACACAAGATGTAGAAAAGGGATAAATAATACTATTGCAGTTGTGTAGATACACATGATTTTAGAAACTGAATTGTCATATGCAGGTATTCAAATAGTGTTTTTCCCCCTGTTTTCTGTATTGTCCTGGAGAGAGACTCCAAGGAACAGGAATATATCTGGCTTACCAATCCTATATATTGTTTTATTTCCAACAAAACTTGGAGAAAGTCCATAAATCAAATTGAACAGCAGTCAGGAGTAGAATGAGAGATCCTGACATCCCTTCGGTTTCTTCCCCACATTTAGGCTGCATGTTTTTATTGAAAGATCAGTAAAAGAGTATTCTATTCTTGTCAAGTCTCTTCTTTAGCTATTGTTTCCCTCTATTATTTCCAACAATTGGCTATATTTTGCATCATCTGAACAGTTGAGACAATTAGGTTACAACAAGACTGAGTACATAAGATGAGGTCAATGCAAAGTGTCCTTGGTACACAATTTAGTGTTGATGCCAATCTTTTAAATGCCTTGTGAAATTGAACTGAAGAGACTCATAATAAAAAGCAATAAAGCTATGAAATGGAGGCTGTGCCTTGGCTGAAGTCTGGTAATTAGTTCAGAATTTCTTGATCAGAAAAAAATGGGAGGATCATGGGTAGGGGAAAAGAAAGAATGAGCACCTGATTGTCCATAAATATCTGTTAACAATTTAATCAAATGCTATTGAATGAATATTTAGTGAATGCTCCAAATATGCATGATACTGTGTATATAATAAAGGGTTTAAAGAAGATGAAAATCTAGTCTCTACTACCAAGAAATTGACAATGTAGTATTAGAAGATAGAGGAAAATAGAATTAGTACAACTAAATGTTTTACATGTATGGAATATTTAAACCTTTCAAAACCTCTTCAATATAGATTTTAATTTTATCATCTATGTGATACATATGTGACAATATATGTATACACATATACATGCAGGTAAATACATAGATACATTGGTAAAAGATTTGACTATGGTTTAAAGCAGGGTGGTAGAGGCAAAAAGAAACGAAGACGCTGAGGTCATCTGATGCCCACTGTTTTTCCCTTTATACTCAACATTTCAATAGAACTTTCTTATACCCTTTCAGGCAAAAGAAGAAAACTATGAAATATAGGATTAAAAACTAGAACTGACCTTAGAGATTTCTACAAGCCAACTGAACAAAAGAAGAATTAGATAAGAGGTTCAGGGGGAAAATAGTTCCCAGTCACCTAGGTATGATATTGTAGTGATTGATGAAGAACTTGTCACTATCTGGGCAACTGCTAAGGCAAAAACAGAAAAATTGATAAATTTGTGACTTTCCTTAATGATAACTTCATCCATCAAAAGGTGGAGGGAATGACAAGGGAAGCTCCAATTCAGGACCTTATTCTAACCAACAAGGATGATTAGATATTGAAATAGAACTGATAGGAACCTTGGGTATAAATGACGGCTCAACCAAAAAATCTGGAATAGAGAAGAAAAATAATCAGTTTCATAGTCACCTTTGTTTTGTGGAGAGCATATTTCAAAAGTATCAAATGAAGGATAGTTAAGATCTATTGACTTAATATTCTGATGGAGAAGTAGACTTCCTAAAATGAATGGGAAAGTGCCTAAGAATACTAAAAAAATCCCTAAAGATTTACACAGAAAAGAGTCAGATCTGGGCTGTAAGGGGCAAAAGTTCTCTAAAGTGAATTTCATGGATGCATGGGAAACTCATTGATCAACTAATTTCAGAAAGATGTTTATGAATATGGAAACAGAGGCAGGTACCTTCATCACTGAAAGCCAGAACAAGTTAGGGTTGCTGAATTCTTTTTTTTTAATCAAATGCTTTATTAAATTCTAGTTTACATTATTCTTTTTTGCAATATTTTGAGTTACAAATTTTCTCCCCATTTTTCCCCTATCCACCACCTCACAATGGCAATCACATTGCATCTCCCCATCTCCAATCTTCTCTCTCCCATATCTTCTACTTTCCAGTGGAAAGTAGAAGATATGGTAGATCTCTATGGTGGAGATGGTGGATATGGTGGATCTCTATGTCATAGTGCCTGTATGTCTTATTTCCCAGTTCCATGTAAAATAATATTAATAATAGTGTATATATATATATATATATATATATATATATATATATATATATATATATTAAACATTTGATTTTAAAACTTTGAATTCCAGATTCATTCCCTTTCTCCCTTGTCACCCACCTTTACTGGGAAGATAAGCAATTCAGTATAGGTTGTACATGTGTAGCTATGCAAAACATTTCCATAGTGGATATTGTAAAAGACTGACTGAATTTCCCTCCCTCCTATCCCACCACCCACTTGTTCTATTCTTTACATTGATCCTGTCTCTTTTCAAAAGTGGGTGTTTTCAGAGCGGCTAGGTGGCACAGTGAGTAGAGCGGCTGGCCCTGGAGTCAGAAGGACCTGAGTTCGGATCCGGCCTCAGACACTTAACACACACAAACAAAATAACCTAGCTGTGTGACCTTGGGCAAGTTACTTAACCTCAATTGCCCCCCAAAGAGAAAAAAAAAAGGGGGTGTTTCCAACTTCCTTCCCGCCCAACCTGCCCTCCCTTCCATCATCCCTCCATTCATCCCCTTATCCCCTACTCTCCTGTAGGATGAGATACCCTATTTAGTGTGTATGTCATTCCCTCCCTAAGCCAAATTCAATGAGAATAAGTTTGACCCATTCCCTTTTGCCTTCCTGTTCTTCCCCTCCATTGTAACCATTTTCCATTGTCTCTTCTATATGAGATATTTAACCCCGTTCTGTTTCTCCTCATCTCCTCTCATTATATTCCACTCTTACCTCTTAATTTCACCTTTTAAGTATCATCCCTTCCTTTTAAATTAGTCCTGTGCCCTCTGTCTATGTATACCTGTACACATATATACACACATTCACATATGTATTCATATGCCCATATACCCTCCTATATAGACATATATATGTATACACACACATATATGTAAACACATACATTTCTGTTCCCTTCAACTATTCTCATACTGAAAAAAGTTTCGTCAGTTACAATCATAGTTTTTCCATGTAGGGATGTAAATAGCTCAACTTTTATTTCCTTATGATTTCTTTTCCCTGTTTACCTTTTCATGCTTCTCTTGCTTTTTGTATCTGAATGTCAAATTTTCTATTCAACTTTGGTTTTTTCAACAAGAATGCTTGAAAGTCCTCTCTTCTACTGAATGACCATATTTTCCCCTGAAACAAGATACTCATTTTTGCTGGGTAGGTGATTCTTGGTTTTAATCCTAGCTCCTTTGACCTCTGGAATATCATATTCCAAACCCTTTGATCCCTTAATGTAGAAACTGCTAGGTCCTGTGTTATCCTGATTGTGTTTCCACAATATATGAATTGTTTCTTCCTGGCTGCTTGTAATATTTTCTCCTTGATCTGGGAACTCTGGAACCTGGCTATAATATTCGTAGGCATTTTCTTTTTGGGATCTTTTTCAGGAGGTGATTGGTGGATTCTTTCAACCTCTATTTTGCCTTCTGGTTCTAAAACATTAGGGCAATTTTCCTTGAGAATTTCTTGAAGGATGATTTCTAGGTTTTTTTTTGAACATGGCTTTCAGGTAGTCGAATAATTTTTAAATTATCTCTTCTGGATCTATTTTCCAGGTCAGTGGTTTACCAATGAGATATTTCACTTTGCCCTCTATTTTTTCATTTGTCTGGATCTCTTTAATAGTATCTTGATTTTTCATAAAGTCACTAGCTTCTATTTGCTCCAATCTAATTCTGAAGGAATGACTCTTTTCAGTGAGCTTTTGAGATTCTTTTTCCATCTGGCAAATTTGTCTTTTTAAGGCATTCTTTTCCTCATTGCCTTTTTGATCCTCTTTTGCCATTGGAGTTAGTCTATTTTTTAAGTTGTTATTTTCTTCAGTCAGGTTGTTGACTCTCATTTCATAATTTTCTCGCATAATTCTCATTTCTTTTCCCAATTTTTTCCTCCACTTCTCTTATTTGATTTTCAAAATCCTTTTTAAGGTCCTCTATGGCCTGTCACCAGCTCATATTTTTCTTGGAAGCTTTTGGTGCAGGAGTTCTGACTTCATTGTCTTCCTCCTGTTCCTTGCTTTGATCCTTTTTGTCCCCAAAATAGGATTGTAAAGTTGGGTTGCTCTGTTTGCTTTGCTTCCTTTGCCTGGTCATATTGCCACTCAATTACTTGACTTTGGGGGCTTTTGCTGCAGTAGGACTCTGCTTACCAGATAGGGGAAGTTCATACGAAATGCTGGGGTTTCCTCAGCTGCCAAAGGTATTAGTAAGGTGCCCTCTCTGAAGGCTTCACACGCTCTGGTAGCACACCTCAGGACCTCCACCCTAGACTGCAATCCATATCCAAGCAGGTTAAAGCAAGAGGTGTTATCCCTCTGACTTGTTGCTTGGTTCCCTCCACAATCTGTAGGGGGTCTCCCTATAATCTGAAGCATCCACAAGGCAGTGGCTGCAAGGCTGCTGTGCCTCAGCTGCTTCTCTTCCTTGGGGCAAAGTCTGACAGCACTCCCAACTACTGGATCCCAAAGTCCATACTACACTGACCTCTCACTTTGTCCTTAGCATGTATGTGTTGATAATTCTGAAAACCGCCACAGCTGCTAGTAATTTGAAGTCCCTCCAGCCAGTGGTTGGTCAGGCTTCCCTGAGGCTAAAACCTCAGGCTTGTGGGGCTGGGCTCAGCTCCTAGAGCACCAGGCTTGCCACTTCCTGCCTGCCTGCCAGGCTGTCCTCAGCAGGAGGTTAGCTTCTCTGTGTTGTTTTGTGGGTTCTGTAGCTCCAAAGTTTCTTCAGAATCACCTTTTACATGAATGGGAGGAGGTGGGAGCCAGAGCCCTATGGAACTCCTGTTTCTACTCTGCCATCTTGACTCTGTTCCTCTTCCCCATCCATTCCCCACCCTCCCCAGCCAGTGTTGCTGAATTCTGATGACAACTAAAAATATTTTTTCCAAGATATGTGGGGGGCAATAGAGGTATCTGGACTATGATTTAAAATAGAGGAATTATATAGTCCATTGCCAGAGTGGAGTTGTTCTAACAAGGGAGTTGTTCTAACAAGATATAATATTATTGCCTGCTGTTTTGCAATCAAATCAGGACTTTTCACTAAAAGGAAGGGAGTGGCAACAAAAACTATATAAATGTATCTTACTCTCCCACTTAATTCTGTGTAAAATTTATTGTCTATTTTTGTTGGTTATTCCAATTTTCTTTCAATATGCCCTACACTCTGCAATTTAAATTTTCATCTGCCATTATTTTCTTTTTTTAATTTTTAATTTTTTTTCATTATTTTCTAATGTAAATTATTAGGTCAACTGATTTCTAGTACTATGGAGTTCATTTAGGAGACTTTTGTTGATACAAATATCAGTCTCTATAAAATGCATATTGCAATGTTTCTCATATTATTGAATGCAATGATAATTTTTTTTTACTTTTTTATAGTATTATTGGTATTAGCAAGACTAAGGGACAACTGATGCAAGGAGCATACACACCAATCCACAAAATGTCAAGATCTCTAGAGGAAGATCCTCAGAAATTGGGTGAACTCACTGTGGGAGGCTTATTGGACAATATGGACAAGTAACACAGGATTAGAAAACATTCATAGTAGGATTATAGGCTAATATGTTGAAGAAAGCCTGTACTTCTAGTCCAATCCTCTCCAACATTTTATAGATAAGGCTTATAGAAGTTAAATGATTTGCCCAAGTTACACAGCTAGTAAGTAGCAAATTCAGGGTTAGAAAATAGATTGATGCCAAATCTACTGTTCATTCTATTTCTCCATGCTGCATTGATAGGGTATAATGTGCACCATTAAAGAGAGTTTCCAACTTGATAAGAGCCATGAAAGAATTGAAGTGAGAAATGAGGTTAAAAAAGAAATAAAAAAATGTTGAAACCATATCTGACATTCAAGCAATATACTTGAATTTTAAGATATGTGTCCATATGAATATTACTTTTCTTCCACTTGTGGAAGATTCAAGTAGGATGTAGACCTGATATTTTCAGGTAAGTGGTCAGGATTTCATAAAAATGAATTGTGTGATATAAATGAGCCATATTTTAAAAAAAAAATTTCTTCCCAATAACCATAGACAAACAAATACCACTGGATTCTTTTTTAGGTAAACACTGCTCTTAATGAAAGATGCATATAAGGCAATTCTCTTAGGGCCCAAATTCCATGAAGGAATTCTCAGGAAGATGTGTATACTTATACAATTAGTAACAAAGCAAATAAACCCACATCTACCCTTGGTGAAGGAATTCTTCAAGGTCTGGTGAATTGCCCAAATCTTATGAATTTCACTCTAATTCTTGCTATGGCTAATGACAGAAAAAGTAACTGCTTTAGAGTTTGCAAATATCAAAGGAACCTCTGTTATTGATTTTTATATACCATCCTTAATTATTTTCAAGCAGGTAGCATGAGATGCAGCCCATTCCCTAGCTCTTAAAGACATATGCCTCATTTGCTTGAATATTGGCTTTCTCTGTGCCCAGTTCCCTATTCTGATTAGTTTGTGAGGGGAGATATGGCTTTAGTTCATAGTATTATTGCAAAACAAAATCTGAGTTTCAGAGATATTACAGACATGAATTGAAAGTGGAATTGTTATATTTGGATAATTTAATGTAACACACTAAGTCTGAAGCAAAAGGTTAATTGGGTACACGTTCACCTGGGTGACTGAAAGGGATAAGATAGGAAATACAAGCATGTTATGTGCACTGTAAAACAACATCAACATAAGTTTTGTATAAAAGGAATCATAAACTAAGCATTTTTAGAACATCGAGTATTTTAAGCTACATTATATTCTTTTACAAAAGTAAATTTAAAAATTTTAATTAGCAAAAATTCACCCTCTTTGGGGTGGCTAGGTGGCACAGTGAATAGAGCATGGGTCCTGGAGTCAGGAGGACCTGATATCAAATCTGGCCTCAGACACTTAACACTTACTAGCTATATGACCTTGGGCACTTAACCCCAATTGACTTGCCTTCCCTCCTCCAAAAGGCAAAAAAAAAAAAAAATCACTCTTTCTCCTTCCATCTCCCCAAATGGAAATAAAAGAAAAATAAAACCCTATTACAAACATTTATCATCAAGCCAACTTAATTTCTGCATTTGCCATGTCTGATACACACACACACACACATAAGTGTGTATACACATATGTTTATATACACATATATACATACATGTACATACACACAAGCACCCACATTCTTATGTGCATCTCTATATATGTATATGAATTTGCATATGAATATATAATTTTGCATGTTGACTCTTTTACCTCTCTATCAAGAGGTGGATAGCATATTTAATCATTAGTCCTCTTGATCTATAAGGTTGGCAATTAGCCTGATCAGAGTTTTAAAGTTTTTCAAAGTTGTTAATATTTATGATATCCTTGTCATTATACAAAATATTCCCTTGGTTCTGCCTACCTCATTTTGTATCACTTCATACAAGTCTTCACAGAGATCTCCAAAACCATCCCCTTCCTCATTTCTTACAGTACAGTACAATGTTATTCCATCATATTTATATACCCTAACTTGCCATCACCTAACTGATGGATACCACCTCAATTTTCAATTCTTTCCTATCTCAAAAAAGAACTATACTTTTTTGTATATCCTTAGTTTAAATTTATTTTGCTTAAGACTAATCCCTACCTTAATGCTCATATCCCTTAATTTTTCCTTCTTTCTTCTCTCCTTTCCTTCGTATTTCACTGTTGAGTGATACATGTTCTGTATCCAACTCTTAAGTCTTTATGTATTCTTCCCTACTTTGACAAGTTCAAATGAAAATGAGGTTCAGGTGTCAACCACATCCCTTGACTTCCTCCTTGTTTGTATAGACTTCTACTTGTGTACTCTAATGTGTGAGTTAATTTACTCTAACCTTCCTTTCCCTTCCTTCCCAGTATATTTCTCTTCCTCTCCCTTTCAATCCTTCTTTTAAGATCATGAAGACATAATCAAATTAATATCAGTACTTCTATTTAATTAGTCTACCTCTATGACCCCTAATGATGATAGTTTTTATTTTTTTCTGCATTTTAAAATTTTTTTTCTAGCAGACAACTTTCATAAAATCCACCTTTAATTTAATGTGACAACTTCCCACAATAAACTACTTAAAGATCAGCTTTGGTCAAGAATGGAATGAAATAGCCAATCAAAAAGACATCACTACTGATTTTTTTAAACCAATACATTCATCAATTATGTTCAAAAAAACAAAAACAAACCATCAGCAAGGGATATTTTCTCAGTTTTGACTTGTGGTAGGGTCTTTCCCATGTTCATGCAAATGCTGGAACTGCATTACATCAAGTGTCTGTCATGCTAGAGAAAGGAAATACAGCTTCACATGTTTCATAACTCCTGGATCAAAGACTCTAAAGTCTTGAAATCCCAAATTGTTATTGCTCCATCAATACCGGTGGTACAAAATTTGTGGCAATCTTGCTTGTCCACTTCATAAATAGACACTTGGGTGATAATGTTTTGGTATAGCCTGTCTAGAACAGCGTTGTCATGCTCAGTCATGGCTCTCTTTTCCATGTTGCAGAAGCATTCCATGGCAGAGATGTTGTGCGGGATGCAATGTTTTGGAATGTCTAATTTGGAGATAAAGGTCAAGAAGCCGTGATCATCATAATTAAACAGCATTGGGCACAGTCATGGCCAGCAGCCACCATGCTATTCTCAGAGTCAAACAACACACTCAGGAGTGGGAGGAACTCTGTTTTCAGCTGTGAAATCATTGTGTTTCTGGAAGCAACTGATACAGTACTATCATGGCTGACCCACGTGAGGCAGTTCCTACTGGCAGAGAAACTAACTCCATGTACCCAACCACCACTTACAGCACCACCAAACTCTAACATCTTTTGACCAAAAGGCATCTTGCTACCCCGTGGACTACTGGCTGGCTTTTCATCAACTTCTTTAATATAGGCAGAAAAAATTCTGTATTTGAAGTCACAAGATCCAGCAGCTAGCAAAACATTGTTGGGGTGCCAGTCCAAACTCAGGACAGTAGAATGAATTGGCTTTTTTATGTGTTTGCTCACCCACCAGTCATTTTCAGACTCAAAGTAGCACACAGAAATCAATCGAGCTCCACTACCTATGGCAAATTTATTCTCCAGAGGAGAACATTTCACAAAGAAATTCTGCATGGTTAATCCTCAGGATCAACAGAGTTGGTTTCTAGATGCCATCTCTCTGACTCCAGACATAGGCATTATGGTCTCCACCACAAGTTACAATTCAATCGCTCTTGGGAGCCCAGTCAATACCTATGATGTGTCTATTGTGTTCCTTCAGTTCATGGGCTTTCACCCACTGGTTTCCATTCTTCTTATAAAAGTGGACTTCATGATTATTAGGGCTAAGGGCAATCTGAGTATGGTCTCTGTTCCAAGCATGGCAGGTGTTTGTTTCTAGTAAAAATTGATGTAAAGACATTATTCTTAGTGTTTTCAAAAGGGAAAAAGCTGGGATGGCGGGGGTGCAGATGGGGGAGGATGCATGGACTCTGGTCAGTTGACAGGAATAAACTCTGGTGGGCAGCAGAAGGAAGACAGAGGCCAAGATGATGATAGTTTTTAGGGGGGCCATGTATATCATCTCCCTGTATTAGAAAGACAGTTTATCCATATTTAGTTTTTTATTATTATTTGTTCACATTTATCTTTTTACATTTCTTTTAACTAGTGTGCTTAAACTGCAGCTCTTGTCTTTTCATCAGGAATGCTTGCAAGTCCTCTATTTCATTAAAAATCCTTTTTCCCTATGTAGGACTATAGAGTTTTGTTAGGTAGGCTGTTCTTATTATTCATATAAACCTGTGTTCTTTGCCTTTTGGAATATAATATTCTAAGTTCTCCATTATTTTAGAATGGCAGCTGCTAAATCATGTGTGAGTCTGACTGTGGCTCCTCAGCATTCATGTTCTTTCTTTCTAGATTCTTACAGCATTTTTTTAAAACCAGAAACCACTAGATTTTGGCTACAATGCTTCTGGGAGTTTTCCTTTTGGGGTTTCTTTCAGGATGTAATGTGTGAATTCTTTTTTCTCTTTCTTTTTTCTTTCAGTGCAGTTTTGAGAATTCTTGAAATATCATGTCTGAGCTCTTTTTTTGTCATAGCTTTCAGATAATCTAATAATTCTTTTTTCTCTCTTCTATTTTGCAGGTCAGTTTTTCTTATGAAATATCTTACATTATCTTCTATTTTTTTCAGCATTTTGATTTTATTTTACTATTTATTGTTATCTCATGGAGTCATTGATATATTTTTGGTCTATTCAAAATTTTAAGTAGTTTGACACTTGATTTGTATCTTTTGTGTTATGTTATTTCCCCCTTTCTAGTTCTGTCTTCCACAGCTTTCTTTTTCATTTTTCTCCAGTACTATTACTTTATTTACAAAAATATTTTAACTCTTTTAAAGAAATCTCTTATCTTAGCTCTTCTAAGAATTCTAGTTGAATTTGTCCCCAAGCTGTCTTTTTCTTTGTGGTTTTGTTTGAAGATATTTTGAAGTCATTCTCTATTTTGAGTTTGTATCTTGAGGATCTCTGTCACAATAGTTGTTTTTGTGGTGAGATTCCTTTTTTCCCCTCACTCTTGCAGTCATGCCCTGACTCCAGATTTCATATCATGGCCAGACTTTCCAGGGAAGGTCTGAACTGGTCCTGTTGCTGCTTTATTGGGTGTTCTTGAATATTTGATTATTTGAGATGTTAGGGACAGATCAAGCTGGGGACCAGCAAACTTTGAGGGCTCCCAAAATGCTCTGATCCATAGCAAAGTCTGATTATAATCCTCTCATCTAAGCTCCGTAGGGTTTGAATCTGAGCAATATACAAATAGACTGATACTTCACCCAGTCACTAATAGAGGACTAGAATGTTCTGCTGTTTTAGAATTAGAGAATTATAGATTTCCCTGCCTTGATTATTTCTCTATAGACTTCAGATTAGGCTAGAAGTTGGAAATAGCCATTCTTCCTCTGGGGTCTGAGCCATAGTGCTGCTGTTTGCTTCTGAACTTCTTCCATGTTTAGTTACAGTCAGGGCTTGTAACCACTCCTTATTCTGGGGTGCAAGTAATTTCCTATTTCTACCCTGGATCTGTGACCATGAACTGGATAGTGGGTGACAAACCTGACATTTGACTCCTCTTCTCATATCCTCCTTGGTTGGCAGGGACACATAATATTGATGTGAGTCTATGATCTCATCTTGCCCTTGGGCACAGCCGTTGGGCACCAGAATCCTCCACAAGGAATGTTTCTAGTCAGACCCAGGGTTCATTCAGGATATACTTTTCTGGCTATCTTCCTATGCTGACCTGGGCTAGAAAAGTAAATCACTGTCATTTTTTTCTTTGATTTACCAGTTGGATTTCAATTTGGAGAATATTCTAGAATTGTTTGGAGGAATTTTTTAAGACATCTCACTATACTTCTTCCTATGATCATTCACCATCTTGGCTTGATGTTCCAGTTATATTATATTCTAACATAGGGTGTATGGGGTGTCTAAGGAGGACTAGTACTTCTGATGAGAGGACCTGCCGAGCCCTTTTCAGGGTTGTTCAACAACCTTTACCCAGCTCTCATCTGTGGCTCCAAGAAACTGGAGCATGCACAGCAGCCATACCCTGGGAAACCATCTTGGCAGACAGGCTAAACCAAGTTGAGGGTAACTGATGTCTTTGAGTTAGGGGGATGTCATGTGAAGACTTCCCTTGGCAGAATGGGTGGATGAGAACAATTTGTTCCAATGACCATGAAGGCAATTGAAGTAGGCACTGTGGAGAGCTTAGAACTTGGTCAGACATCAAAGACATCAAGGTCATGCATTGCATCCCAGGCCACACCAGTCATCTTGACTTTCATTTTGCTGCTGGACTTTGATGACTCTGGAAGAGAGAATGAGGCTGATGATTTTGTGAAACTCTGCCTTACTTAAATCTAATTCACACACATTTTAAGACATAACTCCATGATGGCATTGGTCCTCTTGGAAAATGAAGGACAAACAACAACACCAACAATTATATGATGATTTTTTAAAAAACAAAACAAAATAGAATAGTGATTTCATTGGTATAGGGAACTCTCTATGAAGAGTCTACCTCTATCATTGCAGATGGGCTTCTGCTCTGAAACTTATAGCCTTAGAGTTATCCGAAGCAATGTCAGATGCAGTAAACAGGTTATTTTATGACCCCAGTACATACTGATACATCTTTTGTTGCCAGTCTATAACAGTCACCTGTGATTGACCATTCTTTAGCAATTAAGCAGTATTCTTAAGTTCCATCCACTCCTGTGATTTTCTTTATGGATTCTCTAATCAAGCAGTAACAGCCATTTCACTTTAAAGTTGAGCTCAGCAGTGTCTCTACACAGTGGCACGCACACCAGAAGGTAGGAAATGTTAGCCATGATCATCTTACACAGAAATAGTCTGTGGTTTAGTTAAAAATCCAACCATTCTCATTTACAATTAAGTGAAGTATTCATCCACATTGCATTTACATATTTGACTATATACACAGAGTGTAATAGCACTAGATTCCTCATAAATTATATATTTTACTAACATACATTGTACCAAATGACAAGCTGTGTGGTCATGGTCATTGTAAGTAGTAGTTATTTAATCCCTATTTCAAACCATTAATAAAAAAAGCATTTTTGCTATCCTCCTTGCTTTCTTCTTATATTTTCTTGTTAAAAAAATATCCCAGATGCAGAAATTCTGATAGGTAAGAAGTATAATTTTGTTCTTCTAATTTTAAAGGGTATAGAACAGCTAGAAACACTATAAAATACCCACTAGTCCAAAAATAAAGCAAAACCACCAATCTTCTTGGTATATATGTAAATCTAAGACAATAGATTTGCATATTTCATGATACCCTTAATAACTGAGTATTTTCTAAAGTTTAAAATCTGTCTCTCAGTATCATTTTTAAACATGCATTTCTAAAATGATATTTTAAAGAGTAGATTTCGTTGCTTGACCTGCAGTACTAAATTTGGAGCCTATTGTCTGGAACCAAAGCTTGTTATCTTTATTAGTTTCTAAAATAAAAGAAAAGAGAATGGTGAGTAATACAAGCAGAATGCAGAATGTCATTTGAAGAGGACATTAGCAAAACATAGTACTTGTATGTAGATGGTGTCTAAGATACTCAAAAAGAATGGTGTAACCCTTGAATAGAGCAATGAATTTACATAATTGGGGAGATTCTTTGATTAATGTCAAGAATTCAATGTGGGGTTGGTGATGTTTGTTTATTTTTATGTGTATGTGTGCTTTAAAAATAACATTGCAGGGTTGCTTTAATCCTTATTAAAAAAAATAAAGCTTATGGAAAACATGTTACCCAGACTTCAACACATAGCTTAAGGGTACCCCATAAAGTGAATCTACCAGTACATATCGTGGACATTTGTCACAGAAAAAAACAATATATTAGATCCAGAATTAAATAGAAAGAAAAGATTGGATTTTTTTCTCATTTTGAAAAAAACAAACAAACTAGGTATTATTTTCAATGACCTTAATTTACTCTTGCTGTAAAATGTATTTTTAGCATCTGTGATTTCCTAGTGATATTATATGGCTGGAAATTAGGGAACAATATTATTTAGAAGGATCAAAGCTACAAGTAACCTAGAGTATAGGGAAAACATATTTGATGAGTGGCTTGAAGCAAACTAGGGCATATTTCAAATATTAAAGTATTTTGGAAATGTATTAAATAAATCATCAAAGACATATATGACCAGAATAAGAAGTGAGCTGGTAAAAATGAGAAGCACTAGATGGACAACTCAAATGTTTCTCTGATATGTCCTTGAGATATTAAAAACAAACAAACAAACAAAATACAACAAAATATCCATAGTTCTAGGTAGATCCTTTATAGGGGATTTGTAGAAGGAAAACAAAACAAAATAAAACAAAACAAACATACACAGTCATCTTGCAGGATGAGAAGGCATTGAGGGACTATAGTTTCCTCCTCCCTCCCTCCCTCCCTCCCCAGTAGGGATTATCTCTACAAGGAATTTGTGATGATATTCATCACGACATTTTAAATTATTCACTTTATGTTAATTTTACTTGAAATAAAGGGAAATATTATTTGTTCTTGCAATGGTTTTACATTTGAGTTTTCTTTAAGTGACTATTATTAAATAAAAGCTAAATAAACATTAAGGCCTACCATGGAAGGTGATATGGAGTATATATGTCTATCACACTACATTTTGCTAATGTCCTCTTCAACAGATATTCTATATCCTATGTATATTACTCACCATGCTTTTATTCTCTGTCTCTGCTAATTTAAGTCTCTCCCTTTTCATTATCATGCCCTATCAACCAAAGTTTATCAGGCAAATGTAAATGTCAGGTCCATTCTTAGTAGTCAGGAACAAGTGTTTTGTTTTCCCAAGGGTGGTTGAGAGATGGATGTTAGACTTAAGCAATACCTTGGTGTTTCTATAAGTGAACTAATCTACTTAGTGCTCCCTTCAATGGAATAAATCACCATATCGGTATGTCTTCTCATCTATACAACTTTTGATAATAACTTTCAATAATTTCTCCACAAGTGTTCCACCAACCATACCAGGAATTTTTCTCTAGATTTTTTTTTTTTTGCATCAAATGAGAATGAATGAAAGAAAGAAAGAGAGAGAAAGAAAGAAGGAAAGAAAGAAAGAAGGAAAGAAAGAAGGAAAGAAAGTGGGAAAATAAATTTTAAGGTCGTATTCATCAAGCCTAATCTCATTTTCCTCTCTTGTCATCATAAGTTATTAGACAGAATGGTCAGTGGTATCCAAGGTTGTTATCATTTTTACTTCAGCCTATCATCCTTCCTGTGCGTCAGAATCAGGTCATGGATAGCCATTTCTCCTGTCACTTTCATTATCTTTTGACTAACGAAATTATCAATATGCAAAGTCAGAAATTTATTAGCTATTCTGCTTTTCATAGGAAAAAAGTGCTAGTATTTGTGCTTGAGGATACAACTCCAGAACTGCGACAGTCCTTGATCTCAAGGAGTTTCCATTTTAATCTTTCTCATTTCTCTAGGCTAAATGTACCAAATCCTTTAACTTATCCTAGGTATTAGCATATTTTGATTTTAACTCAAGACTTTATCACCCTGGTTTCCTTTTTTAAAGGAATTCTCCAAAATACTAATATTCTTTTAAAATTGTTATTCCCAGAATTTGATACTGTACTCCAGATATATGTGTAGGAGAGTATACTTCCAATTTGGGGATGTTATACTTTGGTCATTGGAAAATTCTCAGTATCTTTGTAAAAACTTTAAAAATAGAAAAATAAAGGAAAAAGGAATGAAATGAAGGAAGGGAAGGAAAAAGAAAGGAAAGAAAAAAGGAAGAAAAGGGAAGAAAAAAGGGAAAGGAAAAGAAGAGAAGGGAAAGGAAAAGCATATTCTAGAGCATGAATTTAGTTTTGGGAAGTCCATAACAGATCAGGAATTCAACATGTAGTATAGATTGGAGAAATGAGCATTTGTACATTTATTTTTTGCCCCCCTTGTTAGGCATACTATTTAGTTACTCAGCAACAATTAAAATAATGTGTGTCAGGCACTTTGCCAAGTTCTGAGATACAAAAATATTACATAGATCATATTTTTGTAGTGAGAACAAAAGATGTTTACTCAAAATAAAAAAATAATATAAGAAAACATCAAGCATTTAATAATTTAGAATACATGAAATGTAATTACAAAGCACCTCCTCCCATATTTCTAACTCCCAAACTCAAAGTAACCTGAACTTTGAATCCTATACCTACTCCTCAGGCCTGTCATCTCACAGAGCTATAAACTAGCAAACAAGAGAATTAGATGTAGACCTTTTGTATGAGCAGATCATAAGAGGTGCTATGCCTTAGTATATAGGATCAGGCATGGCATCAGGAAGATTGGGGTTCAAATCTGGTTTCAGACATCAGCTGTGTAACCTTGAGAAAATCTCTTAAACTCTTTGCCTCACTTCCTTACCTGTGAAATAGAGATAATAATAGCACCTTCCTCTTAGGGTCGTTGTGAGGATAAAACACTGGTTCTGGTGTCTCTTGCCTTTGGACAGATCGGTCCTCTCAGGCACTGCATTCCACCCTCCCTCACTTTGAAAAATGTTGTTATTTCAGTGACATTTAAAATGATTTCCTATTATGTTTACTTACTGACCCACTTGCTAATTTCTTCTTATTTTATTCAAAATTAGTATTTGGATTGATTTTATGTTACCAAAATTATCCATTTTTATCATATATCTTCTTTATTCCTTTTCTGGTGATAAATTGTTCTCTTATCCATTATGGTAAAATTTATTTTCTTGTTTCTCTAATTTGTTTCTGATATGAACTTCTATGTCTGGGTTGTATATCCACTTGGATGTATTTTTTGTGGGATGGGAGTTATATAATGTGAGATCTTTGCTTAAACCTAATTGTGTCATCTTGATTTCCAGTTTTCTAAGTAATTTTTTGTTGAATGGTAAATTATTACCCGATAGTAACAGTCTTTGGGTTTATCAAACATTCAATTACTTTTGTATGTTAGGTGTGTAATCTGCTCCACTGATTGACTTTTCTATAATTTAGCCAGTACCAAATTGTTTTTATGATTTGTGAATTAGAATAATTCTTGAAATCTGGTACAACTATTCCATATTTTTTGTTTTCTTTTTAAAAATTATTTTCCTTGAAAATCATAACCTTCTCTTCTTCCATATGAATTTGTTGTTATTTTTTCTAGCTCTCTAATGAAGTGCTTTGGTTTTTAGATTGGTATGGCACTGAATAAATAAATATATTTAGGAAATATTGTCATTTTTATTATATTGGTGTAGTGCAACTATGAATGTTTCATCTCTACTTACTTGAATCTCTCTGTGTCTAAAAATACTATTTTGTAGCTTTAGTAATATAGTTTTATACGTGTCTTACTAAGTGGACTTCTAAATATTAAATACACTCTGTAGTTATTTTTAGTGATTTCTTTAGCTCTTCCTTCTGGATTTTGTTGGTAATATATAGAAAGGCAGGGATTTTGTTTTACATTTTTCTACTTTATTGAAATTATTTTCACAATTAATACTAATTAACTCTATGAGATTCTCTATGCAGACCATCAATCATCTACAAAAACTGATAATTATTTCCACTTTGACTAAGCTTGTTTTTTCTTGTCTTATTGCTAAAGTTAGCATTACTAGCACTGTGTTAAATTATAGTGATTACAATGGAAAGAAATAATTGAAAGAAAGCTGCAATGGTAGATTAGAGACTATTCAAAATCAGGTGATATGCTTACCAATTCTTGAAACATCACTTCAATTTTTAAAAACAGATCAAAGAGCCAGGTATAGTGAATAAGGTGAACCAAGGGAAAAATATTTGGCTTAATGAGGGTTAAACAAATAGGACTGACATTGTTGTATGACTCTAAAGATAATTCCAGAGAAAGATTTGGATTTAAAAAATGTTTTGAATAACATTGCTGGAATAAGCAAACAATCTATCAATCTAATTAGTTTGTAGGGAATGATATGTAATATATAGATATATGTATATAAATATATGCATATATATTCATATACACACACACAGACACACACACACACATATATATTGGACCCTGTCTTTGTTCTTCTTCCTATATCCTACTTCGTTTTCTCTGTGATATCAAGTTTGTTAGGTATATGGATAGCTTGTTCCTTTGCCCACTTTTCAATTTGAATCCCTCTTGAATATTGTATGTATGTATATATGTGTATATGTATGTATCTTATTAGCTAGCCACTCATTTTGCAATTTTCCTCTTATTCTTCCAAAATTCCTACCTTTAATTTCTACCTGTGTCTCTAAGAAATCAATTTTCCGTCCAGGACCTAATACATCAATCTATCAATGGATCTCTGATCTCATTTATATATGTATCACCACTATCATTGCTGATCTCAAGCAATTTGCAGGTTCTCATTCTATGTAGTTCTAATCCACAGTCCTCCATTGATCTTCCAGAGAAGATACTGTCAACATATGGGATATCTTTTCAGCATATTTACATTTCTTTATCAATCTAAGTCTTACCTGACACATAATTTCATTAAATTCAGCAAACACGTGTCAAGAACATAATGTATGCAAGGAAATTACATTAGTTCAAGATATAGAGAGAATAAATGAAATTGTTCCTGCCTTCAAGGATGTGTCATTGGATGGTAGGGATGAAACATTTACCCATTGAAATAAACAACATAACTTGAGGAGAAAGTGTAAACTAACGACTGAGAAGATTGCAAAGGAGATGGCACCTGAGCTAAGACTTAAGAAAATCTTTGGATTCTGAGAGATGAAGATGACAGGAGAGTTTTTTACAGGCAAAGGGGAGAACCTATACAAATGTAAAGAGACAAAAGATGGTACGTCAAGTTAAGTGAAGAGCTAGTAGGCTAATTTGGCTGGAATACAGTACATCCAATTCAGTCTAATCTGAAATTATATTAATGACACATCTATAAAGGTAAGTAAAACTTGAGTAGAAAAGGCTCAGGATGAGTAGTAGAAAATCCCAGGATGAGTAATTTGTATCTTAACCTAAAGACTATATAGAAGACTTGAACAGGAGAATGACAGTCTCTCTCTGTTAGTTTGTCAATTTAGTGGAAGATTAAAAAGGGGAGAGACTGAATTTGGAGGCAATTATAATAGTTCACATAGGAGAGGATATAAGGATGTGATCTAGAACTGGGGCCATGAAACTGAAGAGAATGAGTTGGAAAAGAGTCATTGTACAAGCAGAGCCTGTTACATCTGGCAAGTGATTGGATATGGGAGGTGGAAGAGATGAGACAATCAGTGATAAAACTCTGAGGCTATAAAACCTGGATGATTGGAAGAATCATAATAGTACATGAAATCAATAGAGAAGTTGAGAAATTTGGAGGAGGAATGGGTTTAGAGAAAAGATAATGAATCCTACTTGGGATATGTTTAACTGGAATTACTAGAAAAAAATGTCAAGCAGACAATTAGCAATTCAGGACTAGAGTTCAGAAGAGAAATTAGAACAGGAATTCTTAGGGAGGAATCTGGTGGTCCAGGAACATGGATGGGAAATAATTAAATCTTTCTTTTTACTAAGCTCTAACTGAAATTTATTTCCTTTAATTATTAATGTAGACCAAAAGTATTAATCTGAGATAGGGTCTAGAGACCACTTTAGACTTCTAATTGTTTTTGTGATTCAAAAAAGTTCAAGAATGCCTGTATCAGAGATGGATATGTAGATTTGCAAGTCAGCTTTATAGAAATGGTCATTATACCCATGGAAGTTATTGACAGAAACACAAATAGAGCATATTCTCTGAAAGTTACTGAAATTTTTTTTTGTTTTCCACATTTGCACAAAATCAGGTACACAGACTTTTTTCTTTATTTTTCCATGCCTATGGTTGTAACTCTTTCAGCAAACTGTTTTTTGCAAGCTATATGCTTGCTATGGGCTGCCTGATGTGCCAAGGTATGTCAGTAGTGGCAACTAGATGGTACAGGGATACAGCATTGGGCCTTGAATCAGTCCGAATCCACCCTCAGACAGCTATACTAGCTGTGTGACTTTGGGCAAGTCAATCAACCTCTGTCTACCTCTTTCAATTGTAAAGCAGGGATAATAACAGAACCTATCTCCCAGAGTTGTTGTAAGTATTAAATGACATGACATCTTTAAAGTGTTTAACACCGTGCCTGGAACATAACATTTAATTATCTTTCCTTCCAGTTCCCATTCTCATTCCCATTCCCTTTCCCCTTCATCTTCCCCTTTCCTTTTCTTTTGTCTTTCTTACTTTCTTTTAATGAAGTGGGCATCGCCCCATTTTTATGCTAGGACGATGATATCTGCTTAGATGCTTGTATTTGACAGGTAGCAAACTCTTGTCATATTCTAAAAGACAGAAACAAAATAGAAATTAATATATAATTAATATATCCACAGGAAGCCGTCTGTAATTTGGTTTAGTTATTCAGTTTCTTTTTTCTGATGCTGTTCAGAGAGCTAATTTTACTGTTTTGTTAGTTTGTCTTTAAACTGGGCTGTTGATTCTGTGCCCTTGTCTGTAACCAAACTCCAAAATGTGAAGATATGCCTAGGAAAGAGCTGTCAAAACTCAATGGAACAGAGAAACATGAACATGCAGACAAAGTCAGGTGAAAAGAAGTCAGCCAACCAAAAGGGATTATTAATCTACTGAAGACTCCCTTTTGATTAAGACAATCATCTAGAAAGAACAATAGACATTATTTAGCATTGGTGACCCATGTGCTTTCCTCTTGGCCTGTAAGACAAATTATCATTGTGAAATGTTGGAGGTTTTAATAGAAAAACTTGCAGAATCATTAGCAATCATGTGACTTTTTGCACACAACTGTAGGAGCCCTAGTCCAATTCTCCATTAGTACAAGTCTGAGTGCTTCTCAACTATTCAGGCTTGAGCTTGTACAGTAATAAAGTCACTCCTTTGTGCTTCCTGGAAGAGCAGAGATTACTGGTAGGGAACTTTTTGTGTCTGTGTCTTTCTGCAGGAGGGAAGTGAGAGCTGGTTGCCTTAGGAGAAGATGTCATTGCTAATGAAGATCTGGTTCAGGCTAAGCAGGTTTGCTTAGTTCTGAGATGGCTCCTCTGACTATTCACCGTTTCATCTGACTATGTCTCAGGAAAAAGAAAGTACTCCGACAGAAAGTGTTAACTTTGGCTAGGAAGCCTGGAATAAACAGAAACTTTAAGAACTTAACAGAAACTTAAGTAAATCAAGTTATGTGTGGCTCCTTTGAATTAATAAATTGTACATTTAACCATACATCTTCAATTTTTCCTGCCTCAAAAGAGGAGAAAATAGACTTGAATGAGTGACAAAAATAATTAATTTACAAGTAGCACATTAATTTCTCACTTTAATATTCTGATAGAGGTATATTTCTTTATACGTCTGATTAGGAGGCAATCCAATGCTACTACTCATACATTTTATTCTGGATTTTGTCCTGAAGTAAGAATAGTTCTAGCTTGGGAACCAAGTGTAGTTCTGTGTGGTGTGTTATGGTGTGTGTGTGTGTGTGTGTGTGTGTGTGTGTGCGCGTGCGTGCATGCACGTGTGCATATATACATGCATGCAGACATGTTTGTGTATAGAATATTATAAAAAACTGATATGTAATCTCTCTTCTTTGAGGTTAGAAAAATGCAATTGACCTTCTAAAAAAAAAAAACACTCTCATTGTCATGCACCTATGTTCTTTCCTGCCTTGATCTAGCAGACAAATATCACAAGAAAGGTTATCCTCATTATTTCCAAACCAGCTGGATCCAAGAGGTAGTGAACATCCTCTGAGAGATTCAAATTAAACTCATCATGGCCTTCTGTTCAATTAACTAATTACTTAATGTTTGTCAAGTGTTTTGAAGTTGTAAAGTGAAATGTATGTTTATTGTTATTATTTATAAAAAGCAGGAAAAACGTTACAAAGTACCCTTTCCAATTTTGATATGGTATTTTTGCTGGATAACTTTTATTAACCAGAAGGTTTGCTTTCTGGCAGGGTTGTAAAACTGACAACGTTTAGAATGACAGAACAAAGACAAAGACAAATTTTAATTATTAAAGACTGCAATTTTAGTGGGAGTTAGGCCTTTCTAAAGCTTGTTAGAAAAGTTTTAAAGTTTTTCCAGTTGCTCTGAGACTTTAAATGACTTGTCCACTCTCACACAGCTTAAATAGGTCCATAGGTAACACCAGCTGGTAGTGTTGGAGGTGACAGATGACCTGTATCTTCTCCATTTCTCTGTTCTCAGTATTCATTATACACTGCTGCCTCTCAAGTAATAAAGGCTCAGCACCTCTTTGTAATAGGTAGCAAATGTTATAATCTTGTCACTTTTTATCTTTTTTTTTTTTCATTTTAGATGATCTTAAGGCTGGTAGAACTTTTGCCTCCTGTAGCAATAGAAAAGAGTTAATCATCAGAGGGAGAGGGAGGACTAGATTTTTTTTTATTCTGCCTGTCATTCATTGAAATTCTTCAAGAAAATTACAATTTCTCATTGTATACTACATTGCTAACATTAATCAACTTTGACTTTGATGATGCTTTAGTACTAGAGAAATGTAAAATGCTCAGTTTTTTAAAGTAAAATAAAGTTGCAGGCCTTGGTCAATATGAGTGCTAATGAAAGTGGACCGCATAAAATATATTTAGGTAAAGGTTCTCAATGATACTAAAAATCCCATAAAGAGCCACTAGGAATTAAATGGAAGTGACCAACACAACATAAGTTATTCAGCCTATTCACATCTATTGTTTTCTAACAAACTAGAGGAAATGTGAAACAATTTTTTCCATTTCATTAAATGTCTTTCTTGGCCTCCACACATGAAAAATAGCACAGGTGCAATATCTGAGAAGTTGAAACATCTAATCTTTGTTATTGAACCTGGTGTAGCTGCAAATCATTTTTTTTTTATGTAAAATTGGAAGGGGTTTTGCAACCTTTAAATCCTTCCTTGTCATTTTATGTTTCTGCTGTTAAATTTTTGCTGTGTTAATGTCGTCCACACTTGGTAATATTTACAGCACCTAAATCAATGTTGAAGACACCCAGAATATTGAAGGATCAACTCTACTTATTTCAAATACACTTTAATGTTTTGACTGCCAGACCAGAGTTCGAGAAATAACTGCGGTAGAATGATAATGAGAAGTTTAACAGTTTTATGATGGTTGAAGCCGACTTTATGAAAGTTGATAAATTTCATCTTGTAGGTTTCAATTTCTCATTCCCTACAGAGAGATGGAGAGAATACATTGATACTGCATTTCAAATTGGCTAGATCAAAAGGAACAGCAGCTAAAATCCATTACAACCCAATTACATCCATCAGCTGAAGCTGTGTGCATTCACTCGTGAACATCAGCATTTAATCCATAAAGAGGAACTAATGAGAAATTTGAAAATGGAATCCACGCATCAGTAAGTTTGGAGAGATTTTTCTGGGATTAATGAACTGCTAGGACAGCGTCAACATACTAGAAAGCTATTCTCTATAGGTTTGTTTACTGACCAAAAGAAAGAAAGGAGGCTTTCCTTCTGTCGACCCATCAAGTGTGGGTTATGGCTTCTACATGTTTTTTTTTTTTTTCTTGGAGATGGGAATTTCATATGCTTTGGAATGCAGCTATGTGGTAGGGGTTGGTGCTACTTCTGATTGGTAAAATCACACACATTAAATTGGGGAGTTCATTCTTAAAGTCTAGTTATAACTTTTCAAAGAACCTCTTTCACTACCAGAGGGAGGGAGGCAGTGTGGTATATATATTAGAAAAAAATCTGGATTAAGAGTAAAAAAGTTAACAGTTTGACTGCTGCCTTTGCTACTAGCTTCCTGAGTACATAACCTCAGGTAAGTAATTTTCTTTCTCTGGGTCTCAGTTCTTTCATTTGCAAAATGAGGGGCCGGTCTAGAGGACCTATAAAACCCACTCCCCAGATCTGGATTCCGTGGCTGGGTGACCTCTTAGTTTTCTTCCAGTTCTAAAATTCTATGATTCTAGAGTGACACTGAAAGGAAATAAACCTTTCTTCATGTCTGGAAATGAAGTGCTCATAGCAGCCTTTCAATGATATTGATAAGATATAGAAGAATGTTTTCTTTTAACTAATTCTCTTTAGTGCTTAGAAAGATAAAAATCAATTTTCTACTTTGTTTCATTCCACTTAACTACAGAAGGATAGTGCAGCTTGTGGGTGGGCAATCTTGAGCCTGCTTAAAATATCATAACTAATTCTGTAATACATTTGATTACCATAAACATGTAGTAAATGATAATTTATAACACCAGGAAACATGGGAATTGCTTCCTATCAGGAAAAAAAATCTCAGTTATGTATGCATATCAGAATGGACATTTATAGGAATGAAAGTGTTCTGCCCCTCCCCTTTTGCCCAGTCCCACTGGATCTAGTATTCTATGTAAAAGAACCTGGAGAATCCTGTTCTCCATTGCTCTCTCGGTTCAGGTAATTCTAATTTCAGAACAGTTCTGGGGAATGTTTTCTTTCCATATTTACCACCTCCATTCCTTGGAGATGCTGTAGTGAATCTATTCAGAGTACTAGTGAAAATGACTCATTGAAAAGTTTAGAATGCTACCATCCATCCGGCTACTAAGTTCAGAGGAGTTTTCCTTGATTCTCCTTTTCCTTTCCTCATTTCTATCTGTGTGTGTGTGTGTGTGTGTGTGTGTGTGTGTGTGTCTCCATTTCTTCTTTTTTCTCCTCCTTCTATCCCTCTCTCAGATTCTCTCCTTTCTCACATTCATCTACTCTACAACCCATATATAATCAATTGCCAAATCCTATTTGATTCTACTTTTAATACTTCTCTCACTTTGATCCCCACAGGCACTCATTGTGCCCTTATGAAGACATTTGTAATAGCTTCCTAATATTATCCTTCCCTCCAGTCCATCCTCCAAACAGCTTCTAAAATAATCTTATAAGACTGGTCATGTCTCTTCCCTATTTAAAAACCATCTGATTTGCTACTGAGTTTAACACTGAAGACTCTCCACAATCTTTACCTTCTTATATCATATTATTTCCTTCCATTCATCTTATGTTAAGCCAGTTAGGATTACTGAATGCTCTGCTGTTGCCTGCCTCTATGTATTCATGCAGGTCATGCCTCATTCCATGGAGAGAACTTCTTCCTTATCTGTCCCTTTCAGATTCTTTATATTAATTTAGGGTTCAGTTTATCTGACACTTCCTCAGGATAGAAGTATAACCTTCTCCTTGCTTTCATATGTGTGTGTGTGTGTGTGTGTGTACACACACACACACACACACACACACACATATATGTACCCACACATGTATCAACAAATCAATATTCACAATGCTTACAGTAACTATAAATATGCTGATATGGTTATTAATCACAAAACATACCAGGCTCTCTACATGGGTAATAAAGCTAGAACATTTATTCAAATACTAGAAAACTGAGTCCCCAAACCAGAAAGTCAAAGCCATCACAGTAGTTATGAAGTTAGCACACATAGTTAATGCAGTAAACACCCATATTCTCAAGCCTTCAAAACAGAACAGGCTACTTCAGGTAAAGGTCCTCCTCTCCTCACTCATGACAACTTCTCAGCATCTGGAAGCTTGCTCCCAGCAGCTGTGGCTCCCCACAGTTCCCATTCCTGGCAGTCCTCAACAGGAGTCCTTAGCACCTCCAGCCACTGCTGCCTCCACTGCCACCACCTTGGCTGCTGCTCTAAGTTTGGCTTCTGCTTCCCCTTGCCCCACCCATTCCTGCTATGTCAGCAAGTTCAAGGGGCATGGAAGAGCTTTAAATCCCATAAGCATAACAACACATAACAGATACACCAAGATGTAAGCACATATATGTATATTCCATGTAATATATATTTATATGCACACACAAAGAAATATATGAGTATATATGTATATGTATATACCTATATAGTCATGTAAACATTCTAACAACCTAATGTAATACATAATAATGGTATTATCACCTACATTTTTACATTTGAGAACCTGAAACATAGAGATTTTAAATGACTTTCTTCTAGTCACATGGTCACCATTCAGAATTTGAACCCATACTTCCCTGTCTCTAAGTGCAGGAAGTTGTCTAGGGAGACTTAGGGCAGGCCAGCATGTATTTTGGCTTTAATTTTCTTATACTCATATGCCTCTCAAGAAAGACAAATTGAAAGGCTAGCTTGAGTTTTTATCTGTTGTTGAGGCATTTGTTCAGTCATCTCTGTCTCTTTATCTCCCCATTTAGTGTTTTCTTGTCACAGATACTGGAATGATTTGTCATTTCCTTTTCCAGCTCATTTTCCAGATGAGGAAGCTGAGGCAAACAAGGTTAAATGACTTGCCCAGGGTCACACAACTAGTAAGTATCTGAGGCCAGATTTGAACTTAGAAAGAAGAGTCTTCCTGATTCCAGGTCTGGCACTCTTTATCTGTTGCACCACCTAGCTGCCCTTTTTAATGTATTACTTAGTACTAAACTTCTATAGTCTGGAATCTGGAACTTATCTCCCAAAGTTCCAATCTTGTTTTGAATTGTTGGTTTTGACCTTTCTTCTATCATTTATATAATTTTCTAATTCTGTTGACTCCTCCACCCAGTTCTAATATTGCCTTGTTGTGCTGTGTTCTTTTCCTTTGTCTATACTAGAATTCCCTCCTACTCTTCTCTCCCCTTTGTTAAGCTTAGATATGTTCAATAAACACAAGGAAATTTTCTTAGCCTAGATCCTTAGAATACCCCAATCTGAATTCCTTTCTGGGGCTTCTGGATGGACAAATACAAAAGCCAATCCCTTACCCTCCTCTTCAAAACCTCTTCTTATGCCATAGGAGACCCACAGCCTCATTCTACAGCTGATTGTATCACAGTTCCTGTGAGATTAACATCTCATAATATAACAGAAAAGCTAAAATTGTTCAAAGTCATTGGATGTACAATTTGCTCTATGAATAAAGACAGAATTTTATTGAAAAAGTTGGGAACTTTAGAATTCAAAAAAAGAGGATGGTAGTATTTATTTTTATTTTATTCCTTTAAAATTATTTTAATTGTTTTATTTTTTAAATGAATTTCAAATTTTATCCCTCCCTCCAGCTCCTCCTCCAGCCACTGAGAAAACAAGCAATATGATATCAGTTATACATGTGACGTCATATTAATCATGTTACAAAAAGCAAGAAAAATAAAATGGGAAAATTGTATTTCAGTTTGCATTCAGAGATAGTAGTATTTTAAAAGTCCATAAAAAAGCTAGAGTCTCTAGAATACATCCAACAGATTATTAAACAAACAAATACAATTATGTGGACATATAGCAAAACCATGCTAATAATTAAGACAAACAGTTACCTTACCATAACTTTCTTGGTTTGAGGATTTTTTCTGCTTTCTTCATGTTATTTCCCTTATTGTTTCCTAATTTCTAGGTCCTCCTTTGCTTCTATCCTTTTGTATTTTATTTTATTTTGAAAATCATGAGACATAATAAGCAATTGAACTGTTACATAGATATATAGTATGGCTTATAGTAGAAATGATACTGGATTTGGAATTAGTCAACTTAGTTTTGAGGCCTGGCTCTACCATTTATTACCTTCTTGACCTTTGGCAAATGGCAAAACCTCATTATGTCTTATTTCTATTTTATAAATAACAAAAATAATATTTGCTTTACCTGCTTCATAGGATCTTTGCAAGGCTCAAAATAAGATTAGATAATGCTTTTATATAGATGGCCACATGTACCCCAAAATGCCGATAATAAAAATAAAACTAGCTAGTATTGGTATAGCACTTTAAGGTTTGCAATTTGGTCATTTTTCATTTGCACCCTGCTCTCCATGACCCCATTTGGGGTTTTCCTGGCAGAGATATTGGAGGGCTTCATGATTTTCTTCTCCAGCTAATTTTACAGATGTGAAAATTGAGCTAAATAGTTTTAAGTGACTTGCCCAGGGTCACACAGTTAGTAAGTATTTGAGGTCAAATGAGAATTTGGGGTTATGAGTCTTCCTGATTCCTGGCCCAGCATTCTATCTGCTGTGCCATCCAAATGCCTAAGATTTACAAAATACAAATTTTATCTGACTTTAGCCTTACAAAACCTTCGGGAAATATATGCTATTCTTATCCTTATTTGACAGATATGGAAACCAAGGCAAGATGATATAGGCAACTTGCTCAGTGTTACATAACTAGGAATTGCATGAAGCTGTGTTTAAACTCAGATCACCCCAACTCTAGATGCAGTACACACTCTCTCTCTCTCTCTCTCTCTCTCTCTCTCTCTCTCTCTCTCTCTCTCTCTCTCCCTCTCTCCCCCCCTGCCCTAAATATTATCATCCTCGTTTAGAAATGAGGTGTAAGGACATCAAATACTTGTTTCAGGTTACAAAACTAGTACACGACAAAGTTAGAACCTATATCCCGGCCTTTTGACTCCCAGCCCACTGTTAATGTTTTCGCACCCCATCCCACCCTCCCTCCATCCATTCATTGAATAGTCATTTATTAAACTCTAGTATGTACAAAGGATGATGCTTTTTGTTGAGGAAGACAAAAATAATTAAAGGAAGATACTTTTCTTCATGGGTTTTATGACATAGGTATGTATACTTATGTATACATGTACAATCATATACATATATAATACATATATACATATGTATATATTTGCATATATATATGTGTGTATGTATGTGTATAATTAGCTAGGTAGGTAGAGATGAACAAGTAGGTGGCAGAGTGGACCCAGGAAGACCTGAGTTCAAATTTAGCCTCAGACACTAACTGTCTAACCTTGGGCAAGTCACTTTCTCCGTCTCAGTTTCCTCAAATTTAAAATAGAGATAATAACAGCACTTATGCTGCAGGGTTTTTGTGAGGATCAAATGAGATAATATTTGTAAAGCACTTAGCACTATCCCTGGAACATAGTAGGAATTATATAAGTGCTTATTCCTTTGTCTACTCCCATATATGGCTGTTATTAAACAATAATTAATAACTATAACTGATAATAGAAAGATATGTGGTTATAAATACAAAGTGCTACATGAGATTACAGGAAGTAAAAATATTTTTCTGCTGATGAATCAGTGTAAACTTCTAGGAGAAGGTGGTAATTCTTCCTAGCTTAAGAGGATGGCAGGGTTTCAAAAGGCAGAGATGTAGGAATGGGATGTATATGTCATTCCTATATGAGAATAGGATGATAAAAGAGACAATGGTGGGAATGTTCCCAGTGGATAATTCATTTTTATTTCAGCATAGAATATGTGGGGGTACTTCTATGAGCTAAGACTGGGCAGACAGGGAGATCATAAAAAATTAGAGAATTAATTTTTAATTAAAATGTAATTTAAAGATGATTTAAAGTTTTAAAATTTTAGTTAAAGTTTAGTCAATTTAGTTTTAATTAAATTTAATTTAAAGAATTCTGAATCTATCTACTGGTATTAAAAACCACCAAAGGGTTTTGAACCCAAGAATGAGAAATTAACACAAAAGAAAAACTAGTCTAGCAGCAACACAAAGGATAATTTAAAGGGAAAGTGACTGGGGGTGGGAGTTATGCAAACTGTGAGATTATTGTAGTAATCAATGGGGTCTGTCTTCTGGTTCGAGTGACACCATAAAAGAGGCAACAGAATCAAGAAATTGTTCTGAGGGAGAATCAATAGGACTTTGCCATAGATTATATGGAAGAATAGAGTATAAGGAAAATGTTAAAGCTTTCAGTGACAGTGTGAATGTGATAAAAAATAAAGTCAGAAGAGGAAGAAGATTGAGGGGAAAAAAGATAATAAACTGGCCTATGGGCAATGAAAGCTTGAAGATTAGAACAGAGGCAGGTGTTAGAGAAATAAATTTTGGAGACATCTATGTAGCCATCATAGGAACATTTCTAAATAACATGTGTGACCATGTTACTCTCATGGTCAATAAATGCCAGTGACTCCCTATTATCTCCAGGATCAACTACTAATGTCTTTGCCATCCATTTAAATCCCTTTACAATCTTGTTCCAACCTATTTTTTTTTTCAGATCAACAATATCACAACTCCCTGTCATTCACATTGTGTTCTAGTTGTGATGAATCAAAAACCCTGAGAGACAGTGTTTCTGGGTTATTAATTATAAATTTATTAATTAGGCTAACTAATAGTCAATAAATTTATGGTCAGTGGTTTCTTTTAGCAACCAAGGACAAAAGACATAGGCAGTGTGAAAGCTTTAAATAATCCTTGAAAGTGAATTCCATTGAGAACTGAAAATCAGTCCTGATTGGTAGATATTTAATGAGGAAGTGATCTAGAAATTCCTTCTGCTGAGAATATGGCATGATCCTGAGACTTAGCTGCCTCCAGCAATCTGGACAGGGGACCACTCTGGTTGGTTTTCTCCTACATGATCTAGGTCACCCTAAATTCTAGTGGAGTGGTACAAGGATAGGGCCTCTTTTCCAGGGAGTAAAAGTTATTCAAGACCGTATCCTTGATTGAAGGGCATGTACCTTGAGGGCTAAGACAATCTCATCAATCAGTCATGTCCTTCGGAAACTATTTTTTTTTTATAGAGGCTGGACCTTAAATGAGGAAACAAAGGAGAAAATCCTGCACCCCAAGTTAATAATCAGTTGCTAATATAATAGTAAAATAATTTCTCCCTGTCATTCTTTTGAGGAACACGATCCCCTCAATGGATCACTGATATGACCAACGCTTTATCAAGATTTTTTTTTTCTTTTTAAACTATTGGGTTTATGAAGGGTAACAATGTGAGGGGCAGACGGAGAGAGATTGACTGCTGCAGTGACAGGAGCAGTCCCCCTTTGGCTAGCAGGCCTTACAGAGGATAACCACACACTCTCTTGGTAATCCATTCTGAATCACTGTCCATTTCATCAGCCCATTTTATCTGAAAGCTCAGATGTCTCATCTCATTCAACATTATGGTTTCTGAAACATCTGCTGCAGTCTTTTGGTCTTCTGGAGATCTCTTTCCTCGGGTACACTGGAATGGGTGGGGCTTCAGAGTAGCTTCTAGTGAATTTGCTTCTCTAGTTCAGGTCATTTGCAGAGATCCCATTTTCTATTTAAATTTCTTTAAAAATAGATCTTAATACAACTCAAGCTTGCTTTGCCAGTGACCAGGTCAGGTAGTGAGAGTTAGGTCAAAATTTATAGCCCTAATAAGAGTAAAATAGGAACCTCTAGATCAGAGAATTTACATTTTTAGGTTAGGAAATTGTCATGTTGATATTTTTAAGAAATTCAAATAACAACTGAAAAATTAGAAAATTATGGCCTAATTTTTATATTTGGCATATATAATTATCTAATATTATTATTATTTTATTATGTTTAAAACAACTTTTTTACTAAAAACAAAATTTTAACTCTATTATTTATTTTATTATTTACTCTATTTCTTTTAACTGCTCATTCTCCACTTAGGGAGGATGAGATTCTGCTTAGGAACTAAGAACTAATGATTTCTAATACAAAAATGAGTGTATTTAAAAGTTTCTAAATTAGCTTCAATTATAACAAAAGCTTTTGGGATGGAATATATAAATACATTGAGTAATCAATTTCAAAACAGTGAATATCAAATAAGTTGTTTATAATAGAACATTTTCACTTACTAATCACGTTCAGATGAAGAAGCCTGAGTAAAATATTATATTTCTTTAAGGCAACACAAAATACATCACAAGTTACTCTTCCTTTAAAATGACTAATGGTGCTGAAATTCTTTTCTGTAACAGAACAGAAAATGTTTATGATATTAACCTCACTAAATTACATAATTATATCCTGTTACACAAATCTTTGCATCATTCCCTAATTATCTCTATACCATTTCGAGATAGTAAAGGATTTTATCTTCTGTAAGAAAATATAGCTAGTAACAGGCAGATGATAAGGCCAAATATTTATTTGGTTGTTCAGGATATAAAAAGGATTAAAATTCAAATATTTGCATTTTATTATAGTAGTCCAGATGAGTTTTAGTATTAACCTATGAGATTAAGATCTAATATTGTGCTCATACTTATCATCACCTATCATGATTATAGAAATTTTCCATAAAAGCAAAAGAGGAAAAATATTCCCCTAATTTGATATTAAGTACGGAGCTAGGCTTAAATGGTGCGATACTTTCCATTCAAGAAGAAATATCATAATGGGAAATTGAGTCAGAATAATCCTATCTTAGCCCATGCCAAGAACCATTTCCCCAGTCTTTTCCAAGAGAACTTCAGCTTCAGTTCATATATGTCATTCATAGATGTCAACTCCATGGGTTACTGGCATTATGGATCATTGACTCAATAGCATTTCTTGATGATCATACATAAAACCAGACTTAGAATAATAGCAGTTAGAGTCCCATTAAATTATAAACAACAAATTCCAATAACCATAGGTTTCAGTGGATTCAGTTATTAAGGATCACATATCCTTGATAACAAGTATTGACTATAATCTCAGATTTTAAACAGTAAGAGATTAATCATAAAAAAAAAAAAATTACAGCTAAGCTTGCCCTGGTTAGAGATATTTACTATGAGAGGAAGAAGTATCAACATGCCTATAATGGCCTATGCTCAAGGCTCAGAATGACTATAAGCATCTAAGTATATGGAACCAGGTGGGCAGATTTCTTGTATGGGAAAATGAATTAAGAAAGTCCACCCTTAGCCTTCCCAAGGTCACCTTCCTATCCTTATTCCAAGGAAAAGATTAGCCTTTGATCTTAGAGACCATTCCCAATGATCTGCTGGCATTTTTCTTGATGCTCTCATTCAAGGTTGGTTCAAAGGCACAAGAAACCTAAGAATGAAGCTCAAAAAGAATTTCCAGGGTCTCAAAAGGCTTCACCTCAAACAGCAAAGTCTCATTAACTGCAGTATGACTAGACACAATTGTTACCAATATTTTCAATTTGATGCAATAAATTGGCTAACAAAAAATTTTATCAGACCTTTAAAAAAGAATCACATAGATTTAATATTCTTTTTGACTAGTATTTCTCTTTCTCAAAAACTGTGTAAAATCCATTCTGATATTATAAAAGCAGTCATTAGACTCTCCTGAAATAATATAGTTGTAATAGAGGTATCTATTTCATATTCAACCCTTAAAGTAAATAAATAGAGTTTCAGGACAATGATTACCGGTTAAATACTCTTCTCTGTATGAGGCATTCTGTTTTCTTCCTCTCTTCTCTTCCTCTGCCCAGGTTGACCCTCATAACACGAATGCTTTATTAACTCCATATATATGTTGTTTATATTCATGTAGTGGACGTTATCAGGGAAGCCCCCTTGCCCTCCTCATTTGTATGTGGCTAGAATATACTGTGTACCAGATAAAATGCGCCTGGGGCTGGTCCCTTCCAGTACCACATATTCTCTGCTTAGAACTGAGCCCCTTCCAGTGATTCATTTATCCTGGCTTTTTTTTTTTTTCTGGTGGATTCCTTGATAAATGGTTTGTGAAACCTGAGGCTTCTGGTGCCACTCCTCCCCACCATGGAAATACCACGAAGTCAGAACTTTATTAGAGATGGTTGTCTGCTGACCCAGGAAAAGCCACTTATTCAGGAGACCTTAAACAATGACTGTGTCTTCCAGCTTTCTCTTTTCTTTCTCTTTCCTCAAAATGTGGTGCAGCACCCTCTTTCTTTTTCTTCCTGAGAGAGGGATTGGGGAGTGATGCCCTTCAATCCTCTCCCATAAGCTATGGTGGCTTCAAACACATATACTATCTACATTTACCTCAGCCTGGGTCTCTGGCTACCTCTTTTACTATATGTTCTTTTTTTTGTTCCACATTAACATTAGTGCCAAAACAGTGATCCTGAGAGAGAAATTTGAGGAGAGGTTCCCTTGAGAGCTCCTGGGTTGTTTAGTTGCTCCAGGGTTGCTCAGTTACTTTCCCGGAGAGAAGGACCCCTACATGTGCTACAGATTTTCTTGGAGAAGATGACCATAGATAGGAGGAGTATCCCAACCCCTGGTCTGAATTACCAGAATATATTTATCTGGAGGAAACTATTAAGAAAATTTAGCCCTGAAGTGAAGCTTACTTCCATAATCCAGCCTCCTCAAAGCAGCTTCATATTTTGATGTTAGAACTATCAACCTCCTGGGACAACATAATGGTGATTATGCGTCACTGCTTTATGTCAGGGACTTTGTAAATGTATGCTTGCGAGTCTGTGTTCTAAGTATTTCTTTTGTGTGGAGGAACTAAATGGCTTCACTATAACTGAACTACCTTGTGATTTGTATCCTCTCCTATTCCCTTTTGGGGATATTTTCCACATGGGCCAAACCTAATCTTTCAGTGATTATCTCCTGGATTCTAGGATGGGGGTATAGTCAGTGAGTTTGAGAAAAAGAGTCTGATCAGTCTTTAAGAATTAGTCTTTATGATCACTAAATAATGAGATCAATCTATTTGTGTGGGTCCAGAGATAAAGGTGGAAGGAGAAAGTGAGCATCCTATTCTACTTAAATCCCCTAGTGCTTTATATGCTATACTTATCTATGTACATGTTATCCTGAGTAGAATGTAAGTTCCTTGTGGGAGGATTTCATTTTTTGTTTTTGTTCCCTCCATGTGACTACCACAATGCCTGGAATATAGTTGTTTATCCTTCATTTCAAAGGGTGCCAGACATCATGGGGTGATATCTTGACTCATGCGTATGAAGTGGATTCTCTCTTCCAGAGTCACTGAAAGTCAGTGTCAAGACAAGGGTCAAGATGACTGGTGATGGCCTGGGATGCAGGGGATGACCTTGGCATCTTCAATGGCTGATCAGACTCTAAACTCTCCACAGTACATGCTTCAGTTGCTTTCATGGTCATTGGAACAAATTGTTCTCATCAGCTTATTCTACCAGGGGAAGTCTTCATCTGCTAGGGGTAGACACCTCTTTAACTCACCAGCATTAGTTACCATCAACCTGATTTGCCCATCTTCCAAGAAAGTTTACTGAGGTGTGGTTGCTGTTCATGATACAGCTTCCTGGAGCCATAGGTGAGAGTCGAGTGTCAGACATCAAAGGCGAATGAGCAGCCCTGACAAGGGCTCAGCAAGACTTCACATAAGAGGTGCTTGGTATCCCTTCCTGAACACCCTATATATCCTTACCACATAGTAGACACTCAACCAGTGGGTATTGAGCTAAATTACATTAAAATTTTAGTTGAAGAGACTTCAGAGATCATATAATTTAATTCTCTCAATTTACAGATAAAGAAATTGAATTCTAGAGAGATGAAATGATTTGGCCAATGTCACCTAGCTAACAGAGCCAGGATCTGAATCAGAGTCTTCTAGATCCAAATCCAGCATGATTTCTCCTGCATCATTTTGGTGATCACAAAGATTTTTGGTGATTATGGAGATCAATGGAAGAGAGTGTATATAGAGAGAGGAAAGAATAAGAAGACTGATGATAGAACTTTTGGAAACATCATCTTAAAGAGTGATAAAAAGAAAGAGAATTTTACTCCCAAAGTAGACAGAGAAAGAGCAACCATGGAGGCAGGAGGAGAACCAGGGAGATTTTATACAATTGGCTCCTCATAAAGAAAACAACAACAACAACAATAACACATTACTATGAAAAGCATGGATTCACAGAAACAGTAGCTTTTTCTAACTGATAGTTTGGTTCCTAATCGGAACAAAAGTTTTTATTTTAAACATTTAAACATATATAGGTGAAAGAGCATGAAATACATCCTCTCTGTTCTTGTGTACTGAATGCCACATAATTAACTCTCTCAGAAATGGCATAATTAAACTGTTTCAAGCAGGAGTGTGTGTGTGGACGGAAACACTCCAGTTAAAATAGCAATTTAGCTTTAAGTGACTGATCTAATCATGGCTGCACAAAAAATTGTAAGAATTGCCATCCAAAATAATGTGAAAGGGGACTCCAAACAACTTCTGGAGCCACAGCACCCACAGAATGGCACAGAGAAGCTAACCTCCTGCTGAGGACAGCCCAGCAGCCCTGCAGGGAGCAGCCAGCACAGCGCTCTGAGAGCAGGCAGCACAGTGCACTGGGAACCTACAGCTCAGCACGCAGAGCCAAGCCCAGGTGCACGGTTTTAGCCCCAGGGCAGCCGGGGCTTCAGCCAGCTGGAAGAACCTCAGAACACCAGCAATTGTGGCGATTCCAGAATTATCAGCACAGATATGCCTAGGACAAAGTGAGAGGTTAGTGCCCTATGGACTTTGGGACCAGTATTTGGGGAACACGTGGCTTCCTCCCCTGGGGGCAAAAAGCTGCTGAAGAAACAGCTGCACAGAAGCCATTCTGCAGCTTTTGTAGTGGCTCTAGCTCCTGGTCTGCGAACTGTAGGGAGATCCAGCAATCAGTCTGGGGGTTAATCGCTCTTGCTTTAAACTGCCTGGATCTGGATTGTGGTCGGGGGTGGGGGGGAAGTTTGGGGTGGGTATCCAACTTGCCAGAGTGGGTGGAGGCTTTACAGAGGCCACACAACTGGAAGAAGTTGTGAAGACCCCACGTTTGGACAGAAGCTCCCCTGTCTGGTGGCAGAGTCCTACTGTGGCAACAAGCCAAAAAATCAAGTAATTAAATGGCAACATGCCTAGGCAAATGAAACAAAATAAACAGAAAAGTTCAACATTGGACTCCTATTTTAGGGGCAAAGAGGCTCAAAGCATGGAGGAGGACTGTGAGGTCAGAACTCCTGCACCAAAAGCCCCAAATGAAAATACAAGCTGGCTACAGGCCATAGAGGACCTTAAGAAGAAGATAAGAGAAATGGGAGAAAATTTGGGAAGAGAAATGAAAAAGATGCAAGAAAAGTATGAAATGACAGTCAACAGCCTGACTGAGGAAAATAACACATTAAAAAATAGACTAACTCAAATGGCAAAAGAGGCTCAGAAAGGTAATGAGGAGAAGAATGCCTTAAAAAGTCGAATTTGCCAGATGGAAAAAGAATCTCAAAAGCTCACTGAGAGATTCATTCCTTCAGAGTTAGACTGGAGCAAATGGAAGCTAGTGACTTTATGAGAAATCAAGATACTATTAAACAGATCCAAACAAATGAAAGAATAGAAGGCAATGTGAAATATCTCATGGGAAAAAACCATTGACCTGGAAAATAGATCCAGGAGAGATAATTTAAAAATTATTGGATTACCTGAAAGCCATGATCAAAGAAAGAACCTAGAAATCATCCTTAAAGAAATTCTCAAGGAAAATTGCCCTGATGTTTTAGACCCAATGGGGGAAATAGAGTTTGAAAGAATCTACCAATCACCTCCTGAAAAAGATCCCAAAAAGAAAACTCCAAGGAATATTATAGCCAGGCTCCAGAACTCCCAGATGAAGGAGAAAATACTACAAGCAGCCAGGAAGGAACAATTTCAATATTGTGGAAACACAATCAGAATAGCCCAGGACCTGGCAGCTTCTACACTGAGGGATCGAAGAGCATGGAATATGATATTCCAGAGGGCAAAAGAGCTGGGATTCAAGCCAAGGGTCACCTACCCAGCAAAACTGAGTATCTTGTTTCAGGGGAAAATATGGTCATTCAGTGGAATAGAGGACTTTCAAGCATTCTTGATGAAAAAAACAAGAGTTGAATAGAAAATTTGACATTCAGATACAAGAAGCAAGAGATGCTTAAGAAGGTAATCAAGGAAAAAAAAATCAAAAGGAACTCACCAAATTTGGACTATTTACATTCCTACATGGAAAAACAATAATTGTGTTTGATGAAACCTTTCTCATTATGAAAATAATTGAAGAAGGGCACATGTCATATGTTCACAGGTATGCATGGATAGAGGGCAGAGGTTGAATTTGATGGGAAGGGATGGTTCTTTTTTTTTTGTTTTGGAGGGAAATTGGGGTTGGGTGACTTGCCCAGGTTCACGCAGCTGGGTTTTTGTTTGTGTGTTGGGTGTCTGGGGCCGGATCCGAGCTCGGGTCCTTCTGGCTCCGGGGCCGGCACTCTGCTCACTGCACCACCTAGCCGCCCCAAGGAAGGGATGATTCTTAAGGGGTGAAGTCAAGAGGTGAGAGAGGAAAGTGACAAGAGGAGATGGAGAGAGACAGGGTAGGGTAAACTATCTCATGTAGAAGAGTCAAGGGGAAGTAGTTGCAGGGGAGGGGAAGAACAGGAAGGCAAAAAGGCAAAAGCATATTCTCATTGAAGTTGGCTCAAGGAGAGAATCACATACATACTAAATGGAATATCTTACCTTCACTCACTCTCCTGAATAGGGGAAAGGGGGATGAGAGGGGGGATGATGGAGGGGAGGGCATTCTGGGGGGAGGGGAGGTTGGAAGTACTCACTATCAAAGAGGGACAGGATCAAAGTAGGGAATGGACCAGGTGGGAGGTGAGACGGGTGGGAGGGAAATATAAGCAGTCTTTTACAATATATCTACTATGGTAATGTTTTGCATAGCTATACATGTACAACACATGCTGAATTGCTTATCTTCTCAGAGGGAGTGGGTGACAAAGGAGGAAGGGAATGGATCTGAAAATCGAAGTTTTAAAATTAAATGTTTCATAAGATGTCCAGGCATTGGGGCTCAGAGATTCACCTTGCCCTAATGGCAAAGTCGAAGGGGACATGGGAGAAGATATGGGAGAGAGCAGATTGGATGAGGGGATATCTAGTGGGACTGCTATTCTGGGGTGGTGGGTAGGGAAAAAATGGGGGAAAATGTAACTCATAATCTGGTGGAAATGAATGATGTAAACCAGAAGTTAATAAAGCATTTTTTAATTAAAAAAAAAGGAAAAAAAAAGAATTGCCATCCAGTAAGATCAATGATCTTATCTCCTCAATATTTTGTCCCTCTATGGCCCACCAGATAGTTTTGAGGAAATCATGGTCCCTCAATTTGCCACTGATCTCCAAAAGGTAAAGATGTCCTTTAAACTTCCCATTTATAAATAAAGATTATTGCACTGTTTAAACGCTTCCTTTTGCCCACTTACATTTGCCATGTCTACTAAATCAGAGTTAAAAAAAAAAAGTATTTGGGGCTGATGCATAAGAAGCATTGGCTTTCATTTGCCTTAAAGCAATTTTGTTCAAACTTGAAAGGGTGATTCCTTTGTTCCTGTATCTGAGGGTTCCCTGAAACAAAGTTCATGTTCAAAATGAACAAATTCATGAAAGCAGTGGCTATGACAAATATTACTTTTCAAGTTTTATCCTCCCAAAGTAGTCAATCTTTTCTTTTCCTTATTCAAAGAGTAAACATTGTATTATCCCCACTGAGTGTATTTTTAGTGAAAAAGGAGTTGTCAAATACAATATGTGTCAATGAGAAATAATCCATTATTGTATGATTTGTAGGTGGTTGTGTGTATACATTTATGGGAGCGTGGTAAGTTTATTTTTTGCTTTATGCATTTTGAAAGGAGGAGCGCCAAACCTGAAAGAGGAAACTTGTAATAGTAGATAGAGGGCTGGCATTGGAATTGAGAAAATCTAGGTTCAGATCCCAACTCTGACAGATACTGAATGTTTGACCATGGTCAAATCACCACTTAGTTTACCAGATGAAAAGTTAAAAAACAAGTTAGCACTCATATCTGTGGCAGGATATTCTGTAGAATGATTTCTCTATATAAATTAAACCACAATTCATGGTCTCCTAATTCAAACATCTTGGTTCTCTAGTAACTGGAGCAAATAAAAGAAATGAAGGAAGAACTGCTTAAGCAACCAGTTCCTAAAACAATGCAAACAATCTTATTGACAATATTGACAATGTAATTAGGAAGATTGTTATGAATAATGCGACTAATAAAGTTGGTAGTGTTTTCAGTTCAACTTAATATAGCCTATGGCTTGGACTCAATTGATAGCTGGTCAGTTTCAATAAAACATGTTACAGAATCTGGTATCTCCACTAAATCTAAATCTAAATCCAAGTAGTGGAGAAAATGTCTTCCAGATTGTTATAGATATTATCAGATCAAATCATCTTTCAATGAAAAAAAGCTGTGTAGGATACAATTTTAAACTTATGGAGCATCAAATATGGAAGGACAGATCAAGTGACTTTTGTGCTATGCCATAGGCTATATTACTTGCAGTAGCTAGACAGTTGAATGCATAGAGGTGCTAAATATTAGAATTGTAGAAATCATCTACTTCAAAATCCTCATTTTATAGATGAAGGAATAATTGATCAGAAAAATAAAATTATTTATCCTGTAGGAGGCCTTGGATTCAAACTTAATGCACCTGACTCTAAGGCTTCTGCTATTCACAGTGCTGACTCTAAGTAACTTCATCAATTTCCTCAGTTCCCATGACCCATAGATTTCCCTATTTTATCTACTTTAATCATCTACAGATGTGGTCGTACATTAGATTTTTACCATCACTTGCCCCCTTTTTCAAATACTCTATTTTCTGTTGAGAGCACATCATCCGTGAAGCCCTCTTTGATCCTCTCCCCTTAAATTGATAGTTACACTTTACCAGAAACTTAATTTGCTCTTGTGGCATTATACTTCATGTCAAAATTATTTGTATTTATAGGACTTGAAGGTCATAAGTTGAGAAATTTCATTATTAATTACAAACCTAACTTTTATAGATGATGAAAATAGGGCCCAGATATGTTAAGAGGCATTCTCAAGGGTCATATATCTAGTAAGCATTTAAGGTAGAATTTGAACACAAGTCTTCCTGACTATCTTCCCATTAAGTTATTCTTCATTTTTGTATCCTCAGAATGAAGGGATGGGTTGCCTTTCTATTTCTATTCCCTCTACATGCAAGTGTCCTTAATAAATGTGACTTGAATTGAAATGAATAGATCTGAAAAAGTTAAATTCTATTCAGCACACTCTGTCTATGAATTGCCTCCCTCAGTTTTCCTATTAATATTCTTTTTATAACTTGGTCACTTAACTCTTTATAAGTCTAATATGGCAAAGAACTAGATGTTATGTATATGTTTTCTTTCTCATGCCCCTTACTCTCACCCAGAAAGTCCTTCGGTTTTTTTTTAAACTATTATAGATTCCAGCTTGTGTCAGAGTCTATCCGCTAAAGTAACTAGTCCTAGCCGTTTGATCAATACGATAAGCCTGGCCCCTTCAAATCCTATATTTGTTCATTCCTTCAGTTCTATATTAGACCATGTAGACACTATGAGATAAGAATACACTCGGGCACACTCTCATCCTTAACACATCAGCTTTGTCACCCATTTGGTTGTTGTGGCTAAAACATCTGGTAGAACAAAGATACTTGTTTATTTGTTTTGTGGTTTGCTTTGGTTTTCATTTCCTGCATTTCTAATATCCTGTTTGCTAAAAGGGAATATGGGGGGGGGGGTGGAGATCGAAACATGAAGGAAGCATTAGGTGATCTGAGTAAGCCAAAGGCTCTTCTGCCAGTATTTCTAGGGGTAAGGCTTCTCTCTGACATTTATCTGTTGTGACTCATTTTTCTCCCTGATGACAGATTTCAGAGAAGAGAATTGAACTTGATAGAACTCAGTCACATCCACTCCCACTTTGCTTTTCCTCACTTATATTCTACCAGCATTTCCCCTTGACATTCACTTTCAGTCATCAGAATTGATTTCCAAATGGACAGCCCTGACTGTTTTTCCCCCCAGAGAGTCTTCTTCTCTATCCCTGTACTGTAGCAAAGACAACAGGAAGAGATGGCAAAGGAGATCCTGGGGAAAACAAGAAAGAGATAAAACCTACAGAATTAGTTAGTAATGGGATGTGTCAGTTCTTAGAACAGAGTTGTATAGAAAAGAGTTTGAAGGGAAACATTAGAAAGGAATGCGAGAGGTGAGCTTTACACAGAAGAAAACAGTACAGCAAATCCAAATAGAACAGTAGAGCTCAGAGAAGTGGTGCCCTTGTGTATAAAATCAAGGATAACCATAATACTATCTGGCATTTATATTATGCTTTCAGGTTTGTAGCATGTTTTATAGAATTTACCTTATTTGTGCTTCACAAAATTCCTGTCTTAAAGGCATTATAATATTATCATACCCATTTTCAAATGACCATTCCCAAATTCAAAGAAATTAAGTGGCTTCAATGAGATTGGAGACATATTTATGAAGTGGTTATCATGTGCTAAGAAAAGTTCCAGGTTCTGGCAATACAAATGCAAATGTTTGTCCTCCAGGACTTTGTATTCTTCTGTTATAAGTGTCCCCCACAGTTAGGCCCTGAGCTAGGTTGTACAAAACCAAAACAAAACAAAAAACAGTTTCTGCTGTTCACATGCTTTCTTCAGTTCATAGCATTGTGAAAAGAGCACTGGATTCTGAACTGAAGGACTCTAATTCTTTTTAAAAATGAAGGAGGTGGTCTCCTGATCTGTAAGGGTTTGTAATTCTCAATTCTATGAATCTACACTTCATAGACTTCTCATAGCAAAAGATGCCAGTCAAGGTTATGTATTCACACATTCATCATGTCGAGCTTCTGGCTTAAACCTAATGCAATGCCAATGAATTATGTGACCCTTAATCTTTGACATTCCTATTAAGCCTATTTCATTTCAACTATCCACCTGACACGACTTTTCAACTTATTTCTGTGCCAATGTTTTCTTTGCCAGCTAAACCTCTGTTAACCGTTAGCCTTGCTAACCTCCCGTCTGTTGTTCAGGCTGACTCAATTATCTTTTAGTTAGTTGTTCCTTTATTGTAATAAATCCTTTTTGACTACATAGTGATTGATTATTCTTTCCCTCATTTCCACAGTACTTGAAATTTACAAGGAGCTTTTTGATTGTTCTTACCTTGGCATTCCTCTCCCCCAGTTCATTAGCTCCTTGGCATAAAATATACAACACATATGTGATTTTTGCATGTGCATTTTATAGTTTCAGTGACTTCATTTAAAATCAGTGACTCTATCCTAAAAAGAGTTGGAAAAAATCCCAGGACAGTTTCTAGAATTCATAATAGAAAGGAGAAGGCAGGGTTGTAAATTTGCTTTGGATAAATCCCTGATGATACCTTACCTAAGGTGTCAGAGGCAGAGGTGCAAGGGCATGTAGATTTAAGAGATGAGAATACTTTGGAATATGCTATCCATCTGAATAGCAATTCATTATCTTCCTAGACTGTGCCAGGGTTTTTCCAACTCATTTTCACTTCTTTGTAGCCTAACTTAGTGTTGAAAGCAGGTCTCCTGGTAGCCAAAGACAAACAATGTATCAACCTCTAGCACTGCTTCATTCAAGTCCTTTAGGAATAACCTTTTCATTAAGATAAGCAAATTCTGGAAGAAACCAATTGGTATAAAAATGTAGAGTTTTCTTTTTATCATGACCCAATTGGCTCATTTTTTCTTTTTCATATATCTTCCTAAATATTGGTCAATTTTAAGATTTTCTTATAGCTATCACTTTGCTTTCCCCCTCCCATCTTACTTAAAAATAGCCGAGCTGATACATTTTCACTGAGCATGAAGTCATTGCTAAAGATGTATGTTCTAAAATATTTTCTCTGATTTTTGCAGCTATGTAGTATGTAGAAAGATTTTTCAGTGACGCCTGGTACTGTCTGGGCAATTCAGAGTACCCCTTGAGGCATGAAATCCTCTGTGTTAAACCTAAAATAGTAATGTTCATTTCAATCATCTAGATTATAGCTGTAGCAATGTCCTACGGGTTAGATTTTTATCACAGATGACACTTCTCTATCCATGCTTCCTTGAGGTTTAAGCCTACTTAATGTGTTTTTCTTTAGTGAGCAACCAGTCTAACTCACCTGCTGTTTCTATGAAATGGAGCAAAAATGTGCCTTGATGAAAGCTAATAGCTGGTCTTTGTTTAGATATAATCTTCTCAATCAAGTTATTCTGGCATACACACCTGGTTTAGGCTGTGACTACTTCTATCAAGCAGAGCCCAGCTGATGAGGAAGGTGGAAGAGGAAAAAGCTGAGATTACAAAGGCATTGGGGATCTCAGAGTACAGGAAACAGTTCCTACCATGGAGGCCCAGTGCCTAGTGGTGAGAGTCAGTAGCTGATAACTCATGGCCTCTGTATCTGAATTGAAGTCACTTATTTTTAAGCAGAGGTATGGGAAAGGAAAGATAACCCTAAATAAAATAAATTTCATAAGAAAGAGGGAGCCAAGTTACTTACAAGGATTTTGGTTCAAGGTAGTTGTAAATCAGTTCTTTGGGTATAGGTTACCTAGTCAGCCAGGTTTCCATTGAAGATAGATCCTTCAAGAATGTATAGGATCAAGCTATTTTGTTGTCTGAATAATTCTGTGATCAGAATAGCAAGCTCTCATGCTGTACCTTTTTTTTCTTTGTCCCCTCATTGATTAAATGCAGCTTTATAGGACACTTTTTATCTTTAACACATCAATTATTTTATAGCCACAATTAAATAGTGAGGTTGTTTCTACAAGGCATCGCATGGGGCTGACAAAGGAATGTCTCCATGAAATATAAAAGTAAGGGTCACCTGTTGTTCAGGGAATTCATAAAAGGGTTACATGAACATATTATTCTGCCCTGATCTGGGGTAGGGAGGATGTCTTCTCATCACTTGGGCATTTTCCTTCATAGAACTAAAGCATCCTTTAGAAATGAATAATCAAATAGCACATTCTGGTCAAAAGCAACTTATTTCTCTGAACATTCACATCATTGAGTTTCATGAAACGTGTCTTGGTTTCATATCAAAGCCGTGACTCTGTCAGGAAAATCCTCCATAAATCATATTGCAGGAACAGTTCCTTAACTGCCGACTGTTTTCTTTTCAAATACCTGTTGTTAATCTTCCTGACAGTTCTAACACTGGGTGTGCCTGCAGCTTTGAATGCCACATGCTGTTGAAAACTTCAAGTAAAAGGAAAAAGACTATATACTCATGTCTCACTATACAAACTTTTTCTTTACATATTTCTTTCTCTTTAACAAATGATAATCATTTGTACCCATTTTTACTGTTCCTGACTACTTTTAGGGGTTATGAGACTAATATATAAATGGATGAATATAGTATTGGCTTAGATAATACCCTTACAATGGGGTCTCCTTTCCAGTTTTGTGCTAACACACCCACATGTGCAATAAAAAGTTTCTCTCAGGTTGATTATGCATTTGGCTTTTACCCTTCACTGAGAACTCCCTCCTCTCCTCTTTTCATCTTACATGATTCTAATGCTTTCCATTACTATCTCTTCTGTCAACCTTGTCTGCTTGCCTTGGCAAATTCCTTGACTTGCACCCTTCATCTCATTCCATCCTGTCTTCAGCAGATTTCCCTCTCTTTCAGCCTGAAACATTCACTAATCTTCAATGTCTCCTTGTCTACTGGCTGCTTCTTTGCTACTTAAAATTATTCTCACATTTCCCCCTTAGAAAACTCTCATTTGATTGCACCATCCCTGCTAGCTATCATACTACATCCTTTCTCCCTTTTGTAGCTGAACTCCTCGAGAAGGTGATCTACAATCAATGCTTCCACTTTTCTTTTCCCTCTCTTCTTAACTCTGCAGTCTGACTTCAGACCACATTATTCAACTGAATAATGCTCTTTCCAAAGTTAGTAGTTATCTCTTAAAAGGCACTTCTAAGTGCCTGCCTTCTGAGATTACTTTCATATAAATATGAACACACACACACACACAATACATTTTTTTTTGCATGTGATCTTACCCATTAGAGTGTGATCTCCTTGAAAATAGGGGCCATCTCTTTTCCTTTCCTTTGTACCTTAAGTGCTCAGCCCTCAGGAAATGTTTATTGTCTGATTTGCTATGTGAATTATCCTATGAAGATTTATTAGTTGAACAGGATTTTCTTACTGATCTCCCTGTTACTCTTCCTCCCACGTTTAGATTTTTAGTTGCTATTTTTTTTTTTTAATTTGGACATATTTGGGTGAAAGGAAGTGGCATTTTGAGGAGGGAAGGAAAGAAACAATCCATAATTTTCTTTTTTTTTTTTTTTGATGTACAGATTAACCTTGAAAACAATTTTCAAGGCATAGATTTTGTTTAAGGCATATGTCTGTATTACAACACAAACATTGCATGCATGCTGTATGACAGGAAACCCACACTTTTCATGGAATCAAAGAATTTCAGGAATTCAGAATAAGAAGAAATCTTGGAAGTCTAGTCTAATCCTAACCTGAGGAGCCATTAAAAAACAAAACAAAACAATTTAGCATCTAATTTCTACCTGGAGACTTCCAGGTAAATAATGAGTACTTTACAGAGCAGCCCATTTTTCTTTTGTATAATTCTTATCATTATGAAGTTTTTTCCTTGCTTCAGGACCAAACTTGCCTTTTTGCAACTACTATCCATCGTTCCTAGCTCTGATCTCAGGCCAAATAGGGCAAGTCTATTCTCTCGTTTAAGATATATCTTTTGAATGAGTTGAGTTCACTTCAAAAATATCTATTAAAGATTTTTACATAAGGCATTGTGCTAGAGCCTAAGGATCCAAAGTAAAAATGTGAAATAGGTTCTGTCCTCGAGGAACTTACATTCCAACCTTAGGATACTTTGTAGACTTAGAAAATTAATTACAAAATAAATTGAGGAAAGATGTAACGCTAACAACTAGGAAGACTGGGTAAGTGTTGTAGGAAGATGTTGAAATTGAGCTTAGCCTTGAAGAAAGGTAATGTTTAGGCAAGATGGAAGGAAGGATATTGTATATTTAAAGTTATATGAGATAACCTGTTCAAAAACACAGAAAAATATCAGAGAAATACATGGGACATATCATGATAAGGTAGGGGAACAGCTTATATTCCAGTTCACCTGGAATGTAGACAGTGCAAACAATACCAATGTGAAATAAAGATAAATTTTAATGAGATTATGAAGGATCTTCAGTGGTGTGATCAAACCTTTGCATTAGTAAAATGATTTTATCAGCTGTATGGATGATTGGATTGGACATTTGATGAAGCTGGAAACAAGGAGAACAGTTAAGAGGTTGTTGTAACAGTTTAGGAGAAAGAAGACTGATGAGTCCCTGAATGAGTGGTAGCTGAATGAGTGGAGAGTAGGGAACACATGAGAAAAGTTGTGAAGGCAATATTAGTATGACTTGGCAAGAGCTTGATCACCAGGGATGAGGGAGAAGGAAGATTCAAAGTTGTTTTTGAAGCTGCAAAATTAGGTGCCTGGTAGGGTAAGGGTACTCTCAGAGAGTCAGTAGAGTTTGGAGGGGTACTGAGTTCCGGGGGGGGAAGATAATCCTGGCTTTTCTGGACATATTGAATTTTAGATGTCCATAGAGCATTCAGGGAGAGCTGTTGTCTAGTAGGCATTTGCTAACACTTGAGCTGAAGAGAAATTAGGATTGTATATATGGACTTGGGAGTCCTCTCCTTAGAGATAATTATTAGGTCCACAGGAGCTGTTGAAATCATCTAGACAGAGAAAATCTTTATTAAAATTCATATTGATACTCTTATTGGAAAGAAAACTTTGAAATATGACATTCCCTCCCCTCATGAATGTGAGAAACTCATTCATAGCTATTAGTCTTAAGTAGTTTCCAAGGTTAGTAAAAATTAAGGGACTTATCTATGATAAAAACAATTAGCATTTATTAGAGGAAGGACTTGAATTCAGGTCTTCTTGTTTCCAAGACTATCCATCATTGCTTTTCAAGATTTTCAACTCCAACTCTCTCAATTTTCAAATGAGGAGAGTTTAAGGAAACCAAATGGTCAAGGTCAGAGCTATTTAGTAACAGAGCTTAGATGAAAATCCTGGTATTGGGAAAGACATCAGAGGTTATTTAGTTCAACAAATATATATGGGTTCTTATATGAAGGACCTGATGAACTCCTCACATAGTAACAACCCTAGATCAAGCTGTCATCACATCTTGCCTGGAGTATTGCAATACACTCCTAACTGGTCTTTCTGACTTCACCTTTTTTATATATCTTCCACACAGCTCCCAAAGTGATTTGCTTAAGTGTAGGTCTGAATTGGTTACTTTCCTACTTGATAAGGTATTATAGCTCCCTACTGTCTTCAGGATCAAGTGTAATTTCACCTTTATGTCTTCCTTTATCTATTTTGATGGTGTGTATGTTTCATAATATCCATGATTATTAGTAATGTAATGTACATATTCATAGCTATCATCTGTCTATACAGACATACATATATTTACAAATAAGCAAATATAGGCATGTTGGTTTGTGCTGGTTTATATTTACTGATGGTGAGCAGGATGAAAATAGTCTGGCACCACTTCTCTAAACAGTTGGGAGATAGACCCCTGAATGTTTTCAAATGTGAGAGTGATCTGTTCCTTATAGGGATTATGGCAACTGAATGGACCAAGGAGGAAAGAATTTTGTGCATTCCTTTATATTCCCAGCACTTAGCACAATTCCTGGCACGTAGTAGGTACCTAGTAAGTTCCTTGACTCATTGACAGGAACCAGGGATAACAGTTGGGAAGTTATTACAATGGTACTAAGGAGACCTATGGTCTCTTACATAGTATAATGGTACTACGGAGACCAGAATAAGGATTGAAAGTTAAATAAATAGGAAGGGATACATATGAAACATAGTGGAAACAGAATCTAGAGAACATGGCAACTGATTGTATATGGAGTGGGGTGATGGACAAAGAAGGGTTAAAGTCAATATTAAGATTTTCCACTTGGGTGACAAGGGGGAATATCAGAAATAGGAAAATTGGGTAAAAAGGTGGGTTTATAGAGGGAAGATAATTAGACCCATCCTTCTGGCTGGAAATCAGTGGTCCTATCATCATTTATTTATGAAGGAGATAGAAGAGGGGAGAAATCAGTTCCCATATAATCTGGGAAACAGGGTATCAGTAATCCAGCCTGGTAAATACCAGTGTGGTGTATGGCAACTGATACTGTATTTGGAGTCAGAGAACCTGGGCTTGAATCCTACCTGTTCCACTTCCTACAAAACCTTGAACGACTCATTAAATTTTTCTGGTCCTTAGTTTTTCCATCAATAAAATAAAGATGGTGAACTAAAGAAGTTAGTACTCTAAGGTTCTTTTCAGCTCTAAATCGGATGACATTTAGGTGGTTGTTTTCAGAAGTAGGGTGGAGGTAGGGCTAGATAGCACTCCTGTTTTTGAAAGACTAGAATTAGCACTTTACCCTATCACCATCAGAGGCTCTATTTCTAGTCAAGGTGGGATGGTCAGAATATGAATATTTAAACACATTTTGTGATTTTTATTGAAGTTGCCCTGATTTATATATGCTGGAAGCCTACTATTATCACTTGCCTGTAAAAGGCAAATACCCTCTATTTTCCATGAACATTCTGGGATAAACACAACCAAATTGCCAGAAGGCTTTATTCCCAGTGGCACTGTTTGCATGTAAAATGTGGCTTCTCTTGAACCCCATTTATTAAGGTCTCCTTCAGTTATGTCACTTCTCTTTCTGTCCCATTATCATCTTTCACTGGAATCAGACAAGTCATGCAGACTGAACAACCAGGAAATCATGGCCATATTCTCCTCTTTACTAGTTTCACTTGTGAAAGGTTCACTGATCTATGCTGGCAATGAATTAAAAAAGAATCCTCTTCAATATTCAACACAACATCATATATGAGTAATATTGGTGTTTTGAGTATTAATATTGACACTTTTGTAATTTGTCCCAAATTGCAGGCTCATTTGCATCATCTCCTTGTGATTCCACACCTGTGCAGCAAATTTTTGGGGGGTAAACATTTATGTCCCCATTAAACCTTGGCTCTGTTGCTGTATATAGTATATTGAGAAGCTCATTTGTTTTTTTTTTAAACAAATGCTTTATTAACTTCTGTTTTACATCATTCATTTCCGCCAGATTTTGAGTTACAATTATTTTCCCCCCATTATTCCCCTACCCAACCTCCCAGAATAGTAGTCCCACAAGATATCACTTCCTCCAATCTGCTGTCTCCCATACCTTCTCCCATACCCCCATCGACTTTTCCATTAGAGGAAGATGAATCTTTGTGTCCCAATGCCTGCGCATCTTATCTCCCTATTACAAGCGAAAGAGTATTACTAATAGTATTTATATATATTTGAAACATTTAATGTTACGACCTCGAATTTCAGATCCATTTCCTTCCTCCCTTGTCACCCATTCCTTCTTGGGAGATAAGTAATTCAGTATATGTTGTACATGTCTAGCTATGCAAAACATTATCATAGTAGATATATTGTACAAGGCTGCTTATAATTCCCTCCCACTCATCCCACCCCCCACCTGGTCCATTCCCTACATGATCCTGTCCCTCTTCTATAGTGGGTACTTCCAACCTCCCCTCCCCGCAAGGATGCCCTCCCATCCATCATCCCTCCTCTCATCCCCCTTCCCCTATCCTGCTGCAGGTTGAGATATCCCATTTAGTATGTATGTCATTTTCTCCCTGAACCAGATTCAATGGGAATGTGGTTTTGTCTTTTTAGCCTTCCTTATTCTCCCCCTCCTTTGCAACCACTTCCCCTTGCTTCTTCTACATGGGATAGTTTACCCTACCCTGTCTCTCCCCATCTCCTCTTGCCACTTTCCTCTCTCACCTCATAATTTCATCCCTTGAGTATTCTCCCTTCCCAACAAATTCAACCTATGCCCTCTATCCATATATAACTGTAACCATATACACACACATTCACATATGTATTCATATGACCACACCCCCTTCTTCCATTATTTTCATAGTGAGAAAGATATCATCAGTCACAGTTATTGCTTTTCCATATAGGAATGTAAATAGTTCAACTTTGATAAGTTCCTTTTGATTTCTTTTCCCTGATTACCTTCTCAGGCATCTCTTCCTTCTTGAGTCTGGATGTCAAATTTTCTATTCAATTCTGGTTTTTCCTCAAGAATGCTTGAAAGTCCTCTATTCCACTGAATGACCATATTTTCCCCTGAAACAAAATACTCAGTTTTGCTGGGTAGGTGACCCTTGGGTTCATTCCCAGCTCTTTTGCCCTCTGGAATATCATATTCCATGCCCTTCGATCCCTCAGTGTAGAAGCTGCCAGGTCCTGGGCTATTCTGATTGTGTTTCCACAATATAGAAATTGTTTCTTCCTGGCTGCTTGTAGTATTTTTTCCTTGATCTGGGGATTCTGGAACCTGGCTATAATATTTCTGGGAGTTTTCTTTTTGGGATCTTTTTCAGGAGGTGATCGATGGATTCTTTCAACCTCTATTTTGCCCTCTGGATCTAAAACATCAGGGCAATTTTCCTTGAGAATTTCTTGAAGGGTGATTTCTAGGTTCTTTCTTTGATCATGGCTTTCAGGCAGTCCAATAATTTTAAATTGTCTCTCCTGGATCTATTTTCCAGGTCAGTGGTTTTTCCCATGAGATATTTCACATTGCCTTCTAATCTTTCGTTTGTTTGGATCTGCTTAACAGCATCTTGATTTCTCATAAAGTCATTAGCTTCCATTTGCTCCAGTCTAACTCTGAAGGAATGAATCTCCTCAGTGAACTTTTGAGATTCTTTTCCATCTGGCAAATTCGACTTTTTAAGGCATTCTTCTCCTCATTGCCCTTTTGGGCCTCCTTTGCCATTTGAGTTAGTCTATTTTTTAAGGTGTTGTTTTCCTCAGTCAGGCTGTTGACCCTCATTTCATACTTTTCCTGCATCCTTCTCATTTCTCTTTCCAATTTTTCCTCCACTTCTCTTATTTGATTTTTAAAGTCCTTCTTAAGGTCCTCTATGGCCTGCAACCCGCTCATGTTTTCCCCTGGGGCTTTTGGAGCAGGACTTCTGACCTCACAGTCCTTTTCCCGCTCTATGACCCCAAAATAGGAGTCTAGGGTTGCATTTTTCTGTTTCCTTTGCCTTGGCATGTTGCCACTTAATTGCTTGACTTTTGGGCTTGTTGCCTCACTATGGCTTTAAGGCCAGCTAGATGAATTTTCGTCCCAAACGTGTGGGGGGGCAACTTCCGTTTCTGGCAAGCTGTAAACCCACCCACAACTTCCACCCTAGATCACAATCCAGATCCAGGGAGGTTAAAGCAAGAGCGATTACCCCCAAGACTGATCGCTGGATCTCCCCACGATTTGTAGGCTGGGAGCCAGAAATGCCTCTGAAAACTACAAAATGGCATGTCTCCTCAGCGGCTTCTAGCCCCCAGGGGAGGGAGCTGACGCATTCCCCAAATACAGGCCCCAAAGTCCATAGGACACTAACCTCTTACTTTGTCCTAGGCATGTCTATGTTGATAATTCTGGAATCGCCACAGCTCCTGGTGTTCTGGGGTTCCTCCAGCCTGCTGCTGGCCCTTCCGCCCTGGAGCTAAAACCTCGGCTCATGCGGACCTGGGCTCGGCTCGGCTCGGCTCCTGAGCTCTGCGCGCTGCCGGCTCCCAGACCGCTGCGCTGGTCCTTCCTGAAGGGCTGCTGGGCTGTCCTCAGCGGGAGGTTAGCTTCTCTGTGTCATTCTGTGGGTGCTGGGGCTCCAGAAGTTGTTCACAGTCCTTTTTTACATAGTTTGTGGGGAATCTGGGGGCAGAGAGGCTTGGAAGAGCTGTTTCTACTCCGCCATCTTGGCTCCGCCCCAGCTCATTTGTTTTCTAACCATTTCTAACCAAAGACTCAAAACTATGAACTTGATTCTTCATAATTCCATCTTAGAGACTTTATTCATACTTCTAGTAACCAGATGAGATTTGGAAATACCCACCCATACACTTAGTGGGGCAACAGTATGATTTAATGCTAATTCAGAGGATCAGAGACCAAGTATTAGCAAATCTTCAACAGCGCATTTTATAATACAACTTATTTCCACATGGTACCCTGTGCCCAGAATGTCTCTCCATCCCTCATTTTTACTGAGGGAAATCCTATCTGTCCTTTAGGCCTCAAGAATCACCTCACTCAGTTTGAACCTCCCTCAGCCCTATCTGGAACTCTTCTTTCTTTAACCTTGTATAATTCTTGGTTTTTGGAGCACCCTTTTTTGTCGTTATTAAATTATTTACATAAGTATTTAAGGTTTACAAAACACCTTCCACCACTTCAGAGATAAGAAAACTAAGTCTTAGAGAAAGTAAAGTGAATTGCCCAGTTTTACACAGCTATTACATCTTACCAATTCTACATTTGGATTTAACTTATGTATCCCCATACCACATTCTCTTCCCATTTTACCATGTGGTCTCTTTTCTGAGGCTCACTTTCTTCCTTCCTACCCACTTACCAATTTTGGCTTTTTGTGGTCTGCTCACTATGTAGAGGGAGCTCCTATATTAGATGCAAAGAGGTTACTATGACAATTAGTGATACTTGTACAAATGAGTAGAAAGGAAGGGGGGAATAAGAATTAGGTCCTTGGAGGTTTAATAAGGAGATGTAGGGTTGTTTTTTTGTTTGTTTGTTTGTTTGTTTTTTAAGCAATTGGGGTTAAGTAACTTGCTCAAGGTAGTCATTATTTATGTGTGGGTGCTCATTTTCTGAAGCCGGATTTGATACCTGATCATCCCAACTCCGGGGCCAGCGCTCTTACTCACTGCGTCACCTAGCCACCCCCAGAGGAGATGTAGGTTTTAGTCATGGCTTTGCTAACAATTGACACTGGACAAATCACTTCCCCTCTCTGGGCCTCAATTTCTTTATATGAAAAAGGAGTAGGTTAGACTATATGATTTCCGATGTTTTTCCCAAGTCTAAGATTCTATGAATCTGTGTGGGTATGTGTTTCAAACTATCAATGTAACATGTATTTATTAGGAACCTATTAAGGTTAGACATTGTTCTAGATTTTTGGAGATATAAAGACATACATGAAACAAACTCTGTTCTCAATAAAACAATCCTCTGTTTAATATGGGATAAAGTCATGTTACAAAAAAACCCAACCAAACAAAAAGATTTGTGATCAAGAAATGCTCCAAATGGCATATCAGGATTATGTGTGGCCTGAACAAGAGGTGAATGATGAGATACAGGCTCTGGGAACCCCCTTGAACTCTGACTGAATCTTCCCATTTCATGAGGCATTTGCCTGAGGCCATAAACCTTTCATTGTGGCTCCTCTAGTACTAGCCTAGCCCTCCTTTGTCCAGCCCTCCCACCCTTGACCCTCCCAAACCTTCCATTGTCTCATCTCCAGGGAGCCTCCAGCTACTTCCCACCTTAATCTCTTATCACTGAAGTCTGACCTCATTTGACTCCTCTGGAAGACCCTCCTGAAACTCCTCCTCTAGACCAGCCCTAGATTCCTCCCATAACCTTTCTGTATTTAAGACCCCATCTTGCCTCCTTGAGGTGTGAGAGTGAAAGAGAATTATCTAGCGCAGACTCACTCTGTGTCAGATGATTCTGGCTCGCTTGTCTAATGCAAGTGTCACAGATAGAATTTTCTAGCATAGATTTGCTCTGTGTCTAATACAAGCCCTCTTGTCCAATGCAAGCCTTACAGATACAGAGGCTCCTTAAGAGTCTACCCAATATGATGGACGTTTAATAAACTTTTGCTTTTCTTTGGCTGAGAGAAGACTTGAGTTAAATTTGTTCGGAAGGACCTGATGTGTTTGTATTCTGGGGTCTCGGGCACCCCTAACCCTATACCTCAACATTTATGTTTCCTTTACCACATGAGTGAAGTTGACACATGGTGACCAAGAAGGATAATCATAGGGGTAGTTTAAATGTTCCATTGGTATCTTCAGAATTTGAAAAGACTCAGAAGGCTTTGAAAACTGGGTAAATTGGAGTATTTATAGACAAATCTGATCAAGAATTCTATGAAATAAGCACAAGATTAAGGAGAGAAGAATAAGGAGCCCAAATCTATCTCTTATAATGATCACAAATCCATTGAGGTATGGTTGTAATTCTATTTCTAAATTATTATATTCTATTTTAAATTATTCTATTATTCTCATTTCAGGAATGATCATGCTAAGATGGCACTATGGATGAAAAATCAATCCCATAGAAAAAGTCCCTTTGTCCATTAGAGTCAACACCTATCATTGCAATGTCAAAAGAAGAACTCACTTTTCTTTAGTGTTTTAAAGGTTACAAAACTCTTTCATCACAACCCAACAAGGTACCCCTATCTTACAAATGAGGAAATAATGGCAGACAAAAGCAGCTAGTCTAGTGTATACCTTTTCCTTGTGTTTCTGGTATGGCAAGTGACTCAAAAAAGCTATTGACTAGAGACCCACTGTGCATTAAAATTCTGCTGAGTCAGGTCAGACTCACTAACTTCATTCAATTTCAAATCAGATTGCCCCACTGACTAAGAGCATAATAGACCTGGAGGGGGCTTAGGGAGTTTATCTGGTCTGATAACTTAGGCAAATTGAATGTCTTAATCATCCAGGACTGATCAGTGGGTGGCTTCCAGAGGATCTGATCTTTTTCCAGATGCCCAGTGTTTTAATGTTTAGAGGTAGCCATCTAATGTTTAGAGACTAACCATCTGGCCTCAAGCAAACATCCTGGCCCTATCTGCTTCCCCCAGGAAGCCTAATGAATGAAGAACAAATTCAGGAAACAACTCTTGTCTTTCCTCTTTCTTTCCCATGCTGATTACCTTTGAGCAAATATTTGGTCCCTCAATTCATGTAGAAGATAATAGGACTGAACATGACAATAATTTATGAGGATAAAATCCCCCCTCTGCTAGCCAAATCACAGGGATTTATCTGTAAATCTGCCAATAAGTTATCAAAAAATACAAGCAATATGTGGCATGTAGATGAAACGGAGACTTTGCTATTGTAGTATAGTTATTTTGTTTTTCAGATCAGATGAAAGGACCCTGTGGATATTGCTCTCTTTAAATGGACACACAGTCCCAACAACATATAGCCAAGTTTGACTTGGAGATGTTAGAAAGAGCTAAGAATGAGGCAACAATGTATCCCTGTGTGATGGCATGACAGTACCTTCTTTACACATTGTTTTGTAGAGAAGTCCTCCATCACAACCACCAACATTAGCACAAACTGACAACTAACTACCATTCTTGAAACATAAAAATACCCTTTAATGCAGCAAGGCATATTAAGGAAAAATCGGGCTTTAACATATATCAGGAGAACCATCACCATCTCTTCCCCTCCTCCCCTTCAGTGGAGACAGGTTAGAACTCAGAGGCCAAGAGGCCTAGAAATAGCAATAATCCCTAACCTCTCAGACCATGAATGGGACCTGCTTCCAGACTAGCCCCTGGAGCATCACTGAGAGAAATACCCCAATCTGGAGGAGACCTGCCATACCCGCCAGCATGATTGCCGATCACTGCCACTGATGAGGAAGAAAGGTCAAGAGCCAGTCTTCCAGTCTCTTCCTAGGGGTTATAGTTTAAGGTCAGAACTCTGGTAACTTCCTCTGAAGGTGCTGCAAAGATCACCCACTCAGCAATTGTAACTACCAAAGACCCAGAAGAGAAAGTTTTCACCACTAAAGTCCTTGGTACTGTCAAATGGTTCAACACCAGAAATCAATAAGGTTTTATTTATGGAAATGACATTAAAGAAGATTCTTTACCATCTGCTTTCATGCTATACTGTAAAGTCCATGAACCTTTCTATCTGAATTATAGCTAAAACATCCTATATGTGTTATTTTCTCCTACTAGAATGTGATTCCTTGAGATCAAGGACTGTCTTGCTTTTCTGTCTCCCCAGCACTTAGCACAGTGATGTGCACATAATGAACACTCAGTAAATGCTTCTTCATCTAATTCATTCACCTGGTCATAATGATAGGCTCTGGAAATCCCCTTGAAATCTTCTTGAATCTTCCCATTTGATCTGGCATTCTCCTGAGGCATCTACCCATCTCAGTCAACTGACCTTTCATTGGTACCTGGCACTACCATAGATTTCCCACCCTTGATCTAATCTAATCCTCATTTTCCCTTGGCCATGTGGTCCAGGTCCCTGGCATTCTGGTCCTTCTCTGTTATCTCAGTCACTCCAGCCTATTGGCCATTCCTATCAAGATCCTCCCTAGACCCCTCCTCCAGTCACCCCAGGCTACTTGGCCTCTCCTAGATTCTTCCCACAGTCCTTCTGTATAAAAGACCCATCTTGCCTACATGAAAGTGCTTATATTCCATCTGGCCCACTTACATGAACAACACAAATGTTCAGACTCCTTTAAGAGTCTGACCAAAATGGTGGATCTTTAATAAACTTTGTTTTTCTTTGGCTGAAAGAAGGCTTGGGTTGAATTCGTTCAGGCAGGAACCACGTGTTGCTATTTTGGGGTTCCATCACCCCTAAATCTCAACAATGTCGCTGTATTCCTCAAATAAATGTAATTTCTAACTTTATCAAATAAAATATAATGCTTTTCCTTGGTGTTCAAGACCCATCATAGTCTGATACCACCAAACACTTCAAACTTTATCTCACATTTTTTTCACTGCAAATTTCTCTCCTGAACAACAGTCTTGAATAAAATATTCAGTCCTTTTTCAATCATCTCTGGCTCTTTGTGACCCCCATTTTGGGGTTTTCTTGGCAAAGATACTAAAGTGGTTTGTTATTTCCTTCTCCAGTTTATTTTACAAGTTAAGAATCTGAGGCAAACAGGGTTAAATGACTTGCCAGGATCACACAACTAATAAGTATGTGAAGCCAGATTTGAATTCAAGAAGATGAGCCTTCCTGACTCCAGATCTGGCACTCTTATGCACTGTTCCACCTAACTGCCTTGTCTTGAATCACTAACTGTCCATTGTACTTCTGTTTATTATATTTCAAGTTACATGTTCCACAGGCACATTAAACTCAAACATTTAAAACAGAACTCATTGGGGGGGAGGAGCCAAGATGGTGGAGTAGAAACAGCATTTCCAAAGTGCTCTGCCCCACACAAATTTCAAACAATGTGAAAAGGGGCTCCGAACAACTTCTGGAGCCACAGCACCTACAGAACAGCACAGAGAAGCTAACCTGCTGAGGACACCCAGCAGCCCTGCAGGGAGCAGGCAGCACGGTGCTCTGAGAGCAGGCAGCACAGTGCACTGGTAACCTACAGCGCAACATGCAGAGCCAAGCCCAGGTGCACGGTTTTAGCCCCAGGGCAGCCGGGGCTTCAGCTGGCTGGAAGAACCCCAGAACACCAGCATTTGTGGCAATTCCAGATTTATCAGCACAGATATGCCTAGGACAAAGTGAGAGATTAGTGCCCTATGGACTTTGGGAGCAGTATTTGGGGAACACGTGGCTTCCTCCCCTGGGGGCAAAAAGCTGCTGAAGAAACAGCTGCACAGAAGCCATTTTGCAGCTTCAGTAGTGGCTCTAGCTCATGGTCTGCGAACTGTAGGGAGATCCAGCTATCAGTCTGGGGGTTAATCGCTCTTGCTTTAAACTGCCTGGATCTGGATTGTGGTCTAGGGGGGAAGTTTGGGGTGAGTATCCAACTTGCCAGACTGGGTGGTGGCTTTACAGAGTCTACCCAACTGGCAGAAGTTGTGAAGACCCCACGTTTGGACGGAAGCTCCCCTGTCTGGTGGCAGAGTCCTACTGTGGCAACAAGCCCAAAAATCAAGTAATTAAATGGCAACGTGCCTAGGCAAATGAAAAAAAATAAACAGAAAAGTTCAACATTGGACTCCTATTTTAGGGGCAAAGAGGCTCAAAGCATGGAGGAGGACTGTGAGGTCAAAACTCCTGTACCACAAGCCCCAAATGAAAATACAAGCTGGCTACAGGCCATAGAGGACCTTAAGAAGTAGATAAGAGAAGTGGGGGAAAATTTGGGAAGAGAAATGAAAAAGATGCAAGAAAAGTATGAAATGACAGTCAACAGCCTGACTGAGGAAAATAACACCTTAAAAAATAGACTAACTCAAATGGCAAAAGAGGCTCAGAAAGGCAATGAGGAGAAGAATGCCTTAAAAAGTCGAATTTGCCAGATGGAAAAAGAATCTCAAAAGCTCACTGAGGAGATTCATTCCTTCAGAGTTAGACTGGAGCAAATGGAAGCTAGTGACTTTATGAGAAATCAAGATACTATTAAACAGATCCAAACAAATGAAAGAATAGAAGGCAATGTGAAATATCTCATAGGAAAAACCATTGACCTGGAAAATAGATCCAGGAGAGACAATTTAAAAATTATTGGACTACCTGAAAGCCATGATCAAAGAAAGAACCTAGAAATCATCCTTCAAGAAATTCTCAAGGAAAATTGCCCTGATGTTTTAGACCCAGAGGGCAAAATAGTGGTTGAAAGAATCCACCGATCACCTCCTGAAAAAGATCCCAAAAGAAAACTCCCAGGAATATTATAGCCAGGTTCCAGAATCCCCAGATCAAGGAGAAAATACTACAAGCAGCCAGGAAGAAACAATTTCAATATTGTGGAAACAAAATCAGAATAGCCCAGGACCTGGCAGCTTCTACACTGAGGGATCGAAGGGCATGGAATATGATATTCCAGAGGGCAAAAGAGCTGGGAATGAACCCAAGGGTCACCTACACAGCAAAACTGAGTATCTTGTTTCAGGGGAAAATATGGTCATTCAGTGGAATAGAGGACTTTCAAGCATTCTTGATGAAAAAAACAAGAGTTGAATAGAAAATTTGACATTCAGACTCAAGAAGCAAGAGATGTTTGAGAAGGTAATCAAGGAAAAGAAATCAAAAGGAACTCATCAAAGTTGGACTATTTACATTCCTACATGGAAAAACAATAACTGTGTTTGATGAAACCTTTCTCATTATAAAAATAATTGAAGAAGGGTACATGGCATATGTTCACAGGTATACATGGATAGAGGGCACAGGTTGAATTTGATGGGAAGGGATGATTCTTTTTTCTTTTTTTTTTCGAGGGCAATTGGGGTTGGGTGACTTGCCCAGGTTCACGCAGCTGGGTTTTTGTTTGTGTGTTGGGTGACTGGGGCCGGATCCGAGCTCGGGTCCTTCTGGCTCCGGGGCTGGCGCTCTGCTCGCTGTGCCACCTAACCACACTAAGGAAGGGATGATTCTTAAGGGGAGAAGTCAAGAGGTGAGAGAAGAAAGTGGCAAGAGGAGATGGAGAGAGACAGGGTAGGGTAAACTATCTCATGTAGAAGAGGTAAGGGGAAGTAGTTGCAGGGGAGGGAAGAATAGGAAGGCAAAAAGGCAAAAGCATATTCTCATTGAAGTTGGCTCAAGGAGAGAATCACATACATAATAAATGGAATATCTTACCCTCACTCACTCTCCTGAGTAGGGGAAAGGGGGATGAGAGGAGGGATGATGGAGGGAAGGCCATTCTGGGGGGAGGGGAGATTGGAAGTACCCACTATCAAAGAGGGACAGGATCAAAGTAGGGAATGGACCAGGAGGAAGATGAGATGGGTGGGAGGGAAATATAAGCAGTCTTTTACAATATATCTACTATGGTAATATTTTGCGTAGCTATACATGTACAACACATACTGAATTGCTTATCTTCTCAGAGGGAGTGGGTGACAAGGGAGGAAGGGAATGGATCTGAAAATCGAAGTTTAAAATTAAATGTTTCATAAGATGTCCAGGCATTGGGGCTCAGGGATTCACCTTGTCCTAATGGCAAAGTCGAAGGGCATATGGGGGAAGATATGGGAGAGAGCAGATTGGATGAGGGGATATCTAGTGGGACTGCTATTATGGGGTGGTGGGTAGGGAAAAAATGGGGGAAAAATGTAATTCATAATATGGTGGAAATAAATGATATAAACCAGAAAAAAAAATAAACAGAACTCATTGTCTTTTACTCACTTCCCTATTTCTGTTGAGGATCCAAACATATCTCCAGTTTCCCAAGTTCATAGTCTCAGCTCTCCTTTCTCTTTATCCCTCATCCACCTCTTGGTAAATCTTTTTTTTTTTTTTTTTTTGCTTTTTGGAGGGGAATTGGGGTTAACTTGCCCAAGGTCACCCAGCTAGGTTTTTGTTTGTGGGTGCTTCAAGTGTCTGAGGCTGGATCCAAACTCAGGTCCTTCTGATTCCAGGGCCAGCTCTCTACTCACTGCGCCACCTAGCTGCCCCATCTTGGTAAATCTTACCAGTTCTCTCTCCCAACATTTGACTAGGGACTGACTTTATCCTTATTATTCACATGGACTGGACTCTACTTGTCCCCTTCCCTTTATTAATTTGTAAAGCAGACAATTCCACTTTCCCCTTCCCTTCATTGATTTGTAAAACAGACAACTCCACCTTCCTCTCCCCTAATTGTTCTGTTAGCAAGCACAACTCCTATCCCTTCCCTTCCCCTAATTGATCCATGGGCAGGAGTTTCAGCCTAGGGTTTCTGCTGGTGGGAAGTTCAAATGTACACTGACCAATCACTATAGTTTCAGCTTACATAACCTAGCTATGGAACTTCTATAAAAACGGCACTCTGTGCCAATCAACTGTCTAATTTGGGTGACCATGCACCCCGACAGTCCCAAGGTAATAAATCCATGCACGTTCTAATCTCGGGGATCTTCTGTCTCATTTCATTCAGGTACAACAATCACCTTAGTTCAGACATTCAGAGCATCTTGTCTCAAGTACGTTTTCAGTTTCTCCCCCTTCCAAAGTATCCTCCAATACATCTGCCAAACTGATATTCATAGAGTTCAGCTCTGAATATAAATGACGTTTTCTTCTAACCACTGAGGCAAGTAGGTGACAAGTCCTTGCTTTGGAGTCAGGGAGACCAGAGTACAAATCTGGTGTCTTAACACTTTCTAGCTTTCTGCCCCTGGGCAAGTCACTTATCTCTATCTGCCTCTTTTTCTTCCACTCTAAAATAAGAATAATAATAGCATCCACCCCCAGGGTTCTTGTGGGGATCAAATGAGATAATATTTGTAAAGTACTTAGGAAGGGAATAGGTGCTTTATAAATGCTTATTTCCTTCCTTCAGTTGTAGACTAATTGTTCTCTATTTGCCTCTATGATAAAATAAATGCCTTTGTTAGGCATTGAAAGTTCTTCCCAATCTGACTGCAGCTTGTCTTTCCAGGATAATTGTAGTTTACTTTCCCTGAGTTAATCTGGGTTTCAGTCCAACTGTTTTACTAGCTATTAACTGAACATGATATTTATCCTATATCCTTGTGCCTTTGTATCCATGTTCAAAATGCACTTCCTCCTCACCTTTGCCCTGTAGACTCCCTACACTTCCTTCAAGGTTCATCTCAAATTGAGGCTAATTACTGCTGAATAGGGCTGGTGGAAATTATGAAACTGTGCCACTTAACTCCACAAAAGGAGTATTTTATCTGTTGTTGTCATTTGTCCTTTGGACATCTCATTTTGGCCCTCAACACCACTAGACAAACATTTTATTCCTTTCTGATTGATTTCCTATCCCACTCTCAATAATGACTTTCTCATCTTTTATTAAACATCCCATATGCCTTACCCACTGGAGTAGCGAAGTGACATGGTGGATAAAATGCCCAGCCTGGAGTGAGGAAGACTCATCTTTGAATTCATCTGAGTTCAAATCTTAGTCTCATATTATGGGGTACAGGCTCTGGCAACCCCCTTAAACTCTAGTTGAATCTTCCCATTTGATGAGGCATTTGCTAGAGGCCATAGGCCTTTTTTTGTGGCTCTGCCCAAATCTCTATCCCTCCTTTGTCCAGCAACTTCCTACCCTTGATCCTCCCAATACCCAAATCTCCAGGTAGCCTCCAGCAACTCCCCACCCTTATATCACTCATTTATTGGAGTCTGACCCCATTAACCCCTCCTGAAGACTCTCCCCAAACTCATTACTGGAATCTAACCTCATTAACTCCTCCTGAAGACCCTCCCCAAACTCCTCCTCTAGACCACCCCTAGATTCCTCCCACAACTTTTCTGTATATAAGACCCAGTCTTGTCTCCATGTATGTGAGAGCGCCTTAGAATTTTCTAGTGCAGACTTGCTCTGTGTCAGATGATTCTGGCCTGCTTGTCCAATGCAAGCCTTACAGATACTACCCAATATGGTGAACTTTCAATAAACTTTGCTTTTCTTTGGCTGAGAGAAGACTTGAGTCAATTCATTTGGCAGGACATGGCATGTTGTTATTTTGTGGTCTCATGCACCTCTAACCTAAACCTTATTTTATAATGATCTCTACATCAGACACTAGCTGTGTGACAATGGGCAAGTTATAGAACCCTGTTTGCCTCAGCTTCCTCATCTGTAAAATGACGTAGAGAAGGAAATACAAATCATTCCAGTATGTTTGCCAAGAAAACCCCCAAATGGGGGGGTTCATGAAGAGTTGGACACAACTGAAATGATTGAACAACAGCAAATATACTCTCCATACTCTCAGCCAATGAACGCTGGCTCATACTTTACAAAAAAAGAGACTATTTTCTGCATGTTTCTCTTTATCCTTTCTTCCTAATCTCCCATCTTCCTTCACTATGACTCTTCTTTCCCGTATCAGAAGAAGAGGTGTCTTCAGTCCTTCCATGCATCCTGGATCCTATCTTCCTCTATCAACCCACACAGTTTTCTTCAATTTATCTCTATCTTCTTACTGCTTCTAGGCTGCCTACAAATACAGCCATGTTATTTCCATTCTTAAAAGCAAACAAAGCTAAAACCAAAATTCAGTGGATCTTCCCCTTTTTCACTGTTATCTTCCTGTTTATCTCTCTTGCCCTTCAAGGCTAAACTGCTTGTGAAGGACTTCTCACCACTTCCTCCCACAGACATCTAAATCCTCTACATCCTGGCTTCCAGATTCACCATTCGGTTGAAACTTCCCTCTATGGAGTTAATCTCTAATCTCTTATTTGTCAAATCTAATGGTCTTTTTTCAATACTGATTCTCCATGATCTCTCTATACCATTTGAAAATATCACTATCTCCTTTCAGGTACTCTTTCCTCTAGATTTTTTTTGACACTGACCTCCCTTGCTCTTCTCCTATGTTCCCAACTACTCCTTTTCGCTATCCTTTACTGGTTCTTCATGTCCTCTATTTGTGAGTGCCACTCAAGTTTCTATCCTTCTCTTTTCACTCTGTGCTTACTCACTTGGTGACCTCATCAGCTTTCATGGGTTCAATCATAATCTCTATGGAGACTCTGGGAACCCCCTTGAGCTCTGATTGAATCTTCCCATTTGATGAGGCATTTGCGTGAGGACATAAACCTTTCATTGTGGCTCTGCCCAAACCTTTGTTACTAGCTTGGCCCTCCATTGTCCATCTACTTCTTACCCTTGAACCTATAAAAATATCTGTGTCCAAATCAACTGTTACCTGACCTCATTAACTCCTCCTGAGGACCCTCCCCAAACTCATTGCTGGAATCTGACCTCATCTGACTTCTCCTAAAGATCCTCCCCAAACTTCTCTCTTAAACCACCCCTAGATTCCTCTCACAACCTTTCTGTATATAAGACTCCATCTTGTCTCCGTGTGTCATGAGAGTGACGTAAAATGACCTAGCACAGACTGTGTCCAATACAGGTGAACTTTTTTTTTTAAAGCAATCAGGGTTAAGTAACTTGCTCAAGGTTACAGGGCTAGTCATTATTTATGTGTGGGTGCTCATTTTTTGAGGCCGCATTCGATCTCGGGTCATCCCAACTCTGAGGCCAGCGCTCTTACTCACTGCGCCACCTAGCTGCCCCTAGCAGGTGAACTTTTAATAGACTTTGTTTTTCTTTTGCTGAGAGAAGACTTGAGTCGAATTCATTTGGCAGGACCCGGTATGTTGGTATTTTGGGGTCTCTAGCACCTGTAACCTCTTCATTTTATGGTAACCTCTTTGAATTTAAACCTCATTATTTTATTATGACCCTCTTTAAGATGATCTCTAAGTTTCTTCCTAAAATCACATCAGCCCTAGAAATTATACCTCATCAGTACCCTCTGACCACTGGGGTTCCTTCCCTCCCTCTAACGAGAAGATAAAGACCTCTCTTCCCAAAACTGCAATTTAAGGAGGAAGCACAGGTCAGCCATCTCTCTATTTCCCACATGGCTCCACTTTTCTGTTCTGTGTTGCCAACTTTTGTATGTAAATTTCCTTGTACTCTCCTTCATGTCTAGAATTGGTTCCTCTTCCCTTATATCCATCTTGTACTTTGTTCATAGCCTAACTAGGGACCCACCTACCCCACGAAGTCTTTCCCATTCATAAGCATTCCACAACTGAAGAGTAATTCATAGGATGATAGGATCATATATATATAAAGCTGTCTATCAGTCAATGCTGTTTGTACTTAATTTTTAAAGGGGACAATGTCATCAGGGAGGTGATACCATGACATTGAAGTAAGTTGGATTTCAGTGAGCCAAGTCACCAGCCTCACTTTCTCCTCCAGAGCCATTTGGGTCCAGTGGCCAGATATAGATCAGGTCAGCTGGAGATGGTCCAGGGTGCACTGGTGGACCTTGGCCTTTTCAAGCTAAGGTCTTCAGTGATTAAAGCTTGATAAGAAATGAGGCAGTGGCGGCTAGGTGGCGCAGTGAGTAAGAGCACCTGCCTCGGAGTTGGGATGACCCGACATCATATCCGGCCTCAGAAAATGAGCACCCACACATAAATAATGACTAGCCATGTAACCTTGAGCAAGTTACTTAACCCCAATTGCTTAAAAAAAAAAAAAAAGAAAAAAAAAGAAATGAGGCATCCTGAGTTATTGCCAGTTCTTCTAGCTCCTCAGTCAACAAAAAGACTTTTCATTACTAGACAACATTAGTATCCCAGTCACTCATAGTCTAAAAGGAGGCTGAGCAAAATTTCAGTGTTTAATTGGATCCAGGAGATGGCAGCTAGCTGACACAGTGAATAGAGTGAGTACCCTGCCTGAAGTCAGGAAGACAGCTTCCTGAGTTCAAATCTGGCTTCAGATATTTACTAGTTGTGTTGATGAGTTTCAGGCTCTGGGGACCCCCTTGAACTCTCCTTGAATCTTCGCACATGAGGCATTTGCCTGAGGCCATAAGCCTTTCATTATAGCTTGGCCTGTCACATTATAGCTTCTCTGTCACTAGCCTAGCCCTCCATTGTCTAGTTACTCTTCCCCCTTGATCCTCCCAAATCTGTTACCCTTAAACTAGTCCAACCCTCCATTATCTCATCTCCAGAGAGCCTCCAGCTACTTCCCACCCTTAATCTATCATCACTGGAGTCTGTCCTCATTGACTCCTCCTGAAGAACTTCCCCAAACTCCTCCTCTAGACCACCCCTAAATCTTCCTATAACGTTTTTGCATATAAGACCCCATCTTGTCTCCATGAAGGAGCCAAGAAATATCTAGCACAGATTCACTATGTCAGATGATTCTGGCCCGCTTGTCCAATAGAAGCATCACAGATACCAAGACTCCTTAAGAATCTACCCATTATGGAGAACCTTTAATAAACTCTGCTTTTCTTTGGCTGAGAGAAGAGATGAGTTGAATTCATTTGGCAGGACCCAGCATGTTGGTATTTTGGGGTCTTGAACACCCCTAAACCTTAAATATCAACATTTTATGGTTTTCTGACCTCAACAGTGTGACCCTGAATAATTCACTTAGCCTGGTTTGCCTCAATTTCTTCATATGCAAAATGAGTCAGAGAAGGAAACAGCAAACTATTGCAGTATCTGTCAAGGAAAAAACCAAATGGGGTCATAAAGAGTTGGACAAATCTGAAACGGACTGAATAACAACCAAAGGGATGTTGCAGCTTGGGTTGCTGATAGCCCTGAAATGTCAGGATACAGGGCGGCTTTGACCTAGAATGAATTCACACACTCAAACCTTCTTTCAGTTAAGTGACAAGGTTTAAGGCCAGTAGGAGCAGGCTAGAATCCTAGTGAATCTTCAGTTTAATGGGAGTGAGACTGATGCTTATATACAAAAAGGACAATGAAAGGATCTGGATGGGATTAAGGAGTGGTAAGTAGTCTGGGGTGGGCCAGGTATAATAGGGGAAGGAATATTAAGTAGTCTAATCAGGTGATCTAGAAGGGATTAAGGTGGTATATGCAAGTAGTCTGAGGTAGCCTAAGAAGGACTGTGAAAGGAATGTCTAAAAAACTAGTTAAATGATCTAGGTAGATGAGCATGGGCCAGATGCCAGTGATCTGGGCTGCTGAAATGTATGGGAAAATTCAGGGACTGGGTTGCTTTCAAAGACATTGTCTTTTTCTTTTAGGGGTCCAGGTCCCAAAACCCCATCAAAACTATCAATCACAATCTGCATAACCAAGAGAGAAGGTAAATCTGTGCCTCTAAAGACTGGACCCTCAGTGGTACACTTTCCATCACACCACACTGCTTCTCTAATAAGCTTCTACAACAGATGCTGCTACAGATACTGCATGGCTGCCTAAGTCTCCAGTAATTTACTTGCCTAAAATAACTAGGAGTGAAGAGATTACCCATAAAGAGGGTTAGGGTTGCTCTGGAGACCCCATAATACCAACATGCTGGGTTCTGCCAAATGAATTCAACTTGTCTTCTCTGAGCCAAAGAAAAGTAAAGTTTATTTAAAAGTTCGTTTGTATTAGACACACAGTAAGTATGTACTAGGTCATTCTATAATGCTCTCACACATGGAGGAAGATGGGATTTTATATACAGAAAGGTTGTGGGAGGAATCTAGGGGTGGTCTAGAGGAAGAGTTTTTAGGAGGAGTTAATGAGGTCAATGAGTGATTAAGGGTGGGAACTTGCTGGAGGCTACCTGGAGACCACAGACAATGGTGGGCTAGGCCAGTTCAAAGGTACATTGATATTTTGATAGGCTAAAGGGTGGGAAGTAGATGGACAATGGAGGGCTAGGCTAGTAACAGAGGTCTGGGCCCAGCCGCAATGTAAGGCTTATGGCCTCATGCAAATGCCTCATCAAATGGGATGATTTAATCAGAGTTAAGGGGGGGGGGGGGGTTGGTTCCCAGAGCCTGTACCTCAATGATTCAAGGAAAGCTCAAGGGGGGGTCCCAGAGCCTGCACCTCATCAGGAGTACTGCAAAAGTATGATGAACAAGGGTTCTTTGAAATGATGTTTCTTGTTGCCCCAGGCACATAATGAAATAAAGTATATAAATTCATTTATTTGCATTTCCAAAGAGAACTTGAGACATTTCTTTTTTCCAAGTAGTATAACCATTTTTGTGTCTTGTGCTTACATTTATGCTGAGTTTATCAACTTCTTTGTCACTGGAAAAAGAATCACATTTAGTTCAAAAATAACTAAAATACTTTTTAAAAATTATTCTAAAAGCAGTGTGATTTTGAATAGTTTTTGCCCTTTTTTTCCATCACTCTTCAGCCCTCACTGCAGTGACAAATAGGGTTGCACAGGAGTAAGGGCTATTTTTTATTTTAATTTGCATCTGGGTTTACAAGGTGTCCTGGGGATTTGCCACTTATTTTTCAATAGGCTGGTGATGGTTCTCTCTGTATTTAGTTAGGCTGGTCCTTGGAAAGAAGAAATATTTTGCTATTAGGATCTTCCCCCAAAGTCCTCCTCTACTGCTGCATCAAGGCTGACCCATGAGTCCATGGAGGTGACCCTGAATTCATGGAGTCCCTGCTGATGAAATATAGGTTCTGACAGATTCAATGAAACTGGAAAGACTTCAAATATGAATCCAGACAGGTTTGGAACAATCAGTATGGCACTAGATTTGGAGTTAGAAAGATCTGAGTTAAAATTCTTAGACATTTGACATCTTAGTAATTTACTTAGCCTCTCTCAGCCTCAGTTTCCTCATCTATAAAATGGAGATAGTATGAACATTTACATCCCATGGTTATTGTGAGAACGAAATGAGATGATATAGGCAAAGTGCTTTGCTTTACAGAAATGCTACTGTTGAGGAATTGGAATGCTGGGATCCTGAAATTCAAGGGCAATTGATGCAGATCCTTTGAGGAGTGAATTCCACCCAAACCTTCTTTCAGACTGAGGCAAAGTTTATTAAAACACTGGTTGGGGTGGACGGGGTTTTAAGAATCTGAGCATTTGTGATATCAATACCATGGGGTCAGACTTTTAAGGAATCTGAGCTTTTGTATTGCTAATGAAAACAAGCCAGATTCTTAAGGAATCTGTACACTTTAATGGAGGCAAGATAGACTTTTTATATGGGGAAGATCTGGCTGTGATCTAGGAGTGGCCAAGTAGTCTGAGAATAGAGAAGGGGTCTAGTAGGAAAAAAGAAGTGACTGACTAGAGCTTGGCCAAGTGCACACAATGAGGGCCACTATGAGCCGATTAACTGGGAAGGGCAGGGAGCCTCAGGTGAATGCCAGGGCTCTGGGCCACTTGAGAAAGTTCAGCAGTTTTTCCTTTTGGTGGTCCAGATTCTGAAGACATGGTCTTTTCCTTTTAGGGGTTCAGATCCCACCCCCATCACTACTTATTCTCATTAAGAATAATATCAAACATAAATTCCCCACTTTTGACCCTTCAGTTCATGAGAAGTCTTCTACTAATTCTTTTGAGAATGAATCTTACCTAAGACTATGGAGAAGAGAATGGCAATAGAAGAAAGGGCAGGATGGGGACAGGGACCTTACCTTGTCCAATCAGCATCTCATTTTGATTGTGTTACTTGAAAGGAAGGCAATAATAAGAGACTAATTATCTAGTATAATGATTAATAATTTGTGGCTCATGTTTGGTCAGTCTTATCACATTGTTGAACTGCCCATGGGCCATCTGTATCTAGGAATAGGGAGAGCTGAGAACTGAGTATGGATTTGTGTCAAGGGTTCAGAATCCCATGTCTTCCCTGAGATTCATCTTCCCTGGTTAATAATAATCCCCAAATTTAGAGATGTAAGTGACCTTTGAGATCATCTAATTCAAAGCACTTCTTTTTAGAGAGGAGTATATAAAGGGCCAGATAGGTAAACTGGTCCAAGGTCACACATAAAAGAAATAGCTCACACCAATGGAAGGAAGGATTGACTTTCTCCATTTACTAGATACATTTTGTCTTAATTACTTTACCTAGAGAAAATAATTTATTATTTCCACCTCTTTCCTTAACAATAAAATGGTGATCAAGCAATCAAATCAGCAAATACTTACTAAGTACCAGATACTGTGCTGAATACTGATCAAATATCATTGTAATGCATACTCTAGAACATAAATTTTGGTGGGTAGTAGAATTTTATCGTAATCGATACATTGTTAGAAATCACATGCCTATTCTACAGCATAAAAAGCAAAACCAAAGATTTTGTATATGTTTTTAGTGAAATCCTGAGAAGAAAGGAGGTTTTTTTTTTTAAACTCTATATGGGTTAGGAGAAAGGAGGAGGTGTAGAGAACACCATGAATATAACAACCACTTTTCTATTCAAATTTCTTATCTCTTTGTTAGTTGCATTTTATGGTTTTGATGAGTGATTTTGGAATTATACTAGTTATGGCAAAGGCTGTATTGGGAAACTGCCTGTTTAGCTATTTGTGGCAATTTCAAGATTTTATGTTGACACCTATTTACCACTGAAACCTTTGGAATGGAGGGGGGCATACTAATATATTCTTTCTCTATTCAGAATATGAATCAATATATTTGGATAAGGCCCCACTTGGAACTTAAAGTGTTAAAGAGTTGCCTAAGGCTCAGAAAGGTTAAATGATTTGTTCATGGTCACATAACAAGCCATAACCCTGAGATGAGTTTTAAACCTTGGTCTTCCTGTTCTAGTTCTACCAGTCTATCTGTTGGTCTTCAAAATCAACAGAAAAATTTTCTATATAAATCCATTTATCATTTTTTATGTGGTTCTCCTTAATAGATGTAATCATGGCTTAACATCCTTTACATATTGGGATGTTTTGATGGGATTTTTGTAGTAATGTGAAGAACAGCAAAAAGGTCATTCTGTTTAGACCACAGAGTGAAGGAAGGGCAATAATTTATAATATGGTTGGAAATGTAGGTTGGGGAAGGTAGTGAAAGGCTTAAAATGTAAAACAAATGAACCTATACTTGATCAGTGTAATAATAGGCAAACACTGGAGTCTGAATATGATGGAGGGGATGACATGGTCAGACCTGTGTTTTGGGAACACTTTGACAGGCATGTGGAGGACTGGGCCTGGGAGAAACTTGAAACATAGAAAACTATTAAAAGACCATTCTAATAGTCTAAAAGAGATGTGATAAGAGTGAGAATTAGAGTGGTGGTTGTGTGATTAAAGAGGGGAAATTTGCAAGGGATACTTGGAATTATAATTGATATTTGGTATCTGCTGGCATATATGGGGTGTGTGAAAGTGAAGAGTTGAGGATTAACCAGAGGATAAACTTGAGTGACTACAATAAAAATGGTACTTAATACTTAGTACTTAATGAGATAATAGTTTAAAAGTTGATGGAAATGGATAAGTTCAGAAGAGGAATGGATTTATGGAAAATATAAATATATTATAATGAAATTGGTGATATAGATAGTAATCCTTCTATGCCTATTCATGCTGTGGGTCTTGTATTTTACAAAACCTGAAAGCAATATGTAAATAAATAATAGTGATATTATTTTGCTTCTCTGACCTCAGTTTCTTTATCTGTAAAATATTTGGGGAGTGGAATTGATGACCTCTAAGATCCATTCCAGTTCTAAATCTATGATCTTAGTCTTTTCCTTTAATAATTGGTTTGGAGGTTTTCCTAGGGAGGGTAGTATTCTACTGGCAACTAGACAGAGATCCTGAATTATTGGCATAGAAGAGGAATGGATCAATTATATTCCCAAACCTCTTCCTGGGGCAATGATACTAATAGGGATGGGAAAGCATCATAGATTCTTAGATTCAGAGGAAAGGACCTTACAGGTCAAAGAGCCTGGCCACCTTTCTTTGCAGATAAGGAAATGAAATCTAGAGAGAGGTTAAGTGATTTTCTCAAAGTCACATAAGAATTAAGAGGCAGAGCCAAGATTCAAAACTAGGTCTTTAGACTCCAAATCTACTTTTATTTCTACTGCACCATGCTGCCTTCCTATTTGAAGAGAAAAAGAAGCATTGAAGGAGTCATAGGATTTAGGGCTGTGAGGTATTTGGGAGGTCAGCTAAGCCACTAACTACTTTATCTTAAAAATGAGGAAACAGAACCCTCAAATGGTTCAAACTCATTTCCTCTGACCCCCTGGCCAGTGTTCTCTGCAGCACTCCGTTCTGTATCTTCCAATGTTATTTGTTGAGGGTACAAAAGAACTTTTCTTCTCTTCCATACAGGCACTTATAATATTGGGAACCAGAGGAAACATTTCCTATTTGTAGTTCTTTTTAAGCAGTTCAACAAGGCAAAATTACAAGGTATTTTAAGTAATTATTAATTGATATAAATTATCAGGTAATTTTATTAAGTATTAGAAATATTTATTGATTATTCATTATTAAGTAATTATTATGTTTAAATACTAGAAATTATTAAATAAAACAAATAGTTTCACTCGATGCAGACACAATATGGTAGAAAGAGCTGTGGATTTGAAATCTTAAGATAGACATAGTTATGAACTTCTTCAGTGTTATTCACTACCTGTGTGACTTTGGTCAAATCACTTAACCACTCTGGGTATCAGTTTCCTTACTTATGAAATGAGGGGTTACTGGGCAGCTAGGTAGCACAGTGAATAGAGCACTGACCCTGAAATCAGGAGGGCCTAAGTTCAGCTTCAGACACGACACTTAACTAGTTGTGTGACCTTGGACAAGTCACTTAACCCCAATTGCCTTGCCTTTCCCCCTCCAAAAAAAAAAAAAAAAAGAAATGAGGGGTTAGATTAGATGATTTTTAGTTTTCTACTCAAATCCAAATTCTATGATCTTTCTGTATAAAATATGCTTTTTTTTTCCATGGATCACTTATGTTTATTGTAATGGGATTTTATCAGAGCTTAGTTGAATACCTGTCACAGAGAAGGTGCTTAATAAATATTTATTGATAGATTAATTATCTGCCTTAAGATCCACAACTAAATTAGCTCGAGGACTTATGTTGAAGATTAATTTTAAAGTAATAAAGTCTATACTGTGATTTTGAAGAGGAGGTGCCATAGCAATGCACATGACAGGAGTCTTAGGCTGAGTTCACTATCAATATCTAAGTAGCCAGATGTAAAAAGCCAAGCTTATTTGCTCATCATTCACTCTCAACATGAGCTAAAATACATTCTTGATGCTAGATACTTGTCCACTGCATCTCCCATGAAACTATAAAAAACATTTGCACATTTTTCAGACCTAGTGGGATTAATTTCTTCCTGCTGTTTGACTCACTTTTCCCTGACAGAATTGATAGAAAAATCCAGTTCTTCAAAATCTGTCTAATATAGCACTACCTGGAATTTGTTATTTCCTTTCCCTTAGTACCTTCCTTTTTTTTTTTCTCTTCTTCTCTTATATACTACCCAAACACCCTGCAAACCACTATTAGGTTCTGAAAACAAAATGTCCAAATACGTTTTTTGCTTTCTCGCAATTATTTAGTTGTCTTCCTAATTAATTCTACAGTCTGAAATAAATTATTGACTTACCAGTGTCTCTTGTTTTCTGTGGCAGCTTTAGCTGTAAACAGGCTATTAACAATTCATAATGAGTAGCACTTTTTTTTTTCCTGTGCTAATTTGGTGCCCCATTAGAGACATCCTTTGACTTTTTCCTTTCCCATCCACTCACTTTGGGAGAGGGTGACAGGTGACTGTTGGACTCTGGATGTTTGAACAAAAAGACACTTAGTCTTGGCAAAACAGAGTTTTATTTTCCTATCTAACTACTTGAGCAGAAATTGAGAGACCTTTCCCCCACTGTGTCTTGTGCTCGTTTACCCTTAATAACACTGGATTGAGAAATAACAATGCTCACTACAGAAAAAAGCAGAAAAATTACTGAGTTCCTCATTGAGATTCACAGGGCAGGAGTTGTGTTCCCAGATTACAAATCTTGATAGCCAAGGGTGGATCCTCATAGTCTTTAGAATTAATTAGAATAAAGTTGTTGAGAATATATTAATGCATGCTTAGTTGTTCATTAAAGTCCTTCTCTGTTGCCATATCATGATATCAAGGTGTCCTTGTGTGCTTAAAAGATCTACCAGTGGAGTGCAAAGTCTGGGACATCCTACCAAGATATAAAAGACTTGAATGCAGACTCCAAGGTGGACCAAGTCTATTGTCCAAATGTGAGGAAGTTCTTAGTGAGAAAATTGGTTATCAAGTGATGAATATATACATTTTTATGGTCATAATGACTCAAGATGGCTATCTATGAAATGGAAAGTTTGCAATTTATCTAAGTGTAGATAATCTCTAATGTTTGCATGGAAAACCTGTGAGCTGGTGGCAACATGTGGACCTCTAAATCCTCAAGTGCAACCCTTTGACTGTATCCAAACTTCATAGAACAAATCCTTTTATTAAAGAGATATTTCATATTGCCTTCTATTTTTTTTCATTTGTTTGGATCTGTTTAATAGTATCCTGATTTCTCATAGCTTCCATTTGCTCCAATCTAATTCTGAAGGAATGATTCTCTCAGTGAGCTTTTGAGATTCTTTTTCCATTAGGCAGATTTGGCTTTTTAAGGCATTCTTCTCATTTGCTTTTTGAGCTTCTTTTGCCATTTGAGTTAGTCTATTTTTAAGGTGTTATTTTCTTCAGTCAGGTTATTGACTCTCTTTTCATTATTTTCTTGCATCATTCTCATTTCTCTTCCCAATTTTTCCTCCACTTCTCTTATTTGGTTCAGCCTTGTACAATATATCTACTATGGTAATGTTTTGCATAGCTAGACATGTAAAACATATACTGAATTACTTATCTTCCCAGAGGAATGGGTGACAAGGGAGGAAGGGAATGGATCTGAAATTCGAGGTCTTAAAATTAAATGTTTCAAATAAAAAGGTAAATGCTTATTAACTAATAAGACATAGTAGGTGCACAATAAATAGATATTGACAAATTACCACTCAGAATCTAAAAATTGTATGCCCCTTCTATTTCATAAAAATGAAAACAATTTAAAATCGCAAAATCCTTTTTAAGCTCCTCTATGGTCTGTAACCAATTCATACTTTTCTTGGAAGCTTTTAGTGCAGGAGTTCTGACTTCATTGTCTTCCTCCTGTTCCTTGCTTTGATCCTTTTTGTCCCCCAAATAGGAATCTAAGGTTTGACTGCTGTGCTTGCTTTGCTTCCTTTGCTTGCTCATGCTGCCACTCAATTACTTGATTTTTGAGCTTTTTGCCTCAGTAGAACTCTCCTTCCAGAGAGGAGAGCTTTGTCCCAAATCATTGGGGTTTTCTCAGCTGCTGGAGCTATTAGTTGGATGCCCTCTCTGAAGCTTCCATGGACTCTCTAGCACCTGGTCACACACCCCAGGATCTCCACCCAAGACAGTGATCCAGATCCAAGCCGCTTAAAGCAAGAGCAATTACCCCACAGACTGGTGGCTTGGTCCCCATACAATCTGCAGGCCAGGAGCTCTGAAGCAACTATGTGGTAGTGGCTGCTGCCATGCGTCAGCTGCTTCTCCCTCTGGGGGCAGAGGCTGGACCACACTCCAGACTCCCTGTTCCCAAAGTTTACAATGACCTCTCACTTTGTCTTTGGCATTTATGGGTTGATAATTCTGGAAACCACCACAGCTGCTGGTGATCTAGTCTCCTGATAGCCCTTTAGCCTTGGCTGGTCGGGCTGCCCTAAGGCTTAAACCACGGGTTCAGGTTGAGCTGGGCTCTGCTTCTAGCATGCTGGGATGAACCCTTCCTGTCTGCTTGCTGGGCTGTCTTCAGTGGGAGATATGTTTCTTTCTGTTACTGTGTGGGTTATGTAGCCCTAAAGTTTGTTTAGAGTAATTTTTATAGGTATTTGAGGTGGTTATGGGGGGAGCGCAAGAAATTTTAATGCTTCTATGCTGCCATCTTTAGAAATAAATTTCTTTATAATGTGTGTAGTAACATTTTTTCCCCATGCAGAATCAATATGCAGAAAAAAGGGTCATTGCCTGCAAGGTAAACTAAAGGGACAATAAGTCTATGCTAGAAAATAATCCCATGGCATTGGGGTGACTCTGTGTTCTTAAGACTGGACTAGTAAAGAACCATCCTCATCTTTTCTGTGAGTTCTCCCTTTTCTTATAATTTCTTGACATTGTACACCCTAGCATCACCACTTTTTACTGTGGTGTCTAATGAAGATGGGATTCTTTTGCTTGCTCATGCCAGCACCTTTACAGTGACCTTTAATCCTGTCTCCTCACATTTTCAGCTGATTGTGTCACACTGTCAACAGTTCTCTCTGTGTATGTTCACACCACCAATTCTCTCTCTCTCTCTCTCTCTCTCTCTCTGTTCATGCTTATCAATCATTCTCTCTTGCTTAGTGACTTCACACTATCAATGATTCTCTCTCATTTTTCTCTATATACTGTTTGTTTCTTTGTTCCACTCTTTCTAACACCTTCTCCATCTTCATAAAAACAAGAAAGGTTCTTCACTTTTTGACTAGACAGTTGCTCTTAATTTCCCTGTCTCAAGTCTCTCCCCCTTTTGCTCCATTACTAACATAACTATTATAGCGATTTTCTTTAATGTAGAGCCTATTGTTATATTCAATAAACTCCAATGTTTCCCTATTGCCTCTGGGATCAAATATAAACTTCTCTGGATTTCAAAGTTCTCTGCAAATTTGCCCCAATTTATCTTAAAACCTCATTATACATTATCCTCCTTCCCAAACTTTATGTTCTTTTTTTTTTTTAACAATTGGGGTTAAGTAACTTGCTCAAGGTTACATGGCCAGTCATTATTTGTGTGTGGGTGCTCATTTTCTGAGGCCAGATTTGATCTCAGGTCATCCCAACTCCAAGGCCGGCGCTCTTACTCACTGTGCCACCTAGCCGCCCTTCAAACTTTATGTTCTAGTTAAATTTTTCTTTTACACATAGCTCTCAATCACTTGTCTTCATGTCTTTGCTCCAGTCATCTCCCATGCCTGGAGAAGTAGTCCCTCCTCACCTCAGCCTCGTAGAATTCCTCTCTTCAAAATGTAGCTCAAGTAGCATCTTCTACATGAAGCCTTTTCTGACTCATCCCAACTGTTAGTGCCTTCCCTACTTAACTACTTTGTATTCTTATGTCCATGTATATTCTTTTTATGCTAATTCTTGCATATGTTGTCTCTTCCAGTAGAATCTAAACTCCTAGAGGGTAAAAATTGTTTAGTTTTTTTATATTTGTATCCCTAATGTCTAGCACAATACCTGGATCATAGTAGATGCTTAATAAACAAATATTTGCTGATTTGTAATTATTCCCTAACTCAAAGCCTTCAGGTATTGGTCCCAAGACATAGTGTTGTTCTAATATGATCCTAGTTAAATACCAAGAGGCTCTCACTATAGAACTGGCCTAAAGGTCAAGTAAAGAAGAATTTATTAAGTACTAACTATGTGCCGAACATTGTGCTAAGTGATTGGATACAAAGAAAGGCAGATGATGATTCTCTACTCTCAAGAAGCTTATAGGTGAAAAGCTGCTTTATTTTTCCTTTTTTGGGGGGAAGAGGACATCTTAGAGACCATCAGCTAAGGCTTGGTGGGGTTGTTCTTTGCATTTCTGAAGGATTACCACTGTTAGTGAAGTACTCATAATATGTGCATACACATTTGTAGGTGTTGCGATATTAATGAGATAGGACACATAGTCTTTGATCCCGAGGAGTTTTCTAGAAGGGGGATATAAGATGACATTGCTAGTGGACCCCAACATCTACTCTGTCATCTGTCAGGAATGAGTTTAAGTGGCTGAAAATAGAGAAGGGATATAGATATATAGATGTGTATCCATATACATACCATACCTTACACAACAGCTAAAATTCAGTGGTTCCTTGTGCGTATTGGGGATAGATTACTATATATTGTTTGAAAATACTTCACAAAATATGATCCTCTATTGGTGTGTGTATGTATGTATGTGTATATATGTGTATGTGTGTATATGTGTGTGTGTGTGTGTGTGTGTGTGTGTGTGTGTTTAGTCAGGACCTGTGATTTCATCTTGATAGGGAATGCCTGGTAATGGAAATTCCCTCCATTGATATAAATGGCAGTTCATCTGCAACTTACAGCTTGAAAAATGCCTGGGGCAGTGGGAAATGTCAGAGTCATGGGCATAGAGATGAAAGTAAAATCATTAGAAAACACAAGTTTTCCAAACGACAGTGACAAGAGTAGAGGACCAAGGGATAAGAATTAGGAGATATATACAATTAGATAGTTGGAAGAAGAGGAGTCAGTAATATAATAAGAAGATTGGCATAAGGAAAAGTAGGAGAATGCATTATCACTCAAGTCAAATGAGGGAAGAGTTGGGTAGGGGGATGAACGAAAGAAATCATAAGGGTATTTTAGTATTTTGTTTCTCTCATCTCTAAATATTTTTTGAGCCAAGAAAAGACAATATTTGGCCCACAAGAGCTCTTCATGTGATCTCAAGAAACATTTATCCCCACACTTATGCCAGAGCATAGCCATAGATAGGAAGAGAGAATAGGCACTGTTCTTCTAGCACAAATAAGAAAGAAATTCAAAGGGATTAATATCGTGCCGTCACTTTCCTGATGGCCCTGAGTCTGCAGCATACTGAAAACATACTCTTAACAGTTTAGCACCATCTCAGTGATTCTTTCTAATCTCTTTCTACTCAGTACCTTGTTCATCCCTTCCCACCCCTTTGAAGCAGCTCAAATAGAATTTTGCAAAGGTATGTAAAAATGAAAGGAGACCTTGGAACTTAAAATTCAGTAAGTGTGGGAGACATTAGAAATTGGGTCCAAATCCCCATTTTACAGATGAGGAACCAGGAACCTGAGAAGTTAAGTGATCTAAACTGTCATATCATTGTTTTTAAGAGGTGAACTCCTAAAGGCTGAAACATTACTTACTTATGACTTTATTCCTGGAGTTGGCAACTTTTAAAATAAATACTTATTTAAACAGAATAACACCAATAAATCAAGAATTAATGTTGGATTATGCAAATCAAATACTATTAATTTTTCTTAGACAATTGTTTTTAATATATAATATTCTTATCTACTAAGCCTATGGAAAAGCATGTGCCATAGCTTTTGATGTGATCAAAAGCAAAGAACATTTCTATTCTAGTGAAGGACTTTATGAATATATCAAAATACTGGATTAATTGTTCACAGAGAGATCACATTCCTTAGATCAACTTGAACTGCAATGGCCTTAGGGAGTTGAATCTTAATAGAAGTCTTCAGGAAAAAAAAATCTAGATGACCATTTGTCACACATATTCAGTTGAGGATTCTTGTTATAGGAAAGGAATGGTGTAGATGAATTCTGAGATATCTCCTAATTCTGGGCAGTATTTTGGAAAACTCCCAAGGCCACATTTGTATTAAATATACAAATTAGGATTCAAAGTCTGGGCCTTCCCCTTGAAGGCCAGTTCTCTTTCAACTACCTCATATTGACTTGGCAAAGGGTCTTATGTATGTGCATAATACATATATTATATATGTGCATAATACATATATCATGTATGTGCATATACATATATACACATGCATATATGTTGGGGGAAGGTGAACAAAAGAAGTTAGAGGGATATCTTCTTCCCTCAGAATAATGTAAGGTTTTTGAGAGCAGGTGATGTTTTGCTTTTTGTTTGTATGGTATGAACATAACACAGTGCCTGGTGATTAATAGATATTTAATAAATGATTTTTTCCTTCATTGACAAAGAACATAGCACCTAAGTGAGGGGTTAATTCTGATTTTCCAGTGCTTGAATAATATGTTTGCTAATGTTGACCCAGCTTCTTGGGCCTTGGAAACTATTTTTCAGTCTGTCTTGTTTGAAATTCAGTCAAGAGAGGTAAGTCAGTTTCCAGCTAGGTGTGTCACAATTTGGTGTCTAGCACATAGTAAGCACTTAATAAATGTGTATTAATGGGTTACTGATAAACTGACTTAGAGAAGAAATGATAGCAGTAAAAGAGCAAAGAGACTTCTGTAAGAAGGAAAAGTACTATTCCTTCTTATTCATGGCTTTGGTTTCACTGATAACAAGGACTTAGAACTAGACAATTGTTGCTGGCAGAAGCTACATGGTTAAGCCATTTGACTCCAAAGAAGATGTCTCAATACATAAGTATTGAAAATATGAGCTCTGTGAAGATGAAAAGTTTTAATTTTTAAGGGCCCATGTTATTAGCACAGTCAAGTACAGGAGCAATGTGGAGCTGCATAAAATAAGTGGAATATCATGTAAATTGATATGAAAATTACTGCTAGTTATACTATCCCCAGCAAAATGATTCACACTAATTCAAGGAAATGTTTCTTTTCTCCATTAAGATTCCTAATGCCCTGAGTGGCAAGGAATGTTATTGAAGCTGAAGAAGTGGTCTGTGACTTGGGCAGCCACTCACCTGCTGCCTGAAGGAGCAGACCCAGGGACAGCAGGAGATAGTCTCAGAAAATGGGATTCTAAAGAACGTCTCATGCCTGGTATTTCTCCTCTCCTTCTCCCAAATCCTACATGGTGTGTAGTGCCTGGAATACAAATAGCTCATGTTGTTGAGATAGGCATGGCTATGCATCTATTTATTTCCCTAAATGAAGTCAGTAGCTGTTTGGAGGGTGTACTTTTTGGCTGGCAAATCCTAACTTCTCAGCTTTAGTTTTAGTGAGTGTAGTGCTGGGTGCAAGAAATGGCTTATAGTACAGTTCCATCTGATTTTATTTGGACCCACTTCTCTCAGTCTCTTCTCCCTGGAATTATGGGTAGCTACAGTCCAGTAAAATTTGGATTAATGTATAACTGGAAAGTTTAGAGCATGGAGACATTTACTGCTTTTAAAGATGTTAAATCAGTATGCTGGATTGTATTCTGTCCTTATCTTAATCATTGGCCTTAGGTTAATCATTACTCTCTTTGCCTCAGCTTTATTACAAATAAAGATTATATTTATTTTTTAAACATCATTGGTATTTCCCAATATTTCCCAAATATTATTCTCCCTTTTGTAGTTATACAAATCAAAATGGTATATTAACAAGTTATGACTGCATATAATTGGATATGTCATTTGACACCTATACTCTACCAATTCTTTATCAATTTTACAACCTGTAAAGTGATATTCTTTTCAGAGAGGAATATGAAACAAACAGTTATTGTCTATAGAGGAAGAGGGTTAGCCAACTCTAACCCTGCTCAGCTTCTAAGATCAAAGAAAAGACTATTGCACTTCAGGTTGCATATCTAAAATAAATGAGAACATTTATTTTAACGTTCGAAATCCAGGGCTGTTTTTCCCAAATTTATTCCTTTATTACTTTTACTTCATTTCTAAAGTATTCAGTGACTGTTATTGGAGCTGAATCACCAAATTGAATGTGTGACTGACCCTGTGGATCTATTTTATTTTTGTCATTAAATAAACCTAGACGAAACCCTCTTTAAGGGAGATTTCAGCAGAATTATCCTTGGCAGCTTGGTAGAGCCATGGATAGAGAGAAGGACTTAAAGTCAGAAAGACCCAAGTTTAACTCAGGTCTTTGATATTTAGTAGCTGTGTGTCCCTGGTCAAGTCACTTAACCTCTGTTTGTCTCAGTTTCCTCAAGTATAAATGGGATAATAGTAGTATCTTCTTCTCAAGGTTATTGTGAGAATCAAGTGAGATAATCCTTGTAAAGTACTTGGCACAATGCTTGGTACACAGCAGGTATTTAATAAATGCTTATTTCTTTTCTTCCTTCTCTGGGCAACTGCTGTTATACAAACTCAGTAGTATAAATTTTACCTGGAAATTAAAAAGAATAAAAATAAAAACACAAAGTATTATTATGGTAATAACAACCACGTTGGTTCAGTATATTTCTTTTAGATTAAACATTAGGCAGAACTTCAATCAGTTAACTAAGAAGTATTTATCGAGTACCTATTTGGGGGACTATCTATTTTGGTAGGCAATGTGTGAAATATGAAGGAGCTATATACAACTTGTCTAATCTCAAAGGGCCCATTTAAGAGACAATTATATTTTTATTTCCCCTTGCTTGCTGGCTTTAAATTAAGTCAACAAGCAATTTTTATGCACTTATTTTGCATTAAATGCTAAGGAAACAAAAAAAAGGCAAAAAATATTGTCCCTGCTCTCAAGGAACTTACAGTCTTGTGGGGAGAGACAATGAAAATAACTATGAACAAAAAAGTCAAGTACAGGATAAATATGAATTAATCAAGAGAACAAAGGCACTAGCTGTGAATGGGTGTGCAGAAAACCAGGAAAGGCAGAAGTAGTAGAAAAGATTTGATATAAGTCTTGAAGGAAATCTGCCCACTATGTTAGGTTTAGCTAGGTGGTGCAGAGGATAGAGTGCTGGGCTTAGAGTCAGGAAGACTCCCTTTCCATGTTCGTGAGTTAAAATCTTGCCTCATACATTTACTTAGCTGTGTGACACTGAATAAGTCACTTAACTTTGTTTGCCATAGTTTCCTCATCTGTAAAATGAGTGGAGAAGGAAATGGCAAAACCATTCCAGGATCTTTGCCAAGAAAATCCTAAAAGTGGTCACAAAGAGTCAGATACCACTGAATAACAACAACTTGGGGGAAATCCAAGAGTTGTGAGGTGGAGATAATGAAGGAAAGAATTCTGTGTGTGAAAGACAGCCAGGGAAAATGTCTAGATTCAGGAGACAGCCTGTTGTGTTGGAGAAACAGCAAGGAAACCAGTGTCACTAGATCACAGAGTATGCATAGGCAGTGGTATGGAGGAGCCATCTTGAACTGATTCATGAGAACTAATCATTAAATTCTCGGTGTGAGCATTTATACCTTGTAATTTGACAAATGATACAAATCAGGGCTTGACTTATTGTTTTATTGATTGTCTAGACTTAAGAAAGTGGTGGAGAAAATGTTCATAATGCAGATTCAGTATAATAGTGTGTCCTGTGCATTCATTTTTTTTTCTTTTGTGCCAGACAGCTTACTGTTAAACATTTACCAGTACACCATTGTGTATAGTAAGGTGCAAAATTAGAAATGTAGGAAGAGGCCAAGTCATGAAGAGTTCTAAAAGCCAAAAAGGTTTTATATTTAATGTTGGTATAGCCATTGGAATGGACTGAATGGGGATAATATGGTAACATCTGTGCTTTAGGAAGATCATTTTTATAGCTGTATGGAGGATGGTCTAGAGCATGGAGAGACTTGAGGAAAGGACTGCAATACTCTAGGGGTGAGGTGAGAAGGATATGTACTAGGGCAGTTGTAGTGTCAGAGGAGAGAAGGAGGAATATATGAGATTTTACAAAGGAAAAAAAAAATGACAGAACTTGACAACTATGGGAGGGAGTGACTTGTCTAAGCTCCCAACAGAGTAAATAGCAGAGGCAGAATTAGAGAACTAGAATCTTCTGAATCTGAATGCAGGGTTTTTCCCATTATGCTGTATAGCAATCATTACATAGATGAGATTTCCCATCAAAATAATAGCCAACTCTAAGCCTGCTCAGCTTCTAAGATCAAAGAAAAGACTATTGCACTTCAGGTTGCATAGCAATAGGCAAGAGTTGGGAAGAAGGATCTGAATCTATAATATGGAAATGCTAGAGACTCATGTTCGATGGCAGGCTGAGATATAATATTAGCCATGGCACTTAGTTCCTACAGTATATAAAGCCTTCTCTCTGGGTACCACACATTAAACCCAAAAACCGTAACTACAAGGATGCATCAGAAAGGTGGTGCATGGGATGTCTTGTGGTCATGATGTAAATAAAACTTTGAGACTAATTGTACAACCCAGCTTACCTGAACAGAAGCCATGTGGCTTCTACATAGTAACCATTTTGCTTCTCTAACCCTTGGGAATTAGACATGTCTTGTATGCTGATTAGAAGATGTAGTACTGGGTTATAAAATCTCCTTCCTTGAAGAAATTTAAAGGCAAGAAAAAAAATCAGACAGTCATCTTTCTGGGATCATTAAGCATAGAATCTTGCCTGGAGGCTAGGGATTGGACTAGATGACCCTTCAACATTAATACTTCTTCAGCCAGTGATTTATGATAACTTCTTCAAAATGTCTTGGTGAGCAATTATACAGCCTGGTTCAACTTAGCTTTTTTGAGAAAGTAGAAAATACTAAAGACACCCTCAAGTGAGTATAGACATAACAATTACCTCAACCATACTAGGCTATTTCTGGAAGGGCAATTGAGCATGGAGACAGACATTAAAGTCAGTATGCAGAGAAATGGATCCCTGCCTGAGAAAATGGTACGCTTGTCATTGTCTCAGAAATGTTTTCTCATTTTCCTTTATATCACGACCCTCTTGTCTCGGAACAAAAGTGTCATCTGATTAAACCATTTTCTCCCTCTGTTTCACTGGTAAAAATAAAATTCCATCTGAGAAAATATGTGTCTTGTCCCTACCAAGGTATATTTAGGATCACAGGATCTGTAGCTACAAGAGATCTGAGAGGTCATTGTCTTACCTCATTGTCTTACAGATGAAAGAACAAAGACTCATAAAGGTTAAGTGACTTATCCAAAGGCACATTGGTGGTAGGTCAGCAGAGACAGAACTCAAACACAGTTCCTCTGAGTCTAATAACAAAGCACTTTCTACTACAAAATGTAATGTCTTCTCCTTGATTATTTTCCAACTGCCTTTGTCTATTGCCTTGTCCTCATCTTCCAAACTGATAGCATAAATTTGTTCATATTGGAGTAAAGGAAACCTTCTGTGTTGAGATTTTTAGAGCAGAAGTTTGGATCACCATGTAAAGGAAACTGAGTTAAAGAGTTTTCATAGATTTGTGATGCCATTGAAGTAGCTAGATGTCACACTGGATAGAATTCTGCACCTGGAATCAAGAATTATTTGAATTCAAATTTAGCCTTGGATACATTACTAGCTGTGAGACTTTGGCCAAATCATTTTGCCTCAATTTGCCTCAGTTTGCCTCAATTCTTCATATGTAAAATGCGGAAACAATACCTCTCAGGGTTGATATGAAGATCACAGGAAATAACATTTACAAAGTTCTTAGCACAGTGTCTATCTTAGTAGGAGCTTCATACATGCTTATTTCCTTCCTTCTTTCATTGAGGAAGATATTCCCTTTACTGTTTCAGATTACAATCTCTCCTGTCTACCTCCTCATCCTGTATGATGTTTATATGCATCCTTCTGCAAATTCTCTCTTATCTTTTTCCTTGTTGTTATAATAGTATAAATTATTCTTTCAGTTCTTATGAACTCTGATCAATGCAGTGACCACCTATTATTCTAGAGGACCAATGAGGAAGCATGTTCCATATCTCCTGCCTTAGAGGTGATAGACTAAATATGCAAGATGAGACATTATTTTTGGACATGGCCAATGTGATAATAAGTTTTGATTGACTATGCTTATGTATTCCAAGGTTTTTTGTTTGTTTTGTTTAGCTTTGTTTTTGTTTGTTTTCAGTGTGTGCATGGGGGAGGTGGGAAGGAGAAATAACAATTATGTGCTAATTGGAAAAAATTAATTCAAAATAAATCTGTTTTTAGGATTTACTCAACATGCTAGTCTTTCATGTGGATATTTAATGTAAATTGCATCCATCACCTCTATGCATCATCTCTCTCTATGATCTCTCATTTTCAACACAAAACGCCAATTCCTTTTCTGATCATGCATAGCCTGGATGGTGGAGAAAGTGGGGGTTGCAATACTTCTTCTTTTTTTTTTTTTAAAGCAATTGGGGTTAAGTAACTTGCCCAAGGTTACACGGCTAGGTTTTTGTTTGTGCGGATTAAGTGTCGGAGGCCGGCTCAGAACTCAGGGTCCTTCTGATTCCAGGGCCGGCGCTCTATTCACTGCGCCACCTAGCCGCCCCGTTGCAATACTTCTTAAACACAAATGAACTTTGGAAGTAAGTTGGGGCTTATTTGTAACCATTTGACTTTTTGCCAGTGGCACTTGAATCACCTGATTTTTCCGAGATGTTTGTGTTCCACGATGGGCAGCCATGTTACTTCCTCAAGAAAATATTGATATGCCTGTAAGCTGGAAATTACAGAGATAATTCAGAAAAAAAAAAGTCTGTATAGTGGTTCTCTTATACCCTGATGCAGAAGGTTAGAGTTCATGCAATGGATTTGATTGACAGTGAATTTCAGTTGTGCAGTGGAAATACAAAACTGCAACATCAACAACAACAACAACAACAACAACAACAACAACAACAACAACAAAACATTCCTCTGGTAACACTAGGGACTCCAGAATGGAGCCAAAGGGAAACAGAGAAAATGGCTTATATATTAAACAGTTCACTCTTGTCATTTCAGACTGAGTAGGGGAAGGAAATAAATAAATAAAAATTAAATGAAGGAAAGAGCTAAAAATAAAATCACACAGCAAATGAAACTGAAAGTTTGAATACAAATACAATTATATGTCTTTGGGTGAAATCCATAACCAGTTTTGAGCAATGCCCACCTGACTTGCTCATTGAATTTCGAAATGATAGAATATAAATCAGAGTTGACAACGAGGTCTTATTTCCCTCTTTAGAGGTTTTAACTGAATAATAAATCTTCGAGATCCAGCATACTGAGGTCCTCTTAGGATTCAGTTCCATTCTCTTTGTTAGCACCTACAAACAATAATTCCTACTATGTGATGCATGTAGATAGCAAACCTTCCTTCCTCTTGCTGTCAGCTTCCATTCTCTTTAAACTGCTCAGCTAGAATAAAGGTTTACTTACAGTGGGCCAGCTTGAAACTAAATCAGTCACTTATTTGAAGAGTATCTAGATGCAAGTCCTCTTCCTAATATCCTCCAATATATGTACCTCAAGTCTTTTCTGACTTTTTCATTCTCTAAAGTAAAAGAAATCAGAGTCTCAGAGCAGGAAGCAGGGGATGTGGAGCAAGTTCCTATGGATACTCAAGAACTGAGTTATATTTTAATCAGTGTGAGCATTTATTTGCTTTTCAGAAATAAGCAAATGTTACAAATCAGGGCTTAATATTGTTTTGTTCTAGATTTAAAGTTATGAAAAATTAAGAGTAATGTAGGTGAAACACAAGTTGCATACTGAAAAAATATATCCACATACATACATCTATGTATCATACACATATATTTCTATCTACATACATATACATACATACACATACATATGTTTTTTTTTTCCTCCCAAAGAACCAGTTAAACATTTACCAGTCCACTATTTTTAGAGTGGAATGTTAGAAGGCATCTGGTCTAACTTGTATATCATTTGGAATCTTTATAAAAATCCTAAGAAATACAGACTCCACTAGAAGGCCTCTAGTGGTGAGGTGCTTACTACCTCTCAACATAGCCCATTCCATTTTTGGTTGACTCAGATGGTTATTTTTCCTGCTATGGTATCATAATCTACTTTTATAGAACTTCCTCCCATTGCTTTCTACTTCTCTTCTCTTCCATCTGAAATCCCCATTTAATTTTTACCCTTCTCAGTGTTGACCTTTTAGTTTAATAGTCTCCAAAATGGGATCTAAAGCCTGATTCCAAGAGGATATTTATTTGACCCCAAGGAGCATATAATTATCCAGTTGGAGGATAGGAAAATGTATCATATCTCACCCAGGCCCCCATCCAATTATGGACTTGTCACTTCCCTTCAGCATTCCGCCTCTTTAGTCCCTCTCACCATTGGCCTACTGTATGGCTGCCCTGTGGGTAGGACCCTCTGGGGGTATAAAAACCTGATCTAGCTCAGTTCCTGCAGCAGCCACACAAGCAAACTTTCTGCCTGCCCTTCCTTGCCCCTACTCCCTTCTCAGCTCCTTCTCCCTATTCCTTTTCCACTCTTACCACAGAAGGTAGCTCTAAATCCAAAGAAAATGCTCTGGGAGTAAGCCACCTCCTTTTACCCCTTAATTTTTCAATAGGAAAAAATGATTAAAGCACAGGATGGGCAAGCACAGAAGGATTATGGTTATATTACCTTTCCACTCAAACCCAACCTTCTTCTTAACTTCCTATTTCCCTAGTGAATTTCCTCCATTCTTCCAGTTGCCCAATTTCTCAACATTATACTTTTTTGACTCCTCACTTGGAGCTGTTCTCTCCAAAGTTGTCAATGATCTTTTAATCATGAAGTCTGGTGGTTTTTCTCAATTCTCATCCTTCTTGAGCACTTTGCAACGTTTAATACTTTATTATAGACCTTCCTCCTTGGATCCTTATTGTCTTTTTCTCTTCTTGTGACATTGCTCCATTTGGGTTTTCCTATCTGTTTGCCCACTGCTTCTCGGTCTCCTTTTTTGGATCATCATCCATATCATGGACTCGAATTGTGGGTGTTCATCAAAGCTCTGACCAGGAATTCTGTGCGCACTCTCTCACTTGGGGTTATCATCACTCCTATGGGTTTTACTTTTGTAACAATGTATATGACTTCCACATCTGCTGATCCAGCCCTAAGTTCTCTTTTGATCTTTTTGCATCACCAATTTCTTATTGGATATTTCAAATTTCATGTCCAGTAGGCATCTCTAGCTGAAAACATCCAAAATAGATTTTATTACTTCCTTCCTCTGCCCCTCCCCCTCAAAACCATATCTCTTTTCTGAATTCCTTTATCTCTATAGAAGCCACCACAATCTTTTTAGTCCCCCAAATTCAGACCTTTGGTGTTATACTTTATTCTTCACTCTACAGATCAGTTCCTATCAGACCCTATCAATCACCAAATCATACCATTTATATCTCTACAGCATCTCTTCTGTCCATTTCTTTACTAACATATTCACTCCCCTAGTTCAAGTCCTCTCACCTTTTAACTGGATTTTCTGCCTCAATTTTCTCAACTTTTGTAGCAGCAAGCACCCCAACATCCCCAGGGTGGCTGCCAACACAGGTTCTTAGATCTGCATTTCTAAAGGAAAACAACTCAAAATGGGTTAACAATCTTGCTTTAATCAATCAAACATATAATTTACCTAGTTCAGGGGAAAAGGTCGGCACCCTGAACTTCAGAGTATACAGACAGCTTACCAGCAGAATTTACAAGACAGAGAAACATTTCAAGCAGACAGGCCTCCAACTGTCCAACCATTATATCCATACCTAGTCAGTTACCAGAGAAAGAAGCATCAACATCTGGGTTTTTTCAAAGCCGGGGGCTATCAATGGCTGCCCAGAGTCTCATCTGGTCAAATCACACAACACTTCTCAAAGTGAGCCCCAAAGCAAAGTCTCACATCAGGGTTTATATAGCCTTCTCCTGGCTCAGAGGATGTAACCACCCTTTTGACCCCACTGCCCAATCACAAAGTATCTCCTGAAAAACAAGCCTCCTACCACAGGCTCCAGGTGCACTTAAGCCTATCAAATGGCCTAGGGGCAGGGAAGATCTTAAATTTCCATTCCTTAAGTTTCCATTCCATTCCTATAACAACTATGTAGAACATTCTCCAAATAGTTGATAAACTAATTTTCCTAAATGCATATATAATTATGTCATTCCCCTACTTGTACACTTCAGTGACTCCTCAATGACTTTAAGATCAAATATTATTTCATCTTTAGTTCATCTTTTTACAAATATCCATTCATTGTATAAATTTTATGATATTCATAATTTTTAGTACAGTTGAATGAGTATATAATTTATAAATGGGTAAATATACATATACTAGGGGTGTATGCATGCTCAGATTTTTTTTTAAACTAATAATGATGCACAATCAAAAACATTTAGAGAAATTCAGTGCAACACTATCCTCTACTCTTTAATTCCTTTACCTCTTGTCTTATAACTGCTCATGTTTTGTAAAACCCCAGGCATGGAATACTCTTGTTTTATGCTAAATCTACTTCTATTCATGTGCCATTGAATACAATTGAAGAAACATATTGCCAGATGCTACTGGATATGTATATTATCTAATGTCTTCTGTGCATTGAGACAATCCTTTTACTCTTCCCTAGATGATTCTCTATCCTACTCTTCATAGTAGTCATTACAAACCTTCTCTTTTTCCTGTAAACCTTGAACACTGATTCCCCAAACTCCTACCATTATGGACTTTGATTCATTAATGAGAAAATAGAGGCCTTTCCCTTTGAAAGCCCTCTTTCTCCCTTATCTGGATCATATAACCCCTTGAAATAATTCAAAATTTTTTCTTCTTTACTTTAAACTCTGAAGAAGTGACGGCTATTCTCATTACTAAGGCCAACCCCTCTATACCCTTGACCCTTTCCCCTCATGTTCTCCAATGTCATCCCCTCACTAGCTCCAACCTCTATTTCATGAGTGGCCTCTTTCACCTCCAACGGCTCCAACCCTGTGTTTTCTCTTAAACTCTCCTCTATCAGCTTTCCTACTCTCAATCTTGAGGCCCATTCTCCTAAATGTTGAGTCCTCAATTGAAAACTCTATTTCATGAGGAGTCACAGCCATGCTCATTTAACCAACTGGTGCTCCCCTCCAGACTTCCCCTCAACCTCCTCATCTATCTAACCTTCACTAAGCTACCATCTCCTTAAGCTAACATCAGGCTGTAATGATCATTTATTTTGGAAGGAATATTAGAATACAAATAGTCCAAATGCTTCATTTCACCACTGAATCAACCAAGGCACAGAGAAGTTAATTAAAATGCAGGTAGTGACTAAGGTAAATTTCAAACCTAGCATTTAAATCTGAATTTGAATTCAGGTCCTTGGATCTTTAATTTATTGTTCTTTATCCCTATGCCCCCTAATGGATGTTTTTTTTTTTAAATTAATTTATTAGTTTAGTTTCAGTTAACAAGATTCAATTCCATAGTTCCTTGAATTTCAAATTTCCTTTCCCTCCCTCCCCCCATCCCCCATGACAGCATATAGTCCAGTATAGGTTCTGTAAGTACATTCATATTAGACATTAGTCCAATTACAAAGGTCTATTGTAGTAGGTGGGATGAAAAATGGTAAAGAAGAAATAAAACCAAACAACGAAAAGAAACACATCAATTAGTTTGCTTCCATTGGGATTCAGGCTCAGTTCTTTCTAGTTATATATCTGGATGTCACATTTCTCTCCTTCATGAGTCTTTCAGGATTGACTTATATTAATATAATTGCTGAAAAGAGTCCAGTCTGTTGTAGTTGGTCATCACACATATGATGTGTCTGTGATTGTATACAAATTTCTTCTGATTCTACTCTTCTCACTGAGCATGTTTGTATAAGCCTCTCCAGGTAAATATGAAATCCATCTCCTCATTTCTTATAGCACAATAATATTCCATTACATTCATATACCACAGCTTGTTTAGCCATTCCCCAACTGATGGGCACCCCTTTAATTTCCAATTCTTTGCAACCACGAAAAGAGCTGCTATAAATATTTTTGTACATTTGGGTCTTCCTCCCATTTCTATGATCTCTTTGGGGTATAACCCTAGAAGTGGTATTACTGGGTCAAAGGGTATGAAATTATTTATAGCCCTTTGGGCATAATTCCAGATTGCTCTCCAGAATGGTTAGATAAGTTCACAACTCCACCAGCAATGCATTAGTGTTCCAATTTGCCCACATCCTCTCTAGCATTTGTCATTTTCTTGTTTTGTCATCTTTGCCAATCTGACTGGAGAAATTTGGTATCTCAGAGTTGTTTTGATTTGCATTTCTCTAATCAATAGTAATTTAGAGCATTTCTTCATATGCTTATAGATATCTCCCTGATGGATGTTTGACTCTTTATCTTTGCTCCCTTCCATAATCATTTATTAAGCATACTCCACCCCTTGTTTCCACAGCCTCTCTATTCATTCAATACTTAACTGTTTGCAGTCTGGCTTCTGACTTCATCAATCAACTGAAACTATTTTTTTTCTAACATTATCAATGCTGTCTTAATTGCCAAATGGGATGTTATATCTCTAATACTTCTCTGTCTGATCTCTCTGCTTCATTTGACACTGCTGAGCATCCTCTCCTTCAGGATGCTCTCTTATGTCTGGATTTCCATGACTGTGCTCTCTCTTTTTTATTTTTCTTTTATAACCACTTTTTATTCAATTGTCTTTTCTATGTTATAATCCATACAATATACCCCAACTGTGGGTTCACCCAAACACTCTATTCTGTATCATCTTCTCTCTATATTCTCTTTCTTGATGACTTCATATCTTCATAGTGATAATTATCACTATGAAGATGACTCTTATCTATAATTATCTATATATTGATATCAATATTGATATAACTAGCTCTAATTTCTCTCTTGAAATTACATCATCACATCACAAGCTCCTAGCAGGACGGGGATTATTTTGCTTTTATCTTTATATTCCCAGTACCTGGCTCATAATAGTTTCCTCATAAATATTTGTTGATTGAGTCAAAGCAATGATCAGGGAGTGTTAGTCCTTTATAGTTTTCCCATAATGCTTACTTGTGGTTAGTGTTTTTCTGTAGAGAATGCTGTTACTGTATACTTATCTAGAAGCAGGGATTATTATTTTCTCATTTTGGAGAAAGGTCATAGAGAATGATATAGTGAAATGAAAATTTGTTTTCCATTTTGTTTTCAGAGAGAGCTAGAATACAACTTTTAGGAGAAACACAGATGCCCATTATTTTTGGAATAGAATAACAGAGTAGTTGCAAAACTATTATTTTTTTTTCATTTTTAGATTTCTACAATTCTAGAGATAGAAAGGATGTCACAGGCCATCAAGTCCCATTCCATAAGTATGAATTGTCTCCACAATATCTCTGAAAAAATATTAATATAGTGTCTGCTTAAATACATTCACTGACTGTGAACTTACTACCTAGCAGAAAAATCTCCTTCCCCCCAATCTTTTTTAGACTGATCTAGTTGTTGGGAAGTTTTATTTTATTTTTTTCCCTAGCTTATGTTGTAACCTAGTCTCCTTGTATTTGACATTAATTCTGTGGACCAAGATTTCTGCCCTCTGAAGCCAAGGACAATGTTTAATCCTCCTTCTATCTGAAAGTCTTTCACATCTAAATGTGATGATATAAAATATTTGAAGACAGCCCCCATGTCTCTCTAAATGTTTTATGGCTGTTTTTTTCAACCATTTCTCATATGCTATATGCTGTCATCCTTTCAATATCTTGGTTACTAACTTCTGTCTGCATGCTACATTATCAATATCTTTCCTAAAATATTCCATCACAAACTGAAACAGTACTCTGGATCTTACCTGACCTTTATTTCATGTTATTATTTCCTTTGTTGTACTATATATATGTGTGTGTGTGTATATATATAACCTAAGACCAAATTAGATGTGTTTGTTGCCTTATCCCACTTATTCATGTAGAACTTATAGTCAACCAAAACCCACATCTTTTCCCTATAAAATGCTTTGGAGCCATGTTTTACTCATCCTGTACTTGTATAATTGATTTTTTTTTTTGCAGAGTAAAAGATAAATTTGTCTCTATTAAACATTATCTTGTAAGCATCAGGCTACAAAACTATCTTAAGAGAGGGGCTGGATCATCCCCTGAATTGATAGGCATGCTTTCAACTTCTTCAACCAAGTTATTGATAAGAATATTGAATGGGACCAAGTAAAGAACAAATCTCTTGGGTATGTGCCTATGGACCCTTTCTCGAACTTGACTTTGATATTCTTTCTATAATGTATGTGCCTGGCACATAAGTGCTTAATAAATGACCACACCAAGTAAGTGCTTATAAATGCTTTTTGACTGAACACAGAACATGTGTCTGTGATGTGGCTTTTATGAAATCAAGAATTCTGAAACTCCACCTGCATTTAAAAATGAAGGAAGTTGATTGGAGACATCTATTGAAAGTGAAATAATTTACTGATATTATTTCATCTACCCATTTTGTTTTTGATACAAAATTATTTCAGCACTTCAAGAATCAGTGTTTCCATTAGTGTAAATTCCACTGATTTGAATAATAATCCTTTTGTGCCTTGGTAGACAGTGTGCATGAGATGCTGTGGCTAGCGACATCCATTTCCTGCTGGCTAACCTTCAGACTGAGTGTCTCTCAGTTAATGTAGACTGGTCACTAGATGACTGGCATGCATGAAGACTCATACTCCAGGACTTTCCAGTTTGATAAGAACTACAAAAGCTTATCCTTCTCTGACAGAAAAGGACCCTAGGTTACCTTTATACCATGATGAAAGATTCAAGAATGATTTCAGTGGAGGAGGAATAAAATAGGAATTCACCATCATAATGCCCTCTTCCTAGACAGAGAAGCTTTAGCTTAGGGATGGGAAATGAGTTTATGAAATCCACTTACCCCATGGGGTAAAATATCCCAAATATATTGATTCTTAGGTCTCTGGTCCTAGCTACTAATTAGATTGTACAGAAATTGCAAGTGAATGTATTTTAGAGGTTAGAAATACTTTTTCTGTCCATTTCATTGGTCTCTTTCTATTTTATATCAAGAAAAGCTTTAATCCATTCAACAAACAGTTATGGCATGCCTACTGTGTGTAAGGTACTTAATGTGGTCATTTGCAATTCAGAAAGTTAGTATGTTTTGTTTCCTACTCCTTTTTTGATTCTTACTCCTCCCTCTACTTCTTCCTCTCTCTCCACCCCCTCCATTCTATCTCTCTTTTCTCTTTTCCTACTATTCCACTTCTTTTTATCTCCCTTTCTTCCCCTTCTTTGTATCTTTTTTTGTCCCCTTCTCCTCTCTCCCCTTACTTCTGATTCACATTCCCTCTCTTTTTTTTTTTCTCTACCTGGCTTAGTATCAGTGGCACACAAACTCCTCCCTTTTCTTTGCACTCATCCTGGTAGGAAAACTTTTGTTTTCTTACAGTGGTCAGGGAGGTAATAGAACAGTGTTTTCCTTTGACACAGCTGATTAGCTAAATAATTACGATAGGTTTTGAAATGATGGGTCTCTTGATTTCTTCCCTTCACATCGTAACCCTGCTATCTGCTTTAGAGGAGCAGGCCAACCAACAAGAGGGCTCTCAGATTCCTGGTTCTTTAATATCCTTTAAGACAAATCAAATCCAATCAAATCAATTCTCCTTCCCTTTTCCTACACCACCCCAGCACAATCAGACCCTCAATTGAATGCTATTGTAAGGACCAGAAAACCTTTGCAAGTGCAGTTTGCATTTAAAATTAAACTGCTTTAAACTCCAAAAGGTTGAAGGGAAAATCTGCCCTGCTCTACTTAGCTAAGAGCAATTTAATTTTGGTCCCTAATGATTCATTTGGAGGGAGAATTGAAAATAGGGGCAAAAGGACAATTTTACAACCCATGGAAAAAGTTTAAAGAACATTGGACTGAGAGATTGCTCTGTTATTTGTCTTTTTATGCTTAAAAATAATTAAATCAGGAAAGAAAAGGTCTTCGTGCATTTGAAGAACTTAATTCTTATATTTTTGATGGCAGCAGTATTCTTTTTAAGTATTTCAGATTGTACACTAAAGGATCATGACTCATATTTAAAAGGAGAATACTTAAAAACTATTGGGAAATGGGAAGTGACTAGACTTGAATTTAGAAAACCTTAATTTTATTTTTGTCTCTTACCACCTTTCTGATAATGGGCAAGTTATTTCCTTTCTCTGAGATTTAGTTATCTCATCTACAAAGTAAGCATTTGCCTTGTGGAAAGCACTATACTAAGCAATATGTATACTAATAGAAATGTAATCTCTTCTCTCAAGGAGCCCACATTTAAATGGGGTGGGCAATTCCATGTAAGTTACATGAAAATGGTCTACAGGATGTGGTGGCAAAGTAGGGAGTAATCTCTCGTTTTAAAATGTCATTTCTACTGATAAAATTAGGTAAGTGTCTGATGTTAAACCATTTGATGATGCCAAAGACTTTGGTGACAAGAATTTTTTATTCTAGATCTTCAATAGATATGACTGTAGTATTTGTAGGAAGTGTTATTAGGTTGAATCTTCATGGGAATTGCTTTCCAGGAGGATGATTATAGACACCGGACACAAAGCATTGATATTCCAAAAGCTCTTAGGTTTAGGGTCCTGGATCATCTCTACCAGTGTCTGAAAGGATATGGTGGTTAAGGTGATAGTGATGATGTACTGTACATGTGGTCTCCTCCTCATTGTACCATACTGTATCAGTTAGGCTGACTTATGGTCTGTAAGTGGCAGTTGATTGTCATCACTAGGGATGGCTGACCTTTTCTCTGTAGGAATTGTTTCCTTAAGATGATGGTTGTGAGGGATGAACTAGAAAGAGAAATGGTGGTATGAGGTCAGGAGAACACTCCCACTCCCAGAGCACTCAAGCTTGAAGACATCCTATTGCCTCTCAAGACAGACAATTCTACTTTTTGAACAGCTGTCATTGTTAGAAGTTTTTCTTGACTTTGAGATTAAATTGGATTCTATGCAACTTTCACGGGTTACTTTTGGTTTTGACTTCATTAAAAAAAAAAAAGTTATTGCTTTAAAAAACCCCAGCATTTATATATTTATCTCTGCCCGCACTCCTCTTTGTAACAAAAACAGTTAAGCAGGTGAAACTGACACACTGCTGACATGCTATTCCAAATCTCCAAAACCGCATCAACCTGCTGAGAGAAAAACATGTTTCATCAATCTTCTGATTAATATTACTTATTTGCCTTAACCTGAATATTTTTTTTTAGGATTTTTCTTTCCATGAAACATGTCTTTTGATTCTGCTTTCTTCACTCAATATAAGTTCATACAAATCTTCCCTAGTTTCTGAATAATTCAAATTTCTTGTTTCTTCTATAAAAAAGGGCCATTAGTAACATGGGGCTCTCTCTCACCTCAATCCCCCTTTGACCTCATTTTGTTAGATGCGTTGTAGTAAACAAATAGTTAGGTCAAAGGGTTCAAATAGTTTAGTGATTTTTCTTTTTCTTTTAATGTAAAAGTTTTTTTTTTTAATTAAATGGAATAAGAGATTTTGAGAGAGTAACAGGATCAGACTTTTCTCTGAGAACTAAGATATATACTTATGTTTATAATTGGATTCCAAATATTTTTTTTGTCTTTACCCTACAAACAGTAGATTTTTTTTTTATATATATTTGAAACATTTAATTTTAAGACCTCGAATTTCAGGTCCATTCTCTTCCTCCCTTGCCACCCATTTCCTCTAGGAAGATAAGTAATTCAGTATGTGTTGTACATGTATAGCTATGCAAAATATTACCATAGTAGATATATTGGACAAGGCTGCTTATAATTCCCTCCCACCCATCCCACCCCCCATCTGGTCCATTCCCTACTTGAACCTGTCCCTCTTCTATAGTGGGTACTTCCCACCTCCCCTCCCCTCAAGAATGCCCTCCCATCCATCATCCCTCCTCTCATCCCCCTTACCCCTATTCTGCTGCAGGTTGAGATATCCCATTTAGTATGTATGTCATTCTCTCCCTGAACCAAATTCAATAAGAATGTGCTTTTGCCTTTTTGCCTTCCTATTCTTCCCCTCCCCTGAAGCCACTTCCCCTTGCTTCTTCTACATGAGATAGTTTACCCTACCCTGTTTCTCCCCATCTCCTCTTGCCACTTTCCTCACTCACCTCATAATTTCATCCCTTAAGTATCATTCCTTCCCAACAAATTCAACCTATGCCCTCTATCCATGTATAACTGTAAACATATATACACACATTCACATATGCATCCATATGACCATACACCCTTCTTGCATTATTTTCATAACGAGAAAGGTTTCATCAGACACAGTTATTGTTTTTCCATGTAGGAATGTAAATAGGTCAACTTTGATAAGTTCCTTTTGATTTTTTTTCCCTGATTACCTTCTCAGGCATCTCTTGTTTCTTGTGTCTGGATGTCAAATTTTCTATTCAACTCTGATTTTTTCCTCAAGAATGCTTGAAAGTCCTCTATTCCACTGAATGACCATATTTTCCCCTGAAACAAAATACTCAGTTTTGCTGGGTAGGTGACCCTTGGGTTCATTCCCAGTTCTTTTGCCCTCTGGAATATCATATTCCATGCCCTTCGATCCCTCAGTGTAGAAGCTGCCAGGTCCTGGGCTATTCTGATTGTGTTTCCACAATATTGAAATTGTTTCTTCCTGGCTGCTTGTAGTATTTTCTCCTTGATCTGGGGATTCTGGAACCTGGCTATAATATTCCTGGGAGTTTTCTTTTTGGGATCTTTTTCAGGAGGTGATCAGTGGATTCTTTCAACCTCTATTTTGCCCTCTGGGTCTAAAACATTAGGACAATTTTCCTTAAGAATTTCTTGAAGGATGATTTCTAGGTTCTTTCTTTGATCGTGGCTTTCAGGTAGTCCAATAATTTTTAAATTGTCTCTCCTGGATCTATTTTCCAGGTCAGTGGTTTTTCCCATGAGATATTTCACATTGCCTTCTATTCTTTCATTTGTTTGTATCTGCTTAACAGAATCTTGATTTCTCATAAAGTCATTAGCTTCCATTTGCTCCAGTCTAACTCTGAAGGAATGGATCTCCTCAGTGAGCTTTTGAGATTCTTTTTCCATATGGCAAATTTGACTTTTTAAGGCATTCTTCTCCTCATTGCCCTTTTGGGCCTCCTTTGCCATTTGAGTTAGTCTATTTTTTAAGGTGTTGTTTTCCTCAGTCAGGCTGTTGACCCTCATTTCATACTTTTCCTGCATCTTTCTCATTTCTCAATTTTTCCTCCACTTCTCTTATTTCATTTTTAAAGTCCTTCTTAAGGTCCTCTATGGCCTGTAACCCACTCTTTTTTTCCTTTGGGGCTTTTGGAGGAGGATTTCTGATCTCACAATCCTCTTCCTGTTCCCTGCTTCAATCCTCTTTTCCCCCAAAATAGGAGTCTAATGTTGCATTTTTCTGTTTATTTTGTTTCCTTTGCCTTGACATCTTGCCACTTAATTACTTGACTTTTGGGCTTGTTGCCACAGTAGGACTCTGTGACCAGACAGGAGAGATTTAGTCCTGAAGGTTGGGGTGTTTACAGCTTTCTGGAAAGCTGGATACCCACCCCAGACCTCCCCCCAAGATCACAATCCAGATCCAGGGAGGTTAAAGCAAGAGCGATTACCACTCCCGCCCAAGACTGATCACTGGATCTCCCTACAGTTCACAGGCCAGAAGCTGGAGCTGCCACTGAAAACTACAAAATGGCGTGCCTCCTCAGTGGCTTCTATCCCCCAGGGGAGGAAGCCGACGCATTCTCCAAATACTGGTCCCAAAGTCCATAGGGCACTAACCTCTCACTTTTTCCTAGGCATATCTGAGTTGATAATTCTGGAATCTCCATAGCTGCTGGTGTTCTGGGGTCCCTCCAGCTGGCTCCTGGCCCAGCCGCCCTGGGGCTAAAACCGTGGCTCATGGGGACCTGGGCTTGGCTCTCCACACTGTGCGCTGCACTGCTGGCTCCCAGAGTGCTGTGCTGGTCCTTCCTGCAGGGTTGCTGGGCTGCCCTCAGTGGGAGGTTAACTTCTCTGTGTTGTTCCGTGGGTGCTGGGGCTCCAGAAGTTGTTCAGAGTCCCCTTTTACATAGTTTGGAGGTGATCTGGGTGGAGAGTGCCTTGGTCGCACTGTTTCTACTCTGCCATCTTGGCTCCACCTAGTGATTTTTCTTGAAAAATTCCAAACTGTTGTAGTGGTTGGACCAGTGCAAATCTCCACCACCAGTTTGTATTAAGAACTCTTGTCTTAAACAGTTTTCCTTATGTTTTTTTTTCCTTTCTCCAATTTAGTGTGAGGTTAAACCAGCATTGTTAAATGTTCATTTATCTTAGAGATGTCCTGTAATAATTTGTTTGTTAATTGCATTTCTTAATGCTAAAGGCCGTTTGTTCATATCTTTTGAAGATTTAACTAGGAAATGGCTTAGTCTCATGTTTTTGTATCACTTTCTTAGAGCAGATTTTATTGTTATTTGATTAAACTATTTTTCCCAATCTAGTTTCTCTTGGTTTTGTTTGTACACATGTATTTTAATTTTATATCTCTATCCTTTGGTTGAGAATTCTCCTACTTATTATTATTATTATTACTTTTTGCTTTCTGGAGGGGGAAAGACAGGACAATTGGGGTTAAGTGACTTGCCCAAGATCACATGGCTAGTAAGTATTCAGTGTCTGAGGCCAGATTTGAACTTAGGTCCTCCTGATTCCAGGGCTAGTTCTCTGTACACTGTGTCACCTAGCCCCTCTAGATTTCTCCTACTTATAATTGTGAAAGGTAATTTCTTTCATTCTCCTGATGTCACCCCTTTGTGTGGGTGTTACTGTTTTTTTTAAACAGTAGGCTGAAAATCCATTTGGAACTTACTATGGAAATAAATGCTGATGTAAACATTTTCTGCCAAACATGATCAGTTTTCTTAGTAGTTTTTGTCAGATAATGAGGGTCATGGTTTTAACAGTAGGTACTGAATGGATGGCTAGCATTAACTTTATAAGTTACTATCAGAGTAGTGCCCAAATCTGGCCCAGTGCAGGCTAGAGGAAATTCGAAGGAAAATCCCTGGTTTTCACTTCTGTGACCAAACAGAAGTCTAATCCTTCATTCACATGCTGATCCTTTGAACAGAAGATATCTCTCATGTCCATCCCTTGTTTTCTACTTCAGGATAAACATTCCTAGTTTCTTCACCCAATCCTCATCTGACATCAATTTAAGGTCCTTTACACATCTAATAGCCCTCCTCTGTACTCTTTCCAACTTATCACTGTCTTTCTTACACTGTGGTGCCTAAAACTGAATATAATGTTTCCATAGAGGTCTGATGAGGGCAGAATACAGAGGGCCTATCACTTCCTTATTCCTGAAAATCCTAACTCACCGTAGTCTAGAATCATATTCGCTTTTTGCTGGTCATATCACACTACTGCCACACTGAACTTGCAATCCAACAAAAACCCTAGATCTTTTTCAGGAAAACTACCAATCAATCCTTCCTCCCTAGTTTGTAATTGTGACATTTTTTTCTTTTGTATCTAGGGGTAAGCCTTTTAAAAAATTTATTCCTGTTTATCCTGGTTAAATTTGTTCTTATTTGATTCAGCCTAGTAAAACAGACTATTGAGGCCTTTTTGGAACCTAGTACCATCATAAAAAATACTAGGACCCCAAACACTAGTGTCATTCAATATATATTAAGTAGCTACTATGTGCCAGGCATTATGCTAAGCATTAGGGATACATAGAAAGGCAAAAGAATTCCCTGCCCTGGAGGAGCTCATAAGCTAATGGGTTAGTGTACAGGATAGATAGATGTTGATGAGGTCAGAAAACCTATGTATTAGTTTTTCATTCACCAATTACCAGCTTTATGATCACTGGAAAATCTTTTAACCTCTCCAAGCCCCTGGTTCATTATCTATAAAACAGGAATAATAATTACTTATACTACCTATCTCATAGGGTTACTGTGAGGATTAAATTGCTAATAGATATAATTTGGTTGAAGTTTCTCAAATGCTGATTACTGCAGACTCTATACTAGGCCAGTGCAAGAGTTTTGAGGATTTTTCCTTAATAATATTATATTTCAAGAATGTGCTATCCTTCATGTTCTTAGGGCTAGTGAGTGAGAAACTGTCTTGCCTGAAGACCCATAAAAAAAAAAAAAACAACATTTTATATAAATGTAAAGGTTTTGGTTATTTGCTTTTGTGGCAGAGAATGTTGAAAGCAAAGGCAAAATTTTGCAAAATGGAATGCTATCTAAGGGCAAGCAAGATGAAGATCTAGGTAGCTAAACATTAATAAGGAGGGGACTGGTGTAGGAGATATATGTGCATCAAGTTAGGGAGGCAGGGAAGACCAATACCCTCAATTCAGCAATTTTGCCTGGGTAGTCTGTTTCCAAGCTCCTACATCTTGGCCAATTACTTTTTGAGATTCTGAAGAAACTTCAGCAATGTTTGATCAAAACCATTACATATGTATCTCATTTAGCACCATATCACTGACTCAATTTCCTATATGGTTATAGAATCTCTATGATAGAAGGGACTTGAAAGGTCACCTAGGTCAACCTCAACATGAACCGGAATCCTCTGTACAATCCTCCTTGCTAAATTATCATCTAGACTTTACTTGTAGACCTCTGGTATTAGAGAAGTTATTCTGGGGAAGTGATTATTGCTAGGAATTTTTACTTACACTGAACTGAAATGTGCCTCTTTTAATCGTTCCATCATTGCTCCTGGTTCTGTCCTCTGGGGCTTATCATGCTAGATCTTTAATTACTTGGAGAGTACTTTTGTACCCCTCCAGGTAAAACCCCTTCCTTTCCTTTAACCAAGCTTGATTCACAATGATAACTAGTCTCCTCGCCATCGTTTTCCCATCCCAAGGTCATCCACTGCTTTCCAGGTCATCACCTGCCATCTTAACTTTTGTCCTGCCACTGAACTTCAATGACTCTGGAGGAGAGAGTAAGGCTAATGACTTTTCTCAACTCCGTTTACTTAAATTTAATTCACATACAAGTCAAGACATTACCTGTGGTGTCATTGATCTTCTTTGAAAATGAAAAATGAACAACAATCACCATTCTTTTCTCCCCTCTCCTATCTGCAAAAATATGTATTATATTTCTTGAGTGTTTATAAGTGTTCATTCAAGAGGATTCTCCTATGTTGTACTATTTACATAGCATACACAAACTCCTACCATAACTGTGCATAGAACTGATGGGGTGCTTGGAATATATATTTGTAACATCAGTCTATGTTTGTAATAGCAGTTTGTAACATCAGTTTGTAAGAGGGGTGCTTGGGATCTATGTCTCTAAAATCAATTTGTAAAACCAGTCTGTAAAATCACACTTCCCCCTCCCCAGTCTCAAAGCATTAACACTGCCCTTTCCCCCTGCCAGCACTCTGCCCAGGAACAACTAATGAACTGTTTATCTCTGCTTGGAACAATAACAAGCTACACTTATCCTTCACTAAACTATCTATAAACATTTTAGCTTAGGCAATTGTTATCTCCCCTAGTAGAGTGGCCAGCTGCACCATGAATCCTTCAATACCCTATCTATAGGTTAACTCCTTAGCCAATTGTACCCATACTGTGTCTCCGTTGGCTTTGGCTCCCATCATCCATCTTGTCAAACATGACACTGATGGGTGGCAGACTGGGCACTTCTCAGTCAGCCTTGACCGCTGGCTGACTTAATGACATTTCAGGCCTGAAACTACACCTCCAGGTAGCCCCAACCTTGGGCTATTTCCCAGTGAATTATGGGCAATAGGCCTGTGTAGTTGATATTAAAAATGCATTGGCCTTTAAGCACTGACCACTCCTTAACTCCTCCCTAATCCCACCCTTACTTACCTAGTTAGCATAATTGACACCTGATTTATTACTATGATTCCTTAAAAACTATGCCTATGTTTTCTTTAAGTTTGCAGGTTCCATAAGAACCCTTGCCTTGCTGTGCTATATAGCATAACAATAAACTTTTACAATCTCGGCTTCCAAGTTTGCTTGAGCCTGGTGAATTCTTTCCAGACTGAATTGCAGGGTTTCTGGTCCCTGATAGTGATCAGGGTCCCTGGTAGAACCTATTACCCTTCCCTCACCAGAACTTATGCTATGTGCATCAGATTCCTTTGGACATTTGTCAGTTTCTCAGTGCCCTTCTTCAAATCTGTCACCTAGAACTGAACATAATACTCCAGATGTGATCTAACAAGGGTAGAGGACAGTGAGACTAGTCCATCCATCACCTGTCATGTTGTAGAATTAGATGGGGAAAAGCAAGTGACATAATTTATTCTCCCTGGATTATGCCTGATTTATGCCAGACTAAATTTTCCAAGTTTGTATCATTTTTGCTTGTGATTTCATGATGTCAGAGATTTAATATCGTTCAAACTAGAATGTTTGACAGATCTTCTTGGTCTCTGCCCTCATTTGGAAGTCATTCCCCTTTATGTTTCTTTTTGTATTTCAGCTCCAACAGGTGCAGATTTGCCAAAATGAATGTTAATTGCCTATTTACTGCCTCCCAGCTTGTTCAATTTACTCACAGATCATTTCCTATTCAGAGCCTAGCAGCAGTTTGTCTCTCGTTTGCACCTCTATTCGGTTCACTTCCTCGGCAAACCAAATTCCTGCTACTTTGCCCTCCTGAAAAATCCCACCTTCTAATCATAGCAGGGCTCCCTCTCCCCATCTTAACATAGATAGAGCTGGCATATTGGGAAGAGAGACAAGAATATAGATGGGAAAGAGGAAAAAAAAACAGGAAAAGGAAACTGAATCCCTGTGATGAATTGACCTGATTACAAATCATTAGAAAATAGGGAGCTGATGTCTCTGCAGATAGGTCTTTTGCTAAGGATTAGCCCACCTTCCAATTTTCTTGTACATTTGAGGTTTCTCCTGAGCTCATCTCCTCTATTTAGCAGTTCAGGGACATCCTGTTATTTCACCTGGTTGAGTTTACCACTCTGGACCACTTATTCCATTTGTCCTGATGGTCATGAAGATAAAGACAGTCACTCTGAAAGGAAATACTTTGGCATATAGGAGTTTATATTCTCAGTGAATTTACACCTGAGTGGAAATTGAATAGATGATACTCGGGGTGTGATAGGCCCTAGACTATTTGATCCTGGGCTACTTCTATATTTCCACTTAATAACTTAGATCTGATGGATATCATCAATTTTTCCTTTTTGACTTAAAATCCTTGTGAGCTTCTAATTCTATTTTTTAGGGCTCAAATGAGCAAAAAGAACAGATATATAAATTTCCATACTATTGTGGGCATAACTCCATAGTGTTGTTTGTCTATCCAAAGGAAAACAGCAGAATTAGAACATGTTAAAGATGATTTGTTTTTAAGAACACAGAGTAAGTTTTTATTTTCCAAATTGTTGTTCAGTCATGTCCAACTCTCCATAACCCTATGGATTATACTGTCCATTCAGTTTTCTTGACTATCAAAACTTGACTGGAGTGCTTTGCCATTTCCTTCTCCAATGGATTAAGACAAAGAAAGGCTAAGTGACTTGCTCAGGGTCACACAGCTAATAAGTGTCTGATGCTGAATTTGAACTCAAGTCTTCTTGACTCCAGACCCAGCACTCTATCCACAGAGTCACCTAGTTACTTACTTCTGTATGCCTAGAACTAGGAAATATCTATAATTATCATAAATTCCATTAGATACATTTGCAGAACAGTAAGTAAATTTGGGGCTTCTGAGCACAAATTTTAGAAATGTCCTCCTTTTGCCCATCTTTTGTATTTTTGACATGGAGAATCATGTGGACAGCTCAGGTTGGAAACGCTCAGCTGCATTCCGCATTCAGCTTAGGAGTTGAGGTCAGTTTTATTCATCTAGTCACAAAAAATATGCATTTATCTGTTTAATTTTGAATGTAGGAAATTGAGAAATAGCATTGAACTCACCTGCTCAAAAACCTTTGGTGGCTCCCCACATAATAATAACAGTAGTGATAATTGTGATAACTTTATAAGATAGGTGCTATTATTGCCCTCATTTTAAAGATGAGAAAACCAAAGGTAAGGTTAAGTGACTTGCTTGAGGTCCCAGAGCAGGGTTGAATCAAAGTCTTCCTGATTGCAAATTTGGCACTCTATCCACTATGTAAAGTGACTGCTTAGCAATTAAAGCCCCCCATATTCTTTTTTTTTTTTTGGAGGGCAATTGGGGTTAAGTAACTTGCCCAAAGTCACACGGCTAGGTTTTTGTTGGTGTGTGCGTTAAGTGTCTGCGGTCGGATCCGAACTCAGGTTCTTCTGACTCCAGGGCCGACGCTCTACTCACTGCACCACCTAGCTGCCCGGAGCCCTCCATATTCTTACTCCCATTTATATTTCTACCTTTATTTTAAACTCTCCCCCTACATGAACTTCACTATTTCAGAAAAAAAGAGAAAAAAAAGCCAAAGTAAAGACTGGTGGCTTTTCATTGAACTCTATCTCTTGTATATACTTGTCCAAACTGTTCTCTTTGCCTAAAATTTGTCCTATCATCTCCCTTTTTCAGAACTTTCATCTTCCTTCAAGAATGCCATTCCTTGGGAGAAAGCTTCCTTAATCCTCAATCAACTCCATTCCCCCCTTCCCCCAACCCCCGGGCAGTTGGTGATGCTTCAACCCTTCTCATTTTTTCCTTGCACTATACTTCTCTGTGTAAATACTATTTCTCCCCAGTAGAATATAAGCTTGTTGAGGATGGGACTAATCCATTTCTATTTTTCTGTAGTCCTAGTACCTGGCACAGTTCACATAGAAAGATCTTTTATACTTGTTGAGAAAACTCTTGGCTAAAGCTATGTGTGCTTATCTTTTATTGAACTCTTGCATCCCAATCTCTGTAGAAACAGGTATAGTATAGAAGATAGAGAGTAGCTCTCAGAGTAGAGAAAATGTGGACTTGAGTCCTGATTCTGACACATATTGTCTGTAACCTCTTACCTCAGTGTCCCCTAGCAACTCTCTAAGATTATAAATTACAGAGAAGTTTCCACTCTTCATTGGAAGAGGGAATGTCCTTACAGAGAGATTTCTCCTTGATGAATGAAATCACATATTCAATTAAAAAACAAAGAGAAGGATTTATTATATGACCATTATGTGATATGTGATTATGTAATATGACAATTGGCATTATGGGATAGACACCTTATAAATATCTCATTTTGCTGATATTTTTTGCATGATCCTCACAAAAGCTCTTTAAGGAAAATGCTATCATGGTCACCATTTTACAGTTGAGAAAACAGAGGTAGGACAAGATTAAGTTACTTGCCCAGGTTACATAGCAAGTAAATATCTGAGGCCAAATTTGATTTTAGGTCTTCCTGGCTGCATGCTCAGCCTCTTAACAACTTTATCACACTAAGTGCCTCCAAAGCAGTAGAGATTAAAATAAGCTTGTCTAGAACTAGGCAAGATACCCATTTACCTTAATCATTTTGGTAAAAACAAAGGGACAATAAAAAGAAGAAATATAGAAAAGTTCTTCAAATATTTCTTTCTGTCTATCTAAATAATATACATATGTGTGTATAAATACATATATGTTTGTATGTATATATATATATATATTTATGCACATACGTATACAGACACATACACACATATATTATATGCGTATTACATTAAAGTCTTTTCAGCACTGAGGACATTGAGCCACCTCACTGGGACAATAAAATCATAGTTCCAGAAGTACATATAGAAGACCTAGAAACTGTAAAAAGAAAACAAAGACAGGAAAGGCAGCTGGATCAGATTGAATTTATGTAAGAAGATCTATGCTGGAAGTCACATCATTGTGATGGTGTTGATGGATCAAGTCATAAAGTATGTGGAAGACAAATAATGTATCTCATTAATAATAATTTAAAAACTACTTTGAAAAGACCAAAAACTAATTATTTGCCTACCTTCCCACCTATATAGAGTATTTATGACAATCTTCCCCATACTCATCAAGTCTATCTTCTTTTCTTTTCTTTTTCTTGATTAAGTACTTTATTTTAGTCTTCAGCATTGGATTCCCCAAGATTTCGAGTTCCGAATTCTCTCCCCATCTTCCCCCTCCCCACTACCCCAATATGGCATGCATTATGATTACTCCTTCCCCAAGTCTGTCCTTTACTCTATCATCCCACCTCACCCTCCTATCCCTTCCTCACTTTTGTGCAGGGCAAGATAGATTTCTATCCCCCAATTGCCTGTACATCTTATTTCCCAGTTGCATGTAAAAACAATTTTTAACATTTGTTTTATAACTTTGAGTTCCAAATTCTCTCCCTTCTTCCCTCCCCACCCACTCTCATTGAGAAGGAAGCAATTCAATACAGGTTATGTATATATGTATATGTATATGTAGTTATGCAAAACGCTTCCATAATACTCATGTTGTGAAAGACTAACTGTATTTCCCTCCATCCTATCATGTTCCACATTTATTCTGTTCTCTCCCTTGACCCCCTCCCTTTTCAAAAGTGTTTGCTTCTGACTGCATCCTCCCCCAATATGCCCTACCTTGTATCACCCCCCATCCCCTTCCTCCTAATTTCCTGTAGGATAAGGTACCCAATTAAGTATGTATGTTATTCCCTCCTTAAGACAAATCTAATGAGAATAAGGTTTACTCATTCCCTCTTACCTCCCCCTTTTTCTCCTCCATTGTAAAAGCTTTTTCTTGCTTTTTTAATGTGAGATAATTTACCCCATTTCTTTTTCCCTTTCTCTTTCTCCCAATATATTTCTCTCTCACTTCTAAATTTTATTTTTTTATATCATCCCTTCATATTCAACTCACCCTGTTCCTTCTGTCTATGTACACACACACACACACACACACACACACACACACACACACACACACACACACTCCCTCCAACTACCCTAGTACTGAGAAAAGTCTCATGAATTACAAATATCATCTTTCCATATAGGATGTGAACAGTTCAACTTTAATAAGTCCTTTATGATTTCTCTTTTCTGTTTACCTCTTCTTGCTTGATTTGAAAGTCAAATTTTCTATTCACCTCTGGTCTTTTCAGTAAGGATTCTTAAAAGTCCTCTCTTTTATTGAATGTCCATTTTTCCCTGAAGTATTATACTCAGTGTTCCTGGGTAGGTGATTGTTGGTTTTAATCCTACCTCCTTTGACGTCTGGAATATCATATTCCAAGCCCTCTGATCCCTTAATATGGAAGCAGCTAGATCTTGTGTTATCCTGATTGTTTCTCCAGTACTTGAATTGTTTCTTTCTGGATGCTTGCAATATTTTCTCCTTGACCTGGGAAGTCTGGAATTTGGCTACAATATTCCTAGGAGTTTTCCTTTAGGGATCTCTTTCAAGAGGCAATCAATGGATTCTTTCAATTTCTATTTTCCCTTCTGGTTCTAGAATATCAGAGCAGTTTTCCTTGATGATTTCTTGGAAGATGATGTCTAGGCTCTTTGTTGATCATGGCTATCACGTAGTCCAGTAATTTTAAAATTATCTCTCCTGGATCTTTTTTTCCAGGTCAGTGGTTTTTTTCTGCTGAGATATTCATGTTGTCTTCTATTTTTTCCATTCTTTTGATTCTGTTTTATAATTTTTTGATTTCTCATGAAGTCATTAGCTTCTATTTCCTCCATTCTAAATTTTAAGGTCTTATTTTCTTTAGTGAGCTTTTGGACCTCCTTTTCCATTTAGCCAATTCATTTTAAGACATTCTTCTCATCTTTGACCTTTTGGACCTCTTTTGTCATTTGGGTTAGTCTATGTTTTAAGGTATTATTTTCTTTAGTATTTTTTGGGTCTCCTTGTTAACTCATTTTTCATGATTTTCTTGTTTCACTCTCATTTCTCTTCCCAATTTTTCCTCTACTTCTCTTAATTGATTTTCAAAAACTTCTTTGAGCTCTTCCATGGTCTGTGACCAATTCATATTTTTCTTGGAGGTTTTTGATGTACAAGCTTTGACTTTTTTTGTCTTCTGGTTGTATGTTTTGATCTTCTTTGTCAACAAAGTATGATTCTATAGTCTGAGTTTTTTATGCTGTTTACTCATCTTCCCAGCCAAATGCTTGACTTTCTGACTCTTTGTTAAGGTAGGACTCTGCTTCCAGTGTATAGGTTGCCCTGTTCCAAAGGGTTTAGGGCAGCTGTTTTCAGAGTTACTTCTAGGGACATGTAAATTTTCAGTTCTTCCAAGGTGGTATAATCAAAGGGGGGAGGTTTTATTCCTTTTCTGGCTTGTGCTCTAGTCTGATCATAAGCACTCTTTTCTGCCTTGGAACTGTGAGGAGGATTCCCTCTCTATTGTACCACAAGCTCTACTACACCAACTCTTCTCCTCATCCCAAGACCACCACCAGGATTACAACCCAGATTCAAGCAGGGCAATGCAAGAGAATCCTGTCTCACTGCCAGCAAAGAGATCCCTGCAATCACCCTCTTATCAGCCACTCAATCCCCACACTGTCTGTGGACCAGGAGCTTTGGAAGCAGCTGCTTCTGTTGCTACTGCTGTCACTATCTCTAACACCCTGGGCCTGGTGCCAGACCATGCTCTTTTCTCACCCATGTCTGACAGAGTTTTCCCACTGACCTTTTCTGCTTTCTTTGGTGTTTGTGGGCCAAAAAGTCTGGAAACCACCATAGTTGCCAGTGATCCAGTCCTCTGAGGCCTGCTCTGGCCGTGTCTATGCTAGCACAGCCCATGCCGGAGTGAGCTCTGCTTCCAGCCTGGTCCAGTAAGACCCTTCTTGATGACCTTCCAGTCCATCTTGGGCTGGAGATTTGTTTTACTCCATCATTTTGTGTGTTCTGCAGCTCTAGAACATGTTTAGAGTTATTTTTTACAGGTATTTGGAGGGGTTTGGGGGAGAGAGCAAGCAAATCCCAGATTTTGCTCCATCATCTTGGCTCCACCTATCCACATCTATTTTCAATGTATGATTTGTAGGAAAAATTTGGAAAACATTATTCCCCAACAAAGGAGCATATCTTTATCTCTCACAACTGGCTAACATTTTGATTGTTATTTGTTGATTTAAAAAATGATTTTTATAGTGAAAGTTTTCCTTAAAGCCTTTCTTCCGGTAAGGGTCTCCAACCTAAACAAAAAAAATGATTCAGAGTTCCCTAAAAGAGAAAAAAATTGACTTAATTTTGTTTCTTCATTTTTTACTACAAAGATCATGTGAGTCATCAAACTGAGACGCATGATTTCTGAAGCTATCTGCCACTGTGAAGGAGGAGATCTGGTAGAGTCCAAATGGAAGAAGGATTTCCTCTAGATGATGAGGCTATCCAGATGATCCTGTTTTCTTATGACAGTGTGATAACTACATCAAACATGGAACACTATAAAACTTATCAGAAACAATGTCATTCAAAAGAATCTGGCCCTTCATTCATGAATTGATAAATGGTCAAAGAATATAAGCAGGCAGTTTTCAGATGAAGAAATTAAAGCTATCTATAGTCACATGAAAAAAAAATTCTCTAAATCACTATTGATTAGAGAAATGTGAATCCAAACAACTCTGAGATATCACATCACACCTATCAGATTGGCTAACATGAAAAAACAGGAAAATTATAAATGCTGGAAAAGAAGGGAGAAAAATATAACACAAATGCATTGTTGGTGGAGTTATGAACTGATCCATTGATTCTGAAGAACAAATTGGAATTATGTGCAAAGGTCTATAAAACTGTGCATACCCTTTGACCCAACAGTACCATTTCTAGGTCTGTAGACCAAAGAGATCATAAAAACAGGAAAAGGACCCACATGTACAACAATATTTATAACAACTCTTATTGTGTTGGCAAAGAATTAGAAACTGATGAGATATCAATCAATTGGGGAATGGCTGAACAAGTTGTGGTATATGAATGGAGTGTAATTCTATTGTGTTATAAGAAATGATGAATAAGTGGACTTCAGAAAAATGTGGAAAGATTTATGTGAACTGATGCTGAGTGAAATGAGCAGAACCAGGAGAACATTATACACAGCGATAACCATGTTGTATGATGACTGACTTAGATAGACTTAGCTCTTCTCAGCAATGCAAGGATCTAAGAAAATCCCAAAAGACTCACAAGGGAAAAGACTCTCCACATCCAGAGAAAGAACTTTGGAGTTTGAATGCAGAGGGAAGCATATTATTTGCTCTCCTTTTCTTTTGTTGTTTTGTTTCTTCTTTCTCATGGTTCCCCCAATTAGTTCTAATTTTTCTTTACATTATGCCTAATAAGAAAATAAATTTAATATGAATTTATAAGTCGAGTCTATATCAGATTTCACACAGTTTTGTGGAGGGGGAAGGGAGGGAGAGAAAATTTAAAACTCAAAATCTTATGGAAGTGGATGTTGAAAACTAAAAATAAATAAATTTAAAAAAATAATCAATCACATAGGAGAGAGCAAGTAGATGAAGTCTCTATTACTCAGATCATTATATTCTTTTGGATAGACAACCCATAAACATTGTCCATCAGTATGTAGGTGTGTGTGTGTGTGTGTGTGTGTGTGTGTGTGTGCATGTGTGTATGTGTGCATGTGTGTGTGTAGGAGAGGAGAGGGAAGGGGAGGAGAAGACAGGAAAGGAGAGGAGAGGAGAGGAAGGGAGAAGAGTGAAGTCTATGTGAAGACTTGGACAACACCCTGGATTCATCCTATAATTCTATCTTGTTAAAATACTTTCAATCTGATTTTTGTCATTCAAAGGATTAGCTATCACTTCCAGTGTGAGATTAATTTGGAGTGAGTGAGCTAGCCCAGGGCAAGAGCAAAAGTGAATATACCAATGTGAGAGGCTACACTGACCATGGGAGTATAGGAGAAATGGGTAATGGTAGGTATACTACACAGATGCTACAGAAGGAAAACAAAAGCATGGAATGAGTGCGGAAGGGAAGAGAAGCAGATAACAGTGAGCCAAAGAGAGAAGTAGGTATGCCATGTTGGTTAGCACTGAAGAATCATAAAATGGGGCAATAAAACTGTGTTGAATTGAGCCAGTCTGTTGCTGGTGGTAAAAGACAATTTATAAATGGAAGAAAACAACAACAAAAAAAGAAAGCACAGGGAAAGTGACACAAAATTGCAACAAACAGACTAAATGAAGAGTGGGAATCAAATGAGACAAGAAGAAAGAAGTAACATGTTACAGATAAGAATGGTATATTAGAAACGGAGGCATTGTTATATTTTATTCACTAGCCTCCAGCATGTGTTCTAGAAAAAACATTGGATTTCTGGCATAGGAAGACCTGGGTTTGAGGCTTGACTCCCACACTTCCTATGTACTATGTAATTATGGGGAAATCTCTCCTCTGTAAAATGTGTATAATTATGCTTATGCTTAGGGTTGCAAATGTTTTGAAGAAAGTACTTTGTAAACCATAAGATTCTATGAGAAAATGAATTATTCTTAGTATAAAACTTATAATAGTTTTATAGTAAAAAGTGAAAGAGAAGAGTTAAAAAGAGCTGGTAGTTATTGTAAAAGAGAAAATAGGTATTTTTGCAAATCTTTAAGAAAGGTTAGATTTTGATTACAAATATACCATGCTGGTCTTTCAATATTACAAAGCATTAAAGTTCAGAAAGGACATCTGCTTTGTTATAGTTATTTTTTATTCAAATAAAGCTATTGACAGGATACCATGATGTGCATGTGCTCTCTTAAAGTGCTACGCCTAGATTTTTGAGTAGGCCTCAGGGAAACAGTCTATGGATGTCCCTTTCTCTGGCCCAGTGCTCACTGAAAAGGTAAAAAAAAACATTATGAGCAAGGGCAATTGACTGATAACTGCATGCCACCTCACAGATGGTGCTGGCATTTTAAAATTAGCTCAAGACATTAGGAAACTTGAGCTATTTGTTCCTACCCAAAGCTACATAATTCCTTTGTATGCTTTGTTTTCTTTTAAATAATCATCAAACATGATCTTGACCCCTGAACAGTTTTACAAGGCTTAGAGAACAGATATATTTTGGCAATGTTTGCCAAATTCTCTCCTTTCCTGGAAATAGTGAATCACAAGTTCCAGGGCTTTAACAGGTTAAGGAGGGAGAATTGACTATTTTTACCTCTGTTGAGGCCATAGGCACCCATAAAATAAACCTTTTGTTGATTAGAACATATAATCATCCTTGGGCTTTCCAGGGTATCTCACATTCACCTATGGCTTAGCAAATGAAGGATAAATCATGAATGGATGAAGAGGCTCTCTTTTTGATTGTTTTTCTCATTGTTTCATATCCACCATGAAGGAGCATTTTAGAAGCATAGGCTTACTTAGCTGAAGACAGATGAGCCATTGGATTTCTAGAAAAAATGTCGAGCTCACTCTTATGAAGCAAAGTTAGTGCCTGACAATACTTTTTACTGTCTTCCTGCCTGCCAATGTTGCCTCATTGATTCAAGCTATGGACCAAGCTCTTACAGAGAATTTGAAATGTGATGTTAGATATGATTTCATGGGAAAATGAATGCCTTGTAATGGCATCATGGAATTATTTTGCATTCCATTAGAGTATAAATGTGTCATTTTGTAATAATAATCCCTGTGCCTGAAATTGCATAAAAGGGAAACTTTAAAAAGGCGTGGGATAAATTGTTATGCATCTAGAAGTATATTTTGATGAAGAAGAAACTGAAGGTTTTATCATAAGCCCTAGAAGTCAACATGATACAAACAAACATTCTTTTTTTTTTTTTTTTTTTTTTAAGCAATTGGGGTTAAGTAACTTGCTCAAGGTTACACGGCTAGTCATCATTTATGCGTGGGTGCTCATTTTCTGAGGCCGGATCTGATCTCGGGTCATCCCAACTCCGAGGCCGGCGCTCTTACTCACTGCTCCACCTAGCCGCCCCTTTAGGGCAATTGGGGTTAAGTAACTTGCCCAAGGTTACACGGCTAGGTTTTTTTTTTGTTTGTGCGGATTAGGCGTCGGAGGCCGGCTCCGAACTCAGGTCCTTCTGATTCCAGGGCCGGCGCTCTATTCACTGCGCCACCTAGCCGCCCCACAAACATTCTTAAAAGGGCAAAGGTTACTAACTCATGCTTTATCTATAAAGTTAAATAGAAGCAATATCAAAATGGAAAGTCTATTCCCCCTTTCATTGAAATAGACTCTTCCAATAAAGTTCAAAATGTTTTGCCTGACATTCATTGTTATTGACAATATGGTGCCACCTTAACTTTCCTCCTCCCCTCCCCTCCCCTCCCCTCCCTCCCTCCCTTCCCTTCCCCTCCCCTCCCTTCCCTCCCGTCCCCCCCTCCCCTCCCCTCCCCTTCCCTCTCCTCTCCTCTCCTCCCCCCCCCTCCCTCCCCTCCCCTCCCTCCCCTCCTCCCTCCCTCTCCTCTCCTCCCTCCTCTCCTCTCCTCTCCTCTCCTCTCCTCTCCTCTCCTCTCCTCTCCTCTCCTCTCCTCTCCTCTCCTCTCCTCTCCTCTCCTCTCCTTCCCTCCACTCTCCTCTCCTATTTCCCCTTCCTTTCCCTTTTCTGAGGGTGTTCTGCCCAAAGGAAGGTTAATGATGATTGAAACCTACCTAGATAACTTGAGGACTGGCTAGAGTAACTGTTCCTCTTTTTGCCAGCAACCCTGAGGGTCTTCCCTTCCAAATTTGTTTTTTTTTTTCATTAAAGGAGCCATCCCTTGACACACTCTTAAAGAAGCCTATTCACTGAATGGGTGTTATCTTACTCAAAGTAAGAACTTGAAAAGACCTTAGTTTAAAGAGGCCAATGTCTCCCACTGCGTCCTGGACCATCTCTAGTCATTGTTATCTATATCTGGCCATTGGACCCAGATGGTTCTGGAGGAAAAAGTGAAGCTGGTGACTTTGCAAAGCCCTCTCTCTCTCTCAAATCCAATTCAATTCCAAATCATGTCATCACCTCCCTGTAGGGATGCTCCCTTTTGATAAGGAAGGACAAACAACAACCACAACCACAACTCCTTCTAACACCAAATTTCTTATATTACACTCCTCCATGTACTCTATTTTCCAAACTGGATTTGCTTCATTCCTCTAAAAATACCCTTTGATTTCCTACCTCTGTTCTTTCTCTTCCTCTACATCTTGAAATGCAAGTCAAGAATTTGATGTTGGTGGTGAGGGTCTGTGGTTGGGGAGGGGTTGGACTAAGCTGGTGTCTTAGCCAATTATTATATACCACAAGAAAAGGGTTGATCTTCTGACAAGAGTGTTCCTCACTGCCAAATCTTTTGGCGATTATCTTGCAGGCAGACCCAGTCATTAGGAAGCAGATAATTTTTTTTTTTTGAGTCTTCTCAGTTAAGTTTCAGTACACACAGCAATGTCCATGAGAGGGATATCTTCAAATAAAGGGCCCAACTCCGAAATCTCATGAAATTGATTGAAGAAATCTATCAGAAGTTTTACTTATACTACCCTTCTCATTCCTCCCCCCTCTACATTTCTTCAAACACCCACACAAACAGCCTATGTGATTTTGGGTAAATTATCTTTCTCTTATTTATCTTCCTCCTTTGCATAATGAGTAGATGAATGAGTTGGACTAGAAGATGATCTCAGGGGTTCATTCTGGTTCTAAATTCTAAGCTGTTCTCTAATGTAGGAGTTGGTAAACTATGGGCCCCTTGGAAAAGAATGGTTTTCACATTTTAGATAAAGTTTTACTATATTTAAAAATGTGAAAAAACAAAGCAAAACAAAAACCCTCACATTCATAACCCTTGGGCAGTACAAAAACATGATATAGTTTGAATTTGGTCCTCTGGCATGTTTGCTGAAAATGTTCTAATACATTTGTCATGTAAAAGAGTATAGTTTAGCTATTTGTGCTTGTATTTTATCTGTATATTAGACTAAAGTGTTATCAGAATAAGGGCCTTATTTTGTGTACCTCCGTGCACTGTACCCTGCACACAGTAGGGATTATTAAATGTTTGTTGAATTAAAGTAATAGTATGGAGGAAGAAACAATGGAATATTCTAAATAATAAAAAGACAAAGACTATTGAATTTTTTCTCAAAAGGATAAGAGGGCATTGAATAGGGCAAAGCAATTTGGATAAAAGGTTGTTTTTCCTTTGCTTCAATAATTAATTTTGCAGGAATATAATGGGGCTATAAAAAGCTATGCAGTAACAGGGACCTCATTTTACCTTTATAAAAGTGGCAAATGACAAGAAATCAAGCTGATATTAGGACTTTATTCAAAACAACACATCCCATGATCTATCCTGGGATACATATTGCTCTGGCCCAATTTTTGATACCACCTTCATTTAACACACTGTCTTAAACCATTGATTAAGGTAGTATAATACACCAGAAAAACTGTGTTGGGCCTCTTAAGAACTAGGTTCCCTCTGACACTACAAATGTTAACAGGGTGTATGGATCAATGTTCGATATTCTATCTACTATATTTTCAGAGGTAGACAAGTACACACACAAACATATATAAGTACTTTTTAAAGTTGAAACAAAAAATATATAGTGCTTGCAAAGTTAGGGGCCCCAGTCAAAAAAGAAAATTCAACTAAACAAATACTCCATTCCCTTATTTCCACTTAATTGATATTTTGCTACAAATTTGGATGGATTTTATGTATAAATAGGATTGTAATCAGGACCAACTAAAATTCTTTCCTAGCTCTTTCATGTCATCTAAATGTGGCCTCTGGACCTACTACCATTTTTATACTTCTCTCTTAAAAGGCAAAGAGCCACCAAGATGATTAAAGGCCTGGGTGATATTATCTATAATGAAAGACCAAAGGAATTGGGGAAAGCTTAGTTTGAAAAAAGTAAAGGCTAAAATGTAATCTTGGAGATGGCAAGAATATAATTGACTAGTTCTCCATCTACAGCAAAGAAGATGAGTAGACCTCAGTGCCTAATGGAAAGAGCACTGGATTTTTAATCAAAAGGTCTGGGTACAAATCCTGAATCTGCTCCTTTCTAGCTATGTGAACTTAGAAAAATAATTTCACCTCTCTGGGCCCCATTTGCCTCATCTATAAAATGCTGAGACTGTACTAGATAGTCTCAAAGGAGTTTCCTTCCAACTCTCAATCTCATGAACCCTTGAAGACCCGAATTAAAGCCCTTGACCCCATTAGCACTATGCCTTAAAAGAAATGTATTAGAAAATTGCTAATATCACTTTAAGCAATGATATTGCATGTCCAGCATACTTTATTTACAGAGAAAGACAAGAAAGACCCTTATCAGACATGTGCCTAATATGGATAAAAGATAAAACCAAGTCTCTAACTCTCATGACCAGTCAGAACCAAAGGGTTTGTAAGAAAGCCGTGTTTAAGACAGATCGTTGCAATATTGCTAAGTCAGAAAGTATTTATTAAGCTTTCTATTTGCTAGGCACTCTGATAGGGGCTAGAATAAAAAGAAAACAACCCAAAGCAACCAATAAAACCTTGTTTTTAAGGAGTTTTCTGTTCTACTGTACTCTACTGCAGCAAAATAATAGCAACATCAACAAAAAACAAGTACAAGTAGGTATACTTGTTCCCCTCCAGAATATTCTGCTTAAGTTGTGTGCCTTGGAAAATGACCACTTGGCGATGGGGGGGATCAAATGCAGTCATTACAAATACCATAATTACATGTAATATATAATGGTTCCATATTATTATATAGTATTACACAGTAATTATATGTTATTCCTACTATACATATGCAATATAGTTACAGTTATATAAATTTTTAGCTATTTATTACTATTCCTACTTCTCTTCCTCCTCCTACTACTACCACTACTCCTACTCCTACTACCACCACCATCATCCCAAGTTCAGTGTGTTCTATGTGTCTTTACTCCTAAAGTTATAGTTTATGAACTCCCATCAGTGCATTTTCTTGGAGTGTATGGTGTTCAGGGAAGACTAGTATCTCTGGTGTTAAGGCTGCCAATACCTTTTCAAGCCAGTTTTCCATTGTTGGTGTACACTTGAGTCACCTGATTCTCACTTGTATCTCCAAGAAGCTATAGTATGCACAGTGACCACATCCCAGTAAAACATTTTGGCAGAGAGGCTAAATCAGATTAAGGATACCCCTCAGTACCAAGTACAAATACAAGTACTAGATAGAATATCTGTACAGTGCTTAGCACAGAACCTGGCCCACAGTGGCTACTTAATAAATACTTAATCTGTTTCCCCATATAGGAGGTAGGGAGAGTGGAAAGTACTTCCCATGTTTTGAGGAAATATAAATTACAAATAAATCAATTAGACTTGAATAAGGAATTTGTGGAGGAGAAATTCAGCTGAGAAGAGATTAGGGCTAGACTTTGGAGGTCCTTAAATAACAGTCTAGAAGTTTAGACTTTATCCTATGATCTTTAAAGCTATATTAGGGGAGGGAAGTGTAAAATTAAGACAAAGAAAGATGAGAGATACTAATAAACATGAGATTTCAAAGGCCAGACTTATTACGATAAACGTGAGGCTAAAAAGGAAGAAACAGATTTTAAAAGACATGGTGAAGTATGAATTTGTAAGCCTTTTTGGACAAATCCTTTTACTTTTGCTAATTCCATTAATTAACAGTAGTCATAAGATTGTGGATTTAGAGTCTAAACCTCTGAGGTCTAGTTCTCTTATTTTACAGGTGAGAAAATTGAGATAATAAATGATCTGCCCAGTGTTAAAAAAAAAAAAAAAAAAAAGGATACCCCTCAGTTAAAGTGGTATATATCCTAAGCATGTAAAGACTTGCCCTGATAGAATGGGCAAAGAAGAACCATTTGTTTCATTGACCATGGAGGCAACTGAAGTACGTGCTGTGCAGAACTTAGAGCTTAGACATTGAAGACACCAGGATAATGCATTGTACTCCAAGTCAAGACTCCAATTGTCTTGACTTTTGTCTCACTACTGGGCTCAGGGACTCTTGACGAGAGAGTGAAATTGACAACTTTGAGCAACTCTGCCTCAATTAAATCCAATTTATGTGGTTTAAACACACAAATAAAAATAAAAAAAAATTTGAAGATGATTACATTTACCGCTGGTACATGGTATATGCACATGCTTATGTCCAACATGAAATCTAGTAGACCTGAAAGACAAATTGATTTTGATGTGAAAAAATTCAGCTGGTAGCACATTCAAATAGCAGCCCTGAGTGAAACAAGGCTAGCAAATGAAGGCCAGCTTACTGAAGTCAGAGCTGAAGGCATATTTTTTCTGGAGTGGTCACAGAGATAAGGGAGTACTATGAAGCTAGTATAGGTTTTACAATCAAAACTGATTCCTAGTCAACAAGCTTGTATACTTATCAGAAGGAGTGAACAATGGACTCATGATAATGCAATCGCCACTTTCAGGAATTCTCTGTACTTACCATCATTAGTATGTCTGCTCCCTCCATGATGGAACCTGATGAAGTCAAAGAAAAAAAAAAAAAAACTTATGAAGACCTGGAGATTCTCATCATCAATGTGGCAAAAGAAGACAAGCTTATAGTTCTAGGTGAATTTAATGCCTGAGTAGGCATGTACAATCAGACATGTCAGGAAGTCTTTGGGAAGAATGGCATCAGAAATAGTAACAGTAACAGTCACTACTAAAAACTTATGTGTCTCACGACCTTTTCATCACCAACACTGTCTTCCATTTGCCAAAATGCAATAAAACTTTGTGGATGCACCCTCACAATGAACATTGGCTTTTAATAGACTATGTCATTATAAGGAGGAAGAACAGACGAGATGTGTGAGTGACAAGGGTGATGTATGGTGCAGAGTGCCTGACTGATCGTATACTTATCCTCTCCAAGCTAAACATTTACATTCAAAGTGGCAGCCCCAAGAGATGATTACTATCAGAAGACTTAATGTCAATAGATTAGAAAGCTTCTCTGAACATGATCAGTTTATTAGTAACTTGAAGCAACAGCTGAGCCAACACATGACTGGCAACAGTGGAGCAGAAAAGGAGTGGGCAGCTTTCAGAAATTGGTATACAGTCCTGCATTTGCTCATTTGGGCTAGAACGCTTGCAAATATCAAGCTTAGTTTGACAAAAAATTATGGAGGAATTCAGAAGCTACTAAATGAAAAACAAGGACTCAACAGAGTCTACCCACAATATAGTTAATCTGTTTCTAAGAGAGCAGCATCTAACTCCACCAAAAAATAAAGTGCAAGCAAAACATAGGGGGCGAGATAGAGTTTTTCTCGGTTTAGTAAGAAGACAGAGAACATTCAATTTTGTGCTGATAATGATAATCCAAAGCACTTTTGTGATGCCCTGAAGGCTTGTTACAGGTCAAGGACCCATAGTACATCTCAATGACTCAGTATTGATGAAGCCATATTGATTAGTAATAAAGACATGATCCTGGAGAAATGGGCTTAATACTTCCATAGTATTCTCAATGGACCATCATCAATCAGTGTTGAAGCAATTGAACTCAAGTTGAAGGCAGTTCTTCTCTAGCCAAACTTCGAATTGAAGAAGGGGTTTGAATGCCATTAGGCCCCTCTCATGTGGCAAAGTGCCTAGTGCTGATTCTATTCCATTCAAGATTTACAAAGCAGGTAGTTCACTGCTCATACAAAAACTGACAGAAAATTTCCAGTTTTTGTGGTAAGAGGAGGTTATCCTCCATGAATTCAAGGATGACTCCATTTTCTGTCTCTAAAATAAAAAGAAAGAAAGAAGAAAAAGAAATAGGTTGTTTGGTGACAATCATGGCTAATTTCTCTCTTAGTCATGGCCAGCAAGACTCTTTCCTGAATCCTCCTTAAAAGACTGATCCTTAACCTGGAAGGTTGTCATCTACCTGAGAGTCAGTGTAGTTTCAGAAAAGGCTGACGAATGGTTGCTATAGTGTTTGGTGCCCAACAATTCCATGCAGAAATGCCAGCGACACAACATTCATCTAAACAAGACTTTCGACACTGTCAGTTGTGAGGGCTTGTGGAAAATTATGGAAAATCTTGGTTTGGAGTGAAGCAGAGCTGTGTGCTTACTCCCATGCTTTTTAGCATGATGTTTTCTGTGATACTGTCAGATAACTTTATCAAGGATGTAAACAGGATCAAGGTCAGGTACTGCACTGATAATAAATTATTTAACTTGAAAACCAAGACTAAAATGGAGAGTTGGTGTGCAATCTTTTGTTTACAGATGATTGTGCACTCAGTGCAGCCTTTGAGGCTGAGCTGTAACAAAAATTGCTTCTCTACTGCTTGTGCTGATTTTGGTTCAATAATTACCATCAAGAAAACACAAGTTCCCCTCCAACTAGCACCACACCATCCATATATGAAACCATCAGTAACAGCAATGGAGACATTTTTAATTTTTTGTATTAGTTGACTTACCTTGGCAGTATACCTTCCAGGGCTATACACATAGATGATGAGATTATTACACACATTGCCAGGACTAGATCAGGGTTTGGGAGGCTCCAAAGGAAGGTGTTTGACAGAATAGGAATTAGGCTGCCTACCAAACTGAAGTATACAGAGGTAACTTCATTGTTGTATGTCTGTGAAACCTGGAAAATATACCAGTGCCAGGTCCAGAAACTGAATCTCTTACATTTGAATTGTCTTAGGGAAATTTTGAAGATCACTTGGCAAGATAAGGTACAAAACACTGAATTTCTTTCTTGACCTGAACTGCCAAGCATTCAAACTCTACTGCAGAGAGTGCAACTTCAATGCACTGGCCATGTTATTCTTTATTCTAATGACAAGCATACATTTGCCTAAAAGACTATTTTATAGAGAATTCACCCAAGGCAAGTCCTCACATGGAGGTTGGAAGAAGCAATACAAGAATACTCTGAAAGTCTCTCTGAAGAACTTTGGAATCTATTGTGAGACATGAAAGACACTGGAACAGCATTGCCCAGCATGGCTTGCCTGCATCAAAGAAGCTACTACAGTAGCTCCTCTATAGGCAAAACAGAATTGCAATAGCTCAAAAGAAACATGAGATATACAAATTTAGAGATATCTCCCCTCCAAATGCTCATGTGGACTATTTATACTGACCTGTGATAGAGCCTTTTGAGTTCATATTGGTCTTATCAGCCACAGTCAGCTGTGTACCTTGACCCCAACATAGTAATGTCATTTTGGTTCTCTTCAAGAAAGATACACACACAAGCTTTAATCAAAATCACTTACTGATATAACATAAAAAATTAGTAAATCAGCCATTCAACATGCATTTATTTAGTACTCACTATGTTCCAGGCACTCTTCTAAGTGTTGAGGATAAAAAGCAAGGCAAAAATATGATTGTCAAGTAAAATCAACAAGCATTAATTTTTGTTGTTGTTCAGTCATTTCAGTGGTGTCTGACTCTTCATGACCTTGTTTGGGGTTTTCTTGGCAAATATACTGGATCAGTTTGCCATTTTTTTCTCCAACTCATTTTATAGATGAGGAAACTGAGCTAAGAGAATTAAATGACTTGCCCAGGGTCAAACTACTAGTAAGTGTCTGCAGCTGGATTTGAACTCAGATTTTTCAGGTCCTGTACTCTATCCACTATGTCACTTATTGGCTAGCTCTGCTCTAAAATGCCAAAACTTATGGGGATGAGGAGAGGAAAAACTCTTTTCTAAGGACAGGTGAGGAATGACTACCGCTGCAGATCATGGTTCTTCTTTCATAGCTAGCTTTCTTTTCCAAACCCAGATATCATATTCCTTGAAATATGTCCTATCTCAACTGGTTACCTAGAGAGAATTTTGCTTTTTAAAAAGCTGCTATCACCGTGGCTAGGCCTTTGGCCAATCAATGATGAACTGCCTTCTATTTCCTTATATTAGTGTTGGCTTGGGGTGGGGCAGGGGAATCAATTAATCAAGTGTATCTTGAACAAAACCATATCCCAACCTGTAGAAATATACACAAAAGAATAAGAATTGGGTCTGTGATTTCATTGATATAAATAACTTCCACATGTGAAATCTCTACCAAAGTAGGAATGATGGTTAATACCTTTTTTGCAAACTCTGTATAGAAGTTCCCAGAACACTTGAAGGCTAAGTTATTTTCAAAAGATCATATGATCCTTATGGATCAGAGGCAGAGAATGAACAAATCAGGATTTCTAGGCTCTGAAACTGGTTATCTATGTATTCTGATATATATATATATATATATATATATATATATATACATATATATGTATGTATGTATGTATGTATGTATGTATGTATACAGTAATATAAGGGTAGAAAGGTAAGTTAGGGACCAGTTGTGAATGGCTTTATCTGAAAAGCAGAGTTTATATTTAATCTTAGAAGCAATAGGGATCCACTAGAGGTTATTAAATATGGGAATGACATAACAAGTCTTGTGTTTTAGAAAATCCCTTTAGTAGCTAAATAGGGACTAGATGAAAGGTAGTGTGACATACTGAGAAAGTTCACTAGATTTGGGGATAGGAAGATCTAGGTTTAAATTCTTTCTCGAACACTTACTAATGTATTGGCTCTGATCAAGTTACTTCATCTCCCTCTTTGTCCCTCAGTTTCCTCATTTCCTTAGTTTCTAGTATCCATGGTTGGACTTTGGGTGATGAAATCTTGGGTCCCTTATACCTTTACATCCATGATCCAATGATCTTTTGTTTGGAGAAGATAAAGACTTGAGGGAAGAAAACTACTAATGAGGTCATTGCAAAATATGAGATGTCACAGAGATATATGCAATGAATTTAAGTGTTCTAATGTTTTTGTGAAGAATAATATGAAATGGGATCCAGTTGTTTGCAAAAAGGGATTTGATTATACCCAAAGAAAACTTTGGGCCATATTCTGGTAACTTTTAAAATGGAAATAGAACCTATGTATCCTGAGTAGTTTAGAAGGTGCCAGATTTGTTTCACTAAGGGAGTTGAAAGACATGAAATATTTGTTAGTCTAAAATTCTGTGATTTTTTTCTAATTTTACATAAAAATATCTTGGATGCTGGCAAATTCAGGTTGGCCAAGTATCCAAAGGTCAGGTGTACTTTAGCAACGGCTCCGTAGATTTTTGACTTAATAGCTTTGTGACATGTGTTAAGCATTCTGGAGCACTAGAGTGCAAATGGCAGAGTATCATTAGTAGTTATTGCTATCATTAATGTTATTAATAAGGCCTTGCATCATTGCTAATAATGATTGTGTCAATAAATTATTATTGTCATAAATGTACTGACCTCCATGCTGTGCAGTAATCCTGCTGTTTTCAATACATCTACAGCTGGCTTGGATACAATGAAGGAGAGTTCATCACAGGTCACCTGAATGAAGAGTAACACAAGGAGATAAATTACAGAGACGTTTATTTAAATACCCATCATGGAATTGTTGCCCACATGGCAAGACTTTGCCCATCTATTTAAAAAAATGAGAAATTTGAGGCAAAGAGGTGCTTTAGGCTTGCCTCTATAAGAAGCTCTAGAAAAAATCTAGAACAATACTACTATAATTTATGGAAGGAAGGCAAATCAAGTGTTGATTGGGTTATCACAGGGAAATCATCTTTATTGATAGAGATTTTTTTAAAAAAATTATTATTATTGCTATCTTTTGTTTTTTTAAATCAATTAATTTCTGAATATATTTTTTCCTTTTCTCCAATGAGACATCACTTCAAACAAGAGAGAGAGAGAGAGACAGAGAGAGAGAGAGAGAGAGAGAGAGACAGAGAGAGAGAGAGAGAGACAGAGAGACAGAGAGACAGAGAGACAGAGAGAGAGAGACAGAGAGAGAGAGAGACAGAGAGAGACAGAGAGATAGAGAGACAGAGAGACAGACAGAGACAGAGAGACAGACAGAGACAGAGAGACAGACAGAGAGAGATACAAAAAATGCAGTTAAACTTAGTAACAGGTCAATCAGGTCTGATGCTATATGCAGTGTTCCATTCCACACCTGCAACTATCACAAAGATGAGAAAGAAGAGCATTTCCTCCCCACCCCTAATCCTGGGAAATACTTAGTCATAACCATTCAGTTTCATTTTTTCATCCTCTCTATCTACATTGCTATAGTCTTTGTTTATAATTTTTTTCTGGTTCTGTTTATATAATGCTGCCTAAATTTGTACAACTTTCTTTTGCTTCTTTGAATTCTTAATATTCATAATTTCTTCTGTCCCAGTAATATTCCATTACATTGGTGAATTATAATTTATCAATATTTCAGATGATAGACTTTTCCTTTTTTTTTGTAGGGCAATTGGGGTTAAGTGACTTGCCCAAAGTCACATGGCTACTAAGTGTGTCAAGAGGCCCAGTTTGAACTCAGGTCCTCTTGACTCCAGGGCTGGTGCTCTATCACTGCGCCACCTAGCCACCCCTGACTTCTACTTTCTTTTTAGTTTTTTGCTATGGTATACACTACTGCTCTGAAAATTTTGATGTAGATGGGAACTTTTTTTGTTCTCCACAGAGAATATTGCCTAAGTATGGGGTCTCATGGCCAAAGGCTAAGAATATTTTTAGAAACTTTTTAAAAGCATAATTACAAATTGATTTATAGTATAGCTGGATCGATTCACAATTATTTCAGGTGAATTTTTTGATACTTACTAGAAATTTAAATATTTCTACTAAGGTCAAGTGTCAGTTCTACTTGAATGCAAATAAAGGTGTAGGGTAATTCAAAATTCACTGAAGTGATGACATAGTTTAGAAAGAGCATGATTAGTGATGTGATTGATGCCCTCTTATGGGAATTAAGCAAAATCAACAAAATTATTAACTAGGACTGCTTTACTTCATTTGCATATGTGCTTGCAGTGCTTCATGGGAGAAGCAGTGTGCTTGGCGGCCTCTCCACAGCTTAGATGTGGCCCTTAGAAAAGGTTATCCAATGATATTAATTTCCCTTTTAGTCTCATAATTGGATTTAAGAATGAGTCTAGTTAACTAAGCCTGGAGTTATTTGAAGTCCTTTGACACCACAATGTATTGGTGATGCAATAGTGTTTTATATAAGCTTCACAGGTACAGAGTATAACACAACTTTTGTCTTCCTGTCTAACACAGTATCAATATGATAAACATGCTAGAAAGTAGCAAAGCAAAATCCTGTATGAACCCAAGGGAGGGTGAAACTTCCCAAAACAGGTTGGGGAGCATGAATTTCTGGAAAAATTGGTATTTACATTGAAATTTAGTTTTGGATAGGAATTCCAAAAGCAAAGATGGGGAAGAAATCGTTCAAATAAAGACATGGAGGTGGTAAGGAACAGTCATATTTGTTGTTGAACAAATAGTTGTTTTCCTTTCTTTCATATCTCTCTTTTTCCCCTTGTACTTTATTCTAATGACTATGAAAATATCATTCCAAACAGAAGTTTTAATCAGACACATTACATTTCCTGACAGCATTTTTCTACTGTCCGAGGAATGAGTCAGAAAATGCTTCCTTAAATACAAGCAACATTCTTTCTTATTTCCCCATTTATTTTTCTTTTGCTTTGTAAACCTGAAAGGTAACTTAGATACATGTAATCCAATCCCCTCACTTAATTGAAGTTCGGAGTTTAAATATCTTGCCAAAATCTATTGGCAGCATTGAAATTGGAACCTAGGTTTATTGAACTTCATTTATATGATTGTTTTACCTTTTATTGGTGGAATCTTTGTGTAGTACTGTTCTAGGAATATAATTTCTCTTATCTATCTTTCAGAGTGTTTATCTTCTTTTAAAATATTTATTTTTACATTGATTTCTAAAAAATTAAGCTCCAAATTTTCTCCCTCCCTTCAGCTCCTCCTCTACCCATTGAGAAGGCAAGCAATATGTTTCTCTTCTTTCAAGAAAGGTTCAGCTCAGGTGTTACATTTTCTCTCAAGTCATTCTTCCCTTCCCCATCCCCAGTTTTTCTTGCTCTCTTCCTCATTCAATTACCCTATCTATATTTGTTTCTCTGTTTACAAGTTGTATTCACTCGGTAGAATGTAAGCTCTTTGAAGCACTGGATCTGGAAAAAAAAATTAATCCATGTTGTTGATTGATTGAAGGCAACAGTTATTTCAGTCTTATTTTTGCAGATTTAGAGTTTAGCCCCTGGCTTTTGTTGAATTTATATATTTGATTTTAAAATCATCCTTCAGTCTTTTGCAGGTTAAGGAATATTCATCCCTTTAGTCATATGGATTTGGGTTCACGCATTTCTTTGATAATGACATCCTTGACTTCTTCCTAAGAATTAGATGTTATGCCCACATGCACTTTGTACTTTTTAGACATCTAAGTATATGCCTATGTATAGGAACATAAATAAACATAGATACACACAGACACAGACACAGACACACACACAGACACACAGACACACAGACACACACACACACACACTAAAAGGGATCAACCTTGCCCTGTTGATCAGTGTCCCTACTAATTTGAATTCATTCAGATTTTTACTTTTTTTTTTAATATGACTTATGTTTGTTTTTGAACTCTCAGTGTAAGGAAAAGAAAGGTATCCCTTGTGTTCTTACCTCAAACACCGGCTAAGACATTGAAAGGATTAGTTCAGAGCCTGAGGTCAAAATCCTTCATTAGGCCATACTCATCTTTACCAGTGTCAGTTTTCAAGGTAGTGGTTATTTAGTGGAACTCATGACCTTAAGAGCATCTCTTCAGAATGATTTTCATCTTTCCTAATGACATTTATAATACAGCTGTTCAAGTAGTTTCTTCTTCTTTTTTTAACTCTCCTTGGGGCTCTCACCAACTTATCCCTACTTAACTCAATACATTATGGATGTGTAATGATTTCTTCTATGTGGGTATTTATTTTGCTAATACTGATTGTGATCCCTCTACACATTAGGAGTGAGGTTTTGTTGTGAGTTTTGAACACTATAAAAATCATAATCTTATAATCATTATTCTGGTCCTGTCTTTAAAAATTTTATTAGGCCTTTTCTCAAATGACAGATTTGATGGATACTTGAAGCCTTAGGAGCTAGCATTAGATTTTGCAATGAACTGGCATAACCTTTATAAAGTGACCATCTACTTTTCCCATTATCCTGATGCTTTAGAAAGAAATTTCAATCCAGGGAGTTGTCCATATTTAAATGGAACTAGGATGTCAGCTATGTGGATATTCTATCCACTGATAAAAATGGTAGCCCAGCATACATGTCTGCCCATCCTGTGTGGCTAATATTTTTATCCTCCTATAATTTCATCAAAAAGTTATCCCAATAACTCCGAGGCCTTCCTCATTTTCTCTTTACATCATAAACTTACAAGGCAGAACATAAGCTGTCCCAGTAGTTACCTTTCACTTTTGTCACATAATCAGTCCATTATCTTTTGGGGTCAAATGTTCTTTTGATTACATCCTTTATCCTAGTTTGTCCTCATAGATGAATATTGTGTGTTGTGATCTCATATCCACATTGTGCTTTTTTTAAACCTCTAAGTGATATCTGTTTTATTTCTTTAGAGACTGTAGTGCTCTATACACAGGTAAAGATTTGATGTTAAAAAAGAAGCTTTATTTCAATTAAAAGTTAGTTAGAAAACTTTAGAAATTCACATTGACAATCAGATTAATTTTCCTGTTTAATTCAGTCAAACATTGATAATTTGTAATATGCAATATATACACACATAAATTTATAAATATATGTACACATGTATATATATGTATATATATATATGTAGACATTCGTACATATAAGTATTCACTTATATACCATATGTGTGTTCTTCCTGTAGGTTTTCCATATACCTACATGTGAGAGTCTTTATAATAGTAACAGTTCTTGGTTTTTCATTTGTGCATGGTTATGCCAAACTCTTTTGAATAATTATGGGTGCTGTTCATGCAGTCCTGAAATGTGCTTTGTCTTCATATAGGGATCGTAATGTTATCCACAAACAGGAATATCTGGATGACCTCACCTTCTTTAGAAAGTCCTTCTTGAACTTGGTCTCTGTGTTGAGCTTCCTCTATGACAGTAGTGAATAATTTTGCTGAGCATATATCTCTGTTAAATGCTTCATCTAATATTCATGGTCAGGAGATCACTGTCAAAAGTTATTTCAGTTGATCTATTGTTCAATAATTTTGCATAATTTTGAAGAATGTTTTTAAGTTACCATCTTGAAAGAGAGTCGTTAAGGCAGCATTTTGTTCTAATGAATGAAAAATTTTGATTATATTTTTGTATATTCACCAAACAATAAAAATAGTAGAATAATATATTAATTAAAACTTTTAGTCTCTAATGTGATGATAAAGAAATAAGATATTATGGAATATTACCTGTCTATTTCCTATAGAATCTTGACCCGTATTAACACTGATGCTTTCATAGATTTTTCTCATTAACTTCTCTAAATGGAGAAAGTATATAGAAAGCAGTAATTTTGAATGATCTCTTGGTCACCTTTTCATAAAATTAATAAGGATAGAGGTGTTTTTTTTTCTTCCCCTCTTTTGACTTCACCATTTCTCTCCTTTAGATTCCTTGGGTAACACTGCCTCAGTTTTTATTGCCACATGTGCTATGTACCATTTGTTTAATCCAACTGCTTTTCCTTCTTTGTTCTCTTTATAAGCATATCTGGGAACATGATTTGAGGGTATACATGTAGCTCCACTTTCCTAAATTGTTAAATGAATTAATTATATTAAAAAATTACAGACTTAGTCCATCATTCATATGTTTTTATCCTCCTCTTGGCTTTATCTTTCAATGACCACATGGTCATTGCTTAATTGGGTCTATCTCAAAACTTTCTTTAAAGCTCTTTTTTTCTCATTCTAAATGATTCTTGCTATTTTATGGTATTGCATTTTGATAATCTTCCAACATCCTTCTCTATAAGATTTTAAAAAACAAGTTAATCATCTGAGCAATGTTACCCTTTGGCTTTTGTATTAATATGCCTTGCAAATAAATACTTAGCAAGTGTTTACTTGCTAAGGTGTCTCTCATGCTCTTTTGACCTCCTCATTATGGAATACAAAGGAGACAGCTGATTCCCATTGATTCATGGAATTTCTATATGGGATTATTTTAATTAGTATTTGTAATTTTACAATAATTTTCCAATTTTGGCATCAATAACTTATTTAAATAGATGACATCAGATTTCTTTTAATTATGCACACTATATATTTTTTAAACCAATTTTTATTCTCTCTTTGAAATTTTTATTTTTGCTCTAATAAGTTGGCAGTCTTATACATAGACAGCTGATACAGGAATGACTCCACATCAATTATGAGTCATTTCCTGTTTTTAATAATTAATTTCATTTTGTTATGATGTTATTCTGTACTTGTCATGTCCAGAGCCTTCTAATTAATTTTTCTTTTTTGTATTTATTTAGTATTTAATTTTTCCTCAGTTACATGTAAATAACATTTTTAAACATTTATTTTTAAAATTTTGAGTTCCAAATTCTCTCCTTTCTTTCCTTCCCACCCCTCTACCCCCATTGAGAATGCAAGCAATTCCATATAGTGTATATGTGTGTAGTCAGGCAAAACACATCCACAATAGTCATGTTGTTTCCTTTGACCCTGTCCCTCCTCAAAAGTGTTTGTTTCTGATTATCCCTCCCCCAATTTACCCTCCCTTCTATCACTTCTACCTTATCCCCTTCCCCCCTACCTTCCTATAGGGTAAGGTAGATTTCCATACCCAATTCAGTGTGTTTGTTATTCCTTCCTTAAGCCAATTCCAATGAGCTTAAGGTTCACTCATTCCCTCTTACCTCACCCCTCTTTCCCTCCACTGTCAAAGCTTTTCCTTGCTTCTTTTGTGTGAGATAATTTACTACACTTTCCCTTTCCTTCTCTCCTCCTAGTATATTCCTCTCTCACCCCTTAATTTTACTTTTTAGGATATCCCTTCATATTCAACTCACCATGTGCCAATCCAATTACCATAATAATGAGAAAGGTCTCATGAGTTACAAATACTATCTTTCCATGTAGGAATGTAAACAGTTTAACTTTAATAAATCCCTTATGATTTTCTCTTTCCTGTTTACCTTTTCATGCTTGTCTTGAGTATTATATTTGAAAGTCAAATTTTCTATTCAGCTCTGGTTTTTTTCCTCAAGAATGAAATCCTGCATCATTGAATATTATTTTCCCCCTCATAGATTATACTCAGAATGTAGAATTTTCTATTGAGCTCTATTTTTTCTCTCTCAAAAATACATTGAATTCCTCTACATCATTGAATATTATTTTGTTCCCTTGTGGATTACACTCAGTTTTTTTTCTGAGTAAGTGATTCCTGATTTTAATCCTAGCTCTTTTGGCCTCTGGAATATTACATTTCAAGCCCTCTGATCTATTTAAGGTAAAAGCTGCTAAATCCTGTGTTATTCTGATTGTGGCACCATGATACTTGAATTGTTTCTTTCTGTTGGCTTTCAAATTTTTCTCTTTGATCTTTTTTTTTTTTTGGTCTTTATTAATTTGTTTGTTTACTTTTAGTTTACAAGATTCAATTCCACAATTCCTTGAGTTTCAGATTGTTTTCCCTCCCTCTACTCCGCCCCCCCACCCCACCCCGTGATGGCATACAATCAAGTGTAGGATCTGCAAATACTTTCACATTAGTCAGGTTACAAAGGCAGATTGTACCAGATGGAATGAAAAATGGTAAAGAGGAAATAAAACTAAACAAGAAAAAGAAAAAGATAAAGTAGTTTGCTTCAATCTGGATTCAAACTCAGTTCTTTCTATTTTTTTTCTCTGGATGTAGACATCTCTCTCCATCATGAGTCTTTTGGGATTGACTTGTATGGCTGCATTGCTGAGAAGCATCCAATCTATCATAGTTGGTCATCACATATTTATTGTGTCTGTGATTGTGTACAAATTTCTCCTGGTTCTACTCTTCTCCTTTATCTCTGAACTCTGGAATTTGGTTATAATATTCCTAGCAGTTTTCATTTTGTGATCTCTTTCAAGAGGTGATCAGACAAATTTTTCAATTTCTATTTTTCTCTCTGGTTCTAGAACATCAGGGCAGTTTTCCTTGAATAATTTCTTAAAAGATGATATCTAGGCTCTTTTTTTTGATTACGACTTCCAGGTAGTCCAGTAATTTTAATATAATCTTTCCTGGATCTATTTTCCATATCAATTGTTTTTCTGATGAGATGATTCATGTTGTCTTCTTTTGTTTTCATTCTTTTTTTTTTCTGTTTTATAATTTCTTGATTTCTCATACTCAGCTTCCATTTGTTCTATTCTAATTTTAAAGGACTTATTTTCTTCAGTGAGCTTTTGTACTTCCTTTTCCATTTGACCAATTCTAGTTTTTTTGTTTTGCTTTTTGGAGGGCAATTGGGGTTAAGTAACTTGCCCAAGGTCACACAGCTAGGTTTTTGTTTGTGTGTACATTAAGTGTCTGAGGCCGGATCCGAACCCAGGTCCTTCTGACTCCAGGGCCGATGCTCTACTCACTGTGCCACCTAGCCGCCCCCCCAATTCTAGTTTTTAAGGCATTCTTCTCTTCGTTGGCTTTTTGAATCACTTTTAACATTTGGCCTAGTCTGTTTTTTTAAGGTGCTCTTTTCTTCAGTAATATTTTTTTTTTTTTGCCTGTGTGTCAAGCTGTTGACTTGTTTTTCATGATTTTCTTTCATCTCATTTATCTTCTCAATTTTTTTCTCTTTTTCTCTTACTTGATTTTCAAAATCCATTTCGACCTCTTCCATAGCCTGAGACCAACTCATATTTTTCTTGGAGGCTTTGGATGTAGGTGCTTTGACTTTGTTTTCTTCTTCTCAGTGTATGTTTTGATATCCCTTGTCCCCAAAGTAAGTTTCTATAGTCCAAGTTTTTTCCATTGTTTGCTTATCTTCCCAGCCCATTTCTTGACTTTTAACTCTTTGCTAAGGTAGGGCTCTGTTTTCCAGTATGGAAGACATACTGTCCCAAACTTCAGGGGATTTGTGCAGATGCTTTCAGAGATACTTCTAAAAAATTGTAAATTTTCAGTTCTTCTAAGGTGGTATGATCTAAGTAGAGGTGATTACTCTTCTCCTGGACTGTGCTCTAGTCTGTGAGTGACTACAAACATTCTTTTCTGCCCTGGAACTGTGAAGAAGGTTTTCACTGCTGCCATAAGCTCTGCTATGCCAGTGCTCTTCCTCACCGCAGGACTGCTACTCAGGACTGGACCCCAGATCCATTTCTGGGCAAAGCAAAAGAGTCAAGCCTCAGTACCAGGAAATAGATGTCTGTATTCTGACCAATTGTTTGATCCCCTTACTATCTGTGGACTGAAAGCTCTTGGCCCTGGCTGCTGTTGTGAGACTCTACTGCCGCCACCACCAATCCTTTCTCACCCAGGTCTGACAAACCTTTTCTGCTGACCTTCTAAATTGTGTTTGTTATTTGTGGGTTGAAAAAAAATCTGGAACCACCATAGCTGGCAGTGATTCAGTACTCTGAGGTCTGCTCTAGGTTTGCTGGCATCCTCTCTCAACCTGGCGCAACAGATTTTTCCTGTCGACCTTCTAGGTTGTCTTGGGCTGAAGATTTTTTGCACTCTGTCTTTTAGTGGGTTGTGAGACACTAAAATTTGTTTAGAGTTAGTTTTTTACTGATATTTGGAAGGGTTTGGGGGAGAGCTTTGGCAAGTCCCTGCTTCTACTTTGCCTTCTTGGCTCCACATTTTAATTCATTTTTCAAAGAATGTTTTCATTATGTGCAGATGTGAGATTTTTTTTTTCTGTAATAGGTAGTGTTTATATAGTGTTTTAAGTTTTGTGAAGGGCTTCATATGTTAACACATTTGGTTCTCAAAACAATCCAATGAATGAGATACTCATATTATTCCCATTTTTGCAGATAAGAAAACAGGCATAGAGACATTAAGTGACTTGCCCATGGTCACACACTTAGTACATATCTGATGTAGGATTCAAACTCAAGTCTTCCTGATTCCAAGTCCTATGATCTAGTTTCCCCTCTAGTAATGGTTTTTAAGTCTTTGGTCTTTTTTTTTTATTTAGAATTTTATTATCTCCCAGTTACATGTAAAAACAATTTTTAACATTTGTTTTAAAAACTTCGACTTCCAAATTCTCTGCCTTCTTCCTTCTCCAACTACCCCTTCCCCCATTGAAAATGCAAGTAATTAAATATAAATTATATATGTGTCATCATGCAAAACATTTCCATAATAATCATGTTGTGGGGCAGCTAGGTGGTGCAGTGAGTAGAGTGCCGGCCCTGGAGTCAGAAGGAAATGGGTTCGGATCCGGCCTCAGACACTTAATGCACACAAAACAAAATCCTAGCCATGTGACCTTGGGCAAGTTACTTAACCCCAATTGCCCTCCAAAAAGCAAAAAAAAAATAATCATGTGATAGAAAACATATCACCCCCCCTACTCCCCCCCCAAAAAAAGCCTTAAGAAAAAGAAAGTAAAAATAAAATAAAAGCATGCTTCAGTCTGTATTGAAACACCATCAGTTCTTTCCCTGGTGGTGTATAGCATTATTCATCATAAGTCATTATATTGTGGAGAATAACAAAATCATTCACAGATGATTATCTTACAATATTGCTGTTACTTTATACACAGTATATTTCACTTGACATCAGTCCCTGCAAGGCCTTTTTTTTTGTTTGTTTGTTTGTTTTTTTTGTTTTTTGTTTTTGGGAGCATTCTGCTCATCATTTCTTATAGTAAAATAGTATTTAATCATAATCACATCTCACAACTTGTTCAACCATTCCCCAGTTGATGGACATCTCCTCAATTCTAATTCAATACCCACAGAAAAGAGGTACTATAAATATATTTATACATATACACACATTTTTGTCTCTTTCCTTTTTTATTTTTTATCTCTTTTGTAATACAGACCTAGTAGTGGTATTGCTGGGTCAAAGGATATGCATGGTTTTATAGTCCTTTGGGCAGAGTTCCAAATTTCTCAATAGAATGGTTGAATTAGTAAACAGGTCAACCAACAGTATTATAATGTCTCATTTTCCTGACATCCCTTCCATTTGGCACTTACCTTTTTTGTCCTATTAGACAATCTAATAGGCATGTAGTAACACATCAGATTTGTTTTAATTTGCATTTCTCCAATTAATAGTGAGTTAGAATATTTTTTCATGGGGGCGGAGTCAAGATGGCGGAGTAGAAGCAGCACTTCTGGGGCGCTCCAGGCCCACACTACTTCATAGATCATCCCTTCCTAATCAAGTCACATTCCTTCTAACTACCTTAATAATGAGAAAGGTTTTACAAGTTGCAATTATCATCTTCCCATGTCAGAATATAAAGAGTTTAACCTTATTAAGTCCTTTGTATCATTTCCCCTTTTCTTTTACCTTTTTATATGTCTTTTCAGTCTTGTATCTGAAAGTCTAATTTTCTATGCAATATTATTATTTTCATCAGGAATGCCTAAAAGTCCTTTATCTCATTGAATATCCATTTTCCCCCTTTATACTCAGTTTTTCTGGGTTGGTGATTCTTGTATGTAAATCTAGCTCCAGTGCCCTATGGAATATCATATTCTAAGCACTCTGATCATTTAGTGTAGAAACTGATTATCTTATGTAATCCTGACTATGACTCCATAAAACTTGAATTATTTCTTTTTGCCTGGTGCAGTATTTTCTCCTTAACTTGGGATCTCTGGAACTTGGCTATAATATTCCTGGCAGCTTTTATTTGGGAAATCTTTCAGGAGGTGATTGGTAGATTCTTTCAATTTCTATTTTCTCCTCTGGTTCTAGAATATCAGGGGATATTTCCCTGATAATTTCTTGAAAGGTGACATAATAGGTGTAGATGGTGACCTTCAGGTAGTCTAATAATTTTAAAATAATCTCTCCTAGATCTATTTTTCATATCAGTTGTTTTTCCCAATGAGATATTTCACTCTGTTTTCTATTTTGTCATTCTTTTGGTTTTGTTTTATTGTTTCTTGATTTCTCATGAAGTCATTAGATTCCATTTACTCCATTCTAATTTTAAAGAAGTATTTTCTTCAGTGAGCTTGTGCACCTCCTTTTCCATTTGGACAATTCTAGTATTTAAGGCATTCTCCTTGTTGGCTTTTTGGACCACTTTAACTTTTGGCCTAGTTTGTTTTTTAAGGTGCTATTTTCTTCAGTATTTTTTTTTTGGTGTGTCTTCTTTACTAAGGAGTTGACTTGTTTTTTTTTTTGTGACTTTCTTGCATCACTTTCATTTCTCTTCCCAATCTTTCTTCTACCTCTCACTTGATTTTCAAAATCCTTTTTGAACTCTTCCATGACCTGAAACCAACTTATATTTTTCTTGGAGTCTTGGATATAGGTGCTTTGACTTTATTTTCTTCTTCTAAGTGTATGATTTTGTTATTCCTTGTTACCATAATAATTTTATAAAGTCAGAGGTTTTTTTCCCTGTTGTTTACCCCTTTTCCCAGCCAATTATTTGACTTTTAACTGTCCATTAAAGTGGGATTTAGCTTCCAGGGTGGTAGGTTTTGAACCCAAGCTTCAGGGGTTTTGTGCAGCTATTTTCAGAGATACATCCAGGGATAAGTTTTCAGCTCTTCCAAGGTGGTATGAACTAAGTAAAGGTGTTTAATCTCCTGACCTGTGCTCTGGTCTGTGATAGACCACAAGCACTCTTTTCTGCCCTGCAACTCTGAGAAGGGTCCCCCCTCTTCTATGGGAGGAAACTCTATTATGCTAGCATTTCTGTTTGCCCTCGGACTGCCACCCAGGTTTGCAACCAGGATCCAGGTCGCAAAATAACGGAGTCCTGCCTCATTGCTAGCAAAAAGGCCCCTGTAATATCCTTCTGACCAATTGTTCAATCCCCTTACCATCTGTGGCCTGAGAACTTTGGAAGAAGCCACTGCCACTGCTAGTTCAGTCATTCCCAAGTCCTGCCCCTTGGGTTTGCTATGGCCATAACTGTGCTGGCATGGCCTGCATTGGACTGTGCTGTACTCCCACCCAGGTACAGGAGACCTTTCCTCCTCACCTTTTAAGTTGTCTTTGGTGTCTGTGGGTTGAGAGGTCTGGAAACCACCACTGTTGCCAGTGATTCAGTTGCCTCATGACCTGCTCTGAGCTTCTTGGGGTTGGTTCTACACTCCTTCAGCCTGCATTAGATTGCATTCCTCTCTCACTCTGGTGTGACGGATCTTTCCTTCTGACCTTCCAAGTTGTCTTGGACAGGAAATTTGTTCCCCTTTATCTCTTTGTGGGTTCTGCTATTCTAGAATTTATTTCATCATTTTAAAAAGGTATTTGGAGAAGTTTGGAGAAGAGGTTGGGCAAGTCCCTCCCTTTACTCTGACATTTTATGTTGCCTCCTTAAATCTTTGGTGTTATCCATTTCTCTATTCCTTATTTATATACTACCAATGCATTTTTCAGAAGATATATCTTATTTTTGCATTGAAGTGGTCATTTATCGTAGTATATGTTTTATAATTGGTTTTTATCATATTCTGCAAAAACAAAAACAAAAATCCTTTTCTTCCTCTTCATCTTTTGCAACAAAAGTTGGTTAATAAGGTGAATTATTTAATGGTGGTCTTTTTTATAAGTACTTATGATGAACTTTTCAGTAAATGATGAAGAAATATCCTAGGAGATGATAATTCTTATTGCCTTTATATATTCAGTATAATAGAAGTTCTTCAACAGGACCCCTGATCAGTTTTATGAGTCTTCCAAAAATCATAATGAGATTATAGGGCATAGACTTTTTTGGGAGGTACTGCCTCTTACTTCCCTGTAGTCTCCTACAGCCTCTTTATTGACAAATGGTAGAGAAACAGGCAAGTGGATAGAGGGTGCTAAAAGTTTTACCACCAACCAACTCTATATGTTTTTATGGACTTTATTTTTATTGTGAGTATAGTAAATGTGAGATCCTTGTTGAATGACTGATGGATCCATATACTACTAGAAGAAATAAATTATGTCAATATTGATATTCTCATTATAAATTATATCAGAAGATTTGAGGAAGATGTTGTTAAATGGAAGGATAGCTCACAGATTCACCTTGGGGAGACACATAAAGATATTGTTGGAGTAGGTTTTATTATGCATCTAAAGGCAAAAGGGAATAGTATTTCATAGAACATTTGGTCATTTTATATTGAAGTGCTCATGATGAGCTCTTAAAAGAATATTGCTCTAAAGATAAATGTAGCTTATGTGCCAACAACTTTTGAAGAAGAGGAGGAGTTAAAGAAATTCTGTGGAGAACTAGATAATACATCAACATATATTTTAATAATTGGCAACTTTTATGTGAAAGTGGATATAGGAGAAGATAAAACAAAATTAAATGATAACAACAAAAACAAACTAAAAATATCAATGACTTATAGAGTACTACAGTAGTCTTTCTGGAGAGATGGACCTAAGGCAGTGAATTTACTGGCATAGGGAACTTCCAGATATGGAAATATATTCTATAAATGAAAGTCAGTAAGTTCGCTGTATCTTTTAATCTTTTTTTTTGTTTTTTTTAAACAAATGCTATATTAACTTCTGTTTTACATCATTCATTTCCAGCAGAGTTTGAGTTACAATTATTTTCCCCCTGTTATTCCCCTACCCAACCTCCCAGAATAGCAGTCCCATAAGATATCGGTTCCTCCAATCTGCTATCTCCCATACCTTCTCCCATACCCCGTTCGACTTTTCCATCAGAGGAAGGTGAATCTTTGTGTCCCAATGCCTGCAAATCTTATCTCCCAATTACAAGCAAAAGAGTATTAATAATAGTATTTATATATATTTGAAACATTTAATGTTAAGACCTGGACTTTCAGATCCATTTCCTTCCTCCCTTGTCACCCATTCCTTCTTGGGATATAAGTAATTCAGTATATGTTGTACATGTCTAGCTATGCAAAACAGTATCATAGTAGATATATTGTACAAGGCTGCTTATAATTCCCTCCCACTCATCCCACCCCCCACCTGGTCCATTCCCTACATGATCCTGTCCCTCTTCTATAGTGGGTACTTCCAACCTCCCCTCCCCCCAAGGATGCCCTCCCATCCATCATCCCTCCTCTCATCCCCCTTCCCCCTATCCTGCTGCAGGTTAAGATATCCCATTTAGTATGTATGTCATTTTCTCCCTGAACCAAATTCAATATGAATGTGGTTTTGCCTTTTTAGCCTTCCTTATTCTCCCCCTCCTTTGCAACCACTTCCCCTTGCTTCTTCTACATGGGATAGTTTACCCTACCCTGTATCTCCCCATCTCCTCTTGCCACTTTCCTCTCTCACCTCATAATTTCATCCCTTGAGTATTCTCCCTTCCCAACAAATTCAACCTATGCCCTCTATCCATATATAACTGTAACCATATACACACATTCACATATGTATTCATATGACCACACCCCCTTCTTCCATTATTTTCATAGTGAGAAAGATATCATCAGTCACAGTTATTGCTTTTCCATATAGGAATGTAAATAGTTCAACTTTGATAAGTTCCTTTTGATTTCTTTTCCCTGATTACCTTCTCAGGCATCTCTTCCTTCTTGTGTCTGGATGTCAAATTTTCTATTCAATTCTGTTTATTTCCTCAAGAATGCTTGAAAGTCCTCTATTCCACTGAATGACCATATTTTCCCCTGAAACAAAATACTCAGTTTTGCTGGGTAGGTGACCCTTGGGTTCATTCCCAGTTCTTTTGCCCTCTGGAATATCATATTCCATGCCCTTCGATCCCTCAGTGTAGAAGCTGCCAGGTCCTGGGCTATTCTGATTGTGTTTCCACAATATTGAAATTGTTTCTTCCTGGCTGCTTGTAGTATTTTCTCCTTGATCTGGGGATTCTGGAACCTGGCTATAATATTCCTGGGAGTTTTCTTTTTGGGATCTTTTTCAGGAGGTGATCTGTGGATTCTTTCAACCTCTATTTTGCCCTCTGGATCTAAAACATCAGGGCAGTTTTCCTTGAGAATTTCTTGAAGGGTGATTTCTAGGTTCTTTCCTTGATCATGGCTTTCAGGTAGTCCAATAATTTTTAAATTGTCTCTCCTGGATCTATTCTCCAGGTCAGTGGTTTTTCCCATGAGTTATTTCACATTGCCTTCTAATCTTTCGTTTGTTTGGATCTGCTTAACAGCATCTTGATTTCTCATAAAGTCACTAACTTCCATTTGCTCCAGTCTAACTCTGAAGGAATGAATCTCCTCAGTGAACTTTTGAGATTCTTTTTCCATCTGGCAAATTCGACTTTTTAAGGCATTCTTCTCCTCATTGCCCTTTTGGGCCTCCTTTGCCATTTGAGTTAAGTCTATTTTTTAAGGTGTTGTTTTCCTCAGTCTGGCTGTTGACCCTAATTTCATACTTTTCCTGCATCCTTCTCATTTCTCTTTCCAATTTTTCCTCCACTTCTCTTATTTGATTTTTAAAGTCCTTCTTAAGTCCTTCTCTATGGCCTGTAACCCGCTTATATTTTCATTTGGTGCAGGATTTCTGACCTCACAATCCTCCTCTTGTTCTATGCTTTGATCCTCTTTGCCCCCCAAATAGGAGTCTATTGTTGATTTTTTCTGTTTATTTTTTTCTTTCTGTAAGAAACTCTAATTTGTTAATAACAAAATTATTCTGATCTTGTGAATGTAGTTGTGAACCATAAAATATCAAAAACACCAAATAGTAAGACTTATAGTTCATTGAAAAGGCAATAGATAGTGTAAATAGGAGGCAGTTTATTTACAATTACTAATTGTTCACATGAAAGCGTGAAGGTGATCATCAAAATGACATATGCTTACAATTATATATGTTCTAGTCTCTAAATAATGTCAAGAGATTGCTAATGGGAAACCTATATGCTTTGGCACTATACAGTGTCAAGAGAACCAAAGAAAATCCCTGAGCACCTCAATAAGAACTATTTTGGAGAATTCCCAAAGGAGCACAGAAGAAAGCATGGAGTGTTAAGATATATATACTTTGTGATTTTTACTGTTGGGAGTTCCCACACAGATGAGATCACTAATTAATATTAAGTATTAAAATGTGAATTAAATAAGACATAATAAAAAGAAACTATTTAAAATAAAAATAAAAACCCTCAAATATTTGAGAAATAAATGACCTATAAAGGAACAAATATTAAATCATAATAAATGAAATAAAGGAAGATCTAAATAATTATGAGAATAATCAATGTTTATAAACATATCAGATTAAACAGTAAAAATAGCCATGTAATTCTATTCAAAATACCCAGGGATTTCTTTTTAGCACTAAGTAAAACCTTATTACAATTTATATTAAAAAACATGTGGGCAAGAACATCAAAAAGTATGCTGAAAAAATTTCAGAAGATGATTATGGTATACTTATACTCCTATATTTAAAACATATTAGAGAGTAGCTGCTATTGAAAAACCAATATTGGGGAAAAAAAAACTAGATCAAGGGGAGAAAAGAGCAGCCAGAAATATAAACAAAACTGGAGAAAAACTATTAATGATTGATAGACCTCTAGGAATTTAAGATTGGGCAGATTATCTATTTTCAAACAATTGTCCTTGGGAAAATGGGTGAACAGTTTCAAGAGAAATATCTTTAGGCCCAAATTTCACACCAAAATTTTAGTGAATTCTAATTAAGAGACATAAACATTTTATTTGGAAAACTACAAAAATATTGGCTAAGATGACAAAACAGGAAAATTATAAATGCTGGAAGGGATGTGGAAAAATTAAAACACTAATGCACTATTAGTGGAGTTGTGAACTGATCCAACCATTCTGGAGAACAATCTGGTACTATGCCCAAAGGGCTATAAATAAGTACATACCCTTTTACCCGGCAATACCACTTCTAGGGTTGTATACCAAAGAGATAAGAGAAATGAGAGCAGCACCTGTATGTACAAAAATACTTATAGCAGCTCTTTTTGTGATTGTAAAGAATTGGAAATCAAGGGGATGCCCATCAATTGGGGAATGGTTGAATAAGTTGTGGTATATGAATGTAATGGAATACTATTGTGCTATAAGAAATGAGGAGCAGACAGACTTCATAACCTGGATAGACTTATATAAACTGATTCTGAGCGCAAAGAGCAGAACCAGTAGAAATCTGTACACAATTACAGACACGACGTATGTGTGATGACTAATTTTGATAGACTGGGCGCCTCTCAGCAATGTAAGCCTATAAGACAATTCCAAAAGACTCATGATGGAAAGAAATATCCCCATCCAGTGAAAGAGCTGGGGAGTCTGAATGCAGATTGAAGCAAACTACTTGCTCTCTTTCCTTTTCTTGTTTTGCTTCCCCTTTCCCACTGATCAATCATTCCATCAGTTGTAATCCTTCTTTACAACCTGACATGTGAAGGTATTTGTAGATCTTATATATAATTGCATGCCACCATGGCGGGTGTGGAGGAAATAAGAGGAGGGGCAAAAATTTGAAACTCAAGGGACTGTGGAACTGAATGTTTTAAATTAAAAGTAAATAAATAAATTAATTTAAGAAATAGAGAATTAACAGTGCCACTCTCATACAATTTAATTACATTTATGATCAATATAAATTTTTTTGTTTGGCGTCTAAAACCTTTCACAACCTAGCTCCAATCTGCTATTACAGATTTTCTGCACATCATTCCTCTTCATGCCCATTAAATTGGTATTATTACTACTCCTTGAGAACAGTGTACATTTTCTATCATTGTGTCATTAGCACTGCTTGGCTAAGTTACTATTGACCCCTTAAATTACCTTGTTTTTATTTTAGACATACAATCACATACCCAACCATCCCCAGATAGAATGCACTTTAATTTTTGCCTTTTTTGTTTTCATGTACTTTGCATATAGAAGAAATTACTAAGGTAAAGATGTAATAACTTTAAAATAACAAAAATGTCTATATAATATTCATATCCTCTTACCTCTAAATAAAAATAACAGATTGAGAATAGATATTTGGAAGATATGATGGTACCTAAGCGAGTGCGGAGCATGGTATAGTTGGACAAGCTTTGGATTTGGTGTCAGAAGATCTTGCTTCAAGCCTTAACTCCTGCGTGAGACATGGGCAAGTCAATAACTTTCCAGAATCTCAGTTTTTCACCTTTATAGTTGATATAACGATAGCTATGCTATCTCTTAGGGTTGTTGTTAGCTTCAAATGAAACAACATTGTAAATATTTTATAATAGTAAATGGTTTTGCTGTTGTTAAAACATTACATATTTTCTTTATTAAATATTTATCTATAGATAGTGATACAGATATAGATACATATATCTGTATATTAGATATATAGCTGGTTATTAAATATATATCTATAAATCACTGTTAAAATTTTATGTAGACAGTTCCACAATGGCTAAATGACCTTAGTGAAAAATAGGAATGTCAGTTTCAAAAGGGGAAGCAAAAATTATTAACAATCACTTTTTAAAATGTTCATCCTTAGAAATAGTCAAAGAAACTTAAAACAACTTTGAGATGACACTTCATACCTATCAAATTGGCAAGAATAATTTAAATTGCCAAAACCCAGTGATGGTAGGATTTCCAAAAATAAATGGGTACACTCATTCATTGCTGGAGGAATTACAATTTAGTAGAAACTTTTGGAAAATAATTTAACAATACACAATAAAAGAGACAAAAATTATCATGTATTTCTTCTATTTCTATTGGTGGAATGCTTTTTTTTTTAATCACAAAAAGGATTTATGTGAAATACTATATGTGGGAAGAGGAGAGCAATTCCCCTCTGTTTTAAATTGTTGAATGCTTCAGTCAATGAGCAGAAATGGGGTCACCTAAAGACAGAATTTCCCCTCAGTGGGAAAAGAGAAATTGGCTTCTTCCATATATTGAAGTTATACGTAGGTGAGATTTTTTTTCCTGGAAAAGAAACTAAAGGAATATTGTTCCCTATATCCTGTAGGCAAAACAGAATAATCAAAACATCAGGGGGTTAGTCTAAATTACTCTGAGACAGCCTGGATACTTACAAGATGGAGGTCAGCAGGTAGACCTGGGATCCTCCATGGACAAGAGCAGGAGAAGCTGAAGAAGCATAGAAAGATCACCGAGAGACCCACAGAAAGAACCCAGGCTGAACTTGAGGAGAATTTTCCCCTTCATTGGGTTTATTCACCAAATATTGGGACTGATTTTGGAAGTAAACTGCTGGTCTTTGGTGGAATAGGATGTGGCAAGTTCATTCGAAAATTGGGCTATTTTATTACTTTTAAAACTTTTTTTCATAAATAAACTTGTTTTTCTGTTAAATCATTATGTTATCCTTACCTCTTGAATGGGTAGTAAGAGAGCAAATCCCTCAGAGAGATATAGGCCAATTTCAAATATTGATAGGACTGTGACCTAAACCACTACTGAATTACTAATGAGAGAACATGAAAATCAAACCTGTTGCTATGAGCTCAAATTTGATCATGTGAAGCATGGTACTTTATTTGTAAAGGCAAAAAACAAAAACTGGAAGCAATCTAAATGTCTACCTGTAGAAGAATGTTTAAACAAATTGTAGTGGAAATATATATTGCTGGGGCGGCTAGGTGGCGCAGTGAATAGAGCGCCGGCCCTGGAATCAGAAGGACCTGTGTTCCGAGACGGCCTCCGACACTTAATCCTCACAAACAAAAACCTAGCCGTGTAACCTTGGGCAAGTTACTTAACCCCAATTGCCCTAAAAGGGGTGGCTAGGCGGCGCAGTGAGTAAGAGCGCCGGCCTCGGAGTTGGGATGACCCGAGATCAGATCCGGCCTCAGAAAATGAGCACCCACGCATAAATAATGACTAGCCATGTAACATTGAGCAAGTTACTTAACCCCAATTGCTTTAAAAAAAAAAAAAAGAAATATATATTGCCATTAAGATCAACAAGTAAGTAGAACATAAAGAAATATGGGGAAAATATTATGAAATAAATCAGAGTTAAAAAAAAAAAACTGAAATAGAAGACCAGAGTACACATACTAATTATGACCATAAGGAAGAAAAGTGAATAGGGAAAATGGACAAAGAAATAATCTTGAAGGAAAATCAGAGGAAGAAAATGAAATATTGAAATTGAAATGGAATTTTATTCACTGAAATTCACATATTTGAATGTAAATAAATGGAATGTTATTGATCTTTAAAACTCTAAGTATTATTTTTAATTCAATTTGATGGGTATTTAGAGATCATTAAGTAGTTCTAACTCTGCTACTAATTAGCTATATGACAAGATCATTAATAAAACATTTAATGCCTATGAACCTTTATTTTCACATCTGTAAAGTGGAGATATGACTACTGATTCTCCCTCCCCCCACACCCACCACCACCTCCCAAGGATAATTCAATGTGAAAGAAATCTAATACAATTTTAAAATGGAAAAACATTTTCAAAAATATAATGTATGGAATCATTATTTCCCTGAATTCAAACTGACTATTGGTTTGCTCTTGATAACTACTAAAAGAAATGGATGGTGGATGAGGCACAAAAAGAGGCATTTTGTAAAAATGTCATGAGGACAATGCTACATGGAAGTTATGGAGATATGCATGTCTGTTTGTTATTTGTTTTACTCTTAAGGTAGAAACATACAGCACATTCGACAATATGAAACAATTGTTCATCAATATATTTGTGATCTGAGAAAAGACACAAATGAAAACAGTAATAATAATAATAATAACAGACAATTTTAATGACTTTTACAGTTTGAAAATGCTTTGATAGTTTTATTCTATCTAATTCCCATTGCACAAGTCTGACAGGAAGACAGGCGTAATTAACTCCATTTTATAGATAACCCTTGGAGAGTTTAATGATTTGTAAAAAGAAACAAAAACAAAAACAAAAAAGCCCCCCAAAAGCCATAGCATCTGAGGTACCAAACCAAGATTTCAACACAGATATTTTGAATCAAAACAAAATCATAGAATCAGAGAACCCAGAAAACAACTATTGTGGTATGAATAAGAATCACCTCTACAACATCACTGAAAATAATTATACAGCATTTGCTTGACCACCTCCAGTGATGAAAACCTTGCTACCTCCTGAGGTTGTCCAATTCATTTTGGGACAGCTCGAATTAGGAAGGTAATTCTTTTTATTTTCCTTACATTAAGTTAAAATCTGTTTTGCTATTTTTTCTGTACCTATTATGTTCCTAGTACTATGCTAAAGTATAGAGTTACAAAAGTATAGAATACATTTCCTGCCCTTGAACACCACATTGCTTCACAGGGTGATAACTTAAGTGAAAGAGAAAATATAGCAGGTAATGAAATTGTGTGACATAAGTCAAACCAAAAGTATAATGGGTGTTCTAAGAATAAAACAAACAAACAAACAAACTAGATAATCTATGATGAGTCTCACCAGTCTATGTCCTTGAAAATGAATATAGCAATAAAAAGGAAAATCTCAGGTTCAGTGATAATTCTTAGCTCATATGAACATTCATTCATAGTGATTTCTCATCTCTAATCCTATGCCCTTGCTCTTCTAATTAGCAGATGCAAGAAACCATACAGGTTCTTTCTTTAAGTTATTTTAAATTTTTTTTTTTGTTTTTTAGTTCACATCTTTTATTTCCACAAGATTTTGAATTAAATATTTCTCCCCATTTTTCCCTACCTACCACCCGAAAACAGAGATCCCACTGAATATCCCCTCCCCCAATCTGCTGTCTCCCATATCTTCCCCCATCTCCTCTCTGCCTTTCCAGTAGAGCATGGTGGATCTCTATGACCCAGTGCCTGTATATCTCATTTCCCAGTTACATGTAAAATAATAATAAAAATGATAATGATTATATATATACATACATACATATATGTATATGTATATGTGTGTGTGTGTGTGTGTGTGTAAACATATCTTTAAACATTTGATTTTAAAACTTTGAATTCCAGATTCTTTCCCTTCCTCCCTCGTCACCCACCCTCACTGGGAAGATAAGCAATTCAATAGAGGTTGTACATGTGCAGTTATACCAAATATTTCCATAGTGGATATATTGTGAAAGACTATTTCCCTCCATCCTATCCCACCCCCACTTGTTCTATTCTCTACTTTGATCCTATCCCTTTTCAAAAGTGAGTGCTTCCAACTTATCTCCCCCCCAGCCTGCCTTCCTTTATATTATCCCTGCTCTCATCCCCTTCCCCTCTATTCTCCTGTAGGGTGAGATACAATAGTTAGTGTGTATGACATTCCCTCCCTAAGCCAAATTCAATTAGAATAAAGTTGATTCATTCCCTTTTGCCTTCCTGTTTCCCCCCTCCATTGTAACAGTTTTCCCTTGCTTCTTCTATATGAGATAATTTACCCCATTTTGTCTCTCCCCATTTCCTCTCATTATATTCCTCTCTCAGGTCTTAATTTCACCTTTTAAGTATCATCCCTTCCTATTCAATTGGTCCTGTGCCTTCTATCTATGTATACTTGTAGACATATAAACACATATTTACATATGTATTCATATGCCCATATACCCTTCTATATAGACATATGTGTATGTATACATATATACATGTACATGTATATATGTTTATATTCCCTTTAACTATTCTCCTACTGAGAAAAGTTTCATAAGTAACAATTATCATTTTTCCATGGAGGAATATAAGTAGTTCTACTTTGATAAGTCCCTTATGATTTCTTTTCCCTGTTTTCCTACTCATGCTTCTCTTACTTCTTGTATCTGAATGTCAAATTTTCTATTCAACTCTGGTTTTTTCATCAAAAATGCTTAAAAGTCCTCTATTCCATTGAAAGACCACATTTTCCCTTGCAACATGATACTCAGTTTTGCTGGGTAGGTGATTCTTGTTTTTAATCCCAGCTCCTTTGACCTCCAGAATAGCATATTCCAAGTCCTTCAATACCTCAGTGTAGAAGATACCAGATCCTGTGTTATCCTGATTGTGTTTCCACAATATTGAAATTCTTTCTTCCTGGCTGCTTATAATATTTTCTCCTTGATCTGGGGACTCAGGAACCTGGTTATAATATTCCTAGGGGTTTTCTTTCTGAGATCTTTTTTTTAGGAGGTGATTGGTGGATTCTTTCAACCTCTGTTTTGCCATCTGGTCCTAAAACATCAGGGCAATTTTCCTTGAGAATTTCTTGAAGGGTGATTTCTAGGTTCTTTCTTTGATAGTGACTTTCAGGTAATTCAATAATTTTTATATTATCTCTCCTGGATCTATTTTCCAGGTCAGTGGTTTTTCCAGTGAGATATTTCACATTGCCTTCTATTTTTCATTAGTTTGGATCTTTATAATAGTATCTTGATTTCTTATAAAGTCACCAGCTTCCATTTGCTCCATTTAATTCTGAAGGAATGATTCTCTTCAATGAGCTTTTGAGATTCTTTTTCCATCTGGCAAAGTTGGCTTTTTGAGGCATTCTTCTCCTCATTGGCTTTTTGGGCCTCTTTTGCGATCTGAGTTAGTCTATTTTTTAAGGTGTTATTTTCTTCAGTCAGGTTGTTGATTCTCATTTCATAATTTTCTCACATCATTCTCATTTCTCTTCCCAATTTTTCCTCTACTTCTCTCATTTGGTTTTCAAAATGCCTTTTAAGCTCCTCTATGTCCTGTAACCATCTCGTATTTTTCTTGGAAGCTGTTGGTGCCGTAGTTCTGACTTTGCTGTATTCCTCCTGTTCCATGCTTTGATCCTTTTTGTCCCCCAAATAGCAGTCTAATGTTGGATTGCTCTTTTTGCTTTGCTGCCTTTGCTTGCTCCTGTTGCCTGTAAATTACTTGATTTTTGAGCCTTTTGCCACAGTAGAACTCTGCTACCAGAAAGGAGAGCTTTATCCCAAATGCTTGGGTTTTCTCAGCTGTTGGAGCTATTAGTTGGGCACCCTCTCTGAAGTTTCCACATGCTCTGGCAAACTGTTCACACACCCTAGGATTTTCACCCCAGACAGCAATCCAGATCCAAGTAGGTTTAGGCAAGAGTGATTACCACTCAGACTGGTTGCTTGGTCCCCCTACAATCTGCAGACCAGGAGCTTTGAAGGCCCAAGTGGTGTGTGGCAGCACGGCTGTGGAACTTCAGCTGCATCTTGCCCTGGGGCAAAGGCTGGGTGGCACTCTCAAATTCCCTGTCCCCACAACGTCTACACTGACCTTTCACTTTGTCTTTGGCATCTATGTGTTGATAATTCTGAAAACCGCCATAGCTGCTGGTGATCCCTCCAGCCAGTGGCTGGTCAGACTGCCCTGAGGCTAAAACCTCAGCCCCCTGTGATGCTGGGTTTGGCTCCCAGAGTGCTGTGCTGGCCTCTTCCTGCCAGCCTGCTGGGCTGTCTTCAGAGGGAGGTTAGCTTTTCTCTGTCATTTTGTGGGTTCTGTAGCTCCAAAGTTTGTCTAGAGTCATTTTTTAATATGAATTGGAGGAGGTGGAAGCCAGAGCCACATGGAAGTCCTGTTTCTATTTCACCATCTTGACTTCACCCCCTTGTAGAGGTTTTTAATATTAATGAACAGAAATTATTAGAGATCACCATTCCACAGAAATATTTTTCCCCAAATAATTGGGGTCATAACTTCAAGGTGTCTAACACAATTTTATGAGCAGGCAAATGGCCTGTAGATGTCTTATATTCTTATGGGTTCATGTGTCAGTGGAAAGAAATAATGATCATTTTTCATTCTGTCCTGCTCTAAGACATTAGATGGCTCCATATTATCTATACCACAAGGTATACATCCTTTAGATTACTACTTCAGCCTCTGAAGTCTGGGGTGGATAGGGTGTTGTGGGAGAAGTTGTACCTCTGATGTCAGAGCTTGACAAGCTAATTTCAGGTCTGCTTGTCTACCTTTGGTGTTTACCTGGGACTCAACTCTCACCTAGTTATGTGCCGAAGCTACATCCCATTAAAACAATCTTGTCAGACAGGCTAAACCAGATTGTGGGTAACCAACAGGACTCAAACTCATTGGTGTTAGGAATATGTCTACCCTAAGCATGTAGTGACTTTCCCCAGCAGAATGAAAGAATGAGAACAAATTGGTCCAAATGCCATTGGCATTGTGGAGTGCTTAGACATCGGTCAGATATCAGAGATGATAAGGCCATTCACTGCATCCCAGGTCATCACTGATCATCCTGACTTTGTCCTGTCACTGGACTTTGATTCTAGAAGAGAGAATGAAGATAATGACTTTGTGCAATTGTGATTCACTTAAATCCAATCATACATCAGTGGAAATGCCATCCTTTGATGTCATTGACCCTTCCAAAATGGACAAATGAAGAGCTAAAATGACAGAGAAAATGTAGTGACTTGCCTGAGTGCTCCCAAATTTCCCTACAAACAACTTTACATATTGCCTCAACATACATTCTGAATTGGCAGAATCCACAAAAGGATAGAATGAAACAATTTTTCAGTCCTAGACAACTTAGAAAATTTTCAGGAAAATTCTATCATGCTGGGTGAGATTGGAACACAGGCTGCTGCTTGTTCCCAGCAAACCAGCAATAGGTCTTGTGGATGATTGAATTAGCAGGGGGAATTGCAGCTTTCAGAGCCCCCAGTCCACAGACGTGAAGGGGGTTGGATAACTGATCAAAAGAAGGTTACAAAAAGGTTACGCCCTTTGATGACTTTGGATGTAGTACTCTATTGCATAACCTATTCATAGAAGGGTTGTAGTCCCAGGGCATATACAAGACTGAAGAGAAGTATAAAAAGGTAAATAAGAAAGAAAAATCATAGGGCCTGGGGAGCGGCGCCGGCTGGAAGGCGACGGGCTGCGGCGGCGGCAGCCGGGGCCAGGGGAGCCGAGCGGGGCCGCGGGCAGGCTCTGTGTTTCCAGGCTCTTCACGATGAGAGATTTTGGGATCCTTCTCTTCCCTTCTCCCTGTAGTTGATAGTTTGGGTGGTGGAAGTGATGCAGAACTAGAGATGGCCAATAGCCTCAAAATATTTCTCCATGATCTTGTCAGGGGAATTAAGGACTCCATCTGGGGCATCTGTACCATCTCCAAATTGGATGCCCGAATCCAACAGAAAAGAGAAGAGCAGCGTCGAAGGAGGGCAAGCAGTGTTTTAGCACAGAGAAGAGCCCAGAGCGAGGAGCGGAAGCAGGAGAGTGAGCCAAGGATAGTGAGCAGAATTTTCCAGTGCTGTGCTTGGAATGGAGGAGTATTCTGGCTGAGTCTCCTTTTGTTTTACCGAGTATTCATCCCTGTGCTTCAGTCAGTAACAGCTCAGATTATTGGAGATCCCTCTCTGCATGGAGATGTCTGGTCCTGGTTGGAGTTTATCCTCACGTCTATCTTTAGTGCTCTGTGGGTCCTCCCCCTGTTTGTGCTCAGTAAAGTGGTGAATGCCATATGGTTTCAGGATATCGCTGACCTGGCATTCGAAGTGTCTGGGAGGAAACCCCAACCATTCCCAAGTGTCAGCAAGATCATAGCTGATATGCTTTTTAACCTCTTACTTCAGGCCCTTTTCCTGATCCAGGGCATGTTTGTCAGTCTATTCCCGATCCATCTCATTGGCCAGTTGGTCAGTCTTCTGCACGTGTCTCTTCTCTACTCACTTTATTGTTTTGAGTACCGTTGGTTCAACAAAGGAATTGAAATGCATCAGCGATTATCCAACATTGAAAGGAATTGGCCTTACTACTTTGGATTTGGTCTACCCTTGGCCTTCCTCAGAGCAATGCAGTCTTCTTACATCATCAGTGGCTGCCTCTTCTCTATCCTCTTCCCTCTGTTCATCGTCAGCGCCAATGAAGCAAAGACCCCTGGGAAAGCGTACCTCTTCCAGTTACCCCTCTTCTCCTTGGTGGTCTTCCTAAGCAACAGACTCTTTCACAAGACGGTCTACCTGCAGTCTGCCCTGAGCAGCTCAGCCTCTGCCGAAAAGCTCCCCTCACCTCACCCATCTCCTGCCAAACTGAAGGCTGATGCAGCCCACTGAGCTGCCTCCAAGGGGAGGGATGGCTTTGGGGGGAGGGGGGGTACTGGTGGTGGCTTCCTCAGTTTCCCCTCACCCAGGGAAAGCAGGACCCACCTTGCCAAGGGCCCTCGGCACATTCCCGTTATTCTCTGTGGGATCTGGAGTTTTACTATCTTGTGAGTGTAGGCCAGAATCTTTTTGATGCCAGGTGTGGATTTTTAATGCTGTCACATGTCTTGGTGACCGCAGATTTTTCTGCAGCTGTTTTCTAGCCGTTGCCAGCCCTGTGCCTGTGCTGATTTGAACACTTTGCTTTTCTCCCTGTGCCATCCCTCCTCTTTGCTCTGCCACTCTTGGATGAATGGATTTTGTAAATCCAGTTTGTTTGTGTATGTGTGTGTGTGTGTTTTTGTTTATTTATTTTTTGGTGAAACCAGCTCATTGGGTGTGGAGGGAGGGGGAGTCTCTCAGCTAGACCTGGTTACTTCCTTCTGTGGCCTTCACTGTCTTTGGTTCTTGTGACTCAGGTTAGGTTTTCATCCCTCCTACTTCACAGCAGAAAAGAAGAAAAAAACAACCTGAAGAGGTGAGACTAGGTAGGGAACAGACTTCACCACCACTTGTGTTCGTTTGGAGAGCTAATGTGTCTCCATCCCTTTGTTTGCAGGAGGGGAGGACATAGGAGAGTTCTTTCACTGGTACTTTTAGGGTTCCTTGATCTCGAGGAGATGTACCAGCTGTGGACAAGTGCCACCATTAGCACAGGATGCCCTGAAAAGTCAAGCTAAGCACTGGATACGGCTCCGTTACTCAAAGAGCCGGAGATTTGAAAATCACTTTGTCAGGGCCACTGCCAGTTATATCCAGCACTTCAAGTGGATGTTGGGTGCTTCACATGATCAGGAATTAGTTAGAAAACTTAATGTAAAACATTAAACCTGTGGCTGGATGGGTTTTTCTGTCATTTTTACACTAAGGTTGGGTCCAGCCCATGTTAAAAAAAATTGTACAATATAAAAGAAGAAAAAAATTAAACAAGTAGGAGCTTCTGGTTTCTCATGGAAACAGGCATACTGATTGGTGAAAATCATGAAGTTTATAATGGTATTTAAGTAACACAAGGTCTTGTTTGGGTTCAGAAAAAGGGAATTTAGAGTAAATGGGAAGTTTATTGCACTAAGCATAATTGATGGGGAGATGGTTCTGCAAAGTGTTAATCTGAAACTCAGGTCTCATCTCTTTCATGTAGTTTATAGATGAGGATTGGCTTATGTCCACTCATTTAGTGGTTGGTTCTCAAAAACTGATGAGTTTGAAATTGGTGAGTTCACTTTTGTGTGTGTAAAGTGTCTTTATGTATGTACATTTCTGCTGTATATGTTTCATAAAGGGAGAAAGATCAATTTAGATTCCAGTGTTCCTCATGCATTAAAAAGTCTCATAAGGCAAGGGAAAAAGATTAAGCAGCTTACTCAAAGCATTAAGAAGGCCTTTGAGGGGAGGGCATTCTGTAACATAACTTACTCTTGGTTAGCAGATGAATCTCTTCTCTGGTGTTTTCACAAGAAAATATTAAATAAAATGCTAGAGTTGTCCACAAAAAAAAAAAAAGAAAGAAAGAAAAATCATAAAGAATTCAGTAAGTTTAGGGCGGCTAGGTGGCGCAGTGAGTAGAGCGCTGGCCCTGGAGTCAGAAGGACCTGAGTTCGGAGTCAGAAGGACCTGAGTTCGGAGCCAGCCTCCGACACTTAACCCACACAAACAAAAACCTAGCCGTGTGACCTTGGGCAAGTTACTTAACTCCAATTGCCCTAAAAGGGGTGGCTAGGCGGCGCAGTGAGTAAGAGCGCCGGCCTCGGAGTTGGGATGACCCGAGATCAGATCCGGCCTCAGAAAATGAGCACCCACACATAAATAATGACTAGCCGTGTAACCTTGAGCAAGTTACTTAACCCCAATTGCTTAAAAAAAAAAAAATTCAGTAAGTTTAAACAGTCTACATTTTTTTGCCTTTTTTTGGAGGGCAATTGGAGTTAAGTGACTTGCCCAAGGTCACATGGCTAGTAAGTGGTAAGTTTTAAGTGGCTGAGGCCAAATTTGAACTCAGGTCCTCCTGACTCCAGGGCCACTGCTCTATTCACTGTGCCACCTAGTTGCCCCCTATCTGTCTACATTTCTACATGGGAAGATGGTACTTGTAGCTCCAAGAACTTTATCATTAGTAGGGTACTAAGAAGGAGAATACATAGAGGGCATGGGTATGAGTTCAATATAATGGAATAATTTCTAAACAAATAAAATTAAGGGGTGAGAGAGAAATTCACTGGGAGGAGAGGGAAGGGAGAGGTAGAATGGCATAAATTAACTCATAAAAGAGGTATGAAAGAGGTTTTTATAGAGGAGGCAAAGATGGGGGAGGTGGGTGGGATCCTTGAATCTTAGTTTCCTTGGAATTGGGTATTGAAATGTGTCTTAAACTATAGAAAAGTAGGAGAGAGATGATAAGAAAAGGAGGGGGGCTGATACAAGGGAAGGCAGGTTGGGGGAGGCAGTAGTTAGAAACAAAACACTTGAGGATGGACAGGGTGAAATGAGAGAGAGAGTAGTTTAAATAGGGGATAGGATAGAGGGAAATAGTAATCATAACTAAAAAATTACAGTAAGTGCCTCATTTCAGATACAGAGAGAGAGAGAGAGACAGACAGAGAGAGACAGAGACAGAGACAGAGAGAGACAGAGACAGAGAGAGAGAGAGACAGAGACAGAGAGAGACAGAGAGAGAGAGAGAGAGAGAGAGAGAGACAGAGAGACAGGCAGAAAGAGAGAGAGAGAGAGAGAGAGAGAGAGAGAGAGAGAGAGAGAGAGAGAGAGAGAGAGAGCGAACTGTAACATTTTTAAAAATAAAAGACATTCTCTAATTGATAAATGGTCAAAAGATATGAACAGGTACTTTTCAGATAAAGTAATTAAAGCTATCTATAGTCATCTGTAAATTGCTCTAAATCACTCTTAATTAGAGGAACACAAATTAAAACAAGAGCTACCATCACATATCTATCAGATTGCCTTTTAAGACTGAAAAGGAAAATAATAAATGTCAAAGGGGATGTGGGGAAATTGAAACATTTTTCACTGTTAGTGGGGTTGTAAACTGACTCACCCATTCTCTAGAGTAATTTGGAACTATACCCAAAGGGCTAGAAAACCATGCATACCTTTTGATTCAGTAATACCACTACTAGGTCTGTATACGAAAGAGATTTTTATTTAAAAAAGGACCTATAAGTACAAAAATATTTATAGCAGATCTTTTAGTGGCAAAGAACTGAAAATAGAGTGGATGTCCATCAATTGGGAAATGGCTAAACAAGTTATGGTATGTGATTATGATGGAATACTATTATTATATTATGAGAAAAAATGAGCTCGATGCTCTCAGAAGAACTTGGGAAGACTTGAATGAATTGATTCAAAGTGAAGTGAGCAGAACCAGGTTGACAGTATACATAGTGACAGCAATATTGTATGCTGTTCACATGTGAATGATTTAACTATTTTCGGCAATACAATGATCCAAGATCATTTCAAAGGACTTATAATGAAAAATGACATCCATCTCCAGAGAAATAACTGATGGAGACTGAATGCAAATTGAAGCATACTTTAAAAAAAAACTTTTTAAATTTTGCTCTTTATTCAGTCTGTTTTGTTTCACAAAATGATTAATATGGAAATATGTTTTATATGACTACATATACGTATAGCCTATATATATACATACATATCTATACATATATACATATACATACACACACACACACACACACACACACACACACACACACACACATATATATATATATATATATAGCCTGTGTAAAACTGTTTGCCATCTCAATGAGAGGGGAAGAAAAGAAGGAAGGGATAGATTTTGAAACTCAAAATTTTAAGAAAATTAAATTTATTTTTACATGTAATTGGGGAAAATAAGATATTAAAAAACAAGAAAATGAAAGACAAACAACTGCAGCCTCAACATTTTTGTGCCCTAACTAATCTTTTTGGCTTTATTTCCTATTGTTCCTTGTCAGAAATTCTAAATTCTAGCTAAATTTTACTATAAGCAGTTCCCAAATTTTTGCTTACCATCTCTGTCTACATGAATTTGTAATGATTATTACCCATAACTAGAATGCACTTCCTCCTCATTTTTGCTTGTGGTAATTCCTTTCTTTTTTTTAAGTATCAATTTAGTTATAACCTCCTCCATTAAGCCTATCCTGATTTCTAAAACTTACAACATTCTTTCTATCCTCAAGGTTTCCTAGAGTACTTAGGAGCTCTCTCTTTTTTATGCAAAAATAACATTCAACCTTTTATTTTGTTTATTTGTATACATGAGAAACATGCCAGTAAAGTATGATAATTATTGAGAATATAAATTAATTTGAACAACTTTTCATAGAAGTACAATTGAAGATTATGAGCAGTATCCCCTCATAAGCAATTGGAGTGAAATGGATTTACAAAAAGGTAAATATGAGAACCAATTAAAAAGACCCCATCCCAAGGTTTTCAAAATTAAATGGAAAGGAAAAAAACAGATGAACTATAGACAATATGTGGCAGAATTTCCTTAAAAACTAATTTGCTTCATCAGTAACAGTGCAACAACATATTTGGATTATACCATCTTAGAATATTATCATTGATGACTTCTATACAAATGGCATAAAAATATAAAGGAGATCATAGCATCATAGAAACAAAGCTGAATTCTACCTTTGAGGTCATCTAATTTGACATTCCTTTCCCAGTTAATAGAAAAAAAAACTGCATTGGTACATTTGTTTTTGCATCATCTTTATTTCCATATGGAGACAACCAGGAGATATCAAGCTCTGGATTTGGAGTTAGTGAAATTAGTCATTTAACCTTTCAGTCTAAGTTTCCTCATGTACAAAACAAGGCTAATGATAGCACCATCCTCATAGGTTGTAAGAATCAAATGATACAGCTTATGTAATGCACTTTGTAAACCTTAAATCTCTAAATTCTATCTATCATCATCATCATAATCATTATCATCAGTCCCTTTATCCCTCCCAGGATAATGTAAAAAAGAATTACATATATATATATATATATATATATATATATATATATATATATATATATATATATATATACACACACACATATATACATTCTTTTATATATATATATATATATACATTCTTTTTTAAAGAATATATTGCATTTATATATATCATAACTTATTCAGTTATTTCTCAATTGATGGATATCACTTACTTTCCTATTCTTTGCTTCAACAAAAATTCTGCTATAAGTATTTTTGTATACATAGATTCTTTCCCTCTTTCTATAATGTCTTTTTTTGTGTATAACATATAGTAGTAGACAGACTTCATATTCACTTGGAGAGGCTTTACAAACTGATGCTCAGTGAGAAGAGTAGAACCAGGAGAAATTTGTATACAATCACAGACACAAAATATGTATGATAACCAACTATGACAGTCTGGACTCTTCTCAGCAATGCAGTCAATCCCAAAAGAGTCATAATGGAGAGAGATGCAACATCCAGAGAAAGAACTAGAAAGAACTGAGTTTGAATCCTGATTGAAGCAAACTACTTGATCTTTCTTTGCATTGTTTGGTTTTATTTCCTCTTTACCATTTGTCATTCCATCTAATAAAATCGGCCTTTGTAACCTGACTAATGTCTAATATAAAAGTATTTGCAGATCCTATACTGGATTATATGCTGTTGTGGGGGGGGGGGGAGGGAGGGAAGGAAAAGTAGGCAACACATTTCTTTGTCAAAACTTTGGAATTGCACATGGTTCTTGAGCTGATTGAAATTCTTAAGTCTTTCAAATCTGTTTGTTGTTACTGTATAAATTGTCCTCTTTATTCTGCTCATTTCACTCTGTTTTCATTACAATTATACCTTTCATTATTTTTTATAGTGCAAAAGAACAAAAAAACAAAAAAAACCCAAAATAACATATAGTAGTATTTCTTTGTTAAACAAAAAGTTTAGTGACTTTTGGGAAATTTTTTATAAAATTGCTGGATCAACTCAGTTCCACCAACAGAGAATTAGTGTACATAATCTTCCATACAGACCTTTCCACAGATATGTTTTTGCTTTTTTATTAGTTTCCCCCCAAAATTGATAGATTTAAAATAGCAAATCAGAATTATTTTAATTTGTATTCCTCTTATTATTAGTAATTTGGAACATTTTATGTGGTTGTAGATAACTTGGATTTCCTTCTTCGAGAGGCACTTGTAGCAGCAAGCACCCTAGCATACGCAGGGTAGCTGCCAACACAGGTTTTTAGATCTGCTTTTCTAAAGAAAAGCAACTCGAAATGGGTTAACAATCTTACTTTAATCAAACATATGTCATTTACCTAGTTCAGGGGAAAGAGGTCAGCACCCAGAGAATACAAACAAGTTATATGCAGAAGTTACAAGCAGACAGAGAAACAAATCAGCATACAGGCTTCCAGCTGTCTGACCATTACATCCATACCTAGTCAGTTACCAGAGAGGGAAGTACCAACATCTGGGTTTTCAAAGCAGGGGGGTGGGGAGGGGGCTCAATAGCTGCCCAGAGTCTCATCTGGTCAAATCACATAACTTTTGTCAAAGTGAGCCCCAAAGCAAAATCTCACATCAAGGTATATATATCCTCCTGGCTCAGAAAATGTCACAACTCTCTTGACCCACTGCCCAATCACAAAGCACCAAGGTGTGTGCATTCCTGAAAAACAAGCTTCCTGCCACAGGCTCCATGTGACCATATTCAGCCTATTGGGAGCAGAGTATATTTTCAAATCAAGGAAGAGTCTCAGAGTCACCTAAGCCTATCAAAGGGTTTAGGGGCAGGGAAGATCTTAGATTCCCATTCCCATAACACCTGTCCATTTCTTTTAGCTATTTATCATTTGGGGAATCACTCTTGTTTTTACATACCTGTTTGAGTTCTTTGTCTTTCTTGGCTATCAGACCTATATCGAAGACATTTCTTGTAAATATTTTCTTAGTTAATTGTTTTAATTCTAATTTTCATTCAATTGACTTTTTATGCAGAAACTTTTCATTTTATGTAATTGAATTTTCCATTTTATCTTCTGTGATTCTCTCTATCCTTTGCTCATTTATGAATTTCCCTCCTATTTATTCCTTTATGATGTGACGTACACAAACACATAAACACATAGAGTCATGTATCTATTTGGGGCTTTTTGTATATAATTTGTACATTTGTAGAAAAGAAAGCTAGAAAAAAAACTAGTGAAAATTTAAAAATACCTCCTCTATCATTTTCATGTCTCTTAACTTTAAATATATTGTGTCAGTAGCCTCCAAAGCTTCAAGGTCTATGCTTCTTTTTCTTTTTCTTTTTCTAAATGCTTTATTAACTTCTAGTTTACATCATTCATTTCTGCCAGGTTTTGAGTTACAATTTTTCCCCATTTTTCCCCTACCCAGCACCCCAGAATAGTAGTCCCACAGGATATCCCTTCATGCAATCTGCTCTCTCCCATATGTTCTCCCACACCCCCTTCAACTTTACCATTAGGGCAAGGTGAATCTCTGTGCCCCAATGCCTGCACATCTTATCTCCCAATTACATACAAAATAGTATTAATACTAGTATTTATTTGTATTTGAAATATTTAATTTTAAAACTTTGAATTCTGGACCCATTCCCTTCCTCCCTTGTCACCCACTCCTGCTGGGAAGATAAGCAATTCAATATATGTTGTACATGTATAGCTATGCAAAACATTACCATAGTAGATATATGGTAAAAGACTGGCTATATTTCCCTCCCACCCATCCCACACCCTACCTGGTCCATTCCCTACTTTGATCCTATCCCTCTTCACAAGTGGGTGCCTGCAACCTCCGTTGCCCCCAGCATGCCCTCCACTCCATTATCCCTCTCTCATCACCCTCCCCCCTACTCTACTGCAGGGTAAGATATCCCTTTTAGTATGCAGGGCTTTCTCTCCCTGAGACAAATTCAATGAGAATATGGTTTTGCCTTTTTGCCTTCCTGTTCTTCCCCTCCCCTGCAACCACTTCCCCTTGCCTCTTCTACATGAGATAGTTTATTCTACCCTGTCTCTCCCCATCTCCTCTGGCTACATTCCTCTCTCACCTTTTAACTTCACCCCTTAAGTATCATGCCTTCCCACCAAATTCGACCTGTGCCCTCTATCCATGTATACCTGTAAACATATATACACACATTCACATATGTATTCATATGCCCATATACCCTTCTTCAACGATTTTCATACTGAGAAAGGTTTCATCAGTCACAGTTATTGTTTTTCCATGTAGGAATATAAATAGTTCAACTCAATGATAAGTTCCTTTTGAATTCTTTTCCCTGTTTACCTTCTCAAGCATCTCTTGCTTCTTGTTTCTGAATGTCACATTTTCTATTCAACTCTGGTTTTTTCTTCAAGAATGCTTGAAAATCCTCTATTCCACTGAATGACAATATTTTCCCCTGAAAAAAGATACTCAGTTTTGCTGGGTAGGTCATTCTTGGTTTTAATCCTAGGTCTTTTGCTCTGTGGAATATCATATTCCATGCCCTTCGATCCCTCAGTGTAGAAGCTGCCAGGTTCTGTGCTATTCTGATTGTGCTTCCACAGTATTGAAATTGTTTCATGCTGGCTGCTTGTGGTATTTTCTCCATGATCTGGGAATTCTGGAACCTGGCTATAATATTCCTAGGAGTTTTCTTTTTGGGATCTTTTTCAGGAGGTGATCTCTGGATTCTTTCAACCTCTATTTCACCCTCTGGGTATAAAAAATCAGGGCAATTTTCCTTGAGAATTTCTTGAAGGATGATTTCTTTCTTTGATCATGGCTTTCGGGTAGTCCGATAATTTTTAAATTATCTCTCCTGGACCTATTTTCCAGGTCAGTGGTTTTTCACATGAGATATTTCACATTGCCTTCTATTCTTTCAATTGCTTGGATCTGTTTAACAGCATCTTGATTTCTCATAAAGTCACTAGCTTCCATTTGCTCCAGTCTAATTCTGAAGGAATGAATCTCCTCAATGAGCTTTTTTGATTCTTTGTCCATCTGGCAAAGTTGGCTTTTTAAGGGATTCTTCTCCTCATTGCCCTTTTGAGCATCTTTTGCCATTTGAGTTAGTCTATTTTTAAGGTGTTATTTTCCTTAGCCATGCTGTTGACTCTTATTTCATACTTTTCCCGCATCCTTCTCATTACTCTTCCCAATTTTTCCTCCACTTCTCTTATTTGATTTTTAAAATCCTTCTTCAGGTCCTCTATGGCCTGTAACCATCTCATATTGTAATTTGGGGCTTTTGGTGCAGGATTTCTGACCTCACAGTTCTCTTCCTGTTCCATGCCTCGATACTCTTTGCCCCCAAAATAGGAGTCTAATGTTGAATTTTCCTGTTTATTTTGTTTCCTTTGCCTAGGCATGTTGCCACTTAATTACTTGACTTTTGGACTTGTTGCCACCATAGGACTCTGACACCAGACAGCTTCTGTCCCAAATGTTGGGGTCTTCTCAAGTGCTGGAGGTATTAGTTGGGTGCCCTCCCTGAAGCCCCCACACACTCTGGCAAGCTGGCCAAGACCTCCATCCCAGACTGCAATCCAGGTCCAGGGAGGTTACAGCAAGAGCACTTACCCCCCAGACTGATCTCCAGATCCCCCTACAGTCCACAAGCCAGGAGCTGAAGCTGCAACTAAAGTTGCAAAATGAAGGGTGTCCTGCTCCTCACAGGCTTCTAGGCCCCAGGGGAAGAAGCTGACACGCTCCCAAATACTGGTCCCAAAGTCCATAAGGCGCTAACCTCTCACTTTGTCCTAGGCATTTATGTCTTTGTAATTCTGGAAACCCCACAGCTACTGGTTTTCTGCCGTCCCTCCAGCCTGCTGCTGGTCTGGCCACCCTGGGGCTAAAACCTCTGACTTATGAGGTCCTGGCCTCAGCTCCCAGAGTGCAGTGCTAGCCACTCCCTGCTGGGCTTCTGGGCTGTCCTCAGTGGGACGTTAGCTTCTCTCAGTTGTTCTGTGGCTTCTGGAGCTCCAGAGATTGTTCATAGTTCCCTTTTACATAATTTTGAAGTGGAGTGGGCTGGAGCGCTGTGGACATGCTGTTTCTACTCTGCCATCTTCCCTCAGCCCCTTGATCTCCAAGGTCGGTACTTCTTTTCATGATGTCTGACCTGTGTGTGATACCTAAGGCCTGTAGTACCTACTGCCAGGAAGGCTGAGACAGGTTAATCTCTGAGTCCCAGATTTCTGAGCCACAGCAGGGTAATTCAAGTGGGTGTAGCACTAAGTCTGGCACCAATATGGTAAAGCAGGAGTCAGGTGGGAGGTCAACAGTTTCCCTAAGGACATGTGAACTGACCCAGGTCAAAAATGAAATAATTCAAAGCTTCCATGTCATGTAGTGGTGGGATTGGTCTGGTTTATGAGTGACAAGTACAATTTCAGTCTGAGAAAGATAAGGAGAACGTAGTCCTTAAAAATTAAAGATGTCATAGGGGTCTTTTGGAGTAAGGGAAAATGTACCAATTTTAGTTTGGGACTAGTTTGTCGAGGGTCTGAATGATAGTATGGAACTTTATTTTTTTTCATAAGCATTATGAAACCACTGAAGATTTCTGGATTCAATAGGGCTCTACTTGAGGATGATGAATTTAGTAAGATCAGTTGTATGAAGGAAAGATTAGATATGAGATCAATTAGTTTTTGTTTCTTTTTAAAGTTTTAAGTGAGAGGGAAGAAAGGTACGAGCTAAAGTCATAAGAATGCTAAGCTTTGGGGAAAGAGGGGATTGTGTCTATAAAGAGATGACACTGGTTTAATTCTTTGAGAAATACATCAATACTTCAGTGTATTTATGATCTCATGCCTTAGGGTTCTCTTTCATTACATTCAATGCACAACCCATCCATGTTCTCTCTCCCCTGTGTAATTCTTTTCTATACTTTCCATACATTCAACACAGGAGATCTGCCTAACACATTGATGGCCTTCCTTGGATTCCTAATATTTCATAGTTACCAGTGTGACATTTGGGAGGCTTATCAGGTATCTCTTTACTTTACTTGGATGACTTTTTTGCCCATCCTATTTGTCTAATGACATATTTTAATCCATTCCTCAAGTGCATGCCATTATTTTGTTTAATCAAGACATGGGATTTGAAGATTTTCTAGGTATCCATCTGCTCTACCCCCACCACTTACTTGCAAAGAGAAAGTTGATTGTCACTATATTCCACATGAATAAGCAGAGACATAGAAGCATAAAGTGACCTGCATGGGGAGTTAGGGCTCACTTCAATTAGTGTTAGAGAATTTGTCTCTGTTTTTAAAGGGAGAGTTTTTTTCTTCTTCTTCACCCTTCCACTTTAATCAAACTACTCAATTGCAATTCCATCAATTTAATCACAGCTTTCCTTTTGAAAGGTTGGCTGCAGAGGAATTCGTTACCAGGGTCATTGAGCCGCTGTGAGTAGCTTCACCTCTGAATGCCATTGAGAGAGCACATTCTCAATTCAAAGGCTTTACTGCTTAGATCTCTGCTGGAAACTCTACACTGTGGAGTCAACCTGTTCACACATTGCTTGAAAATAAAGTTCTGAGGTCTCAAAAGGGCCTCCATGAAGGTTTTGAGTTCAGCTCTTACTTTTAATCATGTTTAAAGTTGGGGGTCTCTGTTTTATTTTTTGTTTTAATTCCTTGTCATAAAATCAGTCTTGCATTATTAGTGAGAAACCAAAGAAAGAAATAAACCATATGCTGTCAATGCTGTTGATTATCAGCTTGGAAACAAAGGGGATTCTGGAAGAAGCATTTCATTGAAAATTATCATTTTATTAATACTACAACTATTTCAATGAACTACTTTTTATTTCAGCATAAGATGTGCTCATAAAAGTCACTCCTCATGTATGAATAAATGAATGAATGAATGAATAAAAGGTATGAGTCAAATGGAAAGGTCCCATGTTCCTTAAAATGCAGCAGCAAAACAGTTGTCTCTTTTTAATGTCATTATAAAATGTGTCTATTTACATGGCTCTTGGGTTCAGAGTCCTGGGCTGTCACCATCAGGATTTGAAGGGAGATAGTAGTCAAGATGGCTGTGGTGGTTTGTTTCGCTTGGCACATGCTATTGCTTCCTCATTCAGTTGGACATCTCCCTGTATATATTCGAATGGCATCAACTCCCATTCCTGACAAAGGCAAGTTTTTATATGCTTGTTATCATCTCTCAGGAGACAGAAGGGCTATGAGCAAGCTATTGCTTCTTTTCTGCCTCACAAATTATTGGCAGAGTGGACCTGTGGAATTCCCATCTTTGCAACTTTGATAAAAAGTCATGATGGAGGAGATGGAGAGATCACAGATGGATTTTCTGCTCCCAGGTGGGATTTTCATCACCAGTAGTCAGGAAATAAAGAAAACCTTGTTTGACTTGCAAATTTAACATGAGATAAATATGGAACACTATGATGCCAATTCTGTTAGCACTTCTCTGTCTAGAATAACATTGTAAATTAATCTTTTTCCTTTCATTGTTCAAAGATGCCTTCTCTGATTCCTCTGTTAAAATCTATTCCCTGACCTCATATAGCACCTTGTTTTCTAATGCACTTATCATCCATTATTGTGTATTATGCTTATTAGTGTTCATGGCTTATTTTCTTCCTACCATGAAGACTTTTTGGTCTCTCAGAAACTTGCTGCAGAAAAAAGGTGCTTAATAAATGTCAAATAAATGAATGTCCAAACATTCTACATATTTTAGGCAGAGAACAAAATAGAAAAGCTACCAGACTCTCCCATAATATTAGAAAATCATTTGGCCTCTGGCTACCAATAAGAATGACTTTTTTCCTCCAGATTTCTAAGTCTAGGATCATAGATCACAGGACCACATATATAGAATTGGAAGGGATCTCCTTTCTCTCTTCTCTACCCATTCTTTCCCCCCTTCCTTCACTCTTTCTCCTTTTCTCCCTCCTCTTCATTTTCCTAACTCCTTTCCCTCCCTTCCTCTCATTTATCCACCCTTTGCCTCTTCTCCCTAGAAGATGGTGCTAAGACATCAAAATCACAAAGATTTTGGAAACACCATTAAACGATTTAATATTCTGTTGTAGTTATAGCATATCATTTCTAAGAAGGAAGAAGCGCTGATTTGATGGTAATTTTTCCATCTCTAACAGAAATGGATGCTGATATATTATGAGAGAAAAAGAAAGGGATAATCTCATTTAAAATGTGTTTTTTTTCTTTGATCTCTTAGGAACTGAGAAGAATCCCAGATGCTTTTCCAATCTTGGCTTTGTAAACTTGAGGTCACAGACATTTTGATTGTGAGCATATTTTTCTAGGAATAGATGTAAGAGTGGTTTTGCCTCCATCTCAGATTACTTTACTTTGGATGAAGGATAACTCCAATGTTTTAGAATGAGAGAGTCTTATACTGGACACCTTGGGATTTGTCTATGATTCTGATACTTTCTCATTTGTTTTACTCATTCCCTTCCCTTAATATCCTTTCAGATTTTTCTCCCTGCAGTCCTTTCTCCTCTTTTAAAAATGGAAACAACACTTAATTTGTAGTCATCACAACTGGGGTTGAAACCCACCTTGTTCTAGGACTGTGGAGAGGTCATTTACCCTCTTTTGTCCTCAATTTCTTAAAAACAAATTAGTCTAACCGTAGATGACATTTAAGGTATCTTTCAACTCTAACTCAATGGTCCTATATGCTAATTGATGAAAATTAGTGAAAACTACATGGTATGTTACTCAGGTCAAACAGCACATTTGTATTATTTGAACCTTTAACCTGAAGGAGTGATAAAGGAAAGGGTTTTAAGTGCTGTGGCAGACTCATCATTTGGGAAGAGGGACTCTCTTGGAGCCATTTATGTGAGACCTCCTACCATTAAATTCTTCCTCTGATATTTCATTATCACATAGAAATAGTTTTAATTCTCAAAGGCTATGACAGCAGAAATAAAATGTAGGAGTTTCTAACCATATGAAAAGGGTTTGAAATAGAGTTCTCAAGATAAATTGTGTATTTGTCATCTGAGGACTAAGCAATGTAAAGTTTTTGACAAGAAGCTTGAACACCACTTGATTTTTCCTTTCTCCCTCCTCCCTTCCCTTCTTCCTCTTTCCCTTCCTCCTTCCCTCTGCTCCTCTTTTCCTTCCTTCTTTCCTTCCTTCCTTCCTTCCTTCCTTCCTTCCTTCCTTCCTTCCTTCTTTCCTTCCTTGACAGTATAACTCATGAAGATTTACATGTAGAAGGGTTACAATATAATTTAATGGAGAGTATATACTCACGTAGGTAAAACCTCAGTTTCTTGAAGAACATCCAGTCAAAGAAATAATAATCTATCCTCTAAACTCTCAATGTTGAATGGCCTCTGGGATGGAAATGAAGATTTATAAATTGCAGTAATATATAATGTATTGGTGCAGGTAAGTAGTTCAGTGTGGTAAAGGAATAGGTAGATATCATAGTGAGAAGTAGAGAAAAGAAACAAAGTTTTACTCATGTTTTAGAACTGGAATAGTATGTCCTTCTTATTTTAAAGATGAGAGAAATGACGGCCAGAGTGGTTAAAGTCACAAAAGGATAGGTGGCTCAGTGGTTGGGAATGAGGGAGGTCTTGTTCTTTGCAGGATGAAGCCTGTAAATCCTCCCTTGTAAAAGGTTATGGGGAAAGGAGCAGGGCATGTAGAAGTCAAACATGAGGAGGAAGATAAAAAGATGCTGATTGCCCTTGAGAATGTCATAGCAAAAATAACTGCGAGGTTGCATTTAGGGCCAAGTTCAAGGAAAACAAAACAAACTAGCTGTCCAAGTCAGAATAGAATCTGATTTTCCTCCATTGGTAAGCTGAAAATTGAAGAGTATGCTTATACACGCTCAGAAATCCATTAAGTTTCCAGCATAACCCTAAGCTCAGAAAGTTTAATATGGGATTACAGCCAGCCTTGCAAATAGGATAAATAAACTGTTGTCTACAGAATATCTTTTTCAGAGAAACAGAAAGTCTCTTCTACCCTCAAAACCTTTCTCACTAGCCTACCATTCCCTAAGATTACACAGATTTATTGTATTGGTTAAAGCTTTGACTCCTATTGAAATGCAAATATTCCTAAGAAAGGTAGCTAATTAAATTGTATCAGTCACTCATACCCCTGTGCCAATGAGTTTTTAAGGACATTTTCTGAGAATAGATTTAGATAGAGGAAAAAGAGAATCCAGTGTTTGGGTATTAGGAAAGAGAAAAGGAGGGTGTCAAAAAGGAGAAACCAAGGATGCAAATAAAACCTATCCTATAGAGTCAATTATCAAGCAATAAGCATTTATTAATGGCTTACCATGTGCTGGGGGAATGGGGGCATCTTCAGTCTTCTTGTCCTATGTCTTGCCACTGGACTCTGATAACTCTGGAAGAGAGAATTAGGCTGATGACTTTGCACAACTCTACCTCACTTAAATGCAATCAGTTTCGAGGCAAGACATTGCCCTCCTGATGTCATTGGTCTTCTTCAAAAAAGGACTAATAGCAATCTGTGAGTAGTAGTAGCTGTCCCTGGGGACCCACCTGGCTAGTTCCTTTTAGGCAATGCTACTATTTCCTCCTCTTCCTCCTCCTCTTCTTCTTCTCCCTTTGTCCACATGGGTAGTCATAATCTTACCTGTGATTACTCTATCCAAAGGAATATGAATTTTGATTGCTTATACTTCACAAGGTATCTTGGGTTTGTGGGCTTGTTTTTTTTTTTCTTCCCTATTTATTTATTCTATGATTGCTTTTTTTAAAAGAAAACCTGGGACAATAGTAGTTTTCATTTATAATTTCTTAAAACATAGCTCTGTAAAACCAGGCTTTGTTAAAGCCCTTTGTGATTCAAATAGAGCTACTTAACTATGCCTTTAAACCCAGATCACTCTAGCTTTCACTGATTGGCCAATAATCAGTCCAATAATCATTATTTGGTCTTCATAGCTCAGAGTGAGCATAAATAGCAATTGTTTCTGTTCTGACTAGAAAATCTGAGGGTCTTCTTTTTCCAGGTTGATTAAGAGGTCACTCATTTCTTTCCTAGCTTTAATCACTGAATTGGTGCTGCCTCAAACTGATACCTGGGAAAGACCTTACCTTAAAACAGTCAAGGTTTCCCACTGCACCCTGGGCAATAACTTGTCTAATTGACTTATGTCTTGCTACTGGACTCCAATGACTCTGGAAGAGAGAGTGAAGCTGATGATTTTGCATAGCTCTACCTCATTTAAATGAAATTCACTTGCAAATCAAGATATCACCCTCTTGACGTCATTGATCCTCTTAGACAATGAAGGATGAACAACAATTATGTGCCAGGCACTGTGCTAAACACTGGGTACACAGGAACAAAGCAAAAACTGTCCCTACCTAAAAGGAGCTTGCATATTAATGGAGAAGAGAACATATATGTAGATAGAAGATGCAAAGTTGATAAAAGGTAATGAGGAATATCAGGTACTAACAAATATAAGGGTAGCTAGGTGGAAAATGGAAAAGCCTTTTACAGAAGACACTTGAGATGAGTCAGGGATTCTAAGAGGCAGAGTTGAATAGGGAGAGCATTTTGGACATAGGTGACAGACAATGTAAAGATATAGAGTTGAGAGATGAAGCATCCTATGTGACAAAGAGCAATCAGTCAAGCATGACTGAACCATGGAGTGCAGGAAGGGGGTAATATTACACATCCTAGAAACATAAGAAAGGACTAAGTTGCAAAAAACATTAAATGCCAAAAATAGAGGTTTATTTCTGATCTTAGAGGTAATAGAGGATAACTGAAGTTTGTTGAGATTTACATGATCACACCTTTTCTGTAGAAAAATTACTTTGGAGGGGCAGCAAGGTGGCACAGCGAATAGAGCACTGGCCCTGGAGTCAGGAGGACCTGAGTTCAAATCTGGCCTCAGACACTTAACACAAAAATTAGCCTAGCCATGTGACCTTGGGCAAGTCATTTAACCCCAATTGCTCTCCAAAAAGCAAAAAAAAAATGTAAGACAGAAAGTTACTTTGGAAGCTATGAAAATTGAAGTGGGGAGATTGAGGCAGGAGAGCAGCTGGAAGACTATCACCATGCAAGAAATGATGAGGTCTTGAACTAAGATGGTAAATGGAAAGAAAGTAATTTGTTAAAAATAATGTGAAGATGAAAATACAATATTTGATGAGTTATTTGACTTTGGGGTGATAGTGAGTAGCTGAGAATGACATTGAGGTTGAGAACATTGGCAAGTCAAAAGATGATACTGACACTGATAGTAGTAGGAAAGTTTGTGAGAAGGGTAGGTTTAAGTGGAAAATAATGGGTTGTTTTTGACATATCGAGTTTAAAATATCTCTAGGACATCCATTTCAAAATATCCATTAGGTAGTTGGTGATGTGGTACTGAATTTCAGTAAAGAATCTAGGTATATGGACCTTGGAGTAATTTGCATATTGATGATAATTTAACAGAGAAAATTTGGTGAGGTCAGCAAGTGGGAGAGTTTAGAAAGAAAATAGGAGAGAACTTAAGACAGAACATTGAGTTATAGCCACAGGTACTATGCCTGACTCCTTATGAAGACCCAGCAAAGATGAAGGGGGAAAAGTAATATAAGAAGAGAGAAGAGTATCATGAAAACCCACAAAGGAGAGGGGACATATAAGAATGTGTTCAACAGTGTCAAATGCTAGGAGAGGTCAAGAAGGATGAGAATTAAGAGAGGGCAATAAGATTTGGGAATTAAGAGATCATCATTTACTCTAGAAATAATCTGAATTCAGTGATGAGTTTGGAAGTCAGACAGTAGAAAGTTTAGAAGAGAGAAAGGAGTCTAGTAGGAAAATATCAAGAGAAACAGAATGACAGGATCTATGTTTTTTTAGTGAGTGGGAGATGGGCATATCAAGAAGCAATGGGAACGGACTAGGATATAGAGAAAGACTGAAAACTATAGAGAATTAGTTTTAGGGGAAAAAGGCCATTTCATATCCAAATGGAATGACAAAATTTGTTGAAGTGTGAGAAGAAAGCATGATGTAGTGGAGAAGAACAACATACTGAGTTTAAGCTCTAGCTTGCCTGTTAATAGCTACTAGGTAAGTCATTCCCTTTCCTGGGGCTCAGTTTCCTCTTATGTAAAAAATCAACTTAATTGACTTTAAGATATTTTCTAGTTGTAAATAAACATTAATGATTCTTTACTTCCAAAGCTGAACAGAAACATAGGAGCAGGAGAGGGCAATATAGAGCAGTAGCAAAACAAACAAACAAACAACAACAACAACAAAAATCTCCTCCCCCCCAAAAAAATCCAACAACAACAACAACAACAACAAAACCTTTCACTTGGTCTCCTAACACTGAAATAGCTGAACTGGTGGAAGAGTTACTGGCAAAAGTGGCATGATGAACTCCAGAGGAATTCAGCTTGGTGGGAAAACATCAGATGACTGCCTTGGAGTCCTTCCTCTACTGGAAAATCTGGAAGGAGCTCTCCCAATGCCTACCCTTTTCAATTAAAAGTAGGTAGTGGTCCTAAGTGCAGGGGGTACTGGGGAAGTATGAGTTTCAGGGTTTGTGTATTCTTCAGAATTATGAGGTTATGGAAATGATGACAAAGTCCAGGACTGCAGTCAGGCAGAAAATGATTACAGAAGGTATTTAACAGTCGTTGTGTACAAAGTCCATTCAAAGACGGGGAACAGTTTATATGGATTCACAAAGGCATGTGAAGACAGTGTGAAACTAAGGAATAGCTTGTAGCCATGTTTGACTGGAAGAAACTTTAGAAACAGTCTAGTCCAAATCTCTAATTTTGTAGGTAAGAAACAGAGGCCCAAGAAGGCAAATGACTTGCCCAGTGTCTCACAGTTAGTGATAGAGTCTTGAGATAGAATGTTGTTATACCATGCCTCAGGCAGCTGCTCTTTCTATGACACCATACTATTAATTCAAGTAAAAAATGAGAACGTTTAGCTTGCCAGGATCAGTACAAAGTAATACTTATGGGCCTCAGTTCATGTTGCTTGCAGCATGCTGAAGGTTCTCATTTACATAGTTCCATATTCATGAAGATGAGAGTGTTTCAATTGAAAGTGAACTTTTGTTTTGGATTTGTTTCCACTGCCTTGTAGAGAGATAGCCCAAGTGTGGCCTTGGGCTTACTATGCTGAGCCTCAACAATGCTACAGAAATGTTATGAATTCACAGCTGTTCTGCAAGAGTGCTTGTTGGTAAAACTCTAGTGGAAAAGGGATAGTTTGTAGCTCTCCGCCTTTGTTTGAAACAAAAAAAAAATAATGTTAAATTAAGCTATTACTCCCATTTGACAGATAAGAAACTGAGGCTATTTGATTAAACTAAAATAAATGATCCAGATTGTTTGAGCTAGATCAGAGACACAGTAATTTTTTTAGTGGAATAAAGTTCTCCTCTCTTACAGTAACTACATGAAAACAAAATCTGTTCTAAAATGTGTTCAATGGAATCTATGTTTATGCTGTTTATGCTTTTGAATAAATAAGTAAAGAAAGAAATCTTTCTTATTACTTTATCCAGAATCCCAGTAAGAACTAAAAGTGAGAGTAGATACAAAAGGGAAGAATAGAAAAGTATGTGCATGTGCATGCGTGCACTCGCATTCGCATACACGCATACACACACACACACACACACACACACACAGGACTCAAATCATGAAACACAGCAAAAGCATGGAAGACATACCTCCTTCTGCTAACACTAAATATAACTAAATCATTCTTAACACCAGTGCATCAGGTGCAAATTAAAACATCTGCATATACCCAGCAAAATACTCAGGGAAAGTAAACCAAGCAGCAGTGGGTGAAATCTTTAGGAGGAGAGCACCTGTGAAATGCTACAGACGTCGCCTAATAGCTTCATATTGAACCAGCTCTTATTCCTTGTCCAGTGCTAATGATTTTTAACACTTTTCTCTAACACTGAAAATCTCCTTCTTGTGTTCATTCTTTTTCTCACCCTCGCCTCACTTCCATGCATCTCCCTATAGACATTTACTACAAAACAGTGCCTCTCACTTTAAAATAGTTTATCCATTCCTTTAGCTATTGCCTTCACAGTTGAATTCAATGCATCTGTGATATTGCAAGCATTGCCACAATATCCAATGTGATGACACATTACGGTTTCAGCAGATGGTAAAGATAATCGGTACAGATGCACTTAGGGAATAAGGGTCTGGGGCCCCTAGAAATGTCTTTGGGTGATAATAAAAAAGGAGTTGAAATATAAGCTTTCATCTGCCAAAAGTCTGGGAATTTGGAGTTTTCATCTAAAATTTCACCAACTTGCCAACTGTGAAAGGCAAAAAAAAAAAAACAAAAAAAAAACCAAAGAGCTAAACCTATTTCACAATGCCTATTATGGGAAATTATGGGAAGGCAGCATGTCATAGGAGAAAATAAGAGCGACTGGAGTGAGAGGACCAAGTTCTTATCGAGTGCTTATCTGTGTGACCTTGAGGAAGAATCTTAAACTCCCTGCCCCTCTGAGATTTCCTATATGTAAATTTCATCATGTGCTACTAAATGAAGATGGAGAAAATCAGAAAGCCATGCTAACCAGCACCACTCCAAATCTGTGTTACATAATCTCAACTTTACCCTCACTGTCACAAGGCAATCTTTTTACATCTCCCTAATTGCTTCTATCCTGCTGACCACAGTGGATTTTCAAAATTTTTCATCACTCCTCAAACCTCACATGGCTCCCCTGCTCCTATACTTTCAGTTAAGAAGCTTGTGTCACATTTCACTGAAAAACATGAGGTCATTTGTTGAGTTTCCTCTTCCTTTCTCTTTATCTAACATCAATAAGATGCCACCTGCCACGTTCTCCTCCTTTACCCCTATCTCACACAGATGTGACTCTTCTTCTTGTCAAAGAGAATGTCTCTATATACACAAGTAAACTCATTGTATTTCATGTTCTACAGCAACTTGTCCCTTCTACAACCCACACTCTCACTAAGCTTCAATTTCTTTCTCTGTATTGGCTGCTCCCCTGCTGCCTACACACATGCCCATGTCTCCTCTTTAAGAAGATTGTCTATAATAAATGCCTCCACTTATTTTCCTCTCAGTTTCTTCTTAACCGACCTCCAGTTTGGCTTTTGACTTCATTGTTCAACTGAAACTGTTCTCCCTATCTGTAAATCTAATAATTTAGAAAATATCTCAATCTTCGTTCTTTTTAACCTCACGGTAGCCTTTGACATTTCTAGTATTATTTCTATGCAGATGATTCTCAGATTTATTTGCTCACCTCTAATCTTTCTACTGATCTCCAGATTCCCATCTCTGTTTCAAATTGGATGTCTTATAGACATCTTAATCTCAACATATTCAAAACTGAACTCATCATTCCCCCCACCCCCATACTCTCTCATCTTCCCATTATTCTTATTACTGTTGAGGATACCACCATCTTTCCAACCAACCAGGCTTGGGACCCAGGTCATCCTCAACATCTCAGTTTCTTTTACCTCACACATCCAATCATTTGCCAAGTCCTATTATATCTACCTTTTTAGCATCTTTTTAACCCCAGCTTTTTCTCTCCTCTGGCACTACCACCACTCTGGTACAGGTCTTCACCTCATGCCTAGATTATTTTAATAGTATTTTGGCTGGTCTTCTTGCCTCAAATCTCTCTTCATGTGGTCCAATCTATCCTTCACTCAGCAGTCAGTGATCTTAAATATTAAGTCTGACCATGTCACACTTGTATTCCATTCCATTGTCTGCCTGTTTTCAGGATCAAAAATAAAATTCTGTTTGGCTTTTAAAATTCTTAATAACCTGTCCCTTTCTTACGTTTTCAGTCTTGTTATACCTTCTACTGCCCCAACTAATTTGTGATAGACTAACAGTGGACTTCTTGATGTTCCTTGCATATAGCACTTTGGCTGCTCCCCATGCCTGGAACTCTCATCTTCCCCTCTATTTCCCCCTCCTAGTTTCTCTGGCTTCCTTCAAGTTTCAGATAGAGTCCCCACATTTCCCAAGAAGGCTTTCCTGATCTCCTGTAGTGGTAGTACCTTCCTTTTGTTAATTAATTCCAATTTTCCCTGTCTATATCTTGTTTTACGTAGTTGTCTTCATGTTGTCTCCTCTTTAAAAGCAGGGACTGTCCTTTACTTTATTTGTATCTTGAGTGCTTAGCACACTGCTGGGCCCATAGAAGATTCTTTATAAATACTACTTTACTTACTGCCAATTGAGAAGGTTGGGTTAGGTGGCCTCTAAGTTTTTTCTGACCCTAGGTCTATGATTCTATGTTTTGTGGCCATTTGACTCCTGATTATAAGCCTAGACACTGAATCATTGTGCAAATAATTAACTAATTAAATAATTCGTTAAATTCTTTTTTGCTTAATGGTCTGGCTATTTTCTAAATCTGCCTTGCAGCAGGGCACTCCTTCCAAATGCAGTTAAATGCTATAGTTGGTGATTTCAGAACCATGGACAGTAGCCCCAAGTCCTTTTCATGTCACCTCCTAAATTGCAGATACAGAGCATATATTTCTGCCTTGTTTTGAAGATGATGTTATGCAATAGAAATAGGAGAAGGAATAACTTGCTAGCCAAAAAGAGAGAAGAGAAAGAAATTTTACCATTAATCAAAACTATAAGAATTGCTTAGTTATACAATAAAGGTCTTTTGCAAAAAAAAAAAAATAGAATCAATTAGCACTGATGTTCATTAAGGTCACTGAAGATAGAAGCAAGAGGCCTATACATGCTATTTCAAACATTGTATCATGTCTTATGAAATATTCAAATGTTGGGGAAGATAATTTTTTTTCTTCCAAACTTTTGTATTCTTAACACAAGGGAAGAAATAAAAAAGGGGGGGGGTGGATTTTAAGCTTCCAAATAGTTTATTTCTTATTTGGGTAAATATTTATATTATTCTTCATCAAGTCAACACTCAGTGATATAGTAATGTATTTAAGTACAAAAGGTTTTGGCCAAAAGCCTCCTCAAGCAATATGTTCATTTCTAACCTTGTTTTCCAATACAAATATACCTTGTGTTGGTCTGGAGCCAGATTTCCTGACAGGTAGAAGCAGAAAACTAATAGAGTTAGTACTTCAGCTGCATTTTCTCCTTGCTTTTATAATACCATTAAGTTATGTTCGATTGAGAGAGAGTCTTCAACATAAATGGGTTATGAAAAGAAACCCAATTAAGTAGATGGGCGGAAGCTTAGGCCATAGTTAGTGTTCTCAACATTGAAAACATCCTTTGCTTATAGAGCTCTAGGACAATTTTGTATAAATAATGTATCTTTAAGTATGTTTCATGGTTAATCCAAATAATTTTGCTATGTTGCTTGCATCAATATGTCAAAGTTCCATGTTTTCATCAGCATGACTCTTTCCTCCTAAGGCCCAGGTCACAATCTCCTTCCTATCTTAATGAATCATCTTCATGATTATTTAAGCTAAAATAATATATCACTTAGTGCCTGGCTCTTTCTCTCTCTCTGCATACACAATATGTCTATGTGTATGTGTGTATATATAATGTATATATATATATATATACATATATATGTGTGGGTATGTATACATTCATATATATATATATATATATATACATATATATACCCATATATGTATATGTGTGTGTATTTATCTTGGAAAGGTCTCTGGGAAGTCACACTAGGGTAAGATAGCCTTTGAGAGCACAAGGCACTTTCATATCACAATATGGGAACACAGGATTTTATCTTTTTATTTTCCTATGTTATCCTTTTAAAATGAAGCACACTAAACCTCTAGTACATGACATAATTGGTCCTAGACTAAAGGACTATGACACATATGTGCTTGGGTAGGGCTCTAATGCAACATAGATACTTAATGAATCTTAAATTTCAATACTGATTAAAGATATCTTTTTACTGTTTTTAGACATTTTATTGTTAAAATTGTTAAGATAGTCCAATTTGACTGTAAAACAGAGAATGAAGAAAAATAATGTAAAATAGGCTCAAAAGCTATTTTAGAGACAAACTGTGGAGGAATATAAATGTTACACCAAGTACATGGTATTTTTCTTGAGCCATCATGAAAACATTAAAAATTCTGGAGCAAAAATAAATAAACAAGGGGGCGGCTAGGTGGTGCAGTGAATAGAGCACTGGCTCTGGATTCAGGAGGACCTGAGTTCAAATTTTACCTCAGACACAACACAAAAACTAGCCGTGTGACCTTGGGCAAGTCACTTAACCCCAATTGCCCTTCAAAAAGCAAAATAAAGAAATAAAGAAATGAGCAAACAAACAAACAAACAAATAAACAAGTAAATTAGTTACATATCATATATTCAATAAATAGTGTGTTATTCTGGGAAATCAAATTATTTTCCTTTAGTTTTCTGAACTTTAGTTTTTTGAACTTTAAGGACCTGTGAATTCTACAATAATTGCTTTTCCTTCACTGATGCAGACTTAAGCACTTCTAAACTTTAGCAGATATGTCCCTGAGTTACAATTGACAAATCAAACAAACAAAAAATCACCTCATGGAAGCAAAACTCCTGATTTTAAGAATGTGTAAATTTAGGTAGGTTGGTCTTCTGATAATGTACAGAGAGACTATCACTGGGCATATAAACAAGATATTTACAGCTTGATAAAACCTGTCGATAGCACAATAAAAATATGTTTTTATTAAATCAGCTTTTAAGAAGCCAGGGTCACCAAGTAGAAGGGTTTTAATGTGCTTACCTCTATCCATGGGGGGAAAATAAGAATGTAAAGAATTGAATAAAAAAATTTCCCATGCTCATATATAGGGGTTTGTTCTTGTGATATTTGAAAGTTGCTTTAATTTTCCTTTCTAATTTCCAAATCAAAATAGATGCAGAAAATTTGTGGATGTTTTAAGGACATAGCAAGTAATTTATCCTTGCTCCCACTGCCATTCATACTTATAAGTATGAGAATGAGGCATGCTGTAGCACCTTACTGAGCCAATCTTGTTTAAAACTGTTACTTAGATGTTGAGTTGGGCTATTTGCAAATCCTCTTGTACTTCATTTTAAATACAGTATTTTTCATTTCTGGACTTTGACAGAGCTGGAGTTAACCAGATGTTGCACTCCATTTCAGAAAAAGCTGTCACTGTAATAGTGGATGGAGTTCCACCCTATGTACATATATCATTTTAAGTTTGAGATGAAAATGCCCCATATAAATATAAGTTATTAACAAGATTAAGGACTTCTCAAATGTGGGCTGATGCAAGATACGCTAATAGTTCTGAAGAAGCCATTATAGTTTATGGTGTCAGTGATCTGATGAGGCACTATAATAAGGACATCTTCCCTGTGACCCAGCAAAAATATCTTTTATACCTATAGTGAGATAGAATGAGAGACATTAAACTTATGAAATGCCTTAAATTCCAAGGCAGGGTAGAGGAATGTTAGGTGACCTTGTGAATCAAGCTTGTCAGTACTGAGGGGCAGCAGCCTGAGATGGCACTAGAAAGTATCTTCACTTATTTATAAAGCTTCCTTCTAAATGCCTCAGAGGCTGCATAGAAAATTAAAATGCAATCCTCAAAAACTCTACAACCCAAAAATCAAGCACAGAATTTTTAGTGAGAAAAAAATGATTTCCTGACATAATAACTCTCTCTCTCCGTCTCTCTCCTCTCTCTCTCTTTTTCTCTTTCTGCCTCTCTGTCTCTCTCTGTCTCTCTCTGTCTCTCTCTCTCTCTCTCTCTCTCTCTCTCTCTCTCTCTCTCTCTCTCACACACACACACACACACACACACACACACACACACACACACACATATAAAAGAGTGACATATGTAACCACTTTGAAGTAAGTAAGCATTATTTTCCCCCATATAAAGATAGGAGGGGGAAAAAAAACCTCAGGTCAGTTAAATGACTTGATCAAAAATATATAGCTTATATACATTAAAGGTACAATTTGAATCCAGATCTCCTAAATTCAAGTCCAACAGTATTTCCCATTACTTACTGGTCAACATATAACTACTTTTTTTTTTTTATTATTATTCCTTCCCTTAAGAAAGTCCCATGCACCTTCGGCTTCTAGTTAAACAAACAAACAAACAAAAAAAACCCAGCCACTCAAGTAGGTTGTTTTTTTTTTTTTGCATAAGCTGTACACATACAAATATGCATATTTTGAACTTGTGATTTTATTGATTTTTTCACTATGGGGAATACACAGTGAGGAAAATTCCTCTACCAAGGCATAATTTAGGGTCACTGAACCACTTGCTCGGGGTCATTCTGTTAGCGTCTGTCATAGGCAGGGCTTTCCTCAGTCTGAGGCCCCATCTCCCTCTATATTGTATCCCAGTGCTTCTCAACGATATGGTTGAGATATTACTATAAAGATGTGTTCATATAAATTCCAACTTTTTATTAGTTGATTTTACATATATGTGTGTGTCTATATACAATATGTGTGTTTATAAAACACACACAGAAATATCTATGTATCTGTCTCTGTATATCTTTCTTTATATGTATATATGAAGCAAGAATTGTAGGAGACTATATGTTATATTTCTGTCTCTTCCTTGTTTATCCTCTCACCCTGGAACTCAGCAGTTTTCTTCTTGCTGCTGAAGACGCTTTGCTGATTTGACTTTTGGGGATTTTTCTTATACTGCTCTTGATTTGTATGTGTTGCGTTGCAGTAGTCACCAAAGGGGAGTCGGAATCAATATACATAAGCAGTAGCACTGATAGGGAAATTAGGGCTTGTGGTAAGTGAGAAACAGTTTGGAAGAAATGAAAAGAGAATATAAAGGACTGGAAAGTAATCCATAACGACATGTCTTTTCTAATGTTTTTGTACTCCTTTGTACAGGGGCAGAAGGCTTTATTTTGCATGTCACGAAGGTTTAATCTTGACTTTAAAGGTGTAGATCAAATCCCCTATCCTAGCATTCTCTTCAGACAGGAGTGACCCTCCCCCACTCTTGCTTCCCGCCCCCCCCCCCCCCCACCAATCATTAGTCAGTTGGCAGAGATTATTCCTCTAGTCCCACCTTGGAATCTGATTATTGAGCCATATGCTAGTCATCATCATTCCTACACCAAAATAGCTGAGACATTTTGCCATGAATTTAGAATATTTATCTTGGAGAAGATGAAACTAGGGGGATGAGGCAGGGGGGACAATAGCCTTCAAGTATTTATTTTTATATATTCAAGTATTTGTTTATTTGAAATATTGTATGTACTCCTAGCAGCTAGGTGATACAGTGGATAGAGCACTGACGCTGGAGACGGGAAGACTCATCTTTATGAGTTCAAATCTATTCAGATACATACTAGCTGTGTGACCCTAGACAAGTCATTAACCCTGTTTGTTTCAGTTTTTCTTTTCTGCAAAATTAGCTGATGAAGGAAATAGAAAACCACTTCAGTATCTTTGCCAAGAACGCCACAGACAATAGTTGTAAGTTGCTTATTTCAATTCAATTTAATTGTAAAGGCAATATAGGTGTTTGCTATGGTAGTTGAATAAAAAGCAAATAGCACCAACTTAACCCTACCCACTTCATTATTACTTAGCATAGCTCACTAACTGCTGCAAGGGGTGTGAAGTAGATTGAAAAGCCAGATGAAAAGTGGTACATGCGTTTATTCACAACAACCAAGATACTCAGTAAAAGTTGTTAGTACATGGAGGGTTATACCTGATATAGTCTGGGACATGTGAAACTCACAACTTCTAATTACCAGAAATCTTTTCTTCCCTTTGTGAAGTCTTAATAAAGTTTTCTGTGGGTAGAGCTCTCTGTTGGATCTCAGAATCAATGCCCTTGTAGAATTTTGAATCTGCATTTACTCAGTGTGTTTAGTTTTATCCCTAGTATGACTCTCTTCCTGATGCAGATATTGCTAGCCATTGTTATTCTGAGAATGTTGTACCATCTCCAGTGGTCACTGTTATCTATGCTTAAGATACTTCTGGTTCTCACTTTTTTGAGTTCACAAGGTTATACATATCCTATTTTATTCTTTCTCTGAATACTCAGTTTTCTTTTCTTGGGAGTCTTCATATTTGCCATCGTATTTGTCTCTCTATTTCCAGTTGGATGCACTACTTCCTACTAGTCCATTTGCTCTGTTGTGATTAATAAGTAGGGGAATAGAGAGAGACTGAGTCACCCTCTCTATTCTCTCTAAGAATAACTCCTGCTCAGTCAACTGAAATTCTTAGTTCTCAAATTTTGTAGTCCTCTCCTATTAAACTGGCTAGCTCTGTTTTTATTAAGAGACTTAGAGGTATAACTTGCTCTTTTCATCAATCATAAACTGTTTCCTGTGTATCATCACAACAATGACTATGGTGAAGGTTCCTTAACAAAATAGCTGCAAATGTGTTGATTAGTCCCCAAAGCATGCTGGCCAGGGCAGTCTCCCAATGGTGGCAGAAGTTTCACTCAGTAGTGGGTGTCAATTATAACAGATAGCAGCAGAAGTGCCAGACAGTGTGCTAAAACTTTAGAAACATTATCTCATTTGGTTCTTACAACTATCTTTGGTGGTAGGGGGAGTTGCTATTATTATCCACATTTTCAATCAATCAGTGGAGGAAACAGGCAGACAGAAGTTAAGTGATTTATTTCAGTTCACACCTCTAGCTTAAGCCTGAGGCATAAACTGAAGTCAGGTTTCCCTGACTCTAAGCCCATCAGTCTATCCACTGCACCACCTAGCTGCCTAAAAGAGGAGAGTCTTAACAGTCCAAGATAGCTATGTAGACTGAATGGATCAGAAGGTGAAAGGGGAGTTCTAGAATCATGCCAAAGCATCCATGAGAAGTAGAGCCCAAAATTGCTAAGATGTAATAACTGTGGAAAAAAATAAAATAAAAAAATTCTTAGTCGTGGGGCCATATATAAACAGGTAGCAGGCCAGATCTGGCCCTCAGGCCAAAGTCTTCCTTAGCCCTGTGGTAGGTTGATATAAGAGGCTGTCAAATCTTCACTGCTTAGAAAGGCATGGATTCTTCTCTTTTATGTGAGTCAAGGTAATTAAATGCCTTTAATATCTTTCAGAGAAAAGGGTGAACATTTTCCTTCTGTACAACAATTCACATAAAGCACAAAATGGGTTGACACCTTGACTGAGTCATCCAGAAGTGTAAACTATGGGTGACAATGACAATGATTATAGCTAGTATTTATATTTCAATTTAAGATTTGCAAAAAAGTTTGCAAATATTATCTTAATTGACCTTCAAAATAAGAGGTAGATACTATTATTATCATAATATTGTTATATTATATAATTATAATATTATCATATTATATAATTATAATATTATCATAATATTATTATATTATATAATTATAATACAATTATCATAACAGATGAAGAGAATAAGGTAGATGTTGAGTGACTTGCAGAGGGGCACAGAAATAGCTAGTAAGTGTATGAACACGTCTCTAGGAATTTTGAAATTCTCAAAGAGACTTTTTTGGTTATTGAATGAAAGGCTCAGATGAAAGGGAGTAAAGAATGATTCTGTTCTTCAGTTTTTATCATTGTCATTCATGTTTTTATATTTCCTCAATTAAAATACTTGTCCAATTGATTTATGGGACAGTTAGGTGATGCAGTGGATAGAGTGCCAGTCTTGGAGTCAGGAAGACTCATCTTATATAGACATGTACACATACACACATATACATATACACACCACTTGCATTTGCATAATACACATAGAGATAGGTAGGTGGTACAGTGGATAGAGCACTGGGCCTGGCACAAGAAAGCTCTAAATTCAACCCTGCCTCAGACACTTAGAAGCTATGTGATCATGGACAAGTCACTTAACTTCTGTTTGCCTCAGTTTTCTCATCTGTAAAATTGGGATAATAATAGCACTCACCTTCCAGAATTGTTGTGAGAATCAAGTGATATTAAACTTTACAAATCTGAAAGCATTATTTAAATGGTACCTATTATTATTACATTATAACTTTTACAAAGTGCTTTCCAAATATTATCTCATTTGATTCACAACAACTTTTGGAAGTAGATATTATTATACCCATTTTACATATGGAGAAGTAGAGGCAGATAGAGGTTAAGCGAGTTGGTCAGCATTACACAGCTCGCAAGAGTCTGAGGCTTCATTTGAACTTTGACTCTAGGGCTATCCACTGTTCTACCACTCAGTGAATGATGTCATCATTATGAAATACTAAGTATAATTGTTGATAGTAAAGGAAATAGGATGGGCCACATCTGGAATTCGGAATAATGTAGAATTTGTTTTAAGAGTTAATTATTGTCCTGTGACTAGAATTTAGTTTAAACTGCTTTCTAAAATAGTTAAATCTTTTTTGAACAAAATCTCTGATAGTCTCCTTTGTATTCCGAAGGACATGCATTAATATATTCATTCAATAAGCATTTACTACAATCTAATGTGATCTTCTAGATCTTTTATTTTCCCCTCCAAATAAATTTTGTTTTTATTTTGTCTAGCTTTGTAAAGTGTTCCCTTGGTATTTTGCTTGGCAAAGCACCAAATCTATCAATTTATTTTAAATAGCATTGTTATTTTTATAACATTGGTATGGCCTTGTCATGAACACTTAATATCCCTTCACTTATTTAAGTCACTCTTTCTTTCTTTAAATTTCTTTTCTATTATTGTACCCATATAGGTATTGAGTGTACTCGACTCCCAGTGCATTTTATAGTTATTTTCTTTTTTTTTTTGTAGTTTACGGATTTAACACAAATAAAAACGTGCAAAGCTTTTTATTCATTTTCTTCACTCAGTCTAATGTTTGGATTGGTGATCTTGATGGCTAGCTGAGCTGCTCTCTCAACTATCACTTTCTGATTCTTAGAGGAAACATTGTGAGCAATCTCAGTACAGTATGATTTGTTGCACATCAGGATCACTTCTAGCTCTTTGACATTGTGCACCAAAAACTTCCTGAATCCACTTGGCAGCATGTGTTTTGTCTTCTTATTGGTTCCATAACCAATATTGGGCATCAAGATCTGGCCCTTGAATCACCTTCACACCCTCTTGGTCAGTGCCTCTTGGTTTACGCCAGTTTCTCTTGATCTTGACATATCTGTCAGACTGGTTGCAGATGAACTTCTTGGTTCTCTTCTTCACGATTTTAGGCTTCATGAGGAGTCTGAGGGTGGGCATGGCACCGGCGAAAAGACAGCGCCCCCTCCACTCTATAGTTATTTTCAATAGGATTCCCCTTTCTATCATTGCTTCTTGGATTTTGGTGTTATCATATAATTATAGTTGAGACCTATCAAACATATGGATTATCATGGGAAATTCCAAAACAGGAGGAAGCAAGGAAAGAATGAAAGAAACCTCAATATCCTGCTACTCTTCAGGAAAAACTGAGCACATTCAGAACAGAATCAAGAGGATGATACTACCATTTTGAACAAATGGGAAGGTGGAAAGGTCATGAGAGGAATCCTTGAAGTCTTGTATTTTGAAATCTCTTTTACAACTATTAGTCAACAATTCAAATTTCTCACAAGAATCCAGGATTTTTCCACAGCTACTTCCTTGGGGGGGGGGTGTTTGTGAAATAATACCCTTTCCCCTTTCCTTCTTCATTCCCATAGTTCTTGAAACTTTAATTCTCTCTCTCTCTCTCTCTCTCTCTCTCTCTCTCTCTCTCTCTCTCTCTCTCTCTCCTTCCCTCCCTCCCTCTCTGTGAGAGAGAGATGGACTTCTTTGGAAGTCTGGTAAAGTCTACTGACTGTTTTTTTTTATAATATAGCTTTTAAATGTATAGAATAAAATACATAAGACTATAAAGGAAAACAATTATATTGAAATGCAGCTATCAAAGTATGAAACAAATAACTGTCTAGTTAAATCAGTGGAGGTGGTATCTCTTTTTGAAAGAAAAGTCAGTTTTGAAACCAAAGAAATCCCACATAATTCATATGAGAAAGGCAATACCCCAATCTGTGACCTATTTAGGATTATTGCTGTATTTATTAGAGTAAAGTGATGGAAAGGTAGATTATTCTATGTCTTATTTAAATCATCATTTAATCACCTAGAAAATGCTGCATAACTTTGCTGTTTCTAAGTTTGGCTAAGATGAGGGAGCTTTGTAATGATTCCAATTATTTAATGATTAAAATCTTTATATCAATGAAGATTGCTGATACAAGTTCTTTTATAGAGGGAAATGTACACAACCAGATTGTGGATTTAGTATTTCTGACTTTTTGATCCTAGAAGTCTGTATCATCCTCTTTTAGTAGTGAGGTGATCTCCATGCAGGAAATGGGATGACTGTAACTTTCTTCTGGTTTTTCATTTCTAGGGAATGGCTGCTCGTCCTTGACTTTATGTGCAGAGACAGTTATTTTATGGATCATAGGTCTTCCTGAAGAACATGACATTAAAAAAGAAAAACAAAACTACTTAAACTTCTGAAAAAAATAGTGCCAACTGAAAAAACACACTGGTGAACTACTTCCAGAGAAAACAAAACAAACAAAAAAAAACAATAGCAAAATACTATACTTAAAACTCCAGTATATATCTAATGATTAAAGTTGAGACTTTCATTGACAACACATTCTGCAAGTGAATAGGAGGAAGGCCTTCAAATATAAAGGAAATGAAATTAGAACATGAAATTACTTGCACCACTGGAAACCAAAGACTGAAATATAATTGTATATTTAAAAAAGTAAATAAGTTCAGGCTGAAACACAAAATGCTATGTCCTATATATGTTACCCTAATTATCATAAAAAAAGATGGCGAGCCAGCAAAAGAGAGATATTTGAATCTTTACTGCAAAAACAACAGAATCAACAACAAAAAAGACTTGTGTACTATATTTGTGTTGCTAATACTCATCAAAAGAAATAAAAAGAACTTAAAATAAGTATAATTACCAAATAAAGAATAAATCATGAAATATATTACCTCAAGTTTAAAGATTATTATTTTTAAATGAAAAGACTGATCTACAGGCTATGAAATGAGGGAGTATTTTTTTAAGTCCATAAGGGGATACAGATGTATAGTAGAATTAAAAAAAAAATAGATGTGAAAGTGGAGCAGTAAAACTGAAACAGTATGGATCAAACAGTATAACTTCTGTTAATTAAATATAATCCATGGTTCACATTTGCAGAGATGGAAGGTATATACATCTGGGTGTGTGTGTGTGTGTGTGTAGGAACAAAGAAGAATGTTTGATGCAACCTTATCAAATCCATGAGTAAACAGCAAAAAGAAGGCAACTTCTGTAGTCTTTCATCAAGAAGATGAACTACCAAAGAATGGGGGAAATACCATAAGGGAGGGATTGAGAATGGGGCAATGAAAAGAAAGACTCTCAGTCAAATAGGAGGGACTACTTCCTAAAAATTGGAACAATCATGGTGGGTAGAAGGGAATATATGATAGGAAATGGGAACCTAATAATGGGCTTAATGAGAAAACCATTTTATCTCAAGAATTTCTGTGCCTCCATCACAGGCAAAAACTTTTTTTTTTCCCTAGGAAAAGAGGTATGTGAAATCCTAGGGGCAACTGGAACACAGAAGGAGGGTCACGGAAATGTGACTCAGAGAAGAAATGGTGTGGGACTGTGGGAAGGAATACAATAAAGGGGAAGGAAAAGAGAAATCCTAGATCTCATAATTAGAAACATAGTCTAATTTTTATCATGGGGAAGTCAGTCACTGGACAAACATTTATTAAGGGCTAATTATGTTCCAGGAACTACTTTTAAAAGTAATGCACAATAGGTAAAAAAAAAGGATTATGGGGTAAGGTCCAGATATAAAAATATAGAAATTAGTATAATTGTATAAGTATACATACATAAACTACAGAAATTTATTAGAAGAGGAAATTCAAATTTGATAATTCAGAATCTTTCCTTGAAAAACATAAAGAGACTAGACGAATAAATAGAGATGAATCAGATGAATCAGAGAATAAAATTTTAGGATGGGAAAGGAAGAGAATAAAAAGAAGTGAACAAAGGACAGATAGTCTTAACAAAAAGTGATAAGAAATATAAAACTAATGAGCATAAGAATTTGGAGGAAAGGATAAGATGGTAAATATTGAATTAACCAAAATTCAAAGATAATAAAGAAAAAACAAAAGATGAGAATAGATAATTAAACAAAGAAAAAGAAATCAATAATTTAAGGAAAAACCTCCAAACTAGAGCAAGGTGTAACAAATGAGAGTGGGAGTGGGAAGCAAGAGATAGAGCCTCTGGAAATAGAGGTCTATTAAAACAGATTATGCAAAACTAACTACATCAAAATATTGGTTTAAAAGAGGAAGATGGGGGCGGCTAGGTGGCGCAGTGAGTAAGAGCGCTGGCCTCGGAGTTGGGATGACCCGAGATCAGATCCGGCCTCAGAAAATGAGCACCCACGCATAAATAATGACTAGCCGTGTAACCTTGAGCAAGTTACTTAACCCCAATTGCTTTAAAAAAAAAAAAGAGGAAGATGATTTAAAGTAAATTTTTAAAAATACTAGATAAACAAATTGTGGAAAGCAATCTAACTCATAACTTTTAATATATACAGATTAAATAATTAAAATGAAAAAAGTAGGATAAGAAAAACAACAACTTCTTGCTTATAAGAAACCCGTTTTCAGGAACAAAGCCATATGTGGAATGAAGATGAAAGATTGAGAAAAAAAATTACTGTGCACCATGTAAATTTTAAAAAGGAGTTGTGATCATGCTACCTGACAAAGGAAAACTAATTATTCACCCTATCAATGGATATAAGCAAGGACATTAATTTATGCTGCTCAACATATTTGTCAACAACTTGAATAAAGATATGGTGTATTTATCAAAATTGTAGATGGCTTATACCTGGGAGGGATAGCTAATATATTGAGTGAATGAGTGAATGAATGAATGAATGAATAAAGGAATGAATAAATGAAGTACACTTATTCATACTTATTATATGCCTGGGACTGTTTTAAGTGTTAGGGTTACAAATAAAAAGCTAGACAGTTTTTGCCCTCAAAAAGTTTTTTTATTGCAATAGGAAGAAATAAATCATAAGGTAATCGTGGAAGTAGAAGGGTATTTTGTCCTTGGAAGTCACAGTGGCAGCTAGTAGAACTTGTAGAGCACTTTATTAACATGTTCTTTCCAGCAGCATTGGTAATGTTCATTTAATTATTGTCCCCAAAACAAGATATGGAAAGGCAAAGGGTAAATAAGGGATATTTAGGGCAGATGACAGAGATATGGCAAAAGTCAAGTAGGGTTAGGGTCTGGGCCTGATTTGATATAATGGACAATGTGAATGAGTTGGGTCTCATGTATTCCACAACTGGTAAAGTAGTGATAGTGTCCATGGCACAAAAATTTTCAGTAGATTAGATTGTTGGTCCAACTGTACTATAAAGGTATCTTAAAAATATATGTACGTATGTGTATGTATTACAATAACTCACATGATTTCATAATTCATAATGAAGAGTGGGGGGAGAGATAGCCAACAATTTATAGGAAAAAAGTCCTCAGTGTTTTAAAGAACTGACAGCTTGCAATAAGTAAAAAACAAAACAAAACAAAACATAAAAAAAAAAACAAAAACAAACAAAAAACCCCCCACCTTATTAAATCCTAGATAAGACTGATTGTCATCATATCCAGAACAAAGAAGGTCAATAAGGGGCATGATGTTGTAATGGAATGAGTACTGAATTGGGAGTCAGAAGGTCTGACCAAACGCTGATTACTGCCTGTTTGACTTTAAGCAATCACTTAGCCTCTATGGGCCTAGTTTCTTCATTTGTAAGATGGAAAGGTTGGTCTTTGTGACTTCTTGAGGACTCTTTCAGTTCTAAATATATTATCCTGTGGAAATAATGATGTATTCTGTCCTTGCCAGAACACATCTGGAATATAATATTCATTTCTGGTCACTACATTTTCAAAAGAGCATTGATCAACTGAAAAGTACCCAGAGTAGGAAAACAGGGACATCAATGGACCTAGGGATGGTGCTGTACAAAGATTTCTTTCTTAGTGCTTTCTCTACTCTCAAATTATATTAATTTAATCCACTGGTTTACATATTGCATTACCCCTTCCCCAATAAAATGTAAACTCCCTGAGGGCAAGAGTCATTTTAATTTATTTCTGTTTCCTTGGTGCATAGCACAGTTCCTGGATAATAGGTACTTAGTAAATGTTTGTTGAATTGAATTGAAGTAACTGGGAATGTATAAAGAAATATTTTTGGTGGAGGATATGGTACATGTCTTCAAATATTTGAAGGATTATGAGAAGGAAGTAAGATTAGATTTCTGTTTGATTGCAAACATCAGAACCATGAACAAATAGAGGTAGTTGCAGTCAGAGCCACACACAAAAAATGCAATGACCTGCTTTAGAAAGCAATAGGTTATTCATCAGTGGAACTCTTTAAATTTAAACTCTTTAAATCATCATTGTATGATCTCTTGTAGAGAATGTATGACAGTGTAAAAATTATTGCACCTATGCTCATCTTAGGCGCATTTAATTCATTTGTCTCAGATTTCATTTGCTCAGGACTTTGGACAGACTCTCTTTTTGATTTTTTCTTCCTAAAATCTTCCACAGTCCATGCTTGTATTCCCAATTTGATTGACCCTTCCTTCCCTCCCTCCATCCCTTCTTCCTTCCTTCCTTCCTTCCTTCCTTCCTTCCTTCCTTCCTTCCTTCCTTCCTTTTCTTCTTTCTTTATAATTCTGATATAACTCAGCAGCTAATCTAGAAATTACCCAACAATGATTTACATTCAAATCCTTCAACTCAGGAGTAAAGGAAAACAGGATTCTTCTGCCCAAAGTGTCCCCACACATTCCCTCTGCCTGCTCTTTCATGATTTTGATCTTTCAGGCTCTTTTTGACCTTAGCCAGACTTGCAAAAACAACAACAGCAACAACACAGATTAAGGTGATGAGTTTGAGTATACCATGCCACTAAGATCCATCTTCAACTCCCAGGCTATATAATAACTGTCATTATCTCCATCATTCCATCATTATCACCATCACCATCACCACCACCACCACCATCATCATCAATAGTAGCAACAATGTAATCATCACCATAGTTAGCATTTATATGACACTTTAAGGTTTGTAAATTACATGCTAATTGATTTCATTCTCATGACAAAAAAAATGCATTCACCATATAAATGCTCACTCATGCTAGTTCTTAAGATTTTTAAAAGTATTTTACAAATAGGATCCAACCCTGGGAGGTAGTTACTATTATTACTATGGCTGTTTTACAGATAAGGAAACTGAGAGATATCATTTAAGTGATTTTCCATATTACAGAGTTAATAAGTGTTGGAGGCACATTTTGAAACCAGATCTTCTTGATTTGCAGCCCAGTGTTCTATATACCATACCTCTTAGCTGTCTTGTTTGAATGTACCTGAATAAATATTTGGATATGCATTTGAATATAGATGAATAGATGTCACAGCCCATAAGAATATACATGAATAGAGTAAAATAATCTAATTTATGCTTAAAACTCTTCCCAGCCCAAACTCTGGAGACACAGACATTGGTCCTGAGAAAAATAAACACAGTGACAAAAATTTGAGACTTTTAGCTGACAAGATTCAGAAGAAACTGGAGGTTTCAGTTACTGCTTAAAACAGCATAAACATAACAAAAATTTCCTTAAACCAACTGAATGTGATACATTGAGGTAATTTCTTGTCTGGTTCAACATCCTGCTTCTCTCCTAGTATTCATCCTTTTCATCCTTAACCGCTGTCTTTACTTCTTGCTAGCCTACTATTTGGTCCCCAAAGGCAAAACAACTTTACATCCGGTGGAAGTTTCACTGAGTTAGAATTCAACTGGACAAAAGAAGAAAATAAATAAACAAAAAACTTCCTGACAATTACAGCTGAACAAAAGAATAGACTACAATGTGTTTGAAACACTCAGAAAAGAAAGACGGTCAGAAGGAATCACAGGAAAGCAGGGAGAGCTTTGAAAATAACATGTTAAATTGATCATATTCAGAAAAAAGAAAAGAAAAAAGCACAAAAATAGATATCCCCAGTTTTATGTACAGCCCTCTCTGTGCTACTGTATATGTAGAAGTGCTCATCTTAGTTTGTTTGTTAAGTTCATAATATTTTTGATGGAAAAAAAAGGGTAGGTAATGAATTTCTTATCAAAAGGCAGCTAATAGTAAGGTGGGTAGAGTGTTGTGGAGTCAAGAAGATGTGTTCAAATTTGGCCTGAGAGACTAATTAGGTGATTCTGGGCAAGTCAGTCACTTAACATCTCAATTGTAAAGTGGAGATAATAACAGCAACGGCCTTCCAGGGTTATTGTGAAGTTTGAAAGAGATGTTTGTAAAAAGCACTTAGCACAATGCCTGGCACATGTTATAAATGCTTATTTTCCCCCCCACCCATCCCTTCCCCTTCTTTCCATCTGCCCAAATGTATCCTTGCATATATTAGATCCATTGAATTATACTGAATGCCACCATTCTATGATTCCTAATTTTAGTTGTGATTGCCCTTATCATCAAGGCATCTGTTCAGTTCTTGATCTTGGCTTCTTCCTATTGTGGTTCCATCTCTGACCTATTCAAAGGACTTCTTTTGGGCAATATACTCAGTTACCCACATACTAAACTTGTTTCAACCAACACAATTAATTCTATTCAATATAATAGCAGGATATGAATACTTTGTGCAGTCTTTCTCGGCCTAAATCTCCCTTTCTCTATCTGACATTTCCTCCCCACAAGTAACAGCAGGAACAATAAGGAAGTCAATCATTAATATAACTTCATTTGTCTATGCATCAAATACTCAGAATGAGATCATCTAGCCTGTCTCCTTACCTCGAGACTCATATATCCAAACAGTAGCTGAACATATATAGATGACTTACAGACATCTTAAACATAGTATATTAACTATTGAGCTCACTGTCTTTCCCCGCAAATCCTTGCTTCTTTCTTTCTTTTTTTTTCCTTTGGTTTTTGGAGGGCAATTGGGGTTAAGTAACTTACCCAAGGCCACATGGCTAGGTTTTTATTTTGTGTGTGCGTTAAGTGTCTGAGGCCAGATTTGAACTCAGGTCCTTCTGACTCCAGGGCCGACGCTCTACTCACTGCACCACTTAGCCACCCCCTTGCTTCTTTCTAACTTCTCTATTTTTAGGGAAGGTACTACTATCTTCCCAGTAACCCAAACTTGCAACCTAAGTGTCATCTTCAAATCCTTAATCTCTCACTTTATCCAATAAAATTTCAAATCCTCTTATCTATACCTTTTTAAGATCTCTATATACACCCTTTTCTCCTCTGATAGTGCCACTGCCCTGGTACAGACACTTATCACCTCAAGTCTAGAATTTTGCCATGGACTTTTTTTTTCCAAATGCTTCTTTAAGTTCTGGTTTACATCATTCATTTCCACCAGATTTTTTTTTTTTTTTTAAGCAATTGGGGTTAAGTAACTTGCTCAAGGTTACACGGCTAGTCATTTGATTTATGCGTGGGTGCTCATTTTCTGAGGCCGGATCTAATCTCGGGTCATCCAAACTCCGAGGCCGGCACTCTTACTCACTGCGCCACCTAGCCGCCCCTTTAGGGCAATTGGGGTTAAGTAACTTGCCCAAGGTTACACGGCTAGGTTTTTGTTTGTGTGGATTAAGTGTCGGAGGCCGGCTCCGAACTCAGGTCCTTCTGATTCCAGGGCCGGCGCTCTATTCACTGCGCCACCTAGCCGCCCCTCCACCAGATTTTGAGTTACAATTTTTCCCCATTTTCCCCATACCCACCACCCCAGAATAGCAGTCCCACAGGATATCCCCTCATCCAATCTGCTCTCTCCCATATCTTCTCCCATACCCCCTTCGACTTTGCCATTAGGGCAAGGTGAGTCTCTGTGCCCCAATGCCTGCAGGTCTTATCTCCTAATTACATGTAAAATAGTATTAATAATAGTATTTATATACGTTTGAAACATTTAATTTTAAAACATTGAATTTCAGATCCATTCCCTTCTTCCCTTGTCACGCACTCCCTCTGGGAAGATAAGCAATTCAGTATGTGTTGTACATGTATAGCTATGCAAAACATTACTATAGTAGATATATTATAGAAGACTGCTTATATTTCCCTCCCACCCATCCCACCCCCAACCTGGTCCATTCCCTACTTTGATCCTGTCCCTCTTCGAAAATTGGGTACTTCCAACCTCCCTTCCCCCCAGAATGCCCTCCCCTCCATCATCCCCCCTCTCATTCCCCTTCCCCCTACTCTCCTGTAGGGTGAGATATCCCATTTAGTATGTATGTCATTCTCTACCTGATCCAAATTCAATGAGAATAAAGTTTTGCCTTTTTGCTTTCCTGTTCTTCCCCTCCCCTGCAACTACTTTCCCTTGCCTCTTCTACATGAGATAGTTTACCCCATTCTGTCTCGCCCCATCTCCTCTTGCCACTTTCCTCTCTCACCTCTTAACTTCACCCCTTAAATATCATCCCTTCCCATTAAATTCAACCTGTGCCCTCTATCTATGTATACCTGTCAACATATAGACACCCATTCACATATGTATTCATATGCCCATATACCCTTCTTCAGCTATTTTCATACTGAAAAAGGTTTCATCAGTTATAGTTATTGTTTTTCCATGTAGGAATGTAAATAGTTCAACTTTGATAAGTTCCTTATGATTTATTTTCCCTGTTTGCTTTTTCAAGCATCTCTTGCTTCTTGTGTCTGAATGTCAGATTTTCTATTCAACTCTCTTTTTTTCATCAAAAATGCTTGAAAGTCCTCTATTCAACTGAATGATCATATTTTCCCCTGAAATATGATACTCAGTTTTGCTGGGTAGGTGTTTCTTGTTTTTAATCCCAGCTACTTTGTCTTCTGGAATATCACATTCCATGGTCTTCAATCCCTCAGTATAGAAGCTGCCGGATCCTGCACTATCCTGATTGTGTTTCCATAATATTGAAATTATTTCTTCCTGGTTGCCTATAATATTCTCTCCTTGATCTGGGAATTCTGGAACCTGGCTACAATATTCCTAGGAGTTTTCTTTTTGGGATCTTTTTCAGGAGGTGATCGATGGATTCTTTCAACCCCTATTTTGCCCTATGGTTCTAAAACATCAGGGCAATTTTCCTTGAGCATTTCTTGAAGGGTGATTTCTAGGTTCTTTCTTTGATCATGGTTTTCAGGTAGTCCAATAATTTTTAGATTATCTCTCCTGGATCTATTTTCCAGGTCAGTGGTTTTTCCCATGAAAAATTTTGCATTGCCTTCTATTCTTTTATTTGTTTGGATCTGCTTAATAGCATCTTGATTTCTCATAAAGTCACTAGCTTCCATTTGCTCTAGTCTAATTCTGAAGGAATGATTCTCCTCAGTGAGCTTTTGAGATTCTTTTTCCATCTGGCAAATTCAGCTTTTTAAGGCATTCTTCTCCTCATTGCCTTTTTGAGCCTCCTTTGCCTTTTGAGTTAGTCTATTTTTAAGGTGTTATTTTCCTCAGTCAGGCTGTTGACTCTCATTTCATACTTTTCTTGCATTTTTCTCATTTCTCTTCCCAATTTCCCCCCACTTCTTTTATCTGCTTCTTAAGGTACTCTATGGCCTGTAACCAGCTCTTATTTTTATTTGGGGCTTTTGGTGCAGGAATTCTGACCTCACAGTCCTCTTCCTGTTCCATGCTTTGATCCTCTTTGCCCCTAAAATGGAGTCTAATGTTGAATTTTTCTGCTTATTTTCTTTCTTTTGCCTCGGCATGTTGCCACTTAATTACTTGACTTTTGGGCTTGTTGCCACAGTAGGACTCTGCCACCAGCCAGGGGAGCTTCTGAACCAAATGCTGGTGTTTTCTCAACTGCCAGAATTCTTAGTTGGGTGACCTCTCTGAAGCTTCCACACACTCTGGCAAGCTGGTCACACACCCAAAGACCTTCACCCTAGATCGCAATTCAGATCCCAAGAAGGGTAAAGCAAGAGCGATTTCCCCCCAGACTGATTGCCTGATCCCCCTACAGTCCACAGGACAGGAGCTGAAGCTGCAATGTGGCAACATGGCGCAAGCTGCACCACAGCTCCTCAGTGGCTTCTCGCCCTAAGGGGAAAGAAGCCAAAGTGCTTTCCCAACCAGTCCCAAAGTCTATAGGGCACTGACCTCTTGCCTTGTCCTAGGCATCTATGTGTTAGTAATTCTGGAAATGCCACAGCTGCTGGTATTCTAGGGTCCCTCCAGCTATATGCTGGTCTGGCCTTCCTGGGGCTAAAACCTCTGATTCATGTGGGCCTGTGCTCTGCTCCCAGAGCTCTGTGCTGGCCACTCCCTGACGGGCTGCCTGGCTCTCTTCAGTGGTAGGTTAGCTTTTCTGTGTCATTTTGTGGGTTCTGGAGCTCCAGAGATCATTCAGATTCCCCCATTTACATAATTTTGAAGTGTTATGGGCTGGAGCTCCACAGAAGTGCTGTCTCTACTCTGCCATCTTGATTCCACTCCCCTTGCAATAGACTTCTGATTGGTCTTTTTGCCTTCTCTCTCCCCACTCTTGTCCATCCTCTACTCACCTATCAAATTCATCTTCTAAACACATAGGTCTGACCATATTTAATGAACACCAGAGGCTTTCTATTATTTCTGGGGTGAAAAATAAAGTCACATTCAACTCCTCATAAAAGCTCTTCATAATCTGACCCCTTGCTACCTTTTCAGTCTTCTAATACTTTACTTCCATCTTTACTTTGAGGTCCAGTTACACTGGACTACTTGCTGTGCCTTGTACATAGTTCTCCATTTCCTGACTGAGCATTTTTACTTTCTGACCCCTATTCCTGGAACTGGCCTCCTCATTTCTGCCTCCTACTTTCCCTGACTTCCTTCAAGTATCAGGTAAAGTCACACTTTCAGTAATTAGCTTTTCCAAATACCCCTTAATTCTAGTGTCTTCCTTGTATTGGTTATTTATAATTTGTTCTATATTTAGCTTATTTGTACTTAATTGTTTGTGTGTTGTTTTCCCTCATTAGACTATATATATCTTGAAAGTACTCTCTTTGGATTCTCTTTGCATCTCTGGTGCTTAGCATAGTGCCTACATAGTAGATGATTAATAAATGCTTATTGACTGGTTAACTGATTGAGAATGGCAATATGTTATAAGTGTTCTCTTATTCAAAGCATCATTTACGTGATCAAAAGGGCCTAGTTATGTCTTCATATTCATAGGATTTTTTATCCTGGTTTTCCAAATAATATAGTAAAATGAGTCTTGGGCCTAGAATCAGAAGTCTGGCTTCAAATTTCATTTCTAACACTGAATAGCTATGTGACTAGGGATAAGGAAGAGTCTATTTATTTACCTTGGCATTTTCTCATCTGTAATAGAGGGGAGCAGAGTAGTAATCCCAGATGTATCGACCTCATAGGATTGTTACGAGGTTTCAATGAGATGATGTATTCAAAGAACTTGGCAAACCTTAAAGCTTAAGTGTTAGTAGGTGTTACCATTTTTATTATCACTATTTTAGCTATTATTATCCCTTTCTGTGAATATTTAAGTAGATCATGCTAACTCTATACAACATATGAAAGAATGGAATAGACTTAAGGGTTTATTGACAACTCTACATTGTGTGAATGGATCCTAGCATTATCATTAAACTGAATACTTCTAAGTCACTCTTCAAATGAAATAATTGCTATATTGTTAGCATGGCATAAAAGAAAGAGTGTAAATTTTGAAGTTAGAAGATGCAGTTTCAAGTTCTGTTACTGCCATTTACAAGTTATGGGACATTGGAAGAATTCCTTTAACCTCTCATTCCCTTCACCTGAAAAATAGGGAAAAAAAAACAACAAAAAAAAAGAAAAAAGAAAAAAAGGGGAGGCTAGGTGGCCCAGTGAATAGAGCGCCGGCCCTGGAATCAGAAGGACCTGAGTTCGGAGCTGGCCTCAGACACTTAATCCACACAAACAAAATCCTAGCCGTGTAACCTTGGGCAAGTTACTTAACCCCAATTGCCCTAAAGGGGCGGCTAGGTGGCGCAGTGAGTAAGAGTGCCGGCCTTGGAGTTGGGATGACCCGAGATCAAATCCGGCCTCAGAAAATGAGCACCCACACATAAATAATGACTAGCCGTGTAACCTTGAGCAAGTTACTTAACCCCAATTGTTTAAAAAAAAAAAGAAAAATAGGGATGATAAAATATATATTCCCCAAAATGCATTAAAGGTAACATGAGATAAATTATGTAAAAATACTTTGTCAACTTCATGATTATATGAATGCAAGTTCTTATTAATATTTTCATAACAATATTATGTATTTTCTAGTGTAATCATGCTCAAATTCAACACAGGTTTGTAGAGCTAGTTATGTGATATTATTTAAGGGGCAATGACATTTCCTTGCCTCAAAATATCAATTGATATGAATGTTGAAAACTCCCCCAGTTGTCCAATATTTATAAAGAAATTTTCTTCTAAAGGAATAAAAAGTTACACACTGAAAATTTATTACATCATTTTCTCTCTTTTGATACTTCCCTCCCCCTCCCTCTCTCATACACATATATGTATATGTATACACATATGTATTCATGTATGTAAAATATATTTCACAGACATGCACAGACACACATATATTTGTGGTAATGGAGAAGTGATCTAATTTGAATGATTGGAGAGTTCAAGTGGGGGTCTCAGGAATGAGTATATAGTCTGAGTCTGTGTTGACCAGGAATAAGACAGGGATCTCTTGGTCTATGGTGGTTATTCCCAAGCAAATATCACCAGCCAGTTCACAGACTCATGTTTTTTGGAAAACAAACAAATAAACAAACAAACAGACAGACAAACAAACAAAACAGAGTAGTATGACAGAGACTGCGTATATATTTCACACTTGGGCCTCAATTCTTATCATGGAAAGATATTGGATATTAAGCTTTTGTATAAGTCTGAGAGGAAGAAAAAGGGAAGTTTATCCTCTCACTATCATCTTAGCCCCTTACAGTCTGGCTTCTGATCTTCATGCCACTAAAAAATGTTCTCTTCACAGTTACTAATGATCTCTTAGTTGCCATATCCAGTGGTCTTTTCTCAATTTTCATTCTCCTTGACCTCTCCAAGGCACTTTGATACGATTAACCATTCTTTCTTCCTTCATATTCACTTCTCTCCGTTTTCAGGACACAACTCTCTCCCCATTTTCCTCATATCTATATGACCACTCCTCCTCTGTCTCCTTAGCTGGATCCTCCTCCGGGTCACACCCTCTAATTGTAGGTGTCCCTTAGGGTTCTCTCCTGGGGCCTCTCCTCTTCTCCTTCTATAATCTATACAATATTTTTTCTTCTCCCTCTATATTATTTGCTCTCTCTCTCTCTCTCTCTCTCTCTCTCTCTCTCTCTCTCTCTCTTTTTCCCTCTCTCTTTCACACACACACACACACACATTGAATATCATACACACAAATATATATATATATACATATATATATATACTATATGCATTCTCATAATGCATATTATATATGTTCTTACTATATTCACTTGGTAACCTCATCAGCTTCCATGAATTTAAAAACCATCTTTATGTTGATGATTCTCAAATCTTTCTTATACCAGTCTCTCTGCTGAACTCCAGCTCAAATCTCCAATTGCTTTCAGACATCTCAAACACTATGTCCAATAGAAATCTTAAACTCAGTATGTCCAAATCTGAACTGGTTTCAGCCCTAAACTCTCCTGTGCCCTCCTATCTTCCATTTACTGTGGAGAGCAATACTATTCTCCCAGTCTCTCAGCCTCACAACCTAGGAGTCATCCAGGATTCCTATCTTTCATCCCCTATATCCAAGCTGTTGCCAAAGTCTAGTGATTTCCCCATTTTCATCTGTCAGACATGATCCCTTCTCTCCACTGATACTGACACCACTCTAGCTCAGGACCTCATCACTTTATGTCTTTATTATTGCAATAGATTGCTGATGGGACAACTATCCAAAGTTTCTTCTCATTCCAATCATTCTCCATTTATCCACCAAATAGAATTGATTTTCCTAAAACACAAGTCTCATCATGTCATGGTTCCTTAATGCCTCTAGGAGCAAATATAAAATATTCTGTTTGTCATCTAAAATCCTTTATAATCTAGCTCTCACCTACCTTTCCAGTTTTTCTATACCCTCCTCTCTGACAAATAATCTTCCATCCAGCAAAACTAGCTCCTTGGCTTTTTCATGAGCAAGACACTTTATCTTGACTCCAGGAATTCTTTCATTGTCTCTGACTGCACCCCATTCCTGGAACACTTTTCCACCTCTGCTCTAAACACTGGCTTCCCTGGATTCCTTTAAATCCCAACCAAAATCCCACCTTCTAAAGGAAGCCATCCCTATGTCCTATTAATTCTAGTGCCTTCCCTAGACATGATCTATGGGATGTAACTCCTTCTATTTTGTGAAGTATCATCCTTAGGGTTACAAGAAGAACATTAAAATAGACATGCAGAGATGTGGGTTTTTTTCCCTGCTTTAGCACAAATTTACTCTATAACTTTTAAAGTCACTTTTGAGGACAAGTGTTTTCAGGTTACCCTAATTGCTTGAAGGTTATACTGATAGTCCAAAGACTTTGGCAAGCCATACCATATTGGATAATCTTTGAGTACAGGCCTAGCACTATAAAGTAGACATAGGATCCCTAGTAGGGGAACAGAGGCAAGCCATGTAATGCTTCAGTGTGTAAGAGCTATTCTTAGTCTAAATTAAATATTCATGAGGCTCCTGTTGGGGGAAATCTGGGATCTCAGTGAGGTTTAGCTTGTTCTCTCCATCTTCTTCTTCCTCATGTTCAGCTGGTGGTCAGGAAACCTATTTTGTGTATTTGAAAGAGTGAGACCTTTAAGAAGGGAATGCTGCTATCCTCCCACAATCTCCATCCTATGATTCTGCAATAAAAAGAACATCTTGATTCATTTCTGATAATACAGTCCTGTACTGGCCCATATGACAATAGGTCCCTGCCCTCCTAGCACAGAATGAATGCAAATATTAAAGAGTAACTGTTTCTCTTTTGGTCAGGAAGCCTGAAGTTTCTCCCCTCTCAGTTTGATTTTTTTTCTTTTCTTTCTTGATTAAAGGGGCCACCCCCATGATTAACTTCTTAAAGAGTCCTATTCAGTGAATGGGCATTACCTCACTCAAAGTGAGAACAGAAAAGACCTTAGCCTACAAAGGCCAGGGTCTTCCAAATGCATCCTGCGCCATCTCCAGTGGTCCTGACGAATATTTGGCCACTGGACCCAGATGACTCTGGAGGAGAAAGTGAGGCTGGTCACCTTGCACAGTCCTCCCTCTCAAATCTAAGTCAACTGCAAATCATACCATCATTTCCCTTATGTTACGGTCCTCCCCTAGAATGAAGGACAAACTCAGAAAAAGTCAATCATTTCTAACTTGGTAGGATCTTTCAGAGATTATGTGCCTCTGGCACAGTTTTTGAGAAACCAAAGGTATTTGCATGCTACCATGCAGCTTCTGAGAAAGATAATAGCAAAAGAACATTCCATGAGAAATAACATAGTCACAGAAACGTGCTGGTCCTGCATTCCAAGTTTGAATCCAAGCTTCTATATCTCCTAATTCTGTAACTTTGGACAAATTATTTGACAATTCTTATCCTCAGTTTTCTCCTTAACAAAATGGAAATAAGGATATTTTTACTCTTTTCCTCAAAGGGTTGTTAACAAGAATGTACCCAAATATAATACAGTATGAGTTGCTGTTTATTTGTATGTGATTAATAAATGTTAACTGAACTGAGATAAAAGAGTTAGACCAGGGGTGTGGACCTGCATCCTCAAGGCCACATGTAGGCTTCTAGGTCATTGGGTTTGGCCTTTTGATTGAATCCAAGTTTTACTGAACAAATCCTTTTATTAATGGGATTTGTTCTGTGAAATTTGGATTCAGTCAAAGGACTGTATTTGAGGACCTAGAGGGCCACATATGGCCTTGAGGCTGTAGGTTCCCCACCCCAAAGCTAAACTAAATGATCTCTAAAAATATCAGATTCTACATAGAACTATAACCAGGCATAGCTCTCTGTAAAGTATCTATTTGTCATTGTCCTTCCTAGTCAAGTCTGACCTTATCACAACAACAAGGTTAGAAAAAAAGATTTATACATGAACTGGTTTTATTTCAATAGTCAGGACATATATAAGAAGATGATCTGTATTCTGGCTGTCTCATCATCAATGTCAATGATTCTCTTACTATTGTATTTACAGGGTTTTGGGTAGAACTTTGCATGAAATAGGGGGTGCTCAATAAGTGTTTGTTGAATGCCAGCATATGTATTCATGATAAAATTTACAACTTTCATTTACACACGTGTGTGTGTGTGTGTGTGTGTGTGTGTGTGTGTGTGTAGTTCTACTTTTCCATTCTTTTGTATGGCTGCCTAGTACATTATTCTCCCCAATTTACAATAGCTCAGCTCATAGAGAGTCAGCATTATGTGGGAGGAAGGGCACTGGATTTGAAGGCCTACAGATCTGCATTCAACTCCTAAGAGTTCTACTTCTTAACCTATATCACTGTGGGTAAGTCATTTCATCTCTCTAGGCATTAATATCTTCTTTCTATTTGATCAAGGGTCAAATGCTCCTCTGTTTAGCATTTAAAAGCCAAATCTAGCTTTCTAGCCTTTTTATATATTTTGTTCTCCATTATGGATTTTATGATTCCATCTTTGTGCCTTTATACTGACTCTCCCATCCCATCCCATCCCACCATGTCTGTAAAGCACTTTTTCATTCCCTTCTCCCATAGAATACTTCACTTCTTTCAAGAGGAACTTCTGAGGATTTCTGCTTTCTTTCAACAGTCCATCTCAAAAGGCAACTTCTTCATCAAGCTTTTCTTGATTCCTTTTGGTTCTAATGCTTCATCTCCACCCCCACCTTCCCATTGCATTTTGTTATTTTGTATATATGTATATACTTAAATAAATATATTTTGTCTCTGTTGATAGAATTTAACCTCCTAGAGGACAGATATCATTTTATCTTTGTATAGCACTTATGGCATTGGCATTTAGTCAGGAAATAGATTATTTTTCACTGATTTGTTAAAGAAACAAGTAAGTAAATAAATAAATAGATAGGGCAATATAAAGATAAATACATAAGTAAGGGAAATAATATATGGTAATTGACTGCTCCAAATGGTATCCTAAGTCAATTCAATTCAGCCAGTATTTAAGCACTTGCTGTATAGGAGAACTACATTAAGTACAGAGGATATTAAGATGATAAAGTGATTGCATGTGGCACTGGTTTTTTCACATATGATAAGGAATATTAATAAGGTACTGCCATGAGAATCTGTCAAAATACTTGTCCCAATATCATGGTTATTGTTACTTTGTCCCCACTCCCCCTTATACAAATCTGTTCTGAGTAAGGGTTGGGTTAGTTTCCCTTAGTTGCTGCACTGTCGACCACTGTTGTCAAATATTTTTAATCTCTTTTTCTGAGCACGGTTCAGATATTCAACAGCTGGGAATAAATAAGCAATATAAATCTCTATTTCTTGAAAACAGAAATGAAGTCTATACCTTTCAGATAACTTAATAACCTCTAGCATCGGTAATAAATATCCAGCTTTCTGTATAAATTACTTTGGGTCCTAGAATATTGTGTTCAGCTCTGAATTATTTGTTTCATATATCGTATCTCTGGATATACAAATTAAAAAGAAATGCTTTGAAATGTGATTAAATCATGATTGGATGGGGTGTGTGCAGATGAATATAGTTCTGACTAGCATGCCATACCTTAGTCAAACACTTTAAGATTCACTGGTTCTTTTTCTATAATTTGTTATCAATACTTCAAAGAATTTGTGCATTCATGAATATGGCAACTCCCTCCACCAATGAAAATTTCAGCTTCTTCAGGCCTTGGTAGTTGGTCTTATTGAGTTACTATGGCCCCAAACTTTGTTGCTCGCTGTACATCCCTCTGGAGATGAATGAACTTTATTCTGCTTTGTTAAGGTGATTCTCAGTCAACACTCAGTCAGATTTTGCTAAAATCTTTCTTGGAGACATTTCAATTCAGCAAGACCTACTAGAGTTTGTGTCTTGCTTAATGGAGCCTTTTATCTCCCAGTGATTGTGAGGTACTGGAGAGGGACTTTTGTACATGTTTCTTATTATTTAATTTAGTTAATACATCTTCTAGAAGTCAAATATAAAATGCCCATAATGGAGGAAAGAGAAAGCACCTAGCTCTGTCATTAATCTACTCATCCCAACCCTTTCCCCCAAAAGAAGATTTGTCAATTTGTCAATCTTCAACACTTTATCTAAAATTAGCACTGCTGCTTTCAGAATGTAGGAGCATATTGAGGTTGTGGCTTAGATTTAGCTTTCTGTCATTGTTCATCTCTTGTTCTCTTTTTGTACTAGATTGTGTTTATTGCTGGTAAGTGACTGGGATGCCAATTGAAGTCATTTGATTATCTTGCATATAGATTACAGTATCATAGAATGTCAGACGAAGGGAAGAGAGATGTCAGAGTATTGAATGAAGGTCAATATGATCCCATCTATAGTGTGACCAGTGGGCATTTATCAACCGGTTGGTCAAGACAGACACACAAGCTTTTCCTTCAGGACCCTTGATTGTCCACCAGCAAGGTATGGTACAAGAGTCAGATTTGATGGGGAACACTTCTGTTGTGCTGTGCTTTGGCAGATGGGGCTAAACCTCCCAGTGGAAGGAAATAAACTTTGGTACTGATTCAACTAAACATCTATCTTCCAGAAGACTCAGATAAAGCAATGCCAAAACCATTAGTGTAGCTTTCTTATTTATTTTCAATTAAATTCTTTAATAATAAATTCAGATAATAACTCATATTTGATAGGCTGAACAGAAAGTGTGTTTATGCCCACATGCACAAACACATAAATGAAAAAATAAGGCACCCAACATCTATAAGATGCATGACATACTTTCCTTGAAAATCACTGTTTTCTGGCATCATTTGCTCTAACCTCACACAGATAGCATTACGCAGGAATTGTAGTTATTGATTTTTGCATGGGCTACAGAGTTCTTGACCTTTTTTTTAACAACAGTACATTAAGTTCAAGATACTAATATCTGAGACAATACATGAAAGATGGTAGCGGGAGATATTAAATCCATGTGATATATTGCACACTGGTGAATAGAGTATTTAGATCTTAGCTGTTTTCTCTAAAGACTTTTGATAGTGATCATTATGATTCTGAAGCCCTCATTCAAAAAGCTTGTGAATTCAGTTTTATAGGGAAATATATTAATCTCATTTATGTGGGCACATATCTGCACACATATATGTATATATGTGTATGTATATATGTATGCATGTATATGTGTATGTATGTATCTGTCAGTCAGTCAGCAGCCAACTATAAATTACTAACCACCTACTATGTGTCAGGTAATTCAATCTCTCTCTTTCTCTCTTTCTCTGTCCCTCTCTTTCCCCTATTTTCTCTATCTCTATCCATATAAATCTATCTATTTTTCTCTCTGTCCATCCATCTATCCATCCATCCGTCTGCCCATCTATCTATCTATCTATCTATCTATCTATCTATCTATCTATCTATCTATCTATCCATTAATCCATCCATTCATCTCTCCTGTCTATTTTTCTACCTATCAATTATCTAAGAAATACACAGAGGCATGCTCATACACACATCAATACTCAGAGTTTTTGTTCGAACAATGATTTCACTAGCATAGGGAACTTCGTGTGAGGGAACTCATCCTACTGAAGGCAAATCATCAACTATTCTACAAGTCATAGCCTTAAACAGTTTCTTTGGATCCTTGGGCTCTGAGAGTTTAAGCAAGTTCGCTAAGGTCATACAGCAAGTATATGAGAAATATATATATATGAGAAATATATATATATGAGAAATGAGATTTTTACCCTGGTCTCCTTAGCTTCAAAGCCAACTCTCTAGTTTTTTCTGCTTCTTCATATACCATATGTGCATGTAACTTTTCACATATGCACATAGTCTTCAATAATTGGAACCTTAAGAACCTATCATGCAAAATGAAAAGGTTTGTCTCTACTGTCTTCTGATTTTGTGCCTTGAAGCATCTTATTCTCCCCATAATACTCAAATATATTCAACATCATCACTCAGTCTCACTGGTGACAGGCATGCTAGCATTTTAATTATAGTTGGATTAATCACAATGTGCCAAAGCTATGAAATGAATAAGCACCTATCAGTAGTCAAGTGGTAACCTTTATAGGACTCTCTTTCCTTACATATACAACTTCACTAAAGAAGTCACCATTCATAGAAGCATCAGCAACCAAAGAACTGGTCGCTAGATTGTGTTAATACAATTTTATAATGCAATTAATAAGAATAAAAAATTCATGTTTCTATAGTGTTTCAACTTATTAAAAGTGCTTTTGTCAAATCTATTTTGTAAAGTTTGGAGGGCATATTTCACTATACCCAATGCATGACTAAGGAAACTGAAGCTTAGAGATTTTAAGTGATTTTCCCACTGCCATACAGCTGGTACTTACCAGTCACAGTTTCCACCCATCTATCATGGCTCCAAGTCCAAGGATTATTCTATTGGTTTATCTAAGACAACACCATCACAAAGAAACAGCAGGATTTAGAGATCAAGATCCCAGGAACCCAAAGACATGGGTTTTAGTGCTATGCCAAGGACTTACTGCATTACCTTAGGAAGTGGCCCAGTCTCTCTTACCCTATTACCTAATTCAGAAAAAATGACAATAGCACTGTTCTTGACCACATTCTGTGGCCCTAGCCTCTCAGTCTGCAACAACATATCCCTAAATCTTGGTTAATAGAGAACTCCCCTTTGACTGTTCTCTTTATATAATACTAAGGTGGATTTTTCCCTCCCTTTATACTCACCTACTATAAAGATTTAGAGGGTATCCACAGACAAGATCATAGCATGCCAGCCTACAATCCATCATCAGAGAAGAAGGTAGAATGCAATGTGGACAGGTGCTATGTCTTACTCAGGTTGATGGTTCTTCACAGTGCCCCACACATAGCAGGTTTACAGGTGTTCATATTGGAACTTACTAATATCTGGATGCTAGGTATTATATTAAATATTAATACCAAGGTTTAGAATATTTGGAAGGAGAAAGGAATTGGTAGTGCCTACTAGATGAGAAGGTGTGGAGAGCTTTTTTTTTTCAAAGTACAAATTTGAGCTCCCTTACTCCCCTCTGTGAATCTGAACATTGAAGGGTCCCTACAGAAATAAGGACTACATCATAATCATAGGATTATGCAATTAATATCTAGAAAGAACATTAGAGATAATCTTATCTGAAAGAGGTAGTGTTGACCTTAAAGCTAGAAGACCTAGACTGAAGTTTAACCTTTAACATCTACTGATTACATGATCCTGGACAAATCACTCAGTGCCCTAGGCAACTAAGATAGGTTATAAAGACAGTATCTATCAGAGGGAGTTTCTTCTATCAATAATCCACTCCCTAATCTCTTTTATTTAACAATATGAGGGAACTGAGATCTAGAGAATTGAAATAGTGTGGACCAGGTGATGATAGGTAATTCTGTGAGAGTTCCAACTCCAGGAGTTCTTACTCCAAATCTAGTTATCTTTCCACTATTACAAAAAAGCCTATATCTCTAAAATATAGTTTAAATCTAAATATCTAAAATTGTCAGCTTTAAAAAATAGAAATTTACATTCATTAATACTATATATATGATCCTAGTTTGGGTTGTGAGAGCAATTATTCAGACTTCTAGACTGGATGAAAGACAGTTTGTTGACTTTATTGAAAACCAAACTGATTTTAAGCTGAGTGTGTTATTATAACTTGTTTCCTTTAAACTTTCCCTGAGTTTAGTAACTTCAGTTGTATAAATTGAAGGGCAACTATAAGTAAACAGAACTTTGTAACTAGGGACTGGTGGCTTAGCCCAGTTGATATGATCATTTACAGAATACAACTGATGCAATTCTGCTTGTGGGACAGCCTTGGGGGGGTCTGCTTTCGGGAGAGTTGAATGACTTGTAAAGAAAATGCCTTGGAGAAACTTTGCAGCAGGCATAGACATTCCATATCTGGCTCTAGTCTGCTTACCACATGGTAGAGAACCTTTTTATTTGCCTGAAGATGCTTTCAAAAGGCACTAACTGAGCACAGCCTTGAACCCTTTTTGTTGTTGTTTGTTTGTTGTTCTTTGTTTTGATTTCTCTTTGTATGACTTTTTCCTGGATGACAGCATCTGGTAGGAGACAATACTTTAAGGGGAAAGGCTTTAGGCCCTTTTCATGTGAGACCAATACGTGGCCTGTGACGAAAACACCTTCAATCTTTGCCTCAGCATTTATTCTTCCATTTTTAGGCAAAAGAGATTAAAGTAGAGGCTAAAAACCTGTGAATTTTGAATTGCCAAGAGAACCAGGCACCTGAGGTCTAGGATTCCAGGAGTCAAATGCATGCCACGTTTGGCATGCAAGACCAGAATCGATATCCTAAAAGATAATAAACCCAGCTCAATGTCAGCTGAAACAAAAAATCAACAGTGATTTTTTCATTCAAACATGAACTTGGGGGGACTGATGCTATTTATGAACTACAAGTCAACATGGGCCCATTTTCCCAGAGCCCAAAGTGCGGTAGGTGCGAGTGTGCCCCTAAGTATTAGAGGAAATATTTTTACTTATGTTCTTGTTCTCTTTGGAGCAAATGACCTTTCATAGAAGATAATTAATGTTATTTGGTTAAAAAAAAGTATGGTGACATTGCAAATGTTTCTAATAGTGGTAGCAACATATCCTTAATAGTTGCTCAAGGCAATGGCATCAGAGAAGACTTTGTAACTCCATAGGATTATCCCTATAAACCTAAGAGGGAGATAAAACTGACCATAATCTAGAAAAGTACCAGCTTGGGTACTCACATGTCATCAGTACTCTCAGCTACCTCTGTCCTTCTGATGGAAGGGCTGGAGAGTAGAGCAAAAACAACACCGAACAAAAACACCCTCCAAAAATCCTCCTCCCAAAGTTTCTTTTAAAGAGGCCCCAGATCATCTGACAATTCTTCACTTCCCTTTAACTGTACTGCTTGGTTTTGAAACTACCATTGTCAGAGCTAGAAGCAACAGGCTGACTGAGAAATGGAATTTGGCTCAATTAGGGTTTCTTTGTATCCATACCATCATCCTGTCCCCACCGGGAGCCTCTCCTGCCTATCCCCCTTTCAGCTTCCTTTTTTTGTGTTTTCTTCCTATATTAGATTATAAACCCGTTGAGGGTAGGATCTGTGCTCTTTTCTTCTTTCTATCTCTGGTGGTTAGCACAATGACAGGCATATAGCAGGTGCTTAGTAAATTGTTTATTGTATTGCATTGGATAGAGTAGATACTCACTGCAATTATATCAAGAATTTTTCCCCTTGGGTGTTGTTTTGGGGACCATTACTTCACTCATGGTGTATTTGCTTCTCCTGTTACTTTTGACAGATTTGTGTTATTATAGTATTTATTATAGTTATAGTATATGCTATATGTAGTATATACTGTAGTATTATAGTATTTAATGATTATAGATCATTTCATTCTGTAAAAAAGAAAAAAAATCTTTATATACCGTGTGATCACATGGTTGGTCAGACGTCAGGAGAATATGAGAGGATCACCTGAGCTGAGAGAGGACATGGTTTCTCATTTTCTTGATTTGATGTTCCTGTTTTTTCTCACCTTATTCCCTATATCTGAAGTGACCCCCTTTTCCTTTATTATTTTGAATTTTTATCCATTTCTTAAACCCAATTCAAATCTGTCTCCATCAGAAAGCTTCATCTGTTTTCCCTTCTTGATAATGATCTCCTCCAACCTTACATGTGACATTTTTAATTTTTTTTAACCTATTACATACGTTTCTCTATTGTCATATGTTATTGTTATGATGTTGATGTTTTGTCCTCCAACAAAAATGTAAATTCCATGGGAGGCTAAAATATGTTTTATGCGAAGTTTGCATCTTCTCCAGTGCCTGGCATAGTATTCTCTTTGCAATACGTGCTTAATTAACAGTTGCTAATAAATATTTAAGTGAAGCAAGTCTCTATGTAAAAGTCATAATTCTGCAGTTATTATTATATCTAATCAGTAATTAGGGATTACTTAGATTTAAGCCATGGTTGAGGAGACTCAATAATATCTACCTTATACGTGAATTGTGTTGTACCAAATTTCCTCTTAGAGTTTTGCTTTGCATATAATAATTTGACTTGTAATATATCTAAATACATGAAATATGAATTATGTTATAAGGTTCTTTTAGACCTTGGTTTGGTATAGTGTCTAGATCTTAGACTGGGCTCTCTTAGGCCATAAAAAGAGTTTGAGGTAAGTCCCAACAACTAAAATGAGATAGCCAAGGCAATAAGCGTAGGAAAACAAGGATGAGGAATGAAGGTTTTAGGGCAGACTCCACATGGGTCTCACTTACTAGGTTTTGAGTATCATGATATTCAGGTTATAACAATAGAGAAGAGGAGATGGGTCTTGTAAACACACCTGGTTTCTGCCATTCCCCTTAGTCTATGTTAGGGATGCTGACATATGTTCGGGAGGTCCTTGGTCCCTTTCCTATTAGGGCAGCTTTTAGAGTCATTTGGAGGCAATGCTTTTTATCTGGAGGTTCTCCATCAGACATAGCTGACTGGTTTCCTGTCTCTGATGTTATAGGCAGAGAAATGCTAAGGATTGACTGATGAGGTACCAGCTATAAAATCATAGAAAATGGACATTTTCAATATGAGCTAAAAAGATTAAGGAGAGAAGGTAGAGGATGGAAAGAACTTTTTGCAAATGAGGTCATTTCAAAGGGAATAAAAATAGTAGGGGTTTTTTTCCAACTATGAGAGGGTCTCAAAGTACTTTTCACATATTATTCTTATGTAATTATTCTTAGACTATCTAACATTTAGGAAAGAAGCAACCTGGCAGAGGGAGCTCTCAATTCAAATCCAGCATCTAAATGGCCAAGGCAGGAATGTTTTTCTACTTTTATTTTCATCTCCAGCACTTTAATACAGTACTTAGCATATTGCTTAATACAAGATTGTTGAATGATTGGCTTATAATCTCCCTCAGACCCCTGTCCAAAACACACTGTCATACAGTCCTTGGAGTCACATACCATGGCTATTATGTGGTACATGGCTCACAGAGTTGTTATTTTGATCAGGCAAGTTAATGCAGATAAAGTGCTTTTGAAGATCTTAAAATGTTAAATAAATGTCAACTCTACATTGTGTGTATAAAGTATTTTGTAAACGTAAAAGCATTAGAGAAATGTCAGTTACTATCCCTGAAGTTATTGTTGTCATTAATGATGTCTTCTAATCACTGGGCCTTGATTCTGCCTAGAGAAACAGACTGGTTCTTCTACCACTGTAGCACCAGAAGGGCAAAATGTATCCCAAATACCATATATCAAGACAGAGCTGCTGTCATGAAGGGTGGAGATTCCTTTGCTATGGAAAGATGAGCAAGCTGAGGAGAATGCTAATGTGAATCAAGCAGGGAGTCATTTTACAAAGAGGTGTGAGGGCCAGACCCAACTCGCCCTGTCTCCACCTACTATCTCTGATTGTGTGAACTCAGGTCACTACTGTATTTAAAGGCAAAACCTGTTACTCTCCAAAAAGAGCTCTCTGTACTGACCGGTTCACTAACTCATTGCTGACTGAGCTTGTCTGGGAAGGGAACATATTAAATATTTAAACCTTGTCCTTCCTCAAATGCAGAGCAGCAAAGATAATTTTCCATGGAATTTAACATTAAACTCAGGCAATTTGTACAGCTGTGCATATAAATGGCTTTTCACATAATCTCCAGAGGCCAGGGTCAATGTTCCTCATACATTTCAATACTGTAAATGACATAGCAACATCCTTCCAATTTATGTTTCCACATAATTGAAAGGGGCTTAATAAAAGTGAGGAAGAGGCAGCTTGTATATAGCAACATCCATTTCTGGTGACAGTTGAGCGAAAGTTGATTGTAATTTTAATGTAATTTGTTCCATGGAGGATGTTGAGGCCTGAACATACCTAAACTTGTTTTTTTTTAGGAAATCAGGGGCTGTTTTTTTTTCTTAATTCAGAGCCAGAATTACCCAATTATACAACAGTCATGAAGATGCCATAGAAATGTAACCTCCCCAGATGAAGACTGTAATTATTTTTCCCACAGATATATTTGTTCAACATGGATGCCTTGCCTTTAATATCAAGGCTGAGCCTGCCCCAATCAAATGTGACAGGAATGTTATGTTGGTTGCACAGCATGTATAAATGACTTATCAAGAACACACCAACCCTCTCCCCCAACTGCCAAAGTTAAACTCATCTGTCTGCATGTGTGGTAGTTAATATTTACTCTGGGTGAAGCAGATTTTATTGTTTCTTTTTTTCCCATTTATTACAATAGAAACATGCTAATAGTTTTGTGGGTAATTCAAACATGTCCTGCTGTGGGTGAAACAAATGTGGGATTGGGGAATGCTGTTGTTTTCTGACTCTGGAATTTGCTAATTGCAGAGCTATTCAATTATAGGTAATATCCCTTTATTGCTAATAAGATTACTGTGTGTCAACACAACTGCAATTCTGAAATGAAATTCGCCCAATTTGCCTCCTATGAAATTGAAAACTGTTTTGTGTAAAGACTTTGGAAAATTAGCCCTGAAATATGAATAAGTGAATCAAGGTTAGCTGGAAATACAAGAAGGAGAAGGAGAGTAGAATCGATAAGTGTCTAATCAGAGTTGTTTTTCCATCCGTATGCTTTTGCTTTGGGATGGTTACATGAGGGATTTTGATATTGAACAAAAGTTTTAAGCTTGTCAGTGAAGAAAACAAACAAACAAAAAACCACTGTTTACTTTCACCTAATGATCTAACTTAATACCAGTACTATTCAGAGTAAGAATAATGCAATGGACAGAACACTGGACCAAGAGCCAGGAGTCATGGGTTTTAGCCTGGTCTTGGGCAGACAAATTTGCTGGGTCTCAAATTCTTCATCTGTAAAATGAAGGGGTTAATGTCTAAAGTACATTCCAACTCTAAAATTCAGTGGGAAAGGCCTTTGTCATCATTGTCATCATCAGCATCTTCATCAATACCATCATCATCCTCACATTTCTATGAAGCTGTGAAATCTACAATGTGCTTTCCTCATCACCCTGCTGTCAGGGAGTTAGAAGAAGTATTATTGTCCTCATTTTAGAGATGTGGAGAGTGAGGCCAAGGAGATGAAGTGAACTTAACTGTGGACATGAAGCTAGCAAATAGAGCAAGCAACATAGAAACTCATCTCTTATTCTTCAACACCTATGTTCTTTTTATAACTCTATCCAGCCACAATGAAATTGTAAACTCCCTTGAGAATACAAGATATATATATATATATATATGTATATTTTTTTGGATCACTTATGTGACTGACATGGGTAGGTAAATAGTTAACTCTGAAAAAAAATACTTGGTTCATTTGAACTGTGGATTATTTCAACTAAACCAGTATTTCTAGACCCAAGCAATATTTGCAATTAGTATTTTATCTAAATTTACTAAGAGGGACTTCTATTATCTATACAATGTCACAGTTATAGTTTTTGGTTTTTTGAAGACTGGGAAAATAGAGACAGGGAGAAGGGAGCTGCGATGGTAGAAGCAGGATACCAGGAAAAGAGTCAGATTTTTAAGTTTATAGATTGTTGCATTTTTTTGAAGGAAAGAATAGTAAAAGTTTTATGGACCAATAAAAGTTTGCTATAGACCTGTGCTTGTCTAGATGTTGGGAAACATTGATATAATACATTAAAAAATGATCCATTTTTCCCTCTCCTTCCCTTTCCTTTCCTTTGGGTTACAGCACCTGTGCGTAGCCCTAGGCTACCAATCTGACAGTGTTGTGGGGGTTCGGTGAGGAGGAGAGAAAGGCAAAACTAAAGACTGGGTTTATATGATAATATTCAAGGCTTCTCTATTTTTGTCTTTCAAGATGTAGTATTTTTCAGGTTTTCCCATAGTTCTAATGGTGCCTTCTCTGTCTCTCTCCCTCTCTCCTTTACTTCCTCATATGTATATTATATATTGGTATAAATATAGTATATATTATATGTGTATTGATATACATATACAAACACAGAACTTGTATTATGTATGCATAAAGACATAAATATACATATGTAAGCATGCATGTATGTATGTGTATAACAATTTTTTGTATGTCTCCTCTGTTGGAATATGAGCTCATTATGCTTTTTTCTTTCTTTCTTTTTTGTTCCTATTTGAAAACAAAATTCAATATCAAATATTCTATTTATAAAAACATGGTTTCAGTGACTTAGTAAAAACATTTCTTGAGGAACAGATGCAAAAATGAAGTGATTTGGTTGGCTAAATGCTGATCATCAGAAAATCTGTGGCCATTGGGACTGTCACATAAAAATCCAAAATCATTCAGAGGCTAAATCTTTAAGCAAATACATCCTCTGCTTAGTCCATATGGAGCAGGCCTATAGTATCTAGAATCTGTAGAATTCTGGAGATTATCAGAAGATGGAGATGGTACAGAACACTTATTCTCCTATTCATTCATGGAATATTATATGTTTGTGGTGTTGAAGGATCAGGATCATAGATTAGTGGCATGACAACACCACCAACATATTCAAAGGCACAATGAGCTATACAGCTATACTGAAGAGTATAGCCAAGAAGTCAAAAGGTTTTTTTCCCAGAATTCTTTGAAGCATAGTTCTATGCAGATGCCGATGGCTTTCCTACCCCTAAAACCAGCCCTGTAATACATTCAGTTCTTGTGGTGATATCTCTAGAAAATCTCATGCTAAAGTCTTCTCAAAACACAGGTGGGCAAGCCATAATTTCAGGGAATCAAGATTTCCGGAAAGCAGTCTTCAGGAAAATCATATCCCTGGGCCTGGCAGGTGTCCACAAGTCCTCTTTTTTAATTCCCTAAATTAGGCACTGTGCTTTATTACTACTCTTTTACATGATGCCTCCTCTCTGGCTTCTCTGTCTTTGTATTGGCTATGTTCCATGCTGTTAATGAATTCTCTCCTCACCTCTATATCTGAAAATCCCTTTCTTATATCAGGGATTCACTCAAGATCTACATGAGGCTTTACTTAACCCCCCCCACACTCCTAGTAGTTAGTAACCACCTCCCCATCATACAGATATAGCTTTTATCCATTTTATATACCTATGTATGTACATGTTACCATTCTTGGATAGTCCAACAAGGGAAGGGACTGCTTTCACATTTGTTTTTGTATCCCTAATGTCTACCACAGTGCTTGGTGTGTGGTGATTGCTTTATAAATGTCTGTTGATTTATTATTTCTAGCTCTAAACTGAAGGGTCCTTGATCCTATGATCCATCTGGAATATATTTGGACATCTGAGAGGTGATTTCAATAGTAAGTTGAGGAGACTGGAGCTGAATATATAGAGTAGGGATCTATACGGAGAGAGAGACAGAGAGAGACACACACAGAGAGAAAGAGAGACAGACAGAGACACAGAGAAAGACAGAGGGAGACAGAGAAATAGAGACAGAGAGAACAGAAAGACAGACAAACACACACAGAGACACACACATACACACAGAGAGAGACAGAGACAGAGAACTAGCTCTGGAAATGACCTGTATGAAGATAATAAACATATAGGAATTAATGAAATGATTAAGAAAAAACTTAGGGAGAAAAAAGAAAATTCAGGCCAGAAGCTACAACTATATATCCATTAGGACGAAAGGTGGCAGATGATCCCACAAACAGGACTGAAAAGTACAAGTTGAAGAGGTAGGAGGTGAATAAGGGAAAACAATCAATGCCATAGAAATCAAGGAAGGAGAGAGCATTTCATATTCAACAGTATGTGTCAAAAGCTACAAGAGGTTAAGGAGAATGAGTGCATAAAAAAGACCATTCATTGAAAAGATTTCTATGAACTGAAAGAGTAATCTGAATGATGAAAATAACATACATAATAGAGCACAACATAATTCAAAATAATAATAAACCTAAAGTGAATGTTCTGACCTAATGACCCCAGAGAAGAAATTAGAGACCGTCTCCCTTCTTTCAATGTAGATTTGATGACCTATGGCCTGATATTTTGCATGTGATGTCAGACATAGATGATATGTTTATTGTTTTGCTGAAAAGAATGTTTGTTTAAAAAAAAATCTGTCATAAGGGAAGGTTGTGTACATGTTTGTGTATAGGATGGAAATGAATGTGATACAAAAGCAAAATACATTAATAAATCTTTTTTTTCTAAAGAAAAAGTCATTCTAATTATTAGTTAAATGATCCTTAGTAACCTTGGAAACAGCAGTAGTGGAATCATAATTGAGTGGCAGGGTCACAAGCCTGATTGCAAAGGACTGAGAAGTGAGTGGGTAATGAGGTAAAGGACACAAGTGTACATTATTCTCTCTAGGACCTTGACAGTGAAGGGGAGGGTAAATAAAGGACAATAATATAAGGAAATTACAATGCAAGTAAAGGGCTTTGTTTTGTTTCTTTTGTAACATCTTGTTAAAAAAAAAAAAAAAGCTCATTCTATGCCTAGGGGCAATATAATGGTCCTGCAGTTCCATGTGGTATGGTTCCCTTCTTTGCTGCTTTAGGGAGTTTTTATTAGATGAAAAGTTGGGAGTATAATCACAATTATTCTGAATATCCAGTTAGGAAAATTCCTAACACTTAGGCAGAAGTTTGATTCTCTGCCTTAAATAACATTTATAGCTAGCTATCTTTAGTTAACAGTTGGTCATTTTGTCATTGAGACAAAATTCAGTTTACCAGAAACACTTGTATAAAGGAAGCACTAGAATATGTTATAGTGGCTATTGATAGACAGCCATATCAGGAAGGGAATTTTAGGAAAGAACAAATCTTTTATTAGAACTTCCCTCAGGCCTTGAGGAGGTAGTCACCACTCTGCCTCAGCTTTTCTTTCCTCCCCTTTCTTTCCTTTCTCTCTCCTTTCCTCTCATCAAAATGAGGACATTAAAGGGGAGAAGTAGAGTCCTCTCCTTAGCAAGAGAAGGGTCTACACTTCCTTAAAGACTAGAATAAAGAAAGGATTGAGTGATTTATGGGCATTGAATAGGGAAGATTGGATAATAAGTAAAGGACCCTTGCTTTTCTCAATAAATTAGTAGAATCATTTATTTAGAGACAAAGAGTAGAGCTAATATTGGGTGCTTCATGGGGTCAAGTAAACATGAGAATGTGATAGATAATCAGGGAAGAACAACAGAATTTCTGTGCAGTAGCAAGGGGTCATTTGATGAGAGATGAATTTATATGTTACCCAGTCAGCATGGTTGCATGATGCCCTCCTGTGCCATTCAGCAACATAAGGAGAAAAGAGAAAGTAAATGGTGAGGGTGATCCACAGTGACAAATTAGAAGAGAATATGAAAAGTGAGAATACTAGCAGATAAAGAATTTAAAGATGAAAGAGAACATATATTTGAATGGGTTAAATATAAGGTCAAAACTATGAAGGAAATAAATGGAATCCAGAGCATGGACGAGATGGAAATGGAGAAAAGTAATGAGTAGAAGGACTTGAGGTCATGCTGAAAATGACAAATAGTTTTCAGAGTAATGATGCAGAGGGTGAGATGGAAGGATAAGAGAAATGATTATTAATAACCAATAATTTGGGGTTATCCAGAGTTCCTTCTTTTTCTACAATCCTCATTTCAAAGTTCAGTCTCCTGAAGGGTTATGGATAATAAGATTGAATTAACTCTCCTCATCCTTGGTCAGACCCCACCCACCTTTCAAAGGAATTTGGGTGGGGTTAAATTCTTTGAAGACATTGCCTAGATTTGGGGAATTTAGGAGTACCTGGAATAATCAAAGTTCTTTAGAATAGGTTCAGTCCCTTATTTATTATCTCTCCTTACTTGTTAACCAATCAGAATTGATTCCCATCATATGGAACACCCACTTTTCCATCCACCACTATGAGGGTCTTTGGTATTCAAAAGTGTCACTGACCTCTTTTATTAAAATGCTAGCATTATTAATAAAATGACTAATTCCTCAGAAATTATGTCTCTCAAACCTTTTAAATGTTGCAAGGACATGAAGCTATCATATGAAAATTTAAGAGATTAGGGAAATTAGAATTGGGAGATTCTTGTAAGGAGGGGGAAGTAGTACCAATTGATGCAGGCTCTCACCTTCAAGGGCCTTGAGTGAACAAAAGTGTGGTTTCCCCATCTTCCTCATGTTCTGTCTCCAAACATGGGACCTAGAGGGTGGAAGTTGTAAAAAAATGGCATTCTTTTGTTTTTTCCTCAATTCTACTTTCGTGCTTTCATTCATTCCCATATATTCAAATACCAACTTTCTTGCAGATGATTCCCACATCTGTTTCTTCAGCCTAAACCTTTCTTTTGAGCTCCAGACACACAGATCCAACTTTTAAAATGGAAACATTTAAGATTTTAAAAGATTTTTATGAATTTATGCAGAGTGAATTTAACAGGAACAGAAGAACAATTTATACTATAACATCAGCATAGTAAAAATAAGCAATTTTGAAGACTTTTATAAACTGATGAAGAATGAAATGAGAAGAGAATAAAAACTGACAAGTTTGAAGTCCATAAGAACAATGATCAACAAAATGACTTCATGATTCTAGAGAACCCATGATGAGACATACTGTATGTGGCAGAGAGGTAATGGACTAAGGATGATACAGTATAGGGTACACACACACACACACACACACACACACACACACACACACACACACATTATACAGTCATTAACAGAATTCATTTTGTTTCACCATCCATTATATTATGAAGATCTCCTCCCCTCCCCCATGGGGTAAGGAGTGGGAGCAAAAGAAAATAGATTTCTCTTGTTTTATTTTTTTATCCTTAAGAGTTGGGAGTGCTACAGATGTGGAATATTATATTCACTTTCATATGAGGTCACAATATTATTAGTTTTACTTAATTGTTTTTCTTTGTTACATGAGACACATTATGGAGCCAGAATAATCTGTGAATATTTTAAATGTAAAAATAAAACATATCAAATTTTAACAAAATAAACTTAATTGAAAGCCTCTTGGTTCTCTAGAGCTCTACAACTCCTCTGCCATGGCCTATGAAATATATAGTCATTGACCCACTATCTGCCATGCTTAGCATAGATCAAAGCTTCTAGATCTGCCCACTTCTCCCTTTTGCTGAAGTGGTAGAGTGAAGAGGATGAAGAAAGGTCAGTTAACTCCTATCTTATGCATTCACATAACAAAGGATGCTCTTGAGAGCAGACTTCAAAGCTGGAAGCCAAAGCCACAGCATCAAGGACATTTACATAGGAACTGATCCCTAAGAATCAAATATTTTGGCTTACTACAGACATTGTAGGAAATGATTTTGTTTTTCCCTTCTAAAAATCATTTCCTCAAGCTAAACACCTTGCTGGTGTGTGTGTGTGTGTGTGTGTGTGTGTGTGTACATGCACATGCACATGCATGTATGTGTGGAACAAGACCACATGCTTGTCCCATTGATGGTTCAAATTCAATATTCTCTTCACTGGGGATATCATTTTTCTCCCTAAAGATTCTTTTTTTCACTATACCATTTCTGTCAGTGGTGTCAGTGTTATTGAAGTCTACTGTGTTTGAAACATTGGAATTATCTTTGTATATACTTCCTTCTCCCTCAACTCTCATAGGTACTTATCAAGTCCTATTGATTTTATATTGCAGGATGTCTCCCATCTGTTTCCTCTTCTTTTCCTATGACCAGCATCCCAAATGAGGTCCTCATTACCATATACCTAGATTCTTGCAATAGCCTAATAATAGGTTTCCTTTCTCTAATCCATATTGTGTACTATGGCCACATTCATTTTCCTTATTTCTTCTCATATTATTCCTCTGTTTAAAAACCTTCAATAGCTCCTTATTACCTACCAAGTAAAATTCAACCCCTTTATCCTAATATTCAAGGCTCTTCCTAGTCTGATGTCATTCTACCTTTCCAGAATTGCCTGACACCATTCATCTCCATCCATTCTATGATTTAAATAAACATACTGCTTGCCATCACCATATTAATTTTTCACTTTCCTGCTTTATTATCTTTCCTCAAAATTTTGTTTATGCCTGTGATGTTCTCCTACCCTCTTCTTTCTATTGACTTTCTGCCCATCCAATTTAAATGTCATCTCTCTCTCTCTCTCTCTCTCTCTCTCTCTCTCTCTCTCTTTAGCTTTTTGGAAGGGGTAAGGCAGGGCAGTTGGGGTTAAGTGACTTGCCCAAGGTCACACAGCTAGTAAGTGTTACGGGTCTGAGGCCAGATTTGAACTTGGGTCCTCCTGACACCAGGGCCAGTGCTCTATTTACTGCTCCACCTAGCCACCCTCTAACTGTCATCCTTTTTGAACCCTTCTTTGATAACCACAGTTGATAATACTCACCCTTGGGCTTTACAAACACCTTTTTGGCACATCTCAAATGTGCTTTTCATGTATTATTTTGTATTTGAGTTGTATAAATCATATCTCCCTATTAGATTGTGAGCTGCATGAGACCAGAGACTGTCTCACCCCAAATTCAATTCCTTCTTTGCTGAGTGTATTGCTTTGCATACAGTAGATGCTTAACACATGGCTTTAAACTGAAATTTGATTGAAGACTTCTGGTTCTTGGGGATTCTGAAATGATTCTACCATAGTTAGTTGATCAATAAACATTTATTAAGTGCCTACTATTTGCCAGACACTGTGCTAAGTGCAGAGGGTACAAATACAAATTAAAACAAAGACAATTCCTTTTCTCAAGGAGCTTACAATCTAATGAGAGGAAATAATAAACAGCAAAAGGTCCAAAAGGGGGGTGTGTGGAAAGATGAGGGGGTGGGGAACATGATTCCAGCTGTAGGTATGTGAAATGGAGAAATTTAAAAACAGTGTAACTGGCAAATTGGGAGAATATGCTAAGCCACTTCCTTTAATAGAGGCCCCAGAGCCATGATCCTTCTCTCCAGTCAGAATGTGCAATCACAGGCAAGAGGTGAGTACTTAGATATGAGGACTGAGGCAAACTTAATCTTGCCAGATAATGAGATTTTCCAGTGATGAGTTTTTTGGGGAAGGAAGGCATGATTTCTAGAGGTCCAAAGAAGACCAAAAGCTATGTAGCTAGTTGGTGGGAAATGGGGAGCATCATAGCATATAATGAATATTCATTGGCAAAAGGCAGAATTCTATTATCTCCTATGCACTGCTTAGAATGAGGTTTCTACTCATGCCCACCTAATTCTCCCTCGAACTAAAGTATTAGAATGAAGAGGATAAGGTGGACATTGAGAAGAAAAAAATTTTTTTTTCTCCCTTCTATAAATCCTGGTGGCATATTCCTCAAGTGTGTGTGTGTGTGTGTGTGTGTGTGTGTGTGTGTGTGTGTGTGTGTTCACAGCACGGTTTGGTAGAGTTAATATAGCAATCATTCCATAATAAGTTTTTAAAGATTGTCTGTGTGTGTGTGTGTGTGTGTGTGTGTGTGAGTGTGTGTGTGTGTTCACAGCATGGTTTGGTAGAGTTAATATAGCAATCATTCCATAATAAGTTTTTAAAGATTGTCTCTATAATTTAGACATGTCAGAAAGGTGAATACTCCTTTATTTTACCTAATATATGAAAGGGAAGTTTATTTGTCAGGAAAAAAAAATCATTTGTCATAAACTTTCTTGTAAAAGGCACCTTTTCCTAATACTTCTATAAATTACAGACCAGCCTAGTTATGGGCATCAAAGTTCATCCAATATCCTATTGAGTATAGTCCCAGCCCATCACATTAATGGAATTGCTTAGCTAGGAGGGCACAACCTTGGAAACTGGGGGATACAAGATGACCCAAAAGGCTAACTTTTGCAATAGTTTCCTGTATATGTCTTGATCCAATGCTGACCTTACAAACTGAAACTCTATTCTTTCAATCAGTTCCTCCTCCCCACCCTCCCCAATAAATCTCAGAGCTTTGGATTTTGGATTTCTGAAAAGACCCTGATAACAATGTTATCATTGCCAGGTGTGACCTGGATCCAGTTCTAAAACCAAAAGTCAATTGTCAATTTTTCAGTGTGAGCATTTACATGGCAAAAATTGGTAAATGCTGTAAATAAGGCTTGATTTATTGTGTTGTTTATTATCTAGACTAAAAGAGGTCAAGGAAAATTTGATTACAGATTAAACTTAAAACTAACCCTTTTGTAATTTTTTTTTTTTGGTGGAGGAAGCTGTTAAGCATTTACCAGCATGCCATTGCATTTGGGTCACACTTTCTTAACCTTCAATTGAATACTCCTCTTTTTCTCAAAAGGACATTATTCTCCCTAACTCATCCTTTAGCTTAATCAAATTCACATAATACATTTGTCCTGGGAAAGATATGAATGAATCATCTCCAATTCATCCCTGACAAATTACTATCCAGGCTTTGCTTGGATTCTTTTCATCAATGGGTAACTCACTACTTAGTGTAATCCAAGAATGGAAGGAATTGACTTTTAGATCTTTAGAGACATTGTTTCTTACATTGTGAAAGGAAAGGTAAGAGAAGTTAAAAGGGACTGGTACTTTATAATGGTTTAGAAAGTTTGCATAGGCAAATGGATGAAAGGGATTAAGCTTTTATTACCCACCTACTCTATTCCAGCCACTATTCTAAGTGCTTTACAAACATATCCTTTGATCCTCAAAACAACTCTGTGAGGTAGGTGCTATTACTATTCTTATTTATAGTTGAGGATAATGAGGCATACAGAGGTTAAGTGACTTTCCCAGGGTCACATAACCGGTGCATATAGGAAGCCAGATTTAAACTGAGGTATTCCTGATTTATTGCTCTATCTAGGTTCCACCTAGATGCTTGAGCATTTTCTGACCATAGCCAAGTCTAGCTAACACTTGGAACCTATTGGATCCTGAACAAAAAAACAAACAAACAAACAAAAAACCCTAATTTATGTGATAGCAGTTTAGGATAAGAGAAGTCAATTTCAATAGATTATAAGGTAGGGAAAGGGAACTGTCTCAGTGATCAAGAAAGATTGCACAGTGCTTGTGTTTCTGCAATAAACAACCAGTAATTGTGTGTAAACACATCTCCCTACTAGTGGAGAAGGTCCTCTCTACTGTCTGTCTAACTAGAGTATTTGCAATTTTACCTACTAGAATGCATGAAAATATATCAAAGTAAAAGAGAGAAGAAAAAAAAATCTTTCAAAAGATACAGGGGCGGCTAGGTGGCACAGTGAATAGAGCGTCGGCCCTGGAATCAGAAGGACCTGAGTTTGGAGCCCGCCTCCGACACCTAATCCGCACAAACAAAAAAAACCTAGCTGTGTAACCTTGGGCAAGTTACTTAACCCCAATTGCCCTAAAGGGGCGGCTAGGTGGTGCAGTGAGTAAGAGCGCCGGCCTCGGAGTTGGGATGACCCGAGATCAGATCCGGCCTCAGAAAATGAGCACCCACGCATAAATAATGACTAGCCGACTAGCCGTGTAACCTTGAGCAAGTTACTTAACCCCAATTGCTTTAAAAAAAAAAAAGATACAGGAGACTCCAAATCAGGGTCATAAAGTTTAAAAAGGTAAGAATGTGGGCCAGAGGATAAAGAGAAATACGATATTGGAAATAAGGAACTCTATAACAGATATGAAGTTCTTCCTACATGTGTGATTTTTCTTAAAAAAAAGAGCTGATTAATATGTCCCAAGGTCCTGTGCTGGGTTCTAGCAATACAAACAAAAATAGGGTATAGGCTTTGCTCTCAAAAAGCTCTCAAACTGAGACTGGGGAGTGGCCAAGGTATATACATGATGATGATACAGGTGTAATGTGTCATCTCTTTCTGATTGAGACAAATGTATTAAATTGAAGGGGAATAAATAAAGATAGATATATGAAAAACACTGAAAAATCATTCCATTGGGGGTGGTAGTGGGGGGGAGGTTATTTCAAGATAAAGATGACTGAAGTCTCTTGTTTCCTAGCATCTAGTCACTCTTGAGGACTTTGGTATTAAAAAGCAGGAAGTCCCAATACATAACTATTAGTTGGTGACTGTAGGGGAAATGTATGTTGCCTGTTTCTACCTTGCCTACTAAAAATATCAGTTTCAGTTTCTAACCCAAGGATAGAGTTGAGTCATTTTATATAAAAGACATTGCTTTGGAACAGTAGGACTGATCAAGGCTAGACCTTCAAACTATTAAGACCAGAGAGGTTCTGTTAATAGAAAGCCATCAGAGTCTGTTTTGTTATCTGCCTCAAGGAAGAGCTGATTTGGGTAAGAATACTATTACTTTGAAGAGCTAAACAGAAGAAAGGTTTTGTTGCTTTGATGAGATGATTGAAGAGAAAAGCTTGGTTGTTTAAACAAGTTAACTGTAGGGGAAAGATTCTACCTTTAGTTTTCCCTAGACTGCCAAATACTCTCTGAACTATCAAAAACCTCCAGAGTCCAACTAAGAGAGTGGATCTGGACAAGCTTGAGATTCTAACCTTAAAGGAACCATTTATTTTTCTCCCTGAAATTCAATCAATCAATCAATCAATACACATTAAGCATCTACCATGTTCCAGGCTCTGTGCTGAACACTGGGGATTGAAGAAAAAGAAAAAGGAAAAGGAAAAGACAGTCCCTGCCCTCAAAGAGTTCACAGTCTAATGGGGGAGACAACAAGAACTCAAATATATACAACAATTTATCTATCTATCTATCTGAAGAGGTTACCCACTGAGAGGGTTAGGGTTGCTCTGGTGACCCCAAAATACCAACATGCTGGGTTTTGCCAAATGAATTCAACTCAAGTCTTCTCTCAGCCAAAGAAAAGTAAAATTTATTAAAAGGTCACTTGCATTAGACATAGTGTAAGTCTGTGCTAGGTCATTCTATGGCACTCTCACTATTCTATGGTATTCTATGGCCCTCTCAGTATTCTATGGCATTCTATGGTGCTCTTATACCACATGGTGTGAGATGGGGTCTTATATGCAGAAGGTTGTGGGAAGAATCTAGGGGTGGTCTAGCTGAAGAGTTTGGGAGGGTCTTCAGGAGGAGTTAATAAGCTCAATGAATGATTAAGGGTGGGAAGTAGCTGGAGGCTACAGACAATGGTGGGCTAGGCCAGTTCAAGGGTGGGAAATCTAGTAACAGATTTGCCTCATCAAATGAGATAATTTCATCAAGAGTCCAAGGGAGGTTCCCAGAGCCTGTAATTCAAGGACTCAAGGAGAGCTTGAGGGGGCTCCCAGAGCCCATACGTCATCACATCTATCTATCTATCTATCTATCTATCTATCTATCTATCTATCTATCTATCTGTCTGTCTATCTAGGATAAACAGGAAATAACTAAGGGAGGAAGGCACTAGAATGAAGATAAATTGGGAAAGTCTTCCTGTAGATGCTGATTTTAGTTGGAATATAAAGAAAGCCAGGGAAGCCAGTGGGAGAGATGAGTAGAGAGCATTCCAGGACTGGGGGATAACCAGAGAAAATACTTGGTGCCTGAGAGATGGAGTGTTTTATTTGTGAAAGAGCTAGGAGATCAGTATTTCTGTATCCAGGTATCACTGTATCAAAGAGTAGTAGCAGGGAGTAAGGCATAAGACTGGGGAAGTAAGAGGGAGGCTAGTTTATAAAGGGGTTTGAACAGCAAAGAGAGATTTTGTATTTGATCTGGAGCTACTAATATTTATTGCATAGGGTGGGTGATATGGTTGGACATGTGCTTTAGGAAAGTCACTCTGGTGGCTGAATGAAGGATGAATGAGAGTAAGGAAAGACTTGAGGCAGTTAAATCCATGAGCAGGTTATTGCAATAGAGCAGGTCTCAGGGGCTGAAGTTCTGTTCCAGAGTGTTGGCAATGTCAGAGGAGAGAATGGGGTCATGTTTCACAGATGTTGCAAAGGTAAAATCAATTGGCCTTGCAACAGATCGAATATGTGGGGTGAGAGACATAAAGGAGTTAAGGATGAAACCTAGGTTGCAGGTATGAAAGACTAGGAGGATGGAACACTTTATGGTAATAGGCAAAGTAGGATGTCAGGAGGGCATAGTAGAAAGATAATGAATTTAGTTTTGGACATGTTTAGTTTTAGATGTCTATTGAATAACCAGCATAAGATGTCTGAAAGGCAATTGGAGATATGAGATTGTAGGTCAGCAGAGAGTTTGGGGCAGAGATTTGAGAATCATCAGCATTTTTTATTGTTCGGTTCTGAGACAAAAAAAAAGTCCACATTGAAAATTAAACAATGCTGGGGGGGGGGGTGGAGTCAAGATGGTGGAGTAGAAATAGGACTTCCACGGGCTCCAGCTTCCACTTCCCCCAATTCATGTAAAAGGAGAATCTGAACAAACTTTGGAGAAGTTTGGAGAACCCACAAAATGACACAGAGAAGCTAACCTCAGTCTGATAGGCTGGCAGGAATTGGCCGGAACTGTGCTCTGGGAGCTGACCCCAGCTCACACAAGCTAGAAGTTTTAGACCCAGGGCAGGATTAACCAGCCACTGCCTAGAGGGACTTCAGATCACCAGCAGCTATGGCGGTTTCTAGGATTATCAACACATAGATACTAAGGACAAAGTGAGAGGTCAGTGCAGTGTGGACTTTGGGATACAGTAGTCGGGAGTGTGTTGGCTTTTTCCACTGGGATGAGAAGTGGCTGAGATGCCATGGCCCTGTAGCCGCAGCCACATGTGGATGCTTCTGCCCCTGGCCTGCAGATTCTAGGGGGAACAAGTGACCAGTATGAGGGATAATCACTCTTGCTTTAACCTGTTGGATCTGGATTGCATTCTAGGGTGGAGGTCCTGGGGTGTGCAACCAGCTTGCCACAGTGTGTGGAGGCTTCAGAGAGGGCACCCAACTAATAATTCACCAATGAGAAAATCACAGCGTTTGGGACAGAAGCTCCCCTATCTGGTGGCAGAGTCCTACTGTGGCAAAAAGCTCAGCAGTCAAGCGATTGAGTGGCGAAATAAGCAGGCAAAGGAACAAAATAAACAGGGCACACCAAAGTTACACTCTTAATTTGGCCACAAAAAGGATAAAAGCATGGAACAGGAAGAAGACAGTAAAGTCAGAACTCCTGCAACAAAAGCTTCAAAGGAAAATATGAGTTGGCTACAGGCCATAGAGGAGCTTAAGAAACAAATAAGAGAAGTGGAAGAAAAATTGGAAAGAGAAATGGGAATGATGCAAGAAAATTATGAAAGTAGAGTCAATAGCCTGACTGAGGAAAATAACACCTTAAAAAATAGACTAACTCAAATGGCAAAAGAAGTTCAAAAAGGCAATGAGGAGAAGAATGCCTTAAAAAGCCAAATTTGCCAGATGGAAAAAGAGTCTCAAAAGCTCACTGAGAAGAATCATTCCTTCAGAATTAGATTGGAGCAAATGGAAGCTAGTGACTTTATGAGAAATCAAGACTATTAAACAGATCCAAGCAAATGAGAGAATAAAAGGCAATGTGAAATATCTCATTGGAAAAACCACTGACCTGGAAAAAAGATCCAGGAGAGATAATTTAAAAATTATCTGAATTTTAGATACCTGAAAGCCATGAAAGAAAGAACCTAGAAATCATCCATCAAGAAATTCTCAAAGAAAACTTCCCTGATGTTTTGGAACCAGAGGGCAAAATAGAGGTTGAAAGAATCCACTGATCACCTCCTGAAAAAGATCCCACAAAGAAAACTCCTAGGAATATAATAGCCAGGTTCCAAATTCCCAGATCAAGGAGAGAATATTACAAGCAGCCAGGAAGAAACAATTTGAATATTGTAGAAACACAATCAGGATAGTGCAGGATATGGCAGCTTCTAAACTGTGGGATCAAACATGTTACAATATGATATCCCAGATGTCAAAGGAGCTGGGATTAAAACCAAGAATCACCTACCCAGCAAAACTGAGTATCATGTTTCAGGGGAAAATATGGTCATTCAGTGAAATAGAGGACTTTCAAGCATTCTTGATGAAAAAAAGAGAGTTGAATAGAAAAATTGACATTTAGATACAAGAAGCAAGAGAAGCATGAGAAGGTAAACAGGGAAAAGAAATCATAAGGAACTTATCAAAGTTGAACTTTGTACATTCCTACATGGAAAAATGATAATTGTAACTGATGAAACTTTTCTCAGTATGAAAGTAGTTGAAGGGAATATATAATATATATATATATATATATATATATATATATATATATATATATATATATACACACATATATATATACATATATATATATACATATATATGTGTGTGTGTATGTGTGTGTGTGTGTGTGTGTGTGTGTGTGTCTACATAGGAGGGTATATGGGCATATGAATACATATGTGAATGTGTATATATATGTTTATAGATATACATAGATAGAGGGCATAGGACCAATTTAATAGGAAGGGATGATACTTGAAAGGTGAAATTAAGAGGTGAGAGAGGAATATAATTAGAGGAGATGGGGAGAGACAGAATGGGGTAAACTATCTCCTATAGAAGAAGCAAAGGAAAATGGTTACAATAGAGGGGCAGTATAGGAAGGCACAAAAGACAAAACCCTATTCTCATTGAATATATACACACTAAATAGGGTATCTCACCCTACAGGAGAGCAGGGGGGAAGGGGATAAAATGGGGGGGTGATGGAAGGGACAGCAGGCTGTGGGGAGGGAAGCTGGAAGCACCCACTTTTGAAAAGGGACATGATCAAAGTAGAGAATAGAACAAGTGGGAGGTGGGATAGGAGGGAGGGAAATATAGTCAGTCTTTTACAATATATCTACTATGGTAATGTTTTGCATAGCTACCCATGTACAACCTATACTGAATTGCTTATCTTTTCAGTAAGGGTTGGTGACAAGGGAGGAAGGGAATGAATCTGTAATTCAAAGTTTTAAAATCAAATGTTTAAGTATATGCATATATATATATATATATATATATATGCATGTGTGTGTTTGTGTGTGTATATGTGTGTGTATATATGTGTATATGTATATATATATATAGTATATAGTATATATATATATATATATATATATATACTATTATTAATACTATTTTACATGTAATTGGGAAATAAGATATGCAGGCACTGGAGCATAGAGATCCACCATGCCCTACTAGGAAAGTCAAATTGGGTATGGGAGAAAATATGGGAGAGAGCAGATAGGAGGAGGGGATATCCTGTGGGACTGCTATTTTGGGGTGGTGGTTAGGGGCAAAAAGGGGAAAAATTTGTAACTCAAAATCTGGAGCAAATGAATGATGTAAACCAGAAGTTAATAAACCATTTGGGAAAAAAAATTAAACAATCAACTTTTTCAAGCTGGTTAGATGTGGCTGCAGCATATCTCTGTTCCCAAGATATGTTGAAGACAAAAGAAAATAAAAGAAGGGATAAGAATGTCTGCTTACATGTTGATGAGCCCATGATAACAAGAGATTGTAAGAATTTGAAAATATCAATGAGAAGAGTCATTAAAGTTGGAAAGGTAGAACTAATATGGTTAGTATGGAGCTGAAATACAAGATGGATGCGGAGATAATGAATAAACCCATTTCATCCCACGGGTAATTCAATTTCCTTTGACAATTTCCTTTGACATAGGTGACATCAAAGAATACTGAAAGAATTTTGGTGGTGGTTTCTGAACTTTTTTCTGTGATCTTTGAAGAATTATGAATAATGGTAAGGTACCACAGGTCTGAAGGCAAGTGATTTGGCCTGATCTTCAGTCCAGGGGTGGGGGGGAAGGGGAGGATAGTTTGGGGGTTATTCATGTTACGATTTTAGAGTGGATTAGCAAAGCAGTTAGGGAGGTCAATGTTGGTTCACAGAGAAAAGGCAGTATTTAAAGCTGGAAATCACTTTCAGAGAATTATATTATCCACATCATATGAAAGGTGATATCCTTTTGACAGAAACTTGTCCAATTCTGGTTATCATATTTGAAGAACTACAATGAAAAATTGTAGCATATATAGTAGAGGGTATCCAGGAGGGTAAGAGGACTCAAAACTGGGGCCTACATAGATTGGTTGAAGGGACTGAGGGAGTTTATTCTGGAGAAGAAACTTGTTGAGGCAGAACAATATGATATCTGTCTTCAAATAGTAAAATGTGAAGGGAAAGAATGATGAGACTTATTCTGCATGGTCCCAGAGGGAAGGAAGACCTGGGCCCAGAGGGAGGAAGTGACAGTGAGGCAGATTTCATTTCTATATTAGGAAAAACTTCCTAACAATTAGAGCTGTATGAAAGTGAAATGGACTGCCTCAGGAGGTAATGAATATAGACATAAATTTTAAGCCATATGGACTGTGAAATCATATGGTTCAGTTTCCCCACACAATATCCTGCAGCATGGCAACCAAATTGAAGGAGAAAAATTAAAATGAGTCTTTCCTTTCCTTATCACTCATCACCATATTCAGTGGGTGACAGAATCACTCTCAGGTTTCTGAACCTCCATGGGCCACCTCTTTCAGGCTCATCTACTCCTGGCACACTTCAGATGCCTAAAATAAAAGTATGATTAATGTTTGCTTCAATCCCATTTGGAGAACTCATGAAATTAGTAACAACCTTCATGCAGGGTCAAAGGCATTTTCCTACCTAAAACTTACCTTTGACCTGCCTATGAGGAGGCCACCTGAAAGTGACTTCTTGTCTAATAAAAGCATCCTTAAATAGGGAGTAAGGGTGAGATTGGGAAATAATGTTGGCAGCATTTTCTAACAAAATAGTATACGCTCTTCACAATTATTGATATAATTTACTTTTACCTTATTGTTCCTGAGTGGAAAAAAAGTATTTTAAAGTACTTCAACCTTTTTTTTTTGGTCCCATTGGGAACAAATCATTAATTTGTATCAATTCCTATAATAACTTATACTTACATCATGTTCTTTCATAAGCGTCTTATTTTATCCTCTAAACACTCTTGTGAGATAGAAAATGCAATATTGTTGTCTCCCTTTTATAGTGAATGCAATTGAGGCTCAAAGACAAGACAAATAGCTGATAAGGGCCAGAGCCAAGACTTCTGGTGCTGTGCTCTTTAATATTTACTTCAATAATTCAAAATTTATGAAATCACCAGCATGGGTGCTGCTTCCACAAATGTAGACTGCAACTCGTCTATGCCTTAACAAATGGCCTACAAGATTCACTATGGACAAAACCTTCATCATCATGTAGTCACATGGGCAATATCTGTCACCCATGTTATTATTCGGGATAGATATAAACAAAAAATGAAATAGGGTGAGGCAACATGGTGTAGCAAATAGAGCATAGGCTTTAGAAATTCCTGGATTCAAGTTCTCTCTCAGACTCAACGATAGCTAAAATTTATATAGCATTTAATGTACCAAGCACTAAACATTTTACAATTATTATCTTGTTTGGTCCTTATGAAAACCCCAGAAGGTAGGTGCTATTATGATACCCATTTTATAGATGAAGAAACTGAAGCAAACAGAGGTTAAGGGTGACTCAGCTAGTGAGTGCCTGAGGTTGGTT